>CAWUFW010001446.1:0-600000 GCA_963921515.1 Calotriton arnoldi | reverse complement strand
TTAGAACATAGAATGCATCCATACCGTTCATTTTTTAATATACATATAGATCACAGAGATGGAAATTGACCTGCTCATGAATACAATTATGCTCTATCTCTTTTCTTGCCTTTGAATCTACAAAGTTTTAATTTAAAAATAGGGTCAGGATTTCGTATGGTATGACAGGGGCACGTTATTATACATACATTGTAGGATTATGGCCACAGGACCAGCATCCTTCCATTGTTGTCACATTCGCTGCCTTGATATGTACTCCACATCGAGAGTATTCTCGCAGACAGTATTACTCCTTCTGCTATAACAGACCAGTCCCCTCTTGTAAATACCACCTATCGGCCTTCCATTTATGCATTATTTTTGAAATCAACGCTCTGTACGCCCGCCCTACACAGTCTTTTGTTTAACTCTATAGATTATCCTCTGCACAACAGATTGGTTCGATGAACTGGCTCCATTAACTAGGTCTGCCACGCCACCTAGTGGTTGTATAAATGCGATAGTTGCACATTCAGCTACTGTCATTGCACCGAGCCAGACGTGCCTTTTGCCGCTGCTCCCCCGGATTTATGCGGAGAGAATCTACGATATCATGGTATGGCCCTTTTCAATACAACCTCATCCTAGTCTGTTCAGACGCCAGCCTTGGTCAATCTGACTGTCTGTTCGTTTATGCTTTCCAGATTGTCTGTTATACTGAGAACTACTTCATCCCCTAATCTCTCTCCATCGCTCTCCCCAGAGTGCCTTTATCCTTGCGCACAGGTAGGCTTCCTGTCTTCATTATTCCCTCGGTCTCTGCTATATCGCTAATTTTTGCCCGCACTGACTCACCCCTTGTTTAATACAGCGTCTTCATTTCAAAGCGCCCTGTACCGCCGAGTATTTCCGGCCACTGTATACAGCTGCCTGCCTCCCTCTCCCTTACACGGGGTAAGTCCTTCCCCCTTTTTTCTATCAATAGTTAATTGAGAAAGTTTGATTTGCTCATCTTTTTTACTCTATGTGCATTTCGTCCTTACAGCACCCCGCTGGGTTCCCTGTAAGTTCCTTTGTTCACTCTCTACACGGTGCCACAGTCTTTACACTAGGCAGTGCAGGATCACCCTTAGGTAATTGTTTATCCATTAGCCCTTTCGCTTCCTCACATACCTTTGGCCTTAGACTGACCACATTATAATATAAATCCCCTCCTTACTCCCCTTTTTTACAGGTGTCCTTATATTCTTGGTCCTGAGGAGACCCTTTATCCAATCAAGGGTCGAAACGCCGTCGACAATAGATTAATGCGAACCATGACACAACACACACAACGATGATCAGTGTTGTAATATTGATTCTAAATGTTTAAATGGTCGCATGAACTTCATAGTGAAACCTTGTGAATATCCTTGTTGCACTTTTTGTATTTTGTATAAAGAAGGTTCTGTTTTTCACTGGGACACCTTACACTAAATGTTGTATTGTTTTTCTAAAATAGTAAGATTTTGAATTGTATTGTTGGTTCTAATATAATAAGATTTTTGAATATGTATATATTTTCTACATAAACATATATTTGATAACTGCATCCTTGATGTATGAGCTGAGTTCTTTTTCTGACATCACTTCCGATAAGAATTGCCATTGTGCATAGACTATCACATATAAGTTACATAACATTCCACAGGAGCCCTTGTTGTTTTTTCGAAACCTCCCAAAACTCGAGCAGCAAAATCTTGTAGAGCCTCAGCCCCATGGTTTACAGAGGTCCTAAGAAAGAGCAAAAGCGCATGCAAGTGTCTTGAGAGAATATGGAGGGAGAACTTTAACCCCGTGAATAAAACTGCATACAAATTGGCCGTGAAGGCCCACTACGTCAAAGTTCGTGAGGAGAAAAATAATTTCCTGTCTATGAAAATTGAACAAGCCGGGAACAGCAGTAAGGAACTTTTTTAAATTGTAAAAGACTTTTCCTCCCCTATCGCAATCAATAGCCCATTCACCCCCTCTAATGAATGGACGAATCATATTGCGCAATACTTTTAGAATAAAATTAAAACCATCCAAGACTCGTTTGGGGAGCTACCTCAAGCAAGGGATGGTAACACAGGTTTGTCCCCCCCCTGTCACTTCCAACTCAGGTGGGGCCCTCCTGCAGTTCCCCCCTATTTCGTTAGCCAAATCACTTAGGATAATGAAAGCATTGAAATCCGGCTCTCCCTTGGACCCTTGCCCTGCAAAAGTATTGACGTCCATTGCCGAGGTGATCAACCCAGCAGTCAATCTGGTTTTGAACCTCTCCCTGTCCAAGGGATTAATGCCTGACAGCTGGAAACACAGAAAAATTCTCCTGCTTTTAAAGAAACCTTTAGCGGATCCTTCTGTAGCCAGTAATTACAGGCCAATATTGCTGCTACCTTTCTTCTCCAAGACTCTGGAGAAATATGTAAATATTGTTATCATAGATTTCGTAGAGGCCAATCATGTATTACACCCGAGCCAGTCAGGGTTTAGAGCCAATTTTAGTACGGAGACGGCCTTACTGGAAGTTTCGGAAACTATTAAAATGACCCTTGACAGAGGAGGCAAAGCGGTAATGATTCTATTGGACCTCTCCGGCCTTTGATACCGTGCCCCATGACTTACTCCTGCATAGACTCCAGGACTGCGGCATTGGTGGCACAGTCCTTAGGTGGTTCACCTCCTTTTTGGGAAGCCGGCAGCAAACAGTATGGTCTCCCCCTTTTTCGGCCCTTATCCCCCCTATGAAAGTAGGAGTTCCACAGGGCTCTGTTTTGAGCCCAACTCTATTTAACGTGTATATGGCTCCCCATGCGCTTCTGGCAGAGGAATACGGCGCGAAAGTAATATCTTACGCCGATGACATGCAGCTGTTATTCACCTGCGAGAAGGATGATGCGCTGAGAGGTAGTGAGATAAATGCTTGCCTGGCGAAGGTGTTCGCCTGGTTCAGGCAAAATCAATTGTTATGCAATTCAGAAAAGTCAGAAATTATTTTTTTGGGCCATAACCCAGGCGAGGAATAGCGCCAATGATGGCCTCAGAATATGTCCCCTCCAGCAAGTCCAGTAACCACCGTGAAAAACCTTGGGATGAAACTGGACGCTGACATGTCTATGAAGTCCCAGGTCCAAACAGTGGCCGGCATGTCTTTGGGCTACTGAAAATGCTGAGGAGCTTCCTCCCTTTACTCCCAGTCTCACATAGGAAAACAGTGGTCCAGGCCCTGATTATATCGAGGCTGGATTATGTCAATGTTCTGTACTTGGGCCTCCCAGACTATCTATTGGGCCGTTTGCAGGTGGTACAAAATGCGGCGGCAAGAGCCATACTTATGGTAGACTCCAGGGCACACATGACCCCTCACCTGAAGTCCCTGCACTGGCTCCCGGTGCGAAAGAGGATAAACTTCAAAGCCCTAGTACTGGCCTTCAAGGCTTTCCATAACATAGGGGCGCCTTACATCAAGAATAGAATTCAGCACTATGCTCCACTCAGAACCTTGAGGTCCTCGACCCAGTGGCTGTCGACTATTCCAAAGTTCTCTCGCTCTCGCATGGGGGGTCGCTCCTTCCAGGTGGTGGCTTCTCAGCTATGGAATAGCCTACCGTCCTCCCTAATACAGGCGCAGGATCTCCTTAGTTTCAGGAGAAATCTAAAAACCTGGCTTTTCCAACATTAGAAGAGGTCAACCTGCCGGTGTATGCACCGCTCTGTTAGGGGGTCTTTTCAGCGCCGGGACACTCTCTGGAGTAGCCGAGCGCTTTACAAATGCCCAGTAACATAACATAACATTTTAAGAGAAACTAATATGTAAGTTGGCCCTTGACTTGGCGCTGGGGCAGCCTCCATTAAACATGGGTGCATAGGTCTGCATACTGAAGTGCTTTAGTGGTTGTACAACTAATTTGTTTGAACTCTCGGGAGTCATAGACATTGTGGGGGCTTTTTTGTGAGAATTCTTGTTATTGTGAGTGACATTGTTTGAACAGCTTTTGACTGATTTGTTAGATTATTTTACCATTTTGCCTTTCTAATCTGGTGCCAGATAATATATTTTTTTACAACAGATCTCGTTACTTTGTTTTTCTTGTTTAGTTTTTTTTTTCTGCTCAAGGGTTTTGTAAATAAAAGTTCTTCTCGGTTGGCAGATGCAAAAGAATTACTATAACTTCATCTGAACTGTTAAATTTGCTTTCTTCTATTTACGCGATTTCTGGGGTGTGTAAATCAAAGGTTTCTATATTTGCATGTCACTTTTTTACACTGCTAAGGCCTTTTAATTTCGAGTGATTAGATAAGTTTTGGTTATCAATTAAAAGTTGTGATACATCTGGTAGTGTTCAAATTTTGTCTAGAATGGGAGAACCTGTACAAGTTGAGTTTAACTGTGATGTAATCAAATGTTCAAACTTTTTTAAAATACTTTAGATATGGATGGTTTCTAGCTACTATAATGAACTGGGACAACTGTCTCCATTGATGATTTTGATCTTATTGAATCTGTGGCATTATTTGCTTTAAATGAGGGGGTTCTATAAAAGGCGCCAGTTGGTCGAGTTTGCAGCAGTCACCAAAATATAGGAAGATTAAACGTGTACTTGCTTCCAGAGAACCCACCTTCCTATTGTTGACAGCAGAATTGCTGTTGTCTGGTGACGACAGCGGTAAGCAGTGAGCTCCGGAAATAAAGCACCAGCACAATATAAAGGTACACAGTATAATGTACAAAATGCAAAACGATGAAGGGTAAAAGAGGTGGCAGGGGGGAAAATTTGGGGGAATCACACATTGCATATAATACAGACAGCAACCTCAAAGACGACAAACATCAGCAATGGGGAGGAGCAAAACTGACTTCTCTATTGGGAGGAATGCTGCAAGAAAACATGCAGCAGGAGAGGATGCAAATTCTCGGGGTGGTGTGGGTTGGGGCTGGAGAGGGGGAGCAGAAGGGAGGGGAACATGGCAAGGAAAGGGGCTGGCAAACAGCCCATGGCCTTGACAAGAAGCGATCATAGGGGCAAGGGGAAGTGGTGCATGGGTCCGCAGAACATGATGGGGGCTAAGTCGTGACAAGGGGTTCGAAGGTGGGAGGGCGGGGCGTATAGCACTTTAACAGGACATTTGAAAAACCTTGTGTGACAGCTTCCAGTTGACTAAGAGAGCTTGTTAATGATGCAAGGCTGCTGCTTTTCTGTGACCAAGTTAATAGCCTAAGTTGGATAGGCATGTGATGAAAGTTAATGATGGTTGAACACTTGCAAACTTCTTTTACCCAGGCCAGATAGATATGCAAAGTACAGCCACACGTAATCAAGTTGGGTTGATCACTAGTTTCGATGACCCTGTGCCCTAACGGTCTGGGAGATTCTGTTTGCGACTATGATCGCGCTAAATGCTGTTTCATGATTGGGTTGTGGGCTGTGAGATAATTAATTTTCCTGCCCTCAAAAGTAAAAAATTCAGTTGGTTAATGCAAAAGCAGGGCAGAGTTAATAGACAACTGTGAGGTCTATACGGCACAAGGCTATATGAGGTTCTTGAAAATGCTGACTTGTGAACTTTGCTCAATGCATCGAAAAACAGAAAAAAACACATGAACCAAGAGTGGGTGCAAAATGCTCAATTTACAGCCCACCCTTCCCCACGAACTGAGCTACATTCACATTTAATGCTGTGCTCCTGCCTTCTGACTCAAAAAATGAAGACTGTTTACTGCACGTGATAGGCTGATGAAAGGGCCTTTCAATGAGGGAAAGACAAATTGTAAAATCCACATTTGGTCAGAATGACTCTTTAGCAATTGGAATAATTCCTGGCTCAGTCTCTATCGCATGGATGGGCGGATGGACTAACAATCAAGTTGAAAGTCAGAGACCCCAGCTGACTTATAGGACTTGCAGGGACTTATGGGTGCCCAAGGGCTCTGACTGTCCCCACTGCATCCTGCCGCATACCCTACATTCCCTGGGGGGGAGGAGGATGGTTTGTGAGGGGTGATCAAAGTGAAAGTCAGAGACTCCAACTGACTTATAGGACTTGCAGGGACTCATGGGGGCCCAATGGCTCTGACTGTCTCCACTGCATCCTGCCACATACCCTACATTCGGACGGGTGATCAAAGTGAAAGTGGTGCAGAGGTAAAGAATTGAATGCTTGGACATAGAATTGAATGCCAGGCAGTTTCATCTGGGACAACACAAAAGCCGTGAAAGGATACCCATCACTGGTGGCTTTCCCATGAGAATTGCCCTTTTAGTGGTAAGCAGAGATTTTCCCTATGGATGCCCACTCACATTTAAAACTCAAATAACAATGGTTCCCTGTAGGAAGTCTTAAGCCTAAGCTTCCTTGGTTTAAACAATTGTCTGCATTTTCCTTGTTTTGTTTTGTACTCTTACAACCCCACATAGCACACTTATACTCACTCATGTCGCGTTCACTGCGACATTCACTGGAACACCTATTGTAAAATTGCTGAGACACGGTTTTGGATATGGACCTTTTTTATGTGTAACTAAAAGGTCATTCTTCTCTGATATTTGTGTGTATGTTGTTTTTTAAAACAAGGGAGCTTAGGCTTAAGGCTTCTTTCAAGAGAACCATGTTTAATTGAGTGTAATGCTTACCCAGGTTCCCAGGAATACAGGGTTGTACCATATTGAGGTACGCACTTGCAATTTAAGGCCTTTCCAGGTCATCACCAATTCATTAAGGGTCCTCTTTGTGACAGGCTACTGGTGTGCAGACACTGGGCTAAGTCAGCGGGGAGTCTCACTCACTCAGGTTGCACATGTGTGCAGGTGGGCTAGATGGGTCGGAAACCATTTCCTTGCAAGTGCCCTCTGGTACCCAACCAAAATAAGTAATTGCCCTCTCAGACTCAGAATAAATTATTGCTCAAATTTGAGCTCTAACTATATTTCTTACTTCGAATTATCAGTTTTCCAGTTTCTTAAAATTAAGATAGTTCACGATAAATGGCAAAAGTTTAACATTTTATGTATAGTCTTGACTCCGACAAAGGTTTGTCATGTTCATCAAACATTCTATTTTGTCCTCCAATTCGTTTTCTTTTATTTTTATTCAATAAAGGAACTCACTTGAACTACTGGCACACATAAACAGATTATTCCTTTCATGTCTCTTTGCTGCCAGCATTAAATACTAGGGGAGTCTCCATCATATGGCATGAATTTTACAAACAGTACTACCACAGGAACCGCATGGAATATGTCAAAAATTGCTACAATATGTCTACTATCGGCACAAATGTGCCAAAACTACGATTATGCAACTATAGCTAGAGTTATATCAGGAACTCCCACAATATGACAAGGTTGGACACTAATATGCCAAGGCTAGCCAGATGTTCCCATGAATTCCCAGATTACATCAAGGATGAGTAAGAGAATGAGTAAAATCATAGGGCATGGCTGGTATTTAGATATGTGCTGTCAATGACTTCAAAATAGACATAGTGAACTTTAACTAGGAGAACTGGATCTGGGAGGTGCATTGCCACATCATAGGATGTTTGCAATGCTTGTGAAAGATTCACTAGGAAGAGATGAAAGAAAGCTGTCCACTCTATAGCTAACAATAAGGAAGCATCAAAAGACCTCAAACAGGAGTATCAAATGGAAGGAACTGACAAGAGCTGAAGAATAGCACAGAGGGCAGGCACAGCCATGGAGAACTAATGGAGCTACTGTGGCTCAACTCCTCACCAAAGCTGCCCTGATGCAGATTGGGTGTAAAACAGGGTCACTGGCAGATTCAATGAGAAGCTAATTGTGTGGTCATAAGTTCAGGCCTTCCTGCTCTACCTCTCTTACTATTTACACAGCCTGGCTGACCTAATCTATATTTCCACTTATAGATACTAATGCAAAATTGACATTTTGATACACAACCCTATGGTCAGGGGAAGCATGTTAATGACCCTCAGTTGCTTTTGTTGCTCCTTCAACATGGACTTCTCAAGGCCCCTAGATTGTGCTGTAGTAGGGGTGGGATCCTTCCTTGGGGCCCTAATATTGCTTCCAGCTGTGTGTGGATACAGCTTCAAGGCTGATTGCCCACTGTCACTGTAGTGGCAAGAAAAAAGGCATTTCAGGTACTGAAATAGAGGGTGGTGATAGTCTACAGTGCCAGGGTGACACTGTCATCATCATCATCATCAATCATGGCATGCATATCCACAGTGACTTCATAATCGTTCATGGCATGTGTATTGAGATGCATGGCAACAGATTGGGATGGGGAATGATAGTCAAGCACACATAATATTTATATATGCAAAGCGCATCTCATCACATGTTCACCAGTGCATATGACCCTTGAGGTACCTTCAGAGACAGTTACAAAGTCCTGGGTTTCACATACTAGTAGTGAATATCACTCACACATTTGCACACTTTTGTTACTGCATCAAACAGGCGTTGGACTCTACTCTACACTACCTTACCTGCCAATGCAACATTTCGCTCTATTTTTGGTAAAGGAATGTGTTGGGTCAGAGCAGATAGGATTCCTGCTTTTAGGTCCCCAATGGTGTACCCATAGGCGCTGCGCCGTGTACATTGCTTTTCAGTTTATGATACTAGAAAACTGCGCTGCCTCCCTGGTAAAAACATAAAACTGTATGACAATAATAACTGGGGACACAGGAGTGAAACTGCTTCCCTTACGATGACTTATGCATCATGGATCAGAATGGGGCATCCCTTCTCATCACTGCTGACATTACTGCAGCATTTCACGTGCTAAACTACTCCAACTAAGGCCCTAAATTAACTTATCCTTTACCCTTGAAACGTCAGCAACAGGTAAAATAAACAGCTCAGTCTCCTTCCCCAGACATGTTTCTCTAGACCCCCCACAGCGTAATGACTTTTCCCTCTGCTTTTTAACATCTACTAGTAACCCTTGGAAGCTCTTCTGCATACCCTGAATATTTTTCATCCTCTACATGCTGATGAGACGCCGATTGACTTGTGCCTCAACTCCATGAATGACGCCTTGCACCAAACAGATTGTATTTGCTCCATTACATCAAGAATGGCCCAACCTCACCTCAGGGTGAATCCTGTGAAGACTGAGGAGGTTATTTACAATGTGAAAAATGTGAGACAACTGAAAAAGATAGAAAAGAGTCAGGACTGCCCTATGTAGCGTGTATACCTGTGTCACGCGTCTGCCAAAATGAATAACCTGCCCAGTTCTCCACCGCCTTCATGGCCCAGAGAGAGCTGCCTCCTCAGCCTGGCTTACCCCCTTGCAAACCTTGACTCGACTAAAAACTTCACCTAGGCCTACATAGCATGTGTCCATCTATTCTGATAATTGTCCACCTCCACCCCCTTTCAACGCAGCAATGGATGAATGAATGGAACTTCTCTTTTTACCCATATGTTTTTATGACTCACTCTGCTAAACCCATAAACATGACCCCAATGTTTTCCTCTGTGTGGCATTATTCAAATATGTTTGCAAACCTTGAATGTTTTGGTTTGTTATCTGTGTGCTGTGTATTGCACGATCACTTTATTATTTAAAAAGCTCACTGACATCAATCACTGGCATTCTTAAAAATTATAAATACATTCATACATATCTGAACTAAAGTGCCAAACATCAACTTACATTTCTTTGTGGCATCAAGTTGCACAGGCACAAAGAAGACTTAAGCCAAGGGGTTCAGGCACATGTGGTCTCTCTCATGGATTAAAGTTTACCAGACAGACTAAATTTACAGAAGCTCCCTTGTGAGACACCCTCACTAAGGGGCATATTTACAATAAACTGTCGGAGCATAGTGTAGCTCCAAAATTGCCAACGCTGTACTCTGTCGGTTTAAAAATGCAGGGATGCGCCGTATTCACAAGAATGTGGTGCACCCCTGTGTTTCCCCTAGCGCTGGCGTTAAATCTAACTGCCTACCGCCAACGCAGGCACTCTTGCACCATGGTGCAAGGGTGTCTGCGTTGCAGGGAATGATTGTTCATGTGCAGGAAGGTGTCCCTTTCTGCACATAAACAATCACTAATGGGGATTTGTAACTTCTATGAGTGCTGCAGAATGCAGCACATAAAGAAGTTGCAACTCGTCCTTTTATAATGATTGTTTATGTGCAGGAAGGGACACCTTCCTGAACATGAACAATCACAAGTGGCGAAATTAATCATTTCTCCTCGTTTTGCCAGGTTAAGACCAGATTTTCCTTGGTCTTATTTTTGGCGCTGCCCCATATTTACGCCACCCTTGTAAATAGGGGGCAGTGTCAAAAAGCAATATGCGTTGCGGTGTAATACCCACTGCAACACCCATTGCCCTCCCCTTTAATGCTAAGTGCTGCGTGAAAAGGGGCCTTATTTACAGGGCAGCGGGTGGCTTAACGCCACCTTCTAAATAAGGCAAAGGGCTTATCGCCACCAGAATGCCATAAAAAGTGACGTTCTGGTGGTGATAAGCCCTTGTAAATATGCCCCTAAGTGACATGTTTGAGATTAGGCTTTCGCAACTTGTATCTCATCAGTCCTGTGCTGCATAATAGAAACTGGTTCCTTTTGGAGGCTCACCCCATCTTCAACACAGCCTGCTTCACTTGAAGTGCTGTGTGTTATGTTTAGTGGGTGTGTCGCCGCTAGGGCGCTCACCCAGTCATAAGGTGGTAGGTGCCTGAAAGGGAAGTGGCCGTCTTTGTGACGTAAATAAAAGTGACCGGAACCCGGACCTCGGGATTCCGGTAACCGAACAAGTAACAAGCACGTTTCTGTCCCTTATTTGGCATTGCGTGGCCCCCACTGAGTCCCCCCCCATAGCCATATCCCGTAGCTGTCCCCAGTCAACAAATTGGTGACGAAGGTGGGATCCGCTCTGGAACCTGCAGCTACTGTTATCTGCATCTCATGGTGGTGTTCCTGGTCCGCGTACTGTGTGCGGCGTCAACAGCAGGTGAGGCGGTGGTATCCTGTTTGTTGTCCGCTCTGCCCGCATGGTGTGTTCCTGCTGCCCAGTAGCCCGTCGCTGGCCCCGTGTGTGGTGAACATCGATGCGGAGACTGGCCCCGCCCTACGTTGTGCGGCCGCACCGCACCTCGCTACGGGGGCCTGGAGCTTGTTTGTCGCGGCCTCGGAGTGTCTGGAGGCCGCCGGAGTGCATATGTCTTCCTCTGGGCTTGGTGAACGGCGGCTGGGGACGCCAGAAGGACAATAAGTATTTAGAAATAAAGAAACCCGGAGAAAAAAAGAAAGAAGGCATCATGTATGTTTCTGGGACAACACTAGGAAACATATTACAACGATCTGGTGCCACCTGAGCTGCATAAATGAGCTATCCTGTATATAGTGGACGGCAAGCTGTACTTTTGTTTTGAGGGGGCACTTGAGGCAAATTAGATATTTCATGAGCTTGGGACTTTGCTGTGACACCATTAGGACTACCGTCACGTTTGTGTGCGTGCATGTAGGTCATCTGTACCTCAACATCTGTCCTTCGGCATCATGTCTAGTGTGCCACCTGTCGAACGGTTTCTGCTCGATGGGCCACCTTCAGTGCGGGCGGCCAACTGGAGGGACTGGTTAGAGCGCCTTGAGACCTACTTTGCAGCAGTGGGCTAGCGGCAGAATGCCTACGCCCCATGTTACTGCACCTGGGTGGTGCTGCGCTACACAAGCTTGGGAAATCAGTAGTGGAAGCTGAACCGCCGCATACCTACGCTACGCTGAAGGCAGTCCTGACCGCCCACTTTGGGCATCTCACTAACCCTGACTACGAGCTTTCCTCCTGAGACAGGCAAGACAGCTCCCGAATTAGTCTGTAGATGGCTCAAAGCTCGGCTCAAAGAGCTGGCAAGTACGTGCACCTTGCCGGATGCCCACGACGAGATACGTGCGCAATTTATCCAGGGTTGTGCGTCTGCAAAATTGAGGGAGCACATACTCCAAGTCCCGGGGATGGCAATGGCGGACATGCTGACAATGGGAAGGCCGAAAGAGTTGTCTAAGGTGCAGGTGGCGCACATGGAAGCGGAATTACAGTGCCAGGTGAAGATGCAGCTGGTCAACGCCGTGGTATCTGGTACTTCTGCCAGGAAGTTGGTGCATGGCAAGACACCTACATCCAACAGGATATGCTACAGATGTGGTGGACCTTTTCCCCATCAAGGCCCGTGCCCTGCTCAAGGAAAAAGGTGCTCTGCATGCAATAAACTTCATCATTTGGCAAAGTGTGTCACTCTACTGCTCGTAGGGGACAGCAGATCCCACAAGTAAATATTTTGAAAACTCCTGAAATCTATGGAGGTTGATGGGGACATGGATGATGATGACGTGGAGGGAGCCGTCAATGTCATTCATGCCATGCAACCCAACCGAGGTTTAGAGAGGAGGATACCAAAGTGAAAGGTACTGGTTGCAGGACACCCGATTCCAGCACTGATTGACACCGGGGCATCTATAAACATCATGGCGCGCTCAATGCTGCGGACTCTTCCCGTACAACCGGCTCTACGACGTACGTCAACTCAGGTGTTTGCATATGGATCCACTACTCCTCTTTTGTTGGCTGGAGTCTTCACCACCAATATCTCACATGATTCTTGTTCTATTCGCACTAAGGTTTATGTCACCCAGGAGGAAGAGGGGATGCTGTTAAGCTGTCGTACAGCGGAACATCTGCAATTAGTGGCTTTCGCTTTTGCAATCCATTGAGAGTGTGTGGAATCCTTAGTGGCGGAATTTACACCTCTTTTCAAGGGCATAGGATGCCTCAAAAACCACATGGTCCATCTTCATATTGATCGCTCCATTCAGCCCGTGGCCCTCAAGCATTGGAGAGTGGCGTTTCATCTGAGACCGGCTACTGAGGAGGAAAAGTGTGCGGAAGAGGAGGTGGAGGACTACGTCAGGCTATTGGTAGAACGATCACGCCTGTGCCCCATCTCCTTGGAGGAGATCGTGAGTGCCACACCGGGGGATGAGTGCTTGCAGCTGTCTGTCGCTGCTGTGACTTCGGGGAGATGGCACCTGCTGTTGGAGAAACTACCTTGTAGGACCGAAGAGGCACGTGCAGCCCTGAGTTCATTACATAATATTCATGTTGAACTAGCCGTGTCTCCAGAAGGTTGCCTCATGAGAGGATCTCGTCTAGTGATTCCCAGGACACTACAGCAGCGGGTGGTCGATCTGGCACACATCGCCCATCAGGGGATTGTAAGGACTAAGGCCCGTCTGCGCTATAAAGTGTGGTTTCCCAACCTCAATACTATTGTAGAGCAGAATGTTCGCCAGTGCCCCATGTGTCAAGCGACTGGTCGGCGCGGGGCTGGGAGGTACCACCTCCGACCATGTCCTGCAGCATCCTCCCGCCTGAAGGATTTTGTGTTGATCTAAAGTCTCGACCAATGCTCTATCTGGTTGTTTTTTATTCTTTCTCTTTCTCTCTCTCTCTCTCTTTCTCTCCTTCATTCTTTTTTTTTTGTTTTGTGTCTTCCATTTGAAATATAGGAGGAATGTTATGTTTAGTGGGTCTGTCGCCGCTAGGGCGGTCACCCAGTAATGAGATGGTATGTGCCTGAAAGGGGCGTGGCCGTCTTTGTGACGTAAATAAAAGTGACTGGAACCCGAACTTTGGGATTCCGGTAACCGCACAAGTAACAAGCACGTTTCTGTCCCTTATTTGGCATTGCGTGGCCCCCAATGAGTTCCCCCCTATAGCCATATCCCGTAGCTGTCCCCAGTCAACACCGTGCACCTGTGCCCCCTCTTCCTTGCCCCCCCCCCGCGCCCCCGCTCTTCCTGTCATCGACAATGTCACGTCCATCTTCGTCTTTCCTCTTAGATTTGCTGCACCCTATGTTTTCCGACTGTAGACCTGCTATCTTTCAATGTTGCCAATGATTTCTCTCTTGATTTATGCACATATCCGGGCAGTAGTTCTGTGTTATTGATCTTTTGCTTGTACTTTGTAGATTAATATTTCATTGGTTTACTTTTGTAGACATTTGCCTTCTGTGTCTGAACTAACCTCATCTTTTGTTTTTATTTTTGGACCGCGATCTCTTACCATTCTGAGATCGAGCCCCTACTTTATACAATTCGATACATAAAACATAGGCGGCGATATGGCATCGAATGCCACACGATGCTCTGCAGTCATTTGCGTGGTGGGGGCGGGTCAGCATGGCCCTCCTCGTGTTTTAGGTGGCCCATGTAGACACTGTTTTAACCTCTGGGGTGCAGCACGGTTTCTTCACGTGCACTGACTCAACTTTGTGTAATCACGAATATTAGCCTCTTGATAGTTTCTAGGGCATACAATGAGGTTGTGCCCAAGGTCATACCGGGATCGGCAACATATCTCTGTGAAGATTCCCAGCACATTTGTATCTTTGTTCTCTTTCTCTGTCTGACTGCAGCATCTGCATTGCCCTGGTTTGCCATGCTGGAATGTTCTGAGTTCACGGTGCTGTGCCAAACTACTGTGCCTCGCTCCTCTGCAGCAGTTGCACCCGCCAGCGCGTGTGCTGTGTCGCCAGTGTGTGCATGTGGAAAGATTTCCTCTTTGTGCATGACTGCAAATCGCAAATAGAAAATCACTTTTTTTTACCAATGAAAATTGTTGCTACTTGTAAAACAACTCTGTCTGCTGACGTTCTTACAATTTTAGAATCGCTAATTGAGAGTCACAATTGTTTGCCATTTATTCAGAGCAATTTGGGTTTTCTATATTTTATTCTATGTATATCCCTATTCTCTGTGCCCCCAGCACTTATCGTTGCCAATATTTGACCGAACAAAAAATATGAGTAAGCAAATATTTATTGAAATGCTTTAGATGGTGAGAAAAACAAAAAAAAAAATAATTCAATTAAATTGAAGTCGTAACTATGCTGTGTTAATGAACCTACAAACTATAATTTTAAACAAGAGCTGGTAAAGAGTTCTTAAGTATTTCACTTACCTGCAAATATTTATACATTGCTCTCTCGGGACTTAATTTCCCAGAAACACTGAAAAGAGGATATCTTAATAAACTAATTAATGACAGCACATTGCTTTCTCTTGCCAATTTTAATGTAAACCTAATGGAGACAGGATTATCTTAGCCTAAGGCAAACTTCGTTCTTTTCTCCAGTTGTCTCGTTTCAGAGTCCAATTTTAGCAACTTCTGGCTTTTCTGTTTTTTACTTGGGTCCGTTATATAAGAGTACGTTGATCCCAAAAGTCTTTTACGCCCAATTATGCACCCAGTAGCAGGCTAAGTAAGATGCCTGCAGACACCCTGTCATCCCTGAAGATCTTCTTTTCCTTAGGAACTGGGTACAATGCAGAGCTGCTCAAGGCCACAAACGAGTGTTCGTTAGAGGGATTTATCTCGCATATGCATTTATTTATGACTTGTTAATATATTGTAATTATGCAGCACATTTTCAGAGCATTGCAAGAACAACAAATACAAACAGTGCAACACAGAGAAGAAATCGACTTAACCTTAATATACATTTGAGAAGAGACTATTAGAAGAAGGCGTTCAGATAGTCAATCGATTTGACTTTTGTATCGTGCAGTGCATGCTGGGGTACCCAGTCTGCAGACACCCAATCACATGCGGTGCACATAGAGCATTCCTTTAGGCATTTATGCACACACAGAGCACAACACACACTAACAGACATAGGCGCATATAAACGCACACCGTGTACCCATCCAAACACAACAAACATGCTTACAGGCACATACATGCATACAAAGAGATGTCATGCACACACAGTACCCAATCACCAAAGCCACCACCTACAGCCAAAAATACACAGACATACACAGTTGGACAGATTAGTGCATGAGTGTGTGAGTTGGTGCATTGATGCATGAGTGTGACTCTACATGAATGGATGGGCGAGTGTGTGTGCATGAGTGTATGGTTAGATGGATGTATGATTGTGAGTGCTAAGGTAATGGATGAATTTTTTATCGTAGGCGGATGGATAAATGAATATGTGGTTGAAGGGACTGCATGAATTATTACGTGTACCTATATAAAGGCAGTCAGACTGATGCCACCTCACCGGCTTACCTATCCAATAGAGTATGCCACATGCTATTGCCTGCTGTAGTAACGCCATCTACAGGTACTATGCAGTACTTAATTTGTAAAAGTGCTTAGTGCTCAAAGCTCCGCACAGAAGCCCGCAGCTGGTGTTATTAAATGTTGATGTGCCGAATACCAAGGCAGCACAGTTCTAAAACCACCTCCTGCCTCTTTAATCCACTACAAGACACTCTTTGCCCGTTTATCTCACTCTTGCAGATTCCTTTTTTCTTCCTTTATGACATTTTTTCCATCTTTTTCTTCCTCCGGCTTTCCATTTTGTGTTTCTTTCCCACTCTTGCTGTCAGTAAATGACTGATGCAGAAAAAAATGCAGGTCCCCAAAATGGAATTCCAGAGGCCCCCACCGGCAACCAACAGCTCAAATTAAGCACTGGTATTAAGTCAGTTATGCCCCCAGGCAATGTAGCAGAAATCGTCTGCTGTAGACTACAGCAGTTAAGGCCACTGGCACTATACTTAGATTTTCTTGTCCTGATCTTCCATTTAAATATGATTTCTGTAGTCTTGTGTTTTTTTACTAACATAAAGATATCAGCAGAGATATAGATTCCACTTTATTAAAGCTATAGACCTAAACAACACTTGTTTCAAGAATAGTCGTGTGTAATTTAGCCACCTCGTTTCTTGCTATGCACCCTGTCCAAGTAGAGACCCTTCCTTCTAGTCAGGGTAAGGGAGTTACACATGCAAGATAACCGCTGCTCACCCCTTGGTAGCTAGGCACAAGCAGTCAGGCTTATGTCAGAGGCAATATGTAAATTATTTGTACATAAAACACACAGTAATACTGTGAAAACACTACAAATTGACACCACACCAGTTTAGAAAAATTACCAATGTTAATCTAAACCAATCAAGACCAAAATGACAAAAATCCAACATACATAAGCAGAGATATCACTTTTTAATGGTGTAGCAAGTTTAATCCATAGAACTCTATGGATGCGTTTATTTTAGCACAAAGTACCTTTAAAGCGGCAAAATCCAAGACGAAAAACAGCTGCAGAGGAGGGAAGCGTCAGATAACACAAGCGATGCGTCGATTCCTGAGTCCCCGAGAATGGAGGCGTCAGTTCTGCTGCATGGCAGGAGAAGTGTTGCATCGATTCCTTACTGCGAGAGTAAGCGATTCATCGAATTCCGGACACTCAGCCTCGGCTCTTTACTGCCGGGCGACGTCGCTGGAGACTTAGCGCACAGGTGCGATGCGTGGAAGATCCAGGTGTGCTGGGTCAATGCGGCGGCAAAACAGGCGTTGCATCGATTCTGCAAACCAAACACAAAGAGATGATGGACGGAACGCCGAAACTTTTCAAATACTCACCCCCAATCACAGATCTGGGTTGAATCCCTCATCGTTCTTTAGCTCACTTTGCCACCCCAGTTCAGACCCAGCTATATGCAAATCAGTCTTGACCCTGTGCCTCATTGTATTGTATTGTAATTGCATTTGTATAGCGCTTACTACCCCTGACGAGGCATCGAAGTGCTTTTTTCGGCGAGTAGCACGCTACTCCGGGACCCATAGAGGATTAGTGTTGAATTAGTATAGTGAAACATGCAAGTACATTTTAAGTGGTGGATAGGTTAGTCAGTTATTTGGATTCGGAAGGATAGCAGAAGGATAGAAGAGGAAAAAAGGTTTGTATTTATATAGCGCTTGTTACCCCTGATGGGGTGTTGAAGCACGCTACTCCGGAAACCCATAAAGGATTAGTGGTGAATTAGTATGGTGAAATATGAAAGTAATTTGAGTGGTGGATATTAGTCAGTTATTTGGAGTGAGAAGGATAGCGGAGGGATAGAAGGGGAAGAAAGGTTTGCATTCCTATAGCACCTGTTACCCCTGATGGGTGTTGAAGCGCTTTTCTGGCGAGTAGCATGCTACTCCGGAACCCATAAAGGATTAGTGTTGAAAATTAGTATAAAAAAGGTGTCTTGTGACTTGGCAACCCTCAATGTCACAGAGCATAACTCTGCCACTTGATGGCAAATCTCTCTACTGGGAGGGAGATGGTTGCTCCAGGGTCTGTAAGACAAAACTCTGAGATCCACTTTACTTGACATAGGTTTTTCAGATTCAGTGTCAGTGCGCCTTGTAATGGCTTCTTTGGTCAATGTCAACATGACATCAGAGAACACCTCCTGTCCCAGGATGCATCATTAGAGACCACTCTCAGTTCAAGGATCTACGCTGGAAGAGTACACCATTACAGGATCTACTCCTTAAAAAGTACAGCAGCAACAAGATTTACTCCTCAGGAAAAAAACACAGGACTGACTCCTCAAAGAGAACCTACGGCCTCAGGATTCACTCTCCAGAGAGCAACCCTGTCAAGAATCAACTCCTCAGAGGGCCCCTGTACTCCAGGATCCACCAAGAGAATAGTAACAGGAGTGACTATTTATGGTGTTCACAGTCCCTGGGTGCAGTCCTCTAAGAACACCATAGTCTAGGGACTCATTCAATGACAAAGTACCATGCTCTAAAGCTGACCGAACTCCAGCACAGGATGCGCTCCAAGAGGAAAGCTGCACACCAGGATCTATGCTTCAGAAAGCACCCAATACCTTGTGATCCATTCCAGACAGCAGCCCCAGGATCCCCTGCATACAGAGCAGCCCAAGCAGAGTATCCAATAAAAGGCACCCAGAATCACTCCACAAATGCACTCAAAGAGCATCCAGAACAAAGAGATCTACTACTGATAGCAGCCCCGACATCCACTGCTTAAAGGGCAATCCCAGCCCAGGATCCACTCCATAAAAAGAACTGTACTGCTGGATATATTCATATCGCAGATAGAACAGCCTGGTGGTCCACTCTCCACGGTAAAACCAGGATCCACTCATCAGAAACCACGACCTTTTGATCCAATCCTGACAGTAGCCCTATGAGCCACTACTCAGGGCGTAAACCCATACCATGTTCTACTTCACAAGACGAACTGCATCACCAGATCCTCTCTGAAAGCACTATTAACTTTGTGATTCACTACTGATAACCACTGGATCCAGTCCTCTGAGAATACAAAAACTCATAATTCGCCGCTGGAAGCAGCCCAAGAACCCTCGGTTCAGACATCAACCACGCAGTCCAAGATCCAATCCACAAGGAGATCAGCACCAAAGCATGGAATCTTGAAAGCAGCCGGGGATCCACTGTTCAGGGAATAAACACTGCCCAAGGTCCAGTCAAAGGCACCCGAACACACACTCAAAAAGAACTGCACCCCCTGAATCCATCGAAAGAGCACCCCGAACAAGGCGATCCATTACAGACAGAAGCCACGGGATCCACTGCTGTGGGAGCAACACCAGCCCAGGATCCACTGAGTCCTAATCCAAGCGCACGGCCCCAGCCCCAGGATCCACTCCCAGGCATGCAGCAGCAGCGGCAGCCGGCTGAGCAAACAAGGCAGCAGGAATGCAGCCTCGCTTACCTTTGTGTCACCAGGAGAGCGCCTACGGATTCCTTTCCAGAAACTGAGGGGAGAAGTACGCGCCGCCCGAGAGAGACCTCCGTCCTGTAATCCACGGGCCCCCGGCGGCCTGGCACCCGAGAACAGTCCAGCCCGAACTGCCAAGCCAGGTCTTCCCTGGACCAGAAACAAGCATCCTGGACCGGTTTCAGGGTAACACCCCTCATCAGCCAGGCTAGCTTGAATCCAGTGGCAAAGTGAGCAAGGGACCAAAGTCTGGGCATACCCTGCCAACTTAGGGTGAACAAAGCAAACACTCGATTCTCCCAGCCGTGGGCAGGTGATGTGTTGATTCCTTCAGCCGCACAGCAGGGCCTGCATCAATTCTTCGGCTGTACCATGGCAATGCGTTGGTTTTTCAACTGCACAGCATTGCTGCGGCAGGAAAAACAGGCGCTGAAGGGTGATGCATGTATTTTCAGTACTTGAAGCAGCAAAACCACCTCCAAGGGCCCAGAACTGGGATTGGCACCACTTTGCAGGTTAGAATTTCCAGCCTAGGAGTTCAAGGGAGCTGCAGATTACGTCTTTGATAGCCCTGAGACTTCCAACAGGAGGCAAGCACATGCAAGCTCTTGGAGAACCTTGAGAAGCAGGATAAGAAAGTAAAGTCCAGTCCTTCTACTTACCAAGACAGAAGCAGCAATCAGCAGACCAGCACAGCACAGCAACAACCAGAGTGGCAGTTCCCCTCCCACAGCTTCTCCAACTCTTCTTTTTGGCAGAATCTTCTCTTGAACCAGAAGTGTTCCGAAAATGTGGGGTTAAAGGTCCTATACTTCTACACCTTTCCGTCTTTGAAGTAGGCATATTTCAAAGGATCGTCTTTGTAGTGCACAGATCCTGCCTTGCCCTGTCCTGTAGGGGGGAGGTTCAAACCCTCCACGGATGCATCCTGCTCTGTGGCAAGCAGGAGGTTGGGAAGAAATTCACTCTCCTTCTCCACCCCATCATCTGTAGCCAAGAGCAGGGTCAATTCGGACCTCTCAAAATGCGGTTTTCAGGCAGGTTCACATGTAGGATCCTTAAGGGTTCCTTGGAGTCTGCAAGTCCACCATGTTGGTGGCATCACTCTTGCCCTCCGTTGCCTCAAAAGGCTAAGACCACTTGTCCTGTAGAGCGCAGGGCTCCACTGGGTCCATGACCCACACTTTCTGGCCAGGCTGAAACTCAACTAGAGTGATATTCTGGCCATACCAGGATTTCGTGTCCTCCTGGCTTGCTTCTAGGTTCGCTTGAGCAAGTTACCCAAACAAAGGGGGCCCCTATCTGAGCGGATAAAGGTAGGGGAATCATAGGGGAAACAAAGGGACAATCAAACAAGAAAGGCCCCTACCTATTTATTTAACAATATGCTTCACGTCATATGATATAATAGTCTGAACAGTGCTGGAGAATAGAAGAAAGAGAAGTATCACAAAATTAATTTATTATTTCAATAAAGATATACTAAATGGGATGATTATGCCCTGGGTGGAGATGGCGCTCTCTCTGAGCGGTATATATTTGGTAAATATGTATAATATTAGGTGCCCAGGGAAGAGGTAATCATCCAACACCCCACAATTCAGATCCACGGATCTGTACAACAATAATATTATCAATCCCTGGCACTCATAAATACAGTATCATAAGTAAATACTTTTATCAAAAGAACAAGCATATCAAAGCTAAAAAAATGTTTAATATTTTCTTGTTAAAACTCCAGCCAACACGTGTTTCGTCGCTCGGGACAAGACACCCGCGACTTCTTCAGGGCTTAGTATGACAGGCCAAAATTTTCAAGCCTTCTGACTGGTTATACTTCCGTCCCAGCCTAAATATGGCTGGGAAATATAATGTATAAATGAGAAGTTGGATCCTAGCAATATCAAAATTTCACGATTGTATTAGGCTTCGTGCTAAAATACCGGGCTGCGTTTTCCAACAGCCGGTGGAAAGCTGTGTGTTGCAGCGTCAACGCTGTTTAATCAGAAGATTCCCTGACCTACCGAAATTCTCCCACCACTTCACTGTTTTGGTACCCACGCCCTGAGGAAGGTGTTTGGCCATATCCGGTCTTCACACCGAAACGCGCGTCGGCGCTTGTGATACTCCTACGCTTGTCTGAGTTTTGTGTCATTGTATCTATGATATGTATTGAACATACTGGTATCCTCCAAAATATTTTGACTTACATTTCCGAGGAAATTTGGGGGCCACGCTGTTGTTTACATTGCTTTGTTGTATTGCCCTAGTCACTGTATGAATGTTGGTTGTTTGTACGAAAGAGGTATGATAGTATGTCTGCATATGTGAATGTGATTGAATGAGTGGTGGGATTGTATATATATATATTTAATAATTGTCTTTGTATCATATTTGTGTACTTTTCATCTTTATTGAAATAATAAATTTATTTTGTGATACTTCTGTTTCTTCTATTCTCCAGCACTGTTCAGACTATTATATCATATGACGTGAAGCATATTGTTAAGTAAATAGGTAGGGGCCTTTCTTGTTTGATTGTCGCTTGAGCAAGTTACCTGAAGCGAGCTGTCTGGGGTTAATGAAGGCCAGCATGTAGCTAAATACATCCTGGGGGGGCTTCCTTGGAGCTTTGTCCCAGCCCTCCTTCACCAGATTAAGAGGTCCCCTCACAGGATGCCCTTACAGCAGCTCAAAGGGGCTAAAGCCAACCCCCTTCTGCGATACCTCCTTTTAAGCAAAGAGAAGGCATGGTAAGACATTGTCCCATTTACACCTCATGGAGTCTGACAGACCCCCAATCATATCCTTCAGGGTACTGTTGAACCTTTCAACCAACCCATTACATTGGGGGTGGTGAATTTATAGCTCACGCCACACATCTCCCACATCGCCCTTATGTACTTGGACATGAAGTTGGTACCCCGGTCAGATATCGCCTCCTTGGGGAAACCTATGTGAGAAAAAATTCGCAACAGTGCCTAGCCCATCACAGGTGCCGTCACTGTCCTCAGAGGGAATGCCTCTGGGTATCGGGTGGCATGGTTCACCAAGACCAGGATGAACCTGTTGCCCATGGCTGGCTTGGGGTCCAGAGGCCCCACGATGTTGATGCCCACCTGCTCTAATAGGGTGCTCATGATAGAGAAATGTTGGAGTGGAGCCTTACATCTCCTTCCACTCTTGCCACTTGCCTGGCAAGTTTGGCAAGACCGGCAATGCGCATTAGAGTGACTTCACATTTGGGGCCAAAAGAAATGGATAAAAGCCTTTCAAAGGTCTTAATGTCTGGCCAAAGGCATATCATGAGCCAGACCCAGTAGGAAGGCTCTGAAGCACAGGGACACAACCAGCACACGGGCTGCCCCAGGCTCAGAAACTTTAGGTTCATTAAGGCACATCATGTGCCAGACCCAGAAGGAAGACTCTGAAGCACTGGGGTACCACCAGCACATGGGCTGCCCCAGGCTCAGCAACCTCTGGTTCACTATACAGGAAAACATTCTCCCAGTAGATCCAATGTGATCCAGACTTATTGCCAACTGCCTGGTCTGCAGCCTGCCACCCCAGACCCTCAACAGAAGGGCACTCCTGCTGCTCCTTGCAGACTTCCTCCCTGGTGTGATCCATTCTTGCTGCCGATGTGTCATCTCAGGCAAGTTTCCCAGTTTGGCCACTTGCTCCCCTGTAGGTTCCGGGGCATCACCCTCATGGACAGCCTCTTCCCAGACAGTGGGAACTTATGGGATGGGGTTCTCATGCCCCCCCCCTCCTCTTTCTGGCAGGCACCTGGGCCACTCTTTCAGGCTTCATGTTCTTCTCATCACCCTTACCGGCTGCCATAGACCAAGTGATCACGCATGTCCACTCAGCCAGACCCACCATCTCCAAGTGTGACCTGCATTCCACCTCCCTCCAGGGGAAATCCTCCAGGTCGTTACTTAACAGACAATCAATAGGCATGGATGGACTCACAGCTACCCTCAAGGAACCTGAGACCCCCCCTATTCAAAGGGAAACTGCACCACCTTATACTAGTGCTCAGAGTTGTCCACAGCAACTACTTGATGAAACACATTAGGGACCACCTGCTCTTCAGATACCAGGTGACACCTGACAGTAGTCACGCTGGTGCCTGTGTCTCGGAGAGCCTCCATTCTCCGTTCATTGACGGTCTTCTGTACTTCTTTGTGTTCTAAGGCACGAGGGTCCTCTGGACCATCTCACTGTCCCCTAGTGGGACAGGGGTCATCTCAGCTGACTCCACCCTTCTCGTGGAACCACCTCCTCCCCAAGTGCTACACTGGCCAACCTCCATGACTGCCCACAGTGGGTGGCAGTGCCCGCTTGGGACGCTTGGGATCCCCCTTCATGTGACCCTCCTGGTCTCTACAGGTTTCCCTGTAGAGATCCAAGGTTTCTTATCACCTGGGGATTGGGAATCCTTACCCTGGGAACTAAATTGAAGCCCTTTAGGGAACTCCCTCTGTTTACCCTTGTCTCCCCTACTTTTCTGCGAGAGACCCTGCCCACCCTTGGTAGAGTCTCCCTCATACCTCCGGTGACCCTGGTACTCATCCAGTGGTCCGCCTCCTGAGCAGGCTTTCTGGGTACAGTCAGCTTGCTGTCAGTCAGATGTTGGCATAAATCTGGAAAACAAAGACTACTACAAGTGCTCCCATGCAATTAAATTATGCAGCCACTGATAGTCTGTTATCTGACTGCCCTTCACCCAGCCATCCAGTTCTCTGCAAAAACAATCTACACATTCAAGCCAAGTTTGGGAATCCGACTTCTTGTATGTCTTAAACTTGACATCGTACTGCTCTGGGCTGAGACCATGCCTAGTGATCAGGGCATCCTTCATGGCAGAGTAGGTGAGATTCTGTGCTGTCCCTAGGGCTATCAAAGTGTCCCTCCCCTCTACCTCAAAGTGCTTCCAAAGGCCCGTCCCCAGTTTATGTCAGGGACCTGGTACATGTGGAAAGCTGACTCATACCCCAAAAACCAACTGTGTATGCCATCCCCCCTTCTGTAATACTTTACTATATCCTTGGGAAAGTACACCCTCCCCTCAGATTGCACTGGACGTACGCTGCCACAATTTGTGCTGGACTCTGCATGCTTGGCCTTTAAGTCCAGCTCCTTCATACTCAACTCATGAGCCAAAAGCAATTTCCTTTCCTCCAGAGCAAGGGGGTTTCCTTATTACATTTAGTAAGTGCCAATGTCTGATTGGGAGCAGGTAGAAATGTAATGTAAGGTCTCAAAAGAATGATAATTTAAAATCGTATTTAGTGGAAAAGTCTGATTTTAAGTCAAAATTCTGAAAATGCCACTTTTAGAAAGTATTGTGCAACATTGGTCAAGAATAAAAACAAAGGTAGTTACCGCGCCGATGGTCAGCCATTTTATTGAAAAGAATCACAGTGAAAAGGAACTTAAATGGACAGTTCTTTGTGTCATAAAACCTAATCCAAGAGGAGGAGATACCGAGGCAGCACTGTTGCGAAAAGAAGCCTATTTAATACTAAAATTTAACAGTACAGTTAATGGCTTGAATGAGATGTCAGAAATTGGCAGAACTTAACGAATTTGCCCATCAAGGAGAAGAAGAACAAGGTTCAGTTCTATAAATGAAGCCGCAAAAGTAGTTGTTAAATCCGTTCCGTGCAAAACGCACTCGAAATCCCAGAATGCAATTCTTTAATACATTGCGAGGACGCAAGTTTAAATTACTTGGAAACCGAAAGCCTCTGATCCAGCCGTTTGGATGCAACAAACGAAGTAAGTCAGGAAGAGTTCGTGGAAGAAAGTGAATGAAATGTAAATACGAGCGTTGTTTGGAATTGCCAAGGTCGGCGTCTGGACTTCGTAACACTTATATTGTGTGTTCTATTCTTTCCAGAACAAAAACAGAAATGACAAATAATTCCCTTGGGATTGTAACAACAAACCATCTAGATTGATGTCTATGAGGGATCGTTTCAAAGTAGACAGCAGTTTGAGTGATTAGAAAGTAAGTTGCGTGTCTGCCCAATTGATCATAAAACGCTTGATTCTCAGCCCAAAGCATGGGGACTTAAATTGTAAATATATTTTTTTAACTTCCATAATTTAGATGGAGAACTCAATAATAAGGACAAAAACTTGGAAGACTAGAGACACAGGCGGCAAAGGGAAACGCAAAGCCATAACAGGTGCCTCACATGATATAATCAGAACCATAAAATTGTAGATATCTTTAAAATGAATTTAGGAGAGTCTAGACATTAACAATTGAATATTCTTGACCTTTCATTACAGATTGTACCCAGTCTAAGCCCTGAAGAGAACACTACAAATTGTACCGGGGCTCGAAACGGGACGGCAATATTCACCATCAGGGGAAACACTTAATTGACTTGTACTTTCTCGTAGGGAAGAGCGTCTCATAAATCACTGTCCCAACAAGCTTAAATAGTGTTCCCAGTGGTTAGCAACCTTATTTTAAAAATGACTATCTGATAAACAAATCAGGATAATGGTTGCTGCTCATTCAGAATGAAGACTGGTTCAATAATTAATGTAATCCATTCCACACAAATGTATTGCATGTAATGTATTGTTTGTTATGTTTTATTTTGTAAAAATATGATTTAAATGTATGTTTATTATGGGAAGTATGAGGTCTATCCCTTATTCTGACACAAAAGACAAATGATTTTAATGCCAAAAAAAAGATAAAATGATAAGTAAATAAATACTACAGACCATTGAAATGATTGAATGGCCTGAGTCTGTTTAAGTAAAAATCAGCAGTTCAAATGACGGCTAGGTAATTTGTTGTTCTTATTTTGATAGGCCCTATCTAGTCGTCGGTAATAGGGCCCAACCCCTTATCAGTAACTTTTAGAAAGTTGACATGTTCTTTTCCTAAACATTTGGTGCCCTTTGTGTGTTCCTCCCAGACAGTGAGACAAAGCGGGTCTAGGTGTTGGCAGGATGGCAGGGGAGTAGCAGTTCCCTGCCCCTCTTACATTTCAAAGGGGCTGCCTCCAGCGCAGCACACTCACAAAGAACCTGACACCAGCCTTTTGTCACCCTAGATCTCTTGAAGCCTTGGCAGGGGAGGAAGGAAATTTCCAGAAGCAGATGTGGGGGGAAATCTAAACGTTTCTCCCACTTCAAAGGCTGGCACCAGGTATAAATATTGGATCGTCAGACTAACTCTTCAGTTAACTCTTGGACCTGCGGAGGACCCCCAGAAAGACTGCCTTGTACTTCAGAGGACTACTCTGCTGCTTGTGGCCTCCTTTGTACCTCAGAGGACTGCCCTTCTGCTACCAGACAACTGCCCTGCTGCTTGAAGCCTGCCTTGTACCCTCAGAGAAGGCTGCTTGAGGCCTACCTTGCTGCTTGATCCCAGGACTACCAGAGTGACTCCAGGGGCTAGCTGGCTGACCTTCTGTGTGATCTACAGCGGTACAACAAGCTCTAACAACTTTGAACCAAGCACCTAGACCCTACCTGAAGTGTGTCCTGACCCCCAAGTGGTGCCCACCCATTCCTGGATCCTTGGAAGTGGTGGTAGAAATGTGCAAACAGTTAAAACCTGAAACCTGGGAGTAGAAAATGTTTTCAACAAAAAGTGGTCTGAGAACTGACAGGATGCCAGGACCTGGCTGCTTGTCGATCGGGCTGAGGTGCATTGCTGGTTACCCTGACTTTGCAGTATCGTCCTTCTCCGCAGCAGCAAATCCAGTTCAGTTGCTCCTCTTGTGGGGCATCCGCCCTCTTCGAGCACACATCGGCTACAGCATGCAACTTTGTCCCGCTGGAGATTTTATGCCGAAGTCAAGTGACAAAGTCTGCAGCTCCCGATGATGACTCCTCCTTCTTGGACATCGCCGGTGTCAGGAGTCCATTGACCCTTGGGGTCAGCACAATGCTCACTTGGGTCCACCTCCTGGAACCAACAACTCAGCTTACCATAATGGCACTAAATGTTTAGTGGTCAGGCGGGGAAGGGGTTTCAGGATGTGGACAGCAAGGAGAAAGACCTAGAAGAGAACAGAATGCATGTTATTCTTTGTCCCTATTCCCCTTATTCTGCCAGCTAGATTGAGTGACAAACTATTAGACAGTTACAGTGATTACGTTTAAATGATAACCTCACCTCTTGCAAGTCAGTAAGGATCAGAAGATCTCACAGCTATCTATAAATGCAAGAAGACAAACATTAGTTATCACATTCCAATTAAGAATTGACTCATCCTAGTCTTGGTAAACAACTATTCTTTTCTTTACAAACATTAATGCCATTTGAGTTACAATTCAGTCTTTTCAATGTTCTCCTTTACCTTTTGGTATTTTTGCTAGAAAGTTGTGAAAGGAACACTAAGTACCTGTGTCCCCTTGCTGTCCTGCTGCCTGCGGATTTGTCGAGGAGCCGGGGAACACTCTGTCTGCTCTCCGGTGCTCCCGTGTGCTTTGCTGGGTCTCCGTTGGTGCCAGGTATTGCGGCACCCACACTCTGGTGGGACTCGGTCTCCCAGAGTGCATCTCCATCAATTGCCTGCAGCTGTTGAGGGCGGAGGCGTTTCCATCGCGCTACAAAGCACTGCCTCGCCCCCTGCTGCGCGGGACGTGCGCGGGACGTGCGCGGGACGTGCCGGGCGAAGCCCGGGCCAAGGGCGGGCCCGTCTGAGCCCGTCTGAGACTGACCGAGGCTGGGCCACCCTCCTTGGCATTTATTTCCTCCATTTTTCTCTTCTTGTTTTTATTTTCTGTTGGGCATACTTCCTCTGCCCACTAGCTGAAGTAATACCCAAGGGTTAGCCAACAGGAGTACCCCTAAACAGCAAATTTCAAACTTGGTGGAGCCTCTAATCCCCAGTGCGTCCTGCACTATATAAGGTAACTACAATATGAACTACTCTTGAGGTCTGGCGAGCTTTTGATCCCTAAGCAGCTATGGGTAAACGCTCTCCCTTGTCGACAAGATCAACCACCAGGCAGAAGGCTCCTCTGCCAGTCCCCATTGCTCAACCGACCGCAATTGATAAAATGCTCCAGCGGGCCATAGGAGCAGTGTCCTGTGAAATCGAGCGCACTGAGAGACGTCTCTCTTTAACACCGATTCTCCCTCATAGCACACCATCTATGGAGCTCGAGACTCTAGACCTATCCCACACACCTAATGTGCTCCTAATTCTGGACTCTCTCTCCCTGCAAGAACCCACAGCATCTGGTCACATCACTAACCCTACTGGAGGAGGTGGGGAAAAAAAGAAGGGCGGGAAGAAAAAATCAATAACACACAAGGGAGGAAGACAGAAGAAACAAACTCTCTGGACGGCATCAGCCTCGCCTTCAGGGGGACAAGTTAATGACAAGTGCTGGCAGAAAACCTTGGACGCTCCATCGTGGGCAACTCATCTGCTAAAAGAACTTAAAGCACATCTTGCCACGTCTATTAAATCTGAACTTGATGCAGTGGCAAGACGAATCGATAATCTATCAATACAGTTGGACTCGTTGGGGAGCAAAGTAGATGCCATTAGTGACGCAATTGAACCTATTAAATCCTTAATCCCTAAGTTAGCCCTGCATTCAAAACAGTCAAATCCACTTGGTCACAACGCATTACCCCCCCCCCGTAGGGCACAACCCAACGGTGCACACTAATACACCCATTGTGTCTAAACTTCTAGCTCCTCAAAAACAGGACCTAGCCAATTCCCAACAGAGGTTTCCTCACCGTACTGACAATGCATATAATAGTAGGCATATAGAAACCTCAAGATCAACCAACAAACATCACACTCAAAGTAACAACGAGGTCGAGAGTAGGCCCTCAGTACCTCCCAAAATAGGGGAAATAAAATCTCCATTATCCAATTTAGACCTGCCCCCAGCCTCCATTCCATACGTAATTATTCTAGCAGGTGTACCAGAGCTGGACACAGTCCGAGGGGAGACATATTCTGAACTCAAAAACAAAACCATTTTTTGGCTAAATAGATACAGGCCTCTCCCCTATCATGAACAAAGTGAAATTCTGATGACACGTAGGGTCAGCTGGCTGGGGCGAAGATGTAAGGACATCCCGGGGGATTGCATTGTGATCAATTTTAGAGACATTCGGACGGTCCAACACATTTTGGATTGGGAATACATCAGGGAGATAGGGGGTATTGCAACTTTGCCCTTGGGATATTTCTACCCTCCCAGGCCTGGGTATGACCAAGAGGGAACTGTGCATAAGAACTGGGGCCCAAGAGAACAGAATGGTGCTATGCCAGATCCGGGCTGGGAACGCCAAAGAATAGTGAAATACAGTATCCCTGTCAATAACAGATTTAGCTCCTTGGACCTGGTAGACTGACTAAATTCTGACAGTAAAAGGTCCATTAATAATAATTTGAATGAGGACAATCGGGGAAACTCACAGCAAGTTGAGTCTCAAACGAAGGTAGCGCCATCGGAGGGAAATAATACCTTCAATAAAACTTGTGAGACCCTCACTACAATTAGTATTACCAGCCCCCAGAGCAAGATCAATCAGGCTGTTAATTGCAGCCCTGGGGAGGGGTCAGGGAATAATGATAAGGAGAGGCAGCAAGCCCCACACCAGGTAAATTGTACCCCCCAGACCTTGCCACTCACAACTAATGAATTATTGAACACCCAGATTCTTTCCCGCTCCGAGCACTCACTAATAAATGGCAGGGAACGCTTAAACTAGACTGCCCAGGGTGTGATATGGTTGAAGAAACAGATCTTCACGCAATCCTCTTTTGTCCTGCCTATAAAAGGCCAAGGTCCAAATGGGTCCTTCAGCTCTGCAGAAACCTGGGGATTAGACACCATATCGTGGCTTTTAGACTCCTCAAACACGAAACAGATCTGCTAATCGTGTTCGCTATCTCCAGGTTTCTACTCTCGATGTGGTGCATCCGCAGGGGCATTCTAAAGAAAAAGAATTCAGAAAACCCTCAATAGAATGCGTACTAAATAGGTTGTCATGCCATGTGGGAACATTCCCTAGCCCGAATTCTGCCTTGCAAACCTTTTTCCCTGTCCGGGTTGTTTGTTTATTCACCTTTTTAAAAATGTTTTATATATTTTTAATGTTTTTAATGTGTTTTTCTAAATATGCCCTTGGGCTATCAGTCAAAGCTAGTTTTTTATATATATCAAATTGATAATAGCAATATTGCAATTGTTTGTACCATGATGTAAAATATATATTTATTGTTGGATGACACTTGTACTATTTTTCTATTAAGTACTGACAAGGGGTGTGCAGTTACTCCTGATTCCTAAACCCCGTACAAGTCGCATCTGAATTCTTGGTCCTATGATGATATTTTTAGTATAATACCTGTTATTTTTTTTTTCCTTCTTGTACATACGCATTTGTAACATTTTATGTGCTTTTATGGCCGTATGGCCGAAATAAAGCTTTTTTGACTGACTGACTGACTCTTTACTTTCAGTGAAACGTCCTTCTAGGCCTTTTGCAATTATTTCAAGGATAATTATAGCATTCCATTTGCCCTTGCTAATAAATTAACTTTCAGGTTACAAATGTTACCTTAACAACTCTTTGTCAGTTTTATCTTTAAACAAACATGAATCTCACACTGTATTCCAAATAGCTGTGTGAAAGAGTTTCTATCCTTTTGAGTACCTCAAGCAAAGTAAGGTCAGAATGTTATCTTTAAAGAAACATGAATCTAAATAAGCTTCCAAATCACTCTGTATGAAAGAGCTTATATTCTTTTGAATCTGTTAAGGAAAACAAAGGCAGAATTTTGGCACAGGCGCACCCTTACCAGAAACACTCAAGTTTTGCCCTTGAATCTCAAGATGCTGCGACTAGAAACGCTTGCTCTGAACTGCTCCTCTTCTCTCACTGGTTCTTCAAAAATACTGAGCAATTGATCTCAGGAGGGGCCATCCTTTATAGCGGGAAGTCACCCATAATGGCTGTTTGCAGGAACCATGCAATATGTAGTCACTTTCTTAATACTTGGTGATAAGGCCTCCAGAAGATGTATTTTGGTGATGGCATGCACACCACCACCTGCATGACAGCAAGTGATTTGTCACAACGTGCTTGTACTGTCATAGGTTCAAGACTGACAGCCTTTCTGTTTCCGCCATAAGGTGTGTTCGTGCCACCAGGTGCTTTGGCACCAAACATGTTTGCGCTCACAGTAGCACTCACTGGAACGGCCCGGGTGGCGAGGAAGGGAAAACTTCTGACAGCCTGCTGCCTTGCCCTAATGAACTTTACCTTCTCAGCACCTTTTTCTTCAATTTTCTGCTAAATCTGAAGGTAAGATGAGACAGGACCCAATCCGCTTTGTGTAGCCGAACCACACTTCATCATGGTCAGCCTTAACTTTTGACTTTGCCCCGGTCTCATGTGATCAGATACCTTTGAACTTTTAGCGCTATTTTTCACTAAAAAGATTAAACATTCATAACTCCGGTTATACTGATTGGATTTAATTTGTTTTAGTGTCATTATATTTATTAAAATATCTTTTTTTTCCTAAATTAGTGTATGATATTTCTTGTGTTGTGTTTTTACTTTATTTCTATTTGTGTGCTGCATGATTATCTTATACATTACCTCCTAGTTAAGCCTGACTGCTTTTGTGCCAAGCTAGCAGAGGGTAAAGCACAGGTTAATTTATGATGTTTGTGGTTCACCTTGACAAGTATTGTGGTTGTTGCTTGAGAAGGGTCTTCACCCCCCTCAATCAAAAAACAAATTTCCTTCAGTGACCATCATTCTGTCTATTTGGCAGTGAATGTTCTGCAATGATGACTGCAAACACACTGGACCAGATTACGGGCTGCAGGGTAGGTGGGCCACCATAAAATCACATGCATTTTTACTGCTACTGCCCAGTAAAATCAGCCCTGTACTGTGCAATTACAAGTTGAATCCCATGGAAAGGAGAATTACCTTGCAGAACTGTTTTTCCTGTCATAAAACCACGTGCAATTCACTATCCAATGAGGTTTTACTCTAAGCAAGTGGCAAATGTATGTGTGGCCCTGTGGGTGGGGCGTGTGATGGGGAAGTGTGGTGGAATGAGTAGGGTGGGTAAGGGGAATTTGTTCTTTTACTGAGGGAGCATGCAGTGCACTGTATGCTCCCACATCAGAAAAAAAGTAGAATGAAACTTGACTGCTCCTGCAGCCAAACGTTTATGTGATTGTTCTGGCCACAATTACCTTCTGGCAAAATCGGGTCATGTTTTCCCACACTCAGTAAATCCAAGGGTGGAAAAAATTAACAAATCTTCATCAGGCAGAGCAAAATAAATGCTTGAAAACATGCGTTAATTCACTCCGCCTAACTTGCAATCACGTAACTGTGGAATGGGACAAGGTTGCCGCTTTCCACGGGGCACTGAATGACTCGGGGGAGTGGGAGTGAGATAAGCAGTGACATTGGTGTACGGGGCCCTGAGTGGTAAAGAGAAATCACAAGGGTTCCCCAACCCCAGAAAATAAAACAGTCAGGGTACAAAGTAAAGAGGTATTGTGGAAAACCTGTAGAGAAATTGAAGGTCATTGGGATGACAAGAGGTAGAAGACAGGCAGCGATGAAAAGACTGACTAGAAACATACTAAGAAGGTTCTGCAGTTTACCTAGACCCCTATAAATAAACCTTTTTTGTATACCTTAGAATCTTTGTCTGTTCTATATTTGAATTGAGGGCATGCAAGGAATTGCCATGCAACAGTGATATTTGCGGTGTTACATAAGGATGGTTAGAAGCTGTTTATAAACCATAGCAACACCTTCAGTTGCACCTGTATCCAGTTTTATTCTCTGTAGTAAGCTGCTGGCTGTTCTTAATTCATACATACTTGTCTCACTCTCGATTGGCATTTGAAAGCACAACCTCCATAAAGACACTATGGGGCAGATTTATCTAGGATTTGTGCTGGTGCAGTCACTTGATGAACTACTGTCCAAATGGAAAGATGTCAAAAAGTAACACAGATAGCTCTCTTTTGTGCAACTTTGAGCTTCGGTACTTCGCATCAAGGGAGGTTTTGCATGGATGGTGCATGGCTGTTCCCTCGCTCCGACCTAATCCCTTTTTACTAACGTTTGCACACAGGGCCTTGTGCCAAAAAATACACCTGCTTGAGACAGGTGCAAAGTAGGAGAAACCCTTTTTTTCTCCAAGTATTCCTTGTTTTCCATTTGTGCTGCACTGTGCAGTTTTAAACATATGTGAGTATAGTATTTTGTACTAGAAGGGTACCCTTCCAGCCCAAACTCATGGTAGATATCACGTCCATATATATATGGTGCAAAGATGTATGTATGACGCTAGGCAGCCTAATTGTGTGCCAGCACTTATGAAGAGAGCACCAGCACCATATCTTAGAAGATATGGCACTGTCCAGCTCTCTTCTTCTCACGCAACGTAGCGTAGAAACTTTGGTTGCTGTGCTGCGTGCAATATTAGTACATCTGCCCCTACTTTGTTACATTCTTATTTGCAATTGTCTCCAGCTATGGATTTAAAAGGGGCACAGAATTATAATAATGCTTTTCTTCAAATTACATTCCGTGTGACACCCACTGCATCTCAGGGACTGCAGGAGCCTGTGTTGCAACCCTTGACCCCCCCCCCACACACACACACACTACACTAACACATACACACACTCATATCCACAGACGGATGTGCTGAATGTATACACACACTGGCACACCATATTTTTAGGCTTCATGCTCGCACGTTTGCAAACACCCAACTCCACACATGAATGCACCCACGAAATCAGGCCCACCAGGTATAAAACACAGACAGCATCAGTGATCGCTTCCCTCACACACACAAAGGAACTGAGTCAGTCTGTACGGATGCTGAACAGCAGTCACACACTGTGCAGTGTCTGGTAAATTACAGCCTTGACAGAGCTGCATTATTTCTCCAGCGTTTGCTAAGTGCAGGCTCATACATTTTCTAATCCATCTGAAGTTTGTAATTCAGTTTTGGTTGCCTGGCGGATAGATACATGTTTCTCATTTCAGAGGAGAATTTGTAGCATAATAGTCTGAAGTTAACACCTAGCTACAAGGTCACATTCTCCTTAGAGGTACATTTTCTAGCTTTGAATGTAGGTGTCGGATCTGTTTCTTCGTAACATCCTCATGAAAATGTAATGAAATATCGAATAACCTACTTTTTCAAAATAATTTTCACTGCTGTTGGAACTCAAAGCATTTCAGATGCTTCTGTGAGTGCAATGTATTTTTCCAGCAATAGACACTTATTTAACAGCGGAATGCTGACATATTTTATTTTTAAAGATGCAGATGAAGAAGAGACATCTTGCAGTTAAAGTTCAAGTGCCACATTATATAAATGGCAGTCTAGTCTGGGACCATTGCTAGAACGGAAGGTGGCAAAATGGAGTGCTGGTTCCCAATTCTCGCTATTGACATGGTATAGCAAATCTGGGTGGATGCTAATCGTCTCTGGAGCACATTTTTAGGGGGGCGTGACCCAAGCAATTGCACTTTTAACACTAATCAGCAGAGGTGTTATGATAAATACAACAAGTTGCTGCTGTTAGATTTATAATATCTATTACAGAAAATAAGATATACACTTTTCTTTTCTGTAAGCCAAAACCAAGCCTTTCAGCTGCCCTCTCCTGATTGGCCTGCCTCTGCCAGGCTGAGCCAAGCAGTCTTAATGAGGTATGAAGTAGCCTGCTAGAGAGACAAAGGGAGGAGAACTGAAACTGCAGAAGGCGGGTTGAGGGTGGGGTATCCAAACTGGTCTTCAAAGGGAGAATGACACTTTGTGACAGCACAGGCTCACCCCCACATCCTGCACCCCCAGCCACAGTGGAGCCTCTGTAATTAGATCAGTGAAGGGGCTGGAAGGCAAGTGTTAGAGAATCATAGCCACATCTAACTCTTCAGGAGAGACTTTCTCCGTTTTGGATTTTGGAAGAATATTGCTTTCTGGGGCAAGAAAATGCCATACTTTGGAGGAAGTGGTCATACACTGGGTGGCACCTTGCATCCCATTGGTCAGGGGTGCCCCCCGCTTGACGCCCAGGAACACAGCATAAATATGGAAGAGTTGCCAAGCAACTCAGCTCTACTGCCTGAACCAACAAGAAGAAAAAGGACTGCCCTGCTGGAAAGCTGATCGGCACCCAAAGGATTGCCCTCTGAAGGACTGCACCTGCTGCACAATCTGGTACTACAGCCCTGATGACTTTGCCTGGCTTCGCAAGGATTAAGGAGTGGACTCCATGCAAGCTACAGGTTAGCAGTGCCCACCTGCTTCATCTCCACCAAGAAGTCCCCACCCTGGAGTGCATCTAGTGGACTTTTAAGGATTTGATCAGGTGCATTGTGGGAATTGTAGTCCCAAATTTCCAAGGGCCATCTCAGAGCTTCTAGACCCTTGGAGTTGTGTTTTGGACACTTTGAACACACTAGAGGGACTTTAGGAGGAAGTTCCAGAAGTTTGGAGCAACTTTTGGAAAAAAAACTCCGTAAGGTAACCGACCCGACGTCGAGAGTCAAGCCGGAGATCTCGAATCATGACTCAGCCTGAATTTCACGTTTGTCCTGCTGAAAGCTCCAGAGCTGAAGGCTTCCAGGAATTGACTGCGCCCTTGCACTAAGCCAAGCCGACAACGTCAACGTGGATCTGGCCTGAAGAAAAGCCTCCTTCGACATCGAGAGAAAAAGATCCAAGAAAAATGTATAAGTGCGAAGGTAAAATTTTGACCGAGGCTTCCCGCTTACTGTATCCAACCAGGGTTCCATCGCGGTCGGCTTCAAACTTTGACTTTGTCCCGGTCAAGCGCGACCAGATGTCCTAAGTTGGCGCTATTGTTTTTTAAGCACTAGAAAGTGTTTACTCTTTACAAATTCATATCTCCAGTTCCCTTCATTGGATCTTTGCTTTGTTGTTCTGGTGTCTATATGTTCATACAAATATAACCTATTTGTATAAATTGATGTTGGATTTTTATTGTCTATTGTGTCTTACTTATTTAATATATTGGTGTTTTAAATGCTTTACACACCTGCCGCCTAAGTTAAGCCTGCCTGCTCATTGCTGGTTACCAAGGGTTGAGCAAGGGAATAATTAATTTAAACCTTGACTGAACCTTTTATTGTGTTTGTGGCTTCATTACTAGTGGTAGGTCCCTTCCTATCACTTTTAATAAACCACTTTCCCACATTTGGTGCCTGCGGTGGGATATGTACTTGTGTTTCAATTACACCATACTTTAAATTAACTTAAGATCTTTAAAAATCCACTAAATTGACATAGAACAAAGCTTTTGATTTTTGAATATTTGAAATTCGGACAATTTTTCTGAATTTGTTCTATTCATGATTTGTAAAGTTTTTGTGACCCATAACTGGGGATACTGTCGTGTAGTTCCTATAAAACCTATATAGGATCTGTGCGTTTAGACAACATACACTGAAGGATTGGTGTCAGACTGATTCTAGACACCCCCACCAGGTATTTTGGTCTGTATACCAGCTAGCTCACAGTGCCACAAGAAACTCCTCTTACCAAGGAGAGAATAGTTCTTGGCAACTATCGAACATGACAACCCTGATCCCTCAGGACTGTGGAAACAGTGTACTATTTTTCTCTCAGCCACTCGTGCTCACTTTGTCTCAGAGAGATACACAGAATAAACGGTGGGGACGTTTTTCAATAAGTATTTATTGAACAGTCGTTATTCTAGTGTAAAATAAGTGTGCTGAAACAACCACTAGACAGTAACAGATATAACGGAGTAGAAGCATTAAGAAAGTAAAAGGATGGTAGATTTATACCATTTTGCCATAACCATGAATACATGATTAACAAAAACAATGGCTCCTGTGTAATAATATCAAAGTGATATTGATATACTTAAAATATCACTTTGATATTATTACACAGGAGCCATTGTTTTTGTTAATCATTTAACTACCCTGATTCCGTGTGAGTAGGGTCCCCCTTGTCCTAGGTTCATAACCATGAATACAGGCAAGTAAATAAAATACATGACAATAAAATACATACTCCTACGATACTACCCTAACTAGACGTACCTAAGTGTACCTAGCATGTATGTAGGTGTTGAGCCAAGAATCCCTCTAAGATAAAGTCAACCCCATTGCCTGAAGTGAGAGACTGTGGGACCCTTCTTGGTCTCGAGTTGGACACCCTGCAAGGGATGTTAGACCACTGCGAGCTGGAATATCTGCATGCAGGAGCCTCAGCGTATCGCGTCAGTGTGTCGGCAGGGAAGTCCTGACCTCCTCTGACTATCTCAGCAAGATGTGATGTTTATATACCCAAAGGTCTCCCCGGGGGTTCTACCTTGCTGTGCCACTTGTCGGACTTAGGATGACGTCGGGAATGAACTTTATACATAGTTATTATACAGGAGATGGTCGTCCTGCTGAGTTTCCGAGAATCCTCATGCATAATGTCTGAGGCCTTTACCAGGGAAAATCTGCGTTCTGTGTGCAGTGTCGTATCTAGGTAAAAAGTCAGTCCCTAAGAACCGTTATGTATGTAATGTAGGGAAGAATATAGGTGAAGGGTTAGGATGTTACCTGAGCCTATATTGGGGTACCTCTATGGAATATAACACCCACTCCTCATCCGACTGGACGACATAATTACATTTTAACGTACTACTAGGCTGTCTAGGCATTGGTATGCAAACAACTATAGTAAAACAATAGTTCTGCTAAATAATGTTAAAAATTCTAAAATATGTAAAAAGGAAAGAATTGTCACTCAAGCAATAGCTCTAATGTGTCCATATATATAGTTCGAACAACTACAAGCATCGGAAAGCCATGCAGGCCATAAAAAGTGTCAATTGTTTTGGAGTTCCAATTTGAGTTTGTTTAAAAAAAAATCAATTTTTTTCCCCAGCACACGACGGGTCAAATGTTTGTGTCCTGGCTGGTAGACACAACATTGCTGTTGACTGCCTTCGCAGGTGACGATCCCTGTAACACCTCTCAGATTACGTCAATTGAGCACAGATGATCTTCCGTGCTGCCAGCAGCCAATGCTGGGGCTGCTTGTGCGCCGTCCAAGGCCTGGGTATCAGTGGAGGAGCCGGTATCCATTCCAACAGGAGCAGCGGCTTCCTGTGGAGGCTCCAAGAATGCCGCCATCAACACAGGAATACGCTGGGGACACTGCAGAACATGGGCCGTTATCGGGTCCAGTAAAGCATCAACGTCCGGTTGCGCAACTGATGGAAGTGTCAGACAGAGATCCAACACGCATCTTCTCTGCAGAACAGGCATCGGAGAACAGGTAGGATACAGTCCATCCAGACTGGACTAAATGACAGGAACCAAGAGGCGCTTAGTTCCCGTAGGCGAGGTGTGCCCAGATGTATCATGCGATCACGGTATTTACACTCCAGGAGGACTGTTTCCATCTCCTTGGTGACTGGGACGTCCATTGCGTAGCAGAAAAATTACAATCAGGATACCTGCTATTAGAAACAGGATCAGCGGAAGTCCTCCAAAGATGCTTCCGAATACAGAGTGTATAAAGTTTGGTATAACTCCGAGGACCGTCTGACAGGTGCTTAACAGTCCCGAACCTATGGTCTGAAATAGGTGGACTATACCTGTTGTATCAGACATGTTAAATATACGATTTACCATTTCTGTGAAATGGAAGGGGCGATTAGTACGTATGAGTGCCTGTATCTCAGCCAAGGACCTTGTGATCTGAAGATCAAAAGTCTCCCGGGCGGAGGTTAAGTGCACAGTTTTATGTAGAAGCATGGCATTCATTCTGCTCAGAGTATCAAACCGTATAAAGGAAACATTCAACTAAGGCCATAGCGGCACCTCCCTGACTGTGTGTGTCGGTGGAAACAATACTTGCATACAGCAAGTAACCCTGGAGCTCACGGTGACTAGATATGCGATGTCCGGAAGCATCCCACAACAACCTTGATCCATCAGCATCAAGTAACTCCCATTTGAAAGTAGCCTGAAAACTGGAGTAATCACGGCTGCTGGGGTACCCCTCAAGTGACAGGATAGGTTCGCTACTGAACCATTGCAGGCCCCGTGTAGCATAATATCCTGGCATATGAGAGATCCACTTAAAGCGTTCTCGCAGTTTGTACCGCTTAGAAGCACTTCTAGATCCCCACACCTGCATCAAAATCTATACGGTAATTCCCAAGATTCCTTGATGAATTCCCTCCCCATTTCTTCATATCTGCCTGCCTATTGTTGTTCTAGACAGTACTGAAACTGGAAAGTTGTGACCAGTAAGGTTATATGGCCATGGATCAACCACTCTGTGGACGGTGATTCTGCCACAGTGAAAGATAATCTGTCCAGTTTTTAAATGCGCAGCATTGTATATTTTGCTCCCCTCTGTTTCATTTTCATCTGTTTTTCGGTTAGATTGTATGCAGAAAACAGGGCCGTACTGTTGATAAAACGCCACGGCACATAATCTGCACGCAGTGATTGCAGCGTCCAGCTTAATCACATAATGGAACGTAACTGCGATTGTCCGTGCTGTAGTATGGACAAATCTTGTTCTAGTACGTCAATAGCAGAAGATACAATGTTGGTCCTGTGATAAATCCTGGATGTTAACGTAGTCATACCATTGTCAACTACAGCTAACGCCTTTTCTAGGTTAATCCTATCTATCTCTCATAGTCTCTCCGGTACTTCTTGTTGGGAGAATTTCCAAATTTCATTATAGACAGCGTAATAGAAAAGTTTTTGACGTGGCTTTCTGGGACCAAGTAAAAAATCCCGTAGGTCCACATCCTCTGTAAGTAAGGATAAGTGTTGTTTCGCCTGTGGTAGTGTTGAGGTCTTTAGCCAATCAAGGCATAACTTCCCAACACTGTATGATGTCACCACCCCTGGATGTTCTCTTTGTACATAGCGGGGTCTGGCCTATGGATACCGAACCCTTCGGTGGTACCCCTGAATCTTTCCTGACATCTATTAGTGTCTGTGGGCCAAACCAACCATCCCTTCCAATTGGGGTCTGATCTATTGTATTGTAAAATGTCATCTAATGTAGCCCCTTTTAGTGCTGTAAAATTACCCTCAGCCTGTGACGGTGTTGGAATCTGAGGTGTGTTCAAATCCTTGTTCTTTGCTATTCCAAGGCAGAAGGTCTGTTGCACAGTATCATTCAGAAATATCATCTGCTGGGGAATGAGGCATGCTCTAAATAGCGCTTCTGTTCCCTGGACTTGCCAGTCTCTAGAACCCCAGACTGATTTTAAGTCTATAGTGTCTTTCCATAAGTCGAAACCCTGTTCAGACAGTTGGGTGATGAAGGAAGCAGACTAAATCTGTTTGGTGTTAGTCAGCATATTTTTCTGTGCGGATGTCGGTGCAACCTTATAGTAATATGAGGTCGGGTCTGAAACATTAAACCCTGAGAAATATGAAAACTTTTGTGCAAACGTTTTCTAACTACTTTTCGGTGGTGTAGGGCAATGTTCCCATTGGTGATATGTGAAAACATTCCTAGGGGTACTGGATTTGTGTAGAAAATTATGACCATAATGTTGATAACAATACATTGTGTTAAAATCTGATGTGCCTTCTAACATTTCATTGCCAGAAAATGTGGCAGATTGTTCTAAATCAGACAACATATTAATCACAGTTTCAAAATCCCAATCATCGGAAAATGTACTGGAGGTAATGACATCATTCAAGGACATTTTAAACAAATGAGGTATTTTTAAAAGTTCGGTCGGACCAAATATATCATAATCAACTTTGTCCTATACTATACCATCAGGTATAGGAACTGCTGTAATGTTCACTGATGACAAGTCTCTTTGTTCACGATGTGATGAAACATGAGGTTTCAGAAGCAAGTTCACTTTTGATGCTGCAGAGCTTTAGCGAAGGTAAGTTCCATTAACAAGTAAGCTGAAGACAGTTACTAAGCCTATCCAGAAAAGAAAGAAAAGTATCCCGGTGATTATCCAAAGTTCTAGCCACGGTAACACCAGGCAAGTCTTTTAAAAAAAAAAAACGAAAACGTCTTTGATTTGTTGCTGACGATTGCTGGCGTTGTTTCAGGTTCACTTGGATCCAAAGAAAAGGTATCAAAGTCGATGAAATAGCCAGAAGCAGTTCGATCTATTTTGGGTAGCTCAGCAGGTTTTGTTGAACTTGTAGATGGCTCTAGTTGAGGCATGTTTATGTAGACATCAGTGTTAGGTCGAATTGAAATTTGCCTTTCATTTTGGTTTTGAATTTCTGTTTCAAGAGGAACTAGTTCCATTGCATTGTTGCATAGTCCATCATTCCGTATAGGAGACTCTTCAAACGTGATGAGCCTTTCCGTCTGAACTTCCTGTATGGTAGTGAGAGGAGGGTGTCGGCTACTCAGGCGTCCACGAGGCCTACCATTCAGTATCGTCCACATAGTGTGCTTTTATCAGATCAATGGAGACGAATCTCTTCTCCTTTTTCTCGGCAAGAGGCGGCAGAAGTACAGTTCTTGTTCCTTCGACGGCCAGGACCAGTACAGGCTTTCTGTATGATGGTCCAAATTCCCTGTTGTCCGTTATCTTTTCTCTGACCAGATCCCCGACTTTAGGGACCCAGACAGGTATTGCCATGACTGATTTGACTTCCCCAGTGGCAGTCCGCTTTACCTGCACATTGCTCTGTAGTGCCCTAGATTCATTCAGATCCTGTAAAACAGCCAAACGTTCATTGATGTCAAAAGGTTTTTCATCCGCCACTGTGCCTTCACAATCGAGATCAGGTACCCACACAGTATTGTCCCAAAAAGGACCTCATAAGCAGTGACACCCCCTAGAGAACTTCTTGGCATGTTGTTCAAGGCCCTCTGTACCCCATACAAGTGATTGACCCAACTACCACCCGCACCTAATACTCTAAGTGTTAATGATTGCTTTAAGTCCCGGTTTTTTCTCTCCACAACCGAATTTCCCTCTGGATGGTACGGAGAGGAGTACCGCCGTGCAACACCCAAACTTCCCATGGCTTCCTTGTAAGCCCTAAAGCTAAACGTGGGGCCACGGTCAGAATGCAATGTGCCAACTGCGTATGTCCCTATAAAGACTCGCAAATCTTTGATAACAGTTCGAGCGTCAGCCGAGGGCTGAGGCCATACCCATAGGAATCTCGAGCAGGAATCCACTGCAACCATGATATATTTGTAAGCCCCATCAGATTGTAGGGGGCCACAGTGGTCCAAATATACACAAGCGAGCGGTCTGTCTGATATAAGCAATGGTGTCTGCGCTGGGCGTGTTACGGTGGAGCCCTTCATCTGTTGACAGATGTCGCACTTTAAGACATAATCTTTGGTCTGCTTCGTTAAGGCTGGCCACCAATAGCGTTGTTTCAGTAAAGAAACTGTCGCTGACACTCCTGCGTGCGCAGAACCTAGACCCTCGTGTGCAGCTAAAATTAAGCCCAATCTGCGATCCATGTTTGGTATTACTCTATCCCCCACTCCGGGAATCCGAGCAAATGGAACGTTATTTGCATCTAACTTGTAGGAGTACTTGAGTGGAAAACATTTTGGAAGTGCCTTATTGTCTTTTTGCGTGATGCAATGGCAGCTACCATTATTTGTCCGTCTATTCTCGTCTTTGAACGAGTGATTGCAGCTACGGACGCAGTTCGTACTGCCCCCTTCGCGGCTTCATCAGCCAATGAATTCCCTTCAACGTGAACGCCATCACGTTGATGACTCAGCGTGTGTATCACTTGAGCTCTCGGTAGTTCGTTTTTCAACTCAACTACCTGTTCCCATAGCGTTTTATGCTTAATTGTGCCACCTTTTGAGTCTTTAAACCCATTTTGTCCCCAATGTTGAAGATATTCATTATATGACTGGACACAGTAAAAAGAATCACACACAATCAGTGTGGGGAATTCTCGATCCGTATTTATCAGTGCCAGTAATAGAGCTTTTAATTCTGCCAGCTGAGCCGTGCAGTCTCCTAGAGACTGTGTTTTTGTACAGCTTGGATGGAACTTTCCGTCCTGCATACGACCTTTCACAATTGCACATGCAGCTCTGTATTGTTGTTTACTTCCAATGGCCGGCTGCGCAGATCCGTCAGTGTAAATTATGTATTCATACTGATCTAGAGGCATTATTTAATTCGGGAGAGGATATTCCTGTTCATATTGCAAAAATGCTTGTGTCTTTAGACTTGGGTCGTATCTGTATTCTACATCTGACGCAGTGAGAGAATTTGCCCATTGTATCCATCTCGGATGCAAAGCTTTAGCATTTGGAACTCTAGCCTTTGTAGCAGCCTCTAAGGCTGGTACTGGGGTTAAGCCAATTATTCGTTTTCCCTGAGCCAGTGCTCTTTCTCTCACGCCAGCAGTCTGTACTGCAGTCAGAATTTTCTCTGTGGATGCAAAACGCATCTCAGTGTTTGTGTACAAGTGTGATTTGTGTGCTATTGGTACTGTATCACCTTCATTGTATGTTAAGTAGGTGTACCCAGATTGACCTGCAACTAATCGGATTACTAGATTGTGAACATTTACACGTGTCTGTAAGTGTTTGGACGCTATCATGTCGGCTTGTAGGGAACGAAGAATATCTGTGTAGTTCCTGTGTCCATTGCTTAACTGAAAAATCAGGTCTTATGAGGTCGTAGAAAGGTTTAACTCTTTCTACGTAATCCAAAATGTATGTTCTACCAAAATTCAGGATTCCCAGTATGGATTGTAAATTTTTCAATGATTTTGGAGGTATGAGCAGCGCACACTTTAATAAAAAATGAACTGCCAAGCTCTTGCCTTCACTTGAAAGCTCATATCCCAAAAATAGGACATTGAGGTGGGCTATTTTTGAATTTTTTAAGTAAAATTTGTAGTCCTCAGAGGCAAATCCCAAAATTATGGTGCCCATCCTGGTCAAGTGTTCCTCCAGGTCATAATCCGTCAGATAAATATCATTTACATAGTACAATGCTTCCTCATCCAGATTCTGAAGTAACTCAGTAACCTTAGCTGAGAACAACCCCGGGCTGTTTTTATACTCCTGGGGGAGTCGACAAAATTGACGCTGGGACCCCAGCGCTGAGAATGCTGTCAAATATCTGCTCTCAGGCACTATATTTTGGCAGAAAAATCCATTTGAGATATCTATTTTTGCACAATGTTATTCATCAATGCGGCACTGTGTGCGTTCTGTACTGCAAATGTTTTTGTACATGAGTTTAAATGCCTATAGTCTAAAGCTAGACAATATGAATTGTCGGTTTTCATTACGGGAAACAAAGGATTATTCATTGAAGAGGTGCAAGTTTCAATCACCCCCTGGTATTCAAGTTGATCTAAGATCTCTCTGACCTGTTTTGTAGCTTCTTGCTTAATTGGATATTGTCTTTGTGGAATTGGAGTAGATTTTAGTGGTGCCACGTGGTGAGCTGACCCTTCATCCCACCCAACATGGTTGCGATATAGTGCGGGAGCAAGGGCTACCGCCCACTCCCGCGCATATGTGTGTTTTAAGTATTGGGGAACAAGGTCGGAAAAGGCTGGCATTATTACCTTTTCTCCCTTTGTGCAATCCGTAACAATAGTAGGCGGCCAAGCTCTTTCAGCTAAAAGAATGTCGTAGCCAAAAGTCAGGTTCTCCCAAAAGAGACCTTTAATTTTTCTGGGCTTGTCCCCTTCCATTTGGAGTATTATTTCATGTAACCTATGTGGGACGCTTACCCTAGTATCCGGTGTTTCCACCGTGATATATTCACTCAACTCCACTATCACCAGAAATTCCATCAGGTTCTGGCGAGCTATTGTTACTTCTGCTGCGCTGTCTAGAATCGTCAGAGCCCATTCCCCGTTCAGTAGTTGAGTCTTCAGAATTCTGGGCATGTCTAACTTTGAGACCTGCTACTTTCTTCTTTTTGAATTGAGGTTTTGCTTTAGGTTTTTCGTCTTTTTGGAAGCGTAGTCTGAAGTGCGTTGTGCGTCTCTGGACTTTGTACGCTCTTCTTGTCTGTGTTCTGACTGTCCTTCCCTCTCCGAGTGTTTCGATGAACCCTGAAAGGAACGAGAGGAACGTGTATCAGTGTCCTGATACCTGTCAGGTTTTCTAATGTTGTCCCTATTCCTAAGGTTATACCTCCTTTCGGAGGGCTCCTGTTGAGGAGACCTACCCCTGGATTGAGATCTGTTCTCTTTTTTCTTTTGTTGTTTGTTATTATCCCATTTCTTCTTTGAAGAAGCAGGTGTTTGCTTAAAAGTATCCTTTTCGGGACTACCCATCAGTTGAGGTTTTATAGCTCTAGCCCCCAAACTGTCTCTGCCTAATTCTGCATAAGCAGTTTCAATTATTTTAGGTAATTCATGCTCCTGTTGTAGAGGAGTGAACTCCCTTAGGCGTTGGTGGATTGCCATCGATGCTGCCTCCCCTTTAATATTTGCTAATATTATAGCTGATACCTGAGCAAAATTACCTAGTAATTTCACCCCTAAGTTCAGAGCAGGTTCTGCTCCATACTCGTTCTGTATTTGTCTTAATACATCCGGTATTACCGCTAATGACGGGATATCATGTGTCCTGGTATATATGGCAGCGAAGACTGTACCCCAAGAGGTACAATCTTCTATCTGGGGTGTTATCCCCATGGGCAAGCAAATTGTTAACATTCTGTGTTTTTCATGTGGGCTGGTGTTTGGAAATACCGCCTCTAGCTGTGTTATTTTTTGAGCCACCCAGAATGGCATTTGTTCACGTTTAGTGGGCATTTTACCCATCACTGCGTGTAATGTTTGTGGTGTAATTTTAGTTGTTGATGTTTGAGTCGGACCTGTTGGTGCAGCCTTTGCTGGCTGAACTGTGAGTGTTCTCATCACGAACTGTGTCATGTTTCTGTACAGTCTTATTAGCTCTTTATGAAGTGTTAGTAAGTCTCCTGCTGGCATTGTTTCAATGTCAGGATGTGGTGTGTAGGCTGCTAATACTGGCCATGTTGCTCCGTCGCTTCTGAGCGGACCAAGTCTTACTTTATTTCTTGTATGGGGTAGGGCGCCTTTAAACCAGTATAAATGCTCCTGGTAAGTGAGCGGAATTTCAATGTCCTCGTACGGACACTATTCGTTCGGTATTTCATCTTCTGTGTAGTAATGAAATGTGTTTGTTCGTGCATTTGCCTGTGGGAATGTAACCCATGAATAGAATACCTCAGTTCTAAATGATTTGTGTGCCTCAATTGCGAAGGTTACTGGCCCATCCCTAGCTGTTAAACCATATGAAGCTAGTTTTAGGGTGATGGCATTTCTAACATTTTCTGTAATTTGTATTGCATCTGCATCTTCTTCTTCGGCTGAGAGATTTAGCTCATGTACAGCGTTATCCACTTGCTCAGTCATTATTTTAGTAAGAAGGGTTTTTCAAGGGAACTAAGATAAGGTGTTATGCACAATAGGAACAATGTTTCCTTCAAGCTTGATTATCCAACAGCCAATACATAGGATTTTTTCCTACTCAACTGCGGCGGATTTTTGTTCCCTCCCACTCCAGACGTCTCTGGGGAAATGTGAGTAGGGGTCTCTGAGAATAGCATGACTGAACTGCTCAGTTTTGACCATTAAATAAGTACCAAACCGGAGCCATGTCGTGTAGTTCCTATAAAACCTATATAGGATCTGCACGTTTAGACAACATACACTGCAGGATTGGTGTCAGACTGATTCTAGACACCTCCACCGGGTATGTTGGTCTGTATACCAGCTAGCTCACAGTGCCACTAGAAACTCCTCTTACCAAGGAGAGAATAGTTCTTGGCAACTATTGAACATGACAACCCTGATCCCTCAGGACCGTGGAAACAGTGTACTACTTTTTGCTCAGTCACTCGTGCTCACTTTGTCTCAGAGAGATACTCAGAATAAACGGTGTGGACGGTTTTAAATAAGTATTTATTGAACAGTCGTTATTCTAGTGTAAAATAAGTGTGCTGAAACAACCACTAAACAGTGACAGATATAAATGATTAGAAGCACTAAAAAAGTAAAAGGATGGTAGATTTCTACCATTTTGCTATAACCATGAATACAGGCCAGTATATAAAATACATGACAATAAAATGCGTACTCCTACGATGCTAGCCTAACTAGACGTACCTAAGTGTACCTAGCATGTATGTAGGTGTTGAGCCAAGAATCCCTCTAGGATAAAGTCAACCCCATTACCTGAAGTAGAGACTGTGGGACCCGGTCTTGGGCTCGAGTTGGACACCCCGCAAGGGATGTTAGACCACTGCGAGCTGGTGTATCTGCATGCAGGAGCCTCAGCGTATCACGTCAGTGTGTCGGCAGGGAAGTCCTGATCTCCTCTGACTATCTCAGCAAGATGTGATGTTTATATACCCAAAGGTCTTCCCGGGGTTCTACCTTGCTGTGCCACTTGTCGGACTTAGGATGACGTCGGGAATGAACTTTATACATAGTTATTATACAGGAGATGGCCATCCTGCTGAGTTTCCGAGAATCTTCATGCATAATGTATGAGGCCTTTACCTGGGAAAATCCTGCATTCCGTGTGCAGTGTCGTATCTAGGTAAAAGGTCAGTCCCTAAGAACCGTTATGTATGTAATGTAGGGCAGAATATAGGTGAAGGGTTAGGATGTTACCTGAGCCTATATTGGGGTACCTCTATAGAATATAACAATACCAGGGAGCTAGATCTGGCTAAACTGTACAAACTCACAGTGGCTGAGCTTAGGTTTCGGTGTAGGTCCAAGGGGCAACCTAATGGCAACAAGATCATGAAAGCAGAGTTGATTAGGTCCCTTAAGGTCTGGGCACAGGCAGCTCCAGAGAGTGATGGGAGAGGTGAGCCCTCCTACCACCACCTTCAGGAGGTGGATGATGAAAACCTGTCCATTTCTTCCAGTGCCCGGTTCATACTTTGAGCTAGAGGAGGGAGGGGAGGCTCCCCCAGGGAGGAATCTGAGCTATCCCTAGCAGAGAGACAGCTTGAGGCTCAGTTAGCCTCCATAGCTTTAGAGAAGGAGAAGCTGTAACTAGAAAAGAAGAAGTGGGCAAGGGAGGAGAAGAGAAGAAATGATGGCAGTGACAATGAAGAAGGTACTGAGATGTCCAGGGGTGGTGGGTTTGATCCCAGGCTTCCCAAGGGAATAGTTTCCATGGGCTGGCTGTACAATATATTCCTGACAGAGCACATCCTGACTCATTGTGTACAAAAGAAGTTATGCCAGTGCCTAGTGGACTGTAAGTTGAGTAGCCCCAGAGAGCGGGTCTCCAGTCAGCACCAGAGGGGTGATCAGAGAAAGGGAGGATAGGTCCCCCCACCCCGGGGAAAGCCCAGGGGAAAGAAGGTCAAAAACAGAGAGAGTCCCCTCAAGACCCACAAAACCCTGCGCAAGTATTGGGGGGGCCTTACTTAACCCAAATTCAAGGAGAGGGGGGTTTCAAGGAAAGCCTAGTAGGTTCTTTGATCTCTCAAAGGTGGGGAAGTGCTATGACTGCAATCAGTCAGGGCACATGAAGGAGATGCTGTCTGCACAAAGAAGCCCCCCACTGGTGGGCAGTCCCAGGGGATTGTCAGTATAGGTGTGGGGTGAAGAGTGTCCCAGAGTTGGAGAAGGGTTTAACAGAGGTAACCTTAGTATCCTTGGGTTGGGTAGAAATAGCAACCCTGGCCACCTTGGATCCCAAAATAGAGAGGTACAGGCCGAGGCCTAAAATCAATGGAACTGAAGTTGAGGCTCTGAGAGATACAGGAGCCAGTGTGACTATGGTCACAGAGAAACTGGTTTCATCAGAGCAGGTCGTACCTGATGTGTGTCACCAGATAACCTATGCAGACAGCAGAACCAAACTCCATCGCATGGCAGTGGTGAGTTTGGAATGGGGAGGTGTGATAGGCCCTAAAAAGGTAGTTGCATCACCTGCACTCCCAGTGGATTGGCTACTGTGAAAGGATCTTGAAGCGTCTGACTGGTCAGGGTGGAGAGAATAGTCCATGCAAGGATGCTGGATCCCCCTGAGTGGCTGTGTGCTGTGATCAGGTCACAGACTATTAAGAAGAGAAACAATGGACACGTGGACCCTGGAACAAATGGCCAAGCATCCAATGACAAGGGAAAAGGCAATAGGTCTGGTGAGCCAGCCCAAGGAACTCCAGAAGTGCAGTAGGAATCTGACACTTAGGGGGAGGATCTGACCTCTGAAGAAGGGATTCCATCCCTGCAAGTTCTGTCAGATTTGGCAGAATGGACAGGAGCTGGTGGAACCTCCAGAGATGAGTTTTGTCAGGGACATAGAGAGTGTCCCACCCTTGAGAACTTGAAAGCTTTAGACAGATAGCCTCCAAGCAAGAGGAGGGAGATGTCAGTGGATTCCACAGAGTCTACTGGGAGGATGGAGTTCTATATACTGAGGACAGAGACCTCAAGGAGGGAGCCACCAGGAGGTTGGTGGCCCCCCAAAAGTACAGAGAATGCCTCCTCACCTTAAGTCATGACATCCCCTTGGCCGGTCATTTTGGTCAGAATAAGACTTGGAACTGATTGGTTAACCATTTCTATTGGCCCAACATGTCTGCCAAAGAGAAGGAGTTTTGCAGCTCCTGTGCAACCTGTCAGGCCAGTGGCAAGACCGGGGGAAAGCCAAAGGCTCCCTTGATACCACTGCTAGTGGTTGGGACAACTTTAAAGAGGGTGGGGGTGGACATTGTTGGTCCCCTAGAACCACCAACTGCATCAGGGAACAAGTATATCTTGGTGGCAGTGGACCATGCCACAAGATACCCTGAAGCAATACAATGTGTACTGTTTACCTACAGGGAAGTCCCACAAAAAGGGGTTGGCTTTAGCCCCTTTGAGTTGCTGTTTGGACACCCTGGAGGGCCATTGTGCCTGGTGAGAGAGTCTTGGGAAAAGCCTCTCAAGCACACCAAGGACAATGTGCTGGATTGTGTGCGAGGCCTAAGATCTTACATGGCAGAGTACTAGGCCTGGGCGGAGCTCCACTCTGGGGAATTCCGTGGAATTGACGAAAAACTCTTCCAAATTCTGCAGAGTTCCGTGAGCGGCGTAGTGTTGTTTGACCACTTCTAATGAAGTCCCCTTTGCTGCTGATGGTCGTTGGGGGCCAAGAACCCCTATTGTTGCCCCAAAGCGGGATTGCTGAGATATCATCGGAGGCCTGCTCCCTTTCTCAACCACTCTGTAAAGGGGCCTCCTGGCGCACTACTGGGTGGGGGATGAAGTCCCCTTGGCTAATGAGGGTCGTTGGGGGCCTAGCACCCATATTGTTGCCACAAGTAAGTCCTCCACAGCGGGATTGCTGAGACATCATTGAAGGCCCTGCTCCCTTTCTCAATCACTCTGATAAGGGGCCTCCTGGAGCACTACTGGTTGGGGGATGAAATCTTCTTGGCTGCTGAGGGTTGTTGGGGGCCAAGAACCCCTATTGTTGCCACAAGTAAGTCCCCCACAGCGTGATTGCTAAGAAGTTGTTGGAGGCCCGTCCCCTTTCTCAATCACTCTGCAAAGGGGCCTCCAGGCGCAGTACTGTGTGGGGGATGAGGTCCCCTTGATTCCTAAAGATCGCTGGGGGCCAAGAACCCCTATTGTTGCCACAAGTATGTCAGTGGAATTGCTGAGATGTTGTCGGAGGCCCCACCCCCTTCCTCAACCACTCTGCAAAGGGGCCTCCTGGCACACTACTGGTTGGGGGATGAAGTCCCCCTTGGCTGCTGATGGACGTTGGGTGCCAAGAACCCCTATTGTTGCCACAAGTAAGTCCCCCACAGCAGGATTGCTGATACATCGCCGGGGCCCCGCCCCCTTTCTCAACCACTCTGCAAAGGGGCCCTCTGGTGCACAACTGGTTGGGGGATGAGGTCCCCTTGATTCCTAAAGATCGCTGGGGGCCAAAAACCCCTATTGTTGCCACAAGTAAGTCCCCCACAGTGGGGTGGCTGAGACATCATCGGAGGCACCGCTCCCTTTCTCAACCACTCTGCAAAGGGGCCACCTGGTGCACAAGTGGTTGGGGGATGAAGTCCCCTTGGCTGCTGAGAGTCATTGGGGGCCAAGAACCCCTATTGTTGCCACAAGCAAGTCCCCCACAGTGGGGTTGATAAGACTAGGGGCGAGCGTGGTGGTAAACTCTGCTTGGCCAGCAGGTTGAGTTTTTGCCAAACTCCGTGTTCCAAGCAGGGCGCGGAGTGCCAAAACTCTGCTCGCGGAGCAAAGTTTACCGCCCACCACTACAGAGACATGACAATTGTTGGGGGTGTTGAAGCCTCTGGCTCCTAGGGCCCTCCAGGACAAGTGGGCTGGGCCCTATCCAATCCTAGAGAAGAAGGGTGAGGTTACCTACCTTGTAGATCTGAACACCCCCTGGAATCCCCACAGGATCCTGCATGTCAATAGGTTGAAACGCCACCAAGAGAGGGCAGACATGACCATGTTGATGGTCACAGATGAGGGTGAAGAGGAGGAGACTGAGCCAGTGCCAGACCTCCTCTCCAGCAATGTGTGAGATGGGTTAGTGGAGGGAGTTGTACTCTCTCCCAAATTGACAGACCAGTAGCAAAGAGACTGCAAACAGGTGCTGGGGCAGTTTGCTGGACTTTTCTCTTTGACCCCAGGTATTACCACTTGGTGTACACCCAACATTGACACTGGTAACAGCCTGCCTACCAAAAATAAACTGTACAGGTTGTCTGACCATGTCAGAGACAGCATCAACTCTTCAGAGTTATAATGTACCTTATCTTGTGTATCCTGACACTGATGTTGATATTGAATGTAATTTGTAAAATGGAAAAACTAATGAAATGGTTTAAACAAATCAAGGCTGAGGTAGCTAAGATGCTTGAATTGGGGGTAATTGAGCCCTCTGAGAGTCCATGGGCACCAGCCCAGTGGTGCTGGTGCCCACAACTAATCCCTAGGGAGGAAAGAAGGAGTTAAGGTTCTGTGTGGACTACAGAGGACCGAATGCAGTCACTAAGCCTGATACTCCCCCTATACCTAGAGCTGATAAGCTCATTGATAGGTTAGAGGCAGCTAAGTACCTGAGTACATTTGATTTGACCCTCAGTGAAGGAGCAAAGGAGAGGCCAGCATTCTCCACCCCAGAGTGACATCAGCAATTCAAAGTAATGCCGTTTGGCTTAAAGAATGCCCCAGCCATTTTGCAAAGGTTGGTGAACAGGGTCCTGTCTGGGTTGGAGCAGTTCAGTGCAGCTTATGTGGATGATATAGCTGCGTACAGTTTCACCTGGGAGGATCACTTAAGCCATCTGAAAGAAGTGCTTCAGGACCTGCAGCAGGCAGGCCTGACTATTGAGGCCAGTAAGTGCCAAATAGGGCAGAGTTCAGCTGTGTACCTGGGCCACCTTGTCGGTGGAGGCCAGGTACAACCTCTCCAGGCCAAAATTCAAACCATTTAGAATTGGGAAACTCCCACAACCAAGACACAGGTCAGGGCATTCCTTGGTCTGACTCGGTAGTATAGAAGCTTTGTTCAGAAATATGGGACCATTGTGGATCCCCTGACAGAACTCACTTATAAAAAGCAGGCCAAGAAGGTAATTAGACTCCAGAGTGTCAGAAGGCCTTTGACACTCTGAAAAATGCTATGTGTTCAGCACCAGTGCTACTGGCTCCTGTCTACATAAAGGAATTTGTGGTTCAGGCAGATGCTTCAGAACAAGTGATTGGGGCAATATTGGCACAAGTAAGTGAAGAGAGCCTTGATCAGCAAGTTGCCTTCATCAGTAGGTGACTTCTCCCCAAAGAACAAAGATGGAGTGCCATTGTAAGGGAAGCCTTTGCTGTGATTTGGTCCCTGCTGAAGTTGAGGCCATACCTGTTTGACACTCACTTCTGTGTTCAAACTGACCATAGACCTCTCAGATGGCTCATGCAGATGAGAGGGGAAATCCTAAACTGTTGAGGTGGTCCATTTCCCTACAGAGGATGGACTTCACAGTGAAACACAGAGCTGCGACTGCTCATGCCAACGCAGAGGGACTTTCCAGATTTTTCACTTAGCTCATGAGAACTACCAGGGTGTATGTTAGTTACCCATCACCTTTTGTTTGGAAGGGCGTTGTGTGAGAAAGTCATCCTTTTTGCCCTGATCACCCTTATTTTTTGCTTGGTACTGGTGGTAACTTACTCTGACTGTGCCCTGGGCTCTGCTTACCAGACCCAGGGCCAGTGCTCTAATTAAAAGGTAAATGGTAAATAGGTTTAATTACAATTAGTACTTACAACCTAAATGTAAATCCCTAGAATATATCAGGTCATGTAGGTTTAGAGGGCCAGTAAACCTAATGCACTTAAGCGTGCACTACTGTGTTGCCTGCTGTCATGTTAAAGACAGCACTACTTTTCAGGCTTCCTCTACATTAAATGTATATGCAAATTCGACTTTGGATTTAAAGGTACTTCCACAGTCTCAGACTACCTTATTCTTACATATAAGTCACAACTAACGTCTCCCCTAGCTGCCCCAGGGGTAGGGTGCCTTGTAACTATAATCAGGGACATTATAAAAGATGTTTTGTAAGCCCTGGTGTGGGGAAATCTGCCAATTCCGGTTTTCCCCACTGTAGAAAACTAGCTCCTTAGGTTAACATGGGAATATTTTATTTAAGTATACAAATTGAAAGGAGCCAGCTGGAATGTCATTTAAGGACTTAAAATGATAGTTATGATAAATCCAACAAGTTGTCACTGTTAGATTTATAATAACTATTACAGAATAGAAGTTTCTTTTCTGTACGCCAAAATCCAGCCTACTAGCTGCCCTCTCCTGATTGGTCAGACTGATCCGAGCTGCCTTTATGAGGTGTGAAGTGGCTTGCTAGAGAGACAAAGGATTTCCCATGGAAGGAGAACTGAAACTGCCGAAGTAGAAGGCAGGATGAGGATGGGGTGGCCAAACTGGTCTTCAAAGGGAGAATGACACTTTGGGACAACACAGGCTCACCCCCACAGTGTTAGAGAATCTTAGCCACACCAGTGGGTCGGCTTAGCCACATCTAACTCTTCAGGAGAGACTTTCTCCATTTTGGATTTTAAAAGAATAGTGCTTTCTGGGACAAGAATATACCACACTTTGGAGGAAGTGGTAATATACCTGGGTGGCACCCTGCATCCCATTGGTCAGGGGTGCCCTCCCCCGCTTGACACCTAGGAACACAGCATAAATATGGAAGAGTTGCCAAGCAATTCGGATCTTCTGCCTGAAACAAGGAGAAGGACTGCCCTGCTGGAAAGTTGATCTGCACCCAAAGGACTGCACACTGAAGGAATGTACCTGCTGCACAATCTGGTACTATAGCCTTAAGGACTTTGCCTGACTTCACAAGGATTAAGGAGTGGACTCACTGCAAGCTACAGGTTAACAGAGCCCACCTGTGTCATCCCCAGCCTGGAGTGCATTCAGTGGACTTTTAAGGATTTGGCAAGGCGCATTGTGGCAATCGTAGTCCAAAACATCCAAGGGCCATCTCTGAACTTTTAGACCCTTGGATTTGTGTTTTGGACATTTTAAACCCACAAGAGGAACTTCAGGAAGATGTTCAAGAACTTTGGAGCAACTTTTGGAAGAAGCTCTATAAGGTGACCGACCTGATGTCAAGAGTCAAGCCAGGGACGTCCAAACGCAACTGAATTTCAAGTTCGTACCACTGAAAACTCCGGAGCTCAAGCCTACCAGGAGGTGAGCAGCACCTCGCACTGAATCAAACCAATGAAGTCGACGCGGATCCGGCCTGAAGAGGAGCCTCGCTCGACGTTGAGAGAAAAAGCTACAGAATTATTTTTTACGTGCGAAAGTAGAATGTTGACATTGGCCTCCTGCTAAGTGTATCTGACCCAGGCTCCATCGCGGTCGGCCTCAAACTTTGACTTTCTCCTGGTCAAGCACGTCCCAAGTTAGCGCTATTGTTTTTTAAGCACTAGAAAGTGTTTAATCTTTCAAAATTCATATCTCCGGTTCCCTACATTGGATCTTTGTTGTTTTGGTGTCTATTCATTCATAAAAATATACCCTTTTTGTTTTAAATTGGTGTTGGATTTATATTGTGTATTGTGTTCTACTTATTTAATGTATTGACGTTTTAAAATGCTTTACATAGCCTGCCTTCTTGTTGCCAGCTACCAAGGGTTGAGCAAGGGAAAAATTTATCGAGACCTTGACTGAGCCTTTTATTGTGTTTGGGTCCTTATTACTAGTGGTAGGTCCCTACCACTTTCCAACACTTATAACTTTGGTTCTTTTTGACAGATGTGGACAAAATGTAGCACTTTCTCATCCTTCATCTTAATATTGGCCTATCAAATTTCATGTAGATCTGATTACATCCACCATTTTATGCCACACCCACTCACCACCATACATTGACTTAAGCAACATAAGACTTCCACACACCCATCATATGTCTTCACATCCAACCTCATGTGCTAACACACCCACCTTATACAGGATGGCACCATCCATCAAACATCTACACAACCACCATCAAACTCCAATGTAACCAAATTCATATGTCTATCAACCAATTCAAACACCAACACACCCAACATCATACATCTACACCCAACACCCTATGCCAACACACCCACTATTGTGCATCCAAATATGAACATCCAAACAATCCAAGCAACCAAAAACATAGGGTAACACACCCAGTATTACAGCTAACACACTCATCACCTTACGCTAAAACATGAATTTATGAACATGCCATGTGGTTGTCTGATTAGAAGTGTGTGGGCTTTTACTAGTGATTGTGTCGACAAGAAATGTTGGATGTGAGGTTACATATGATGTTAGGTGGGTGGCCTTTGTGATAGTGAGTGATTTATCATATAGTTTTGCACAAATGCATGAAAGTGGATGTACACTTTTACAAATGCATGCAAATGCCCCAAACATCAGTATTTCTGGTAGGGTAATACCAACTCAATTTGTTAAGCGTTGTTTAAAACCTACAATATATATAAAGAGAATTCTTGTGCAAGGAAACAGAATACAGTTCACACAATCAGCAGTTAATAATTAGGGCTCCCGATTTTATGGTATTTATGTCTTTGACATTTCCATCTGTATTTATCCATATTTAGATTTTTGCTCATGTTCTCTGTATGTATATTCATTTTGTGCAGATTGTACAAAATTAAGCTGCAATGGATATATTCCCACATTTATACTACCATCAAATATATGTACTCATGTTTGAATGCCCAATGAGTTTTAGCCATTTACAGTCACCCCAAATCATTTGCATTGTAAACATGTGTACTGCTTCATTTATTTAAGCTTCATTAGGAAATATTTTTAACTCCCCTACCTGTCAGTTTGTGCAGCTATTAACGTAGCATGCATGATTGACAGTGGTGAGAAGGAGATCCTATTTTCTGTTTTTTTTCATATTTAAAAAATAAATATGGACAGGAAAATAGATTGTTTTCTCTCTGTATTTTTTGTACAAATCATTTAAAATGGAAATAAGGAATCTCTATTAATAACTGGGGTTTTCCTCAGTTCTGATTGTTGAAAAAACTCAGTTCATAAAGACTTTAAACTGGTGTGCATGCCAGTTTTATTTGTTACACAATTCGTCGATTACATGTTATTGCTTAATGCACATGGGTTTCTTTTTTCCAAAGTAGTTTGCGGTGATACTTCTGCTATCTTATGTTCCGCCCTTGAGCATGTTTGTGTTACAGCAAACAAATGATGGACGGAATGCTGACAATGCAAACATTCTCCCCCAGTCAAAAGAACTGGGTTAAATCCATCGTTCTTTTGCCCACTACACCACCCCAGTTTGGACCCAGCCATATGCAAATCAGTCTTGACCCTGTGCCCCATGGGAACAGTCCAGACCGAACTGCCAGGCCAGGTCCTCCCTGGACCGGAAACAAGCATCCTGGGACCGGTTTCAGGGTATGTCACCCTTCTTCAGCCAGGCTAGCTTGAATCCAGTGGCACAGTGAGCAAGGGACCCACGTCTGGGCATACCCATCCCACTTAGGGTGAAAAGTGTTAAGCAAACAAATGATGGACGGAATGCTGACAATGCAAACATTCTCCCCCAGTCAAAAGATCTGGGTTAAATCCATCGTTCTTTTGCCCACTACACCACCCCAGTTTGGACCCAGCCATATGCAAATCAGTCTTGACCCTGTGCCCCATGGGAACAGTCCAGACCGAACTGCCAGGCCAGGTCTTCCCTGGACCGGAAACAAGCATCCTGGGACCGGTTTCAGGGTATGTCACCCTTCTTCAGCCAGGCTAGCTTGAATCCAGTGGCACAGTGAGCAAGGGACCCACGTCTGGGCATACCCATCCCACTTAGGGCGAAAAGTGTTACAGCAAACAAATGATGGACGGAATGCTAACAATGCAAACATTCTCCCCCAGTCAAAAGATCTGGGTTAAATCCATCGTTCTTTTGCCCACTACACCACCCCAGTTTGGACCCAGCCATATGCAAATCAGTCTTGACCCTGTGCCCCATGGGAACAGTCCAGACCGAACTACCAGGCCAGGTCCTCCCTGGACCGGAAACAAGCATCCTGGGACCGGTTTCAGGGTATGTCACCCTTCTTCAGCCAGGCTAGCTTGAATCCAGTGGCACAGTGAGCAAGGGACCCACGTCTGGGCATACCCATCCCACTTAGGGCGAAAAGTGTTACAGCAAACAAATAATGGACGGAATGCTGACAATGCAAACATTCTCCCCCAGTCAAAAGATCTGGGTTAAATCCATTGTTCTTTTGCCCACTACACCACCCCAGTTTGGACCCAGCCATATGCAAATCAGTCTTGACCCTGTGCCCCATGGGAACAGTCCAGACCGAACTGCCAGGCCAGGTCCTCCCTGGACCGGAAACAAGCATCCTGGGACCGGTTTCAGGGTATGTCACCCTGGCCTGGCAGTTCGGTCATAAAATGTAATGCAGTAGATCAAAGGAAACATCAATTCTACACCTTAGATTGAGATTATAAATTATAGAGACGGTCATATTACCTACTATAAATAAATAATATAAATATAAATAAAGTTTTCCTACAGAAGAGCCGTAGAGCAATAGGCTTCAGAACTATTCTCATGATTATTGTAAATGGATTTTTCCTGTCACCAGGCATTTCCATAGATACTAACAGAGCTTATTTTCCTTACTTCTTTTCTCTTTTCTAAATAGTTAATTTTTCATCCAATCTTCAATGATAATTACATGATTTGTTTACATATGTTTTGTAATTTCCTCATGCACCACGATTTATATATTTTTGGTTTATTTTTATGGCATTTGCGAAGAGTAAACTTTTGAAATATGGTGCATGCAATGTGAGTCAGAGAACCGAGGTAAGCGCAATTAGAGCAGATGTACCTAATTTCCATGCCTAGCAGTTCTTCATGTGTACACTGTACTGCATGAAGCAAATATTCCTGATCCTATTTAGCAAATGGCATTAATAACGTAAAAAACTCTGTTGAATAGCATTGAAGTTATGTTTTTTAAATTGAGAGCCATAATATAATATTTTATGGATCACAAGGAATGATTTTTAGTGTGTATTTGTTTTTTTTTTGCAATAAAACGTGAGTTCCTAGATTTGGATGCAAACAAATTTGCTAACATTGGGTTACTTAGCAAAAAACATCCATCCTTTCCAGAGGCTTACCTGATTTTGCACGAATTTGACAGAGTAAATCAAAAATTATAGTGGTGCAAATTAACCAATTAAGGCACTTGGTCTAGTCATCTGAATGTTTTTGCGGAATTATAGTGAAGAAGTGAAAGAAAATAGATCTGATCAAAGCACGTTCATCACAGGCATCATGGACTTGGGACATGAAAAGGCAGCAGAACAGACAGTTGGCATAAGTCTGATTGTTAGGATAACAGATCATAATGAGGAGTTCTCCAGAGCTGAGCTGCAGGTACCGAAAATGACTGGCAACTCATGCAAGAGGTTTCTAAGGTGATGGGAACCACCATACAAAGCATGTTCAGATCATAGAGAGCGATCAAGGGAGGACAGGCCTCTTCTTAGCTACTATCGACCAGGCAGAACTTGAAAGTGAATCTGTTCTTGATGGGTAGCCAATAGAACCTTAATCCAAACACTTAAGTCAACAAACTAATTAAACAGTGCAGTTTTAAGTTCTTTGGAGCTTATGGAAGAGAGAGGCTATAAGACCTAAACAGGATCTAAAGTTGGGCAGCATTTAAAATCAAAAAGGGGAAACATTGGTTGACTGAATAAAAAACAAGAAAAAAACAACTGAGTTAACTGCACTGGTCATGGAGACACTATCATCAAATTAAATGCGTCAGATGTTTATAGTATTTACTTGGATGGTGGTCATAGACAGAGCCTTAAATCAGGTCCTAGAATTCAATACTTACTTTTCACCCACACTCTGCAGGACTACTGTTGAATCATCATTCTTTTATAGAAAGTGCTTGTAATTTCTAAAAAGAGAGAACGGGCTAATCATATATGCTATCAGATCATTTTCCTTTTGGATTGCTCATTCCAAATATGGGGCAGAATATTGTTAAATAAACTTTTGATTTGGGAAGGAAATGTGGGGATGTTAATGAAGGTACAGATGGGTTTCGAAAGGATCTGGGAACTGCAGAGCAGCACCTTACCCTTTATTCACTAATTGGGAAATATATAAAAGTTACATTTCGCTTGCATTTATGAACCTGTTGACTTCATTTGACCTGGTGGACATGTTGAAACTGAGGCAGATCCTTAGTGCTATGGGAGTTGAGGAATGTTTGAAGACACTGCCCCATAGATTGCATTGCTCCCTGCAGTCAGCTGTTCATTGTTGTCCCAAAAGAGAGTGTTCTAGAACCTTAAATCAGAGAAGGAGAATACAGCTAGGGCACCTGTTGGCTTCTTTTCTCTCTTTACTACATACAAATGACTTGGAGAAGGAGCTTGTTCGAATCTCCTAGGACACGCTTCCCATAATTGCAAAGCAAAGTTGCAGTCTTCCATTATATGCCGATGATGCAGGGTTAATATCAACAACAGCGATTCATCCTGATCATTTAGTAAATACGTACATAGTATATATGGACCATCTTGGGATCAAAATTAAAGTAGCAAAATATAAGATCATGTCCATGAAAATGGTTTGTACCTTGCATGGAACATTGAGGGTGCGGGGTTCTATGGTTCCTTGCATGGAACATTGAGGGCGTGGGGTTCATGGAGAATCAGTTGCTGTCGATCGTGTTGGCTGACAGTTGTAAATAAAGCTTACCTTCATTACTTTGTGCTCGTCCTTTCAGTGGGGACGAGTTGGCTGTTAGCATCCCAATCTTCATAGGGGGACTGCCTTCCTTCTCCATGAAAAATTCCTTCTTGTGGTACACCAAAGTGCCGTACTGCAGTACTGGTTGTTCATTCAGTTGATGACCCAGCACCATGGTGCAAGGATGCGGGTCCAAGCGGGTCCAGGCCTATTGCCTTTTTGTGTTTATTGTGGTGAGTCAAGCGTTTCTCTTCCACCAGGCTGGAAGTCTGAACCACGCCCTGGGCCCTATTGCCTCCGGAAACACGCACTGCATGTATAACATCAGTGGCCATTTTAGAGTTTGGGAAGCTTTCCCCACTACTGGCAACCATTGTTGCACGTTACTAGTGGCAACCATTGTTGATGTAGAATGAAGCTGTGCCCAATCCGTCTCGAAAACTGATACCTGTGTTTTGGCAGCCATCTCACTTTGGGAATATATTCAGGTATTCTACAGAGCCTTTGTTCATGGTGACAGTCATACCCAATTACTGTGATTATCCTGTAAAGTGACATTCTATTTAGCATAAATTGCTACTAGAATTGAAGATAAGCCTGTGTTCATGGGAACAGGCACAACAACTTACTGTTATTATTTTCTATAGCTCTTCTGATAACTGTTGTATTGGTGGCAGCAACTCACCAACGTTAGGCCATGCTAATGGATAAGATACCAGCTCCTGCACCATTTTTAGGTCTGCAGAGAACTCCTCCACTTAATTGGCCACAATGGAGGGAAGTATTTGAGGCATATCGGGAGGCAAACGACGGTGACACATTACCCTCCAAAAAGAAAAAAGCACTTTTGATATACAATTTGGGCCCTGAAGGCAGGAGTATTTTAAAAAAGGCTACAGTTGGAAGCAGTCAATGTTCCTCCCGAAATAGGAGAGGGTGGTGATGCTCTAAGTGTCATGGATGAGTATGCATCTATAATCAAGACCCTGACTATGAGAGTCAATCCGAAAAGAAATACTGTTCTGAAATGACATACATTTTTGCAGCACTCTCAGCTTCCTGGAGAGTCCATTGATGACTTTGTAGCTACCCCGAAACACTCACATGTAAATATCAGGGCTCTAAGGATGAGATTATCCATGACCAGCTAATTGAACAGTTAACAATATTAAAATCCAGGAGAGACTTGTAACCACTAAAGTTCCTGATTTGGAAACAGCATTGATGATAGCAAGAAATATCGAACACTCTGAGCAATGCATGAAAGAAATTAACAGTAGTTTTAAACCCAGTGAGGTTCAACCAATCTCTGAACATTCTGACAAACAGTCGTCCAAAATAGAATGTGAAAAAGCTCCACAGAAAGTAGTCACCACCAAGTCCAACCGGGCTAAGATTGGTGCATTGAGTTTCCGATGTGGCAGCAAGTCTCACTTGAGTAATGCAAACTTGTTTAATGCTGTCAACCAAACCTATTTTAAGTGTGGGGAGAAATGACACTTCTCTTGTTAATGTATTCAGAGCATAAACAGAGTAGTTCAATGATGGTAAAGTCATTAGAGGATTATATTAATTATATACAAATAGAGAGGCAAACACAAACAATTGATGAATGTGGTGAGTACAAGAAACAAGTAAATAATTAGTCGCAGGTCCTGGTTGCTGTGTTAGTTTCTTTTCTTTATTAATTTTTCTTTTTCTCTCAAGAATAGCGCAGCCAACACATTTCACCTTACAGAAGGCTTAATCAGGGCATAAAATATAAACCACTCGAGAAGAAACACGATTTCTCTTCAAGGGATAATCAGGCTTATTTGGATTCTTTCACTATTGCTGCAAGTTTTAACACCACAGTTTTCAAATGCTTCCAAAAGTCCGAGGATATAGGCAGCGTAAAGCCCATGCACGTGCTATCACATTCCCATGGAGGTCAAGCAAACGCAAGTCGCTTTCATGTTCGAAAGCTCCATGGTCAGGATATTCTTCCATGTATTCCCAGTTAGTAAATTGAGTACATTTTTTATATGTAACTATTCCAGGTACTGCAGCTGTTTAATCCATGGCTGCTTCCAGATCTCATTAGAGGATGATATGTCTGAGGATTATGGCAATTGTATATACATTTTTACTTCACCAAAGAAAGATGAAACTATGGAAATATCTACTATGAAAGGGTGTCGCAGACGGGAATATCCTGAGAGTAGAATGGCTGTTAATGGGAAATCCATTAAATTTATGGCAGGGTCTCCTCTCACACTTATGAATGTGAAGGATTTTGAAGGATTCCAAGGAGCACGATTGCACGCTTCATGTATTAATATTTTGTGAATGGGGAAACAAAGTAGAAGTTGAGGGCAAATTTGATTCCACATTGGAATTCGAGGGGATTTCCACCAAGGAACCAGTGTATGTTGTGGTGGAAGGTTCAAATCTGTTGGGCTGGAATGAACAGGGTGAATTAGATGTGGTATTGGACACACATCATCCTGGTATGGTAATTTCAAGGAAAAGAATGTATGATTCAAGTAGTGTATGTATAAGTCAAGTTGAAGAGTGTGAATTTTGTAAAGGAGTATCCTGATGTATTCAATGAAAATGTAGGTAAATCAAAAGGTTTCCAACACCACATTATTTTGAAAGACAATGCCTGAGAAGTTGTGCATCAAGTACATATGGTACCTTTGGGGCTTCTTGTTGAACTGAAATCTAAACTTAAGAAGTTGCATGACTTCGGTATCATTGAACTTATTGAAGATTCACAGTGGTCTTAGTGCATAAGTCTGACAAGTCCCTGAGCTAGTGCATTGATTTAAGGGATCTGAACGCTAATATTTGGGTTGATATTCAACTATTGCCCAATATTAACAAAATGTTGGCAACCTTAATCAGGGAAGTATTTTTTACATCATTGGATATGTCAGCTGCGTACCACCAGGTTGAGTTGTGTCAATAATCTAGGCATCTCACTTCTTTTGTCTCACCAGAGGGTGCATAATACGATGCTAGGATGCCATTTAGATTAGCATCTGCTTCACCTTTTTGTCGTAGATTAATGGGCAAGTTGTTTAAAGATACTCCTGTAGTGACTTATTTTCAAGATGATATCTTGGTGTTTAGTAAAGATAAATGATAGCATGATCAAAGGTTAAGGTGAGTTCTGGACATATTGAGAGCTAGTGGGTTGACATTAAAGAAGGATAAATAAAAAATTTCTCTGGATGGGGAAGGACATCATGTGTCAGAAAATGGGGTAAAACCCTGAACTAAAATCCTGGAAGCTATTTTGAAGGCTCCTAAACATGTCAACAAGGATCAACTTAGATCGTTTTTGGGCTTAATATAATTCTATGTAATCTTTGCATGTAAGACAGCATGCTTAACAGACCTGCTTAAGAAGAATGTGAAGTATATTTGGTGTGATGAGTGTGACAGAGTGTTTGAGTCAATTAAACATGACATTGTGGTGGCACGCCCTCTTAAGCTGGTTGATACAAATGACATCTGTATGATTTCCACTGATGCCAGTAATTCGGGTCTTGGGGACGTGCTTATGCAAAAGAGGAGCAATGGTGGTGAGGAAATCATTGCCTGTGCTTCGAGGGCTTTGAGAGATGCAGAGCCCACTTATTCTATGATAGAGAAGGAGGCACTTGGTTTGTGGTAGGGTGTACAGTATTTCAAAAATGTTGTGTGGGGCAGCAGTTTTATTTTGAGAACGATTCATAAACCAATGGTAGACCTATGTAGCACAAGTATGGGCGCAAGAGCTAACCCTCATATTTTCAAATGGCAGGAGCTTCAGTACAGATTAGAGTATGTAGCTGGTGCCTGGAAAATATATTTGCTGACTTTTTTTCAAGACTACCGTTGTTTGAGCCTAGGGCCCAGTTGGAGATGGAAGATAACTTTGATATGGTGTGTGGTGAGTTCCATTGGGGTTGCCAGAGTGGTGCTCTTTCAGAAAGGGAGTGGATGGAAAGCTTAGCAAGTGACAGTGACATACAGGGCCAGATTTATCATAGTGTTGCATTACCCTTGCATCACGCAAGGTAACACAAGGACATGCAATTCTGAAGTCAGATTTACCAAGCAACGCAAGGCCACCTTGTGTGGCCTTGCAGTGCTTGGTAAATCTTGAGCAATGCAAGACATCCCAAGTTGCTGCCTTGGCTACTATGTCCTAGGGAGGAGTTCCATGGGTGGAGCATGGGTTTTTCCATGCATCCACCCATGGATTTTGGTGCATTCCCAGAGATATCATTAGTGATAGACCTAGGAATTCATGAAGATGCTATGCCTTTACAAGGGAGGCGTAACAGGGAGAAATATATTTACTTCTCGTTTTTTCTCCTGTCTACATGTTCTCCATTCTGTAGCATACATAGAAGGAGGAAAAAGCCTCAGAAGATTGTTTTTGTGAAGGAAGGTCGCCATTTGTGCACAAAAACAATCCTGCCTGCAATGCAGGCCCCCTTGGACCATGGTGCAAGGGTGCTTCCATAGGCACAAGGCAGCACATTGTGTGCCAGTGCAAGGAAAGGACAGGAATGCACCATATAACGTTAAATATATTGTGCATTCTTGCACTCTCCCTTTCATGCAGCCCAGCCAGGTGTCTCACTGCATTGCGTTGTGTGAAAGTTTGATAAATCTGGCTCACAATGTGTAAGGGAATTTGTTGCCAGTTGTTGACCGTCTGCTAAGGATGTTCAAGAGAGTTTCATTCCTTAATTTATGGTTTCTGATTCATTATTGGTTGCTAATGGTGTTTTACACAGGTGTGAACTGTTGGTGGTACCATCTGTGTTGTGCAACAGAGTTTTAACTTTGATTCACGAGGGTCATATTGGTATCCATGCCATGAAGTGTAAAATATGTGAGGATTTTTGGTGCCCAGGGATTGATATGGCAGTGGAACGTTATGTCCGTGAATATAGTGTGTGAATCATGAGTGACAAGGCAAAAGTGTCTTGCCCTAGTCTCATTACTCAGGTTATGCCACAGCATAATCTGGCTTTTGACGTATCTGGACCTCATGGTGTTTTGGGTAGTACACCTAAGTATGCTTCTATATTGATTGACTATTTTACTAAGTGGCCTGAGATCAAATTTGTGGACAGTGTGAATTTTTGTTTTGTAATTGATTTTTTCAGAGATGTGTTTCTGAGGGAAGGGTATCCTGTGGAATTGGTGACCAACAATGGCACCCAGTTGTTATCGAGGGAAATGGAACTTTTTTCAGAGCTGACTGACATCAAACATACTAGAACATCTTTACATTATCCCCACAGCAATGGGTGAGTAAAAAGAGTCAATCGCATTATTAAGGATCACCTCAAGTTGGCATTGGCACACCTCGTATAAACACTGGTATGTCATCTTTAACCATATCAAGGGGCAGGGTTGCTGGAACAAAATTGAACAGAGAATGGATGGATTGTAAAAGTGTTGATGCCGTAAAGATTGGTGGTGTTGTGGATGTGAAACGTGGGGTGCAAAAGAAGTATAGTACTGTGGGCAAAGGTTGAAACAGGTTGCTTGTTAAGGCAGGTGACTGGGTTAGAATCAAGATAGCTGGTCGTGTTCAGAAAAGATTTTGTTCCAGCAACCCTAACCCTTAATATGGTAAAAGGTGACATACAAGTGCCATGGCTCTCATAGCCTAGACTATATCCCTCATCACGGACTTCCTTTCCAAACCATTCACCAACGCCATCAGCAGGTGATCCTTAATAATGTGATTGACTCTTTCTACTAACCCATTGCTACACAAGCACTGGTTAGCAGTAGGGGTGGGGGATGAACTACCCTCCGCCGGTGGAGTTTGCAGAGTTTTGCCACTCCACGCTCGCTTAGAACACAGAGTTCACCAAAAAAAACTCTGTCATTCGCTGGCAGAGCGGAATTTACCTCTGTTCTGCTCACCATTTCGCGGATGCTCCTGTTGTACATTGCACATGGCAAGGAGTTCCTCGAGTCATGAGAATAAACATTCTAGCAGAGGCTACAGCATTTTTGGTTGTGCATGTACTCTGAGGGTACAGCCCCTGCACACACGCTGCAGGACTTTTACTACACACAACGCATGCCTAGATATGTAGAGTGACTCATCAAAGCAGGGTGCCGTGACTCATGCACAGCGCATGCACGCAGAACGACTTTTGTTTCCGTGAATCTTCTCTCTCAGCCAAGGCTACAGAAGTAACACTGCTATTGCATATGCGCACTATTGTCAAAAGCCGTGCGCAACAGAACATGACCTCCTGTGGAAGCCCTGTCTCACAGACGGGACCTCGCCGATACATATGGCAGTGCTGTACACTTGTTTTCAGAGACCCACATTCAGAGCGTCAGTAGAAATCCTCCGAATGAATTCAGATCCACCACAGTGTTTTAGGGAGGGTAGTCCCTTGCCCTGTATTCCACATGCAGAGATACAGGTCTCTCACGAATGAACGCCTACGAGGGGAAGGTGAAGAGCGCACTGAGGAACAGAACCAGACCGAGGGTGTACACTACGGTGCTGCAAAGGATGCAAAAGACATTCAAGTGCTGCTCCCTTGTGGCGATGACTTCATCTGGTACAGCAACAAATGTTACTATTTCGTCTCTCTGAAGGTTCCAAAAACTGGATGGAGGCAAAATGGAGGCCAAAGACTTGAGCGCTGCTCACAACTCCTCCTGGCTCTGATTGACAGCACTAAGCAGGAGCTGGTAAGAGCTGTGAAACTGCAGCATTCTTAAAGTCTCTTGTGTATCTTAACTCTGAACTGTCTGCCCGCCCCTGTATCTACACACACCGCACATATATAACAACAGCTGCTGTAACAACGAACACGCGCCAACATGGAGCAAGCCCTTACTGTCCTCACGGCTCTGTGCATGCTCGTCTTCCATGGGGTGACCATGGCTGAGCAATACTCCGCCCGCATGCGAACACCACAGAATTTGGTGGAGCTTTAATGTAACTCTGCGGTATTCCATGGAGTGAAACTCCACGAGCTCCTCCCAGGCCTAGTTAGCAGGAGTAAAGTGCACAGAGTTATCTTGCCAGCAAACAAGGCAAAGATCAGGGGTCATCACTCAAAAGATGGTCATTTCCTTCACATGCTCATCATGGAATTGAGGTAGCTGTTGTGGCAGTCATGGATTGACTCCATGGATTGGTTGAAGATGGGGGCAGGGTTTCTTGCCCCCATCTTATTGGATCATTTGGCATCTTTTAACACTGTGTCTTGTTTTGTTCTTGTTATCTTGACTGTAGGAGGCCAGTGTCAGAGGCAAGGCCCTTGGCTGTGTTAGCTCTTTTGTGCTTGGATATGTCTAGGTGGTATCCATCCAACATATTAATACTGCATTTTACAAATTTGCTTGTGGTGCTCCTTGGGGCTCTTTGTTTCTCAGCCCCGTATTATTTAGGTTCTATAAATAAAATAATAAGTAAATAAATCTATGTTGCCCCACTAGCAAAGATGATCTGATATTTTTGTTTGGAATTCATAGCTTATGATGATGACACTCAGCACAAATAAACATTCAGGCATGTCTCTCATCTGCAGTCTTGTGATTTAACAGGAATATCTTGAAGCTCGATTCCAATAAGAAAGAGGTCTTGATTGTTGCATCCACCTCCTCAACCTGGTCCTAACATTAGTAGCCGACCTCACTGGTGGGCCACCAATTGCGCCAACCCTGTTTCTTTGATGCACAACTTGGTCTTTATTTTTTACAATAAGCTAGATTGCTCAGCGCAAATTGCTAAGCTTATCTCCTACTGCTTTTTTTCATCTCAGACTTTTGAAGAAAATACTTCCTAATCTTCCTGTTGACTCACGATTGATACCCTAAAACTGGTCCAAGGATGCTTGTTTCCAGTCCTGGGAGAATCTGGCTATGCAGTTCGGGCTGGACTGTTCCCACGAGGAGCAGGGTCAAGACTGATTTGCATATGGCTGGGTCTACACTGGGCAGGCATGGTGAGCAAAAGAACAATGAATTTAACCCAGATCTCTTGACAGGGGGTGAATGTTTGATTTGTTCAGGATTCTGTCCATCATTTGTTTGCATAGCACGACTCATGATTTATAGTCATTCATGCAATCCTTGGCTCGTACCTTGATTACTGCAGCACACATTTCCTGACCCTCCCCAACTACTATCTTCAGAAGCTCCAACTTGCTCACAATTTCCCATCCAGGATTTTCTATTGCATAAACTGAGTCTCTGGCTCAACTCTTCAAGGTTTGTTTTCACACCCATGTGTGACAGGAGTGAGTTAGGTTCAATGCACCAATGATTAAATGTGAAAACAGATTTTTGTATCTACTCAGGACCCCACTCAATGATTAGTTAAAGTGGCATCCATGCTTTTGGGTTAGAACCCCACTCAATGCATAGTTAAAGTGGCATCCATGCTTTTGGGTTATTACCCGTCCCTAAATAGATAAACAGAAACACTGTGGTGATTGGAAACAAAGCTATTTAATTCTTCTCAATACCACACACACAGACTGCACTAAGAAAAGGACACTTTAACTGAAATGCATGTTTATTTCAACAGGTGTATCCTGTTGCTTAACACATCAAAACAACCACACACAATATAATTAAAATAGCACAAATGCATGTTGCGAACAACGACAATCAAATGAACATTGCTACCATGGCTTAAATGTCATCTAAAAATCTAACATCCTAAAACCTTGGTGGCTTAGTGGACTAATGAGTCCACTGTTGATACCTGTGTTCGACCTCATGGTCCCAGGTTCAGATCCCGGTGGATCCACTCAGCCTTTCATCTTTCTGAGGTTGATAAAATGAGTGCCATTGAGTTGGGTAACAATACACATCTGTTGTTCAATGCCAAGATACCCTTGGGTGACTTGCACTTTACAAATACACTTGTTATGTTAAAACCTACTTCTATGCTCTATTCTAGGATAGCAAGGAGTACCATAACTTGCATGTAGATTTTCTTAGAGAGAATGAGCAAACTGCATACCTGTTTACAGCCAAGCACTGTAATTATCAGTAGTGAGAGAGGCCATGTTCCCTGCAAAATTCAAACATGGGACGCCTAAGCTCCTCCCAGATTCGGTGGCTTGATATCAGCTTTTATAAAGGGGGATATGGCAGCCTCTCTGGCAGTCAAGATTTTCTCTGACAGTATCTTGCACAATAATCTGGAGCAAAGTACCTTTCTTGACAGTGGTCAAGTGGCAGTCCTTTTATATTATATTTTATGTAAGATGGATTTACAACATCACCTTAGGGATGTTTGGTATAACCAATGAGCATCAAGATGCTAATCTAAGATGCATTCTTTTGAACAAATTAGGTAAAAATACGACACTTTAGACTACACTGTTTTTGGCTATTATTCTTGTTTGACCTTGAAACTGAGACAACAAGGCACTTGTTCCAGGCAGATGTCGCATCAGGTGTCTTGTTGATGTTTATATCTGAGCGAAATGGCACTTTCACAAGTTCTTGGAAAGATAAGCACAGATGACATCTGCGTCAAAGGCAGACATTTTTATAATTCTACAGAAATACAGAAAATGGAGCCTCGGCCTACTTAAAATGGAGTCCGTCCTTATAGTCTTATGTCATTTCTTAGGACTCTCTTACTGGGTTATGTATTTTACACCATCTAAAACAACTCCATTGACACCCCATACCCAAAGGGCCAAGTCCAAAAATGTTTAATTTGAGTTTGTGTATGTTTATTGAAACTGCCTTGCACTCATATGCAATTTGATTACTCTTTAGTAAATTGCTCAAACTATTACTCATTCCTTGCACCTCAATTCTGACATACTTTCTTTCTTTCCTGAAGAGAAAAATGTTTAATCTCTCAGTAAATACTCACCGTTCTGTGTTTCCATGCGCCAGGCGTCCCTAAAGGGTAGTCGTAACCCTTACATAATTCAAATAAAATATTTTGAATATTGAAAGGTAATGTATTTCAGAATGCATTTCAAATCTCCCTCAGGGAATATTGAGTAAGGACGATGCGTACTATCATGAGTTATATCTCATCGCACAAAAGAGTATGGTGACTTCTAACAACTTCAAGGCAAATCAAGGCAGCTATTCACTTGAATCTTTGATCAAAGTTGGAATGGGCAATACCTATTGGAGTGCAGGTATGTGCTTTATAACCCCGCTCAGCAAAATTTGAAGAACAGCTAATGGTATCCATGCAAGACATGTGTAACATTATCAGGCTCGAGCTTGGACTCCATGCCTGTGATGAGGTGATTATTCAGGGTTTTGCTTGAGCCTTTTTCAGATACCCCATTAACATTTAACCACTGATGTCATTTGTGGCAAATAGGATGCTTGTGTGTGGTACTAACTTCTGGAAATGCTCCCTCTCCTGGCTAGCTGAAAAAGCTAGAATGGGCTGTGTTGTATAAGGCTTCCATTAAAAATAAATTATCTATTAAAATTGCAATAAATAATAAATACATAATAATAATATCGTTAACAAAGTGCCCCACTGATGAGCACTATACAGAAAGAAAACGTATTAGTTGTTTCATGAAGCCAATTTTGAGGAAATTAATCATCACATGAACTCCTAAATCAGTTTCAGTGAGTAAAATGTGTGGAAATGCATTACCAGATGAATTCCTTAATCAGATGCATTAAGTAAAAGGTGAGGACCTGTTTTACAATGTGAGTAGCTGTAATGACCATAATCTATTGCGGGAATTAATATGGGCTATTGAAACTACGGAGGAGATGCAATTGAGGTGTGACAGATAACCAGCAAAAGATACAACTAAAGCTCCACTATGCAATGGTAGACCAGAAAGAGCAGAAGTTTGTTGGTGTGTGCACATCCTTATTTGAACTTGTATTGAGCCTTGTGCTGAGTAAATGTATGACTATTAAGACCCATCATAGCTACTCTCCACAGATGAACTTCAAATAGATCAAATGACTTAGCAGGGGTTTCTTAAATCCAAAGGTAATGAAATGTATTGCCCCATGAATACGTACAAGCAGTAATTGGCCTTGCCAGATCAATGTCTATGACAACCATAATGCTTTTGGACAATGAAAGGGGTTACTGTGGCTGAAAACAAGATGCATATATAACATATATGATAAACCCACATTATGCAAATTCAAGCAAAAGGAAGAGGAAGATCTGTTGAAGCCATGGACACACGTGAGGGATATTATTGTTAGATGTACAAAACACTGGTCGCAAAATACTGATCGCAATTTGCGACTGGTATTTTTGTTCCCACTGCACCATTTTGTGAAATAACCAATCTACTAATAGGTTGGTTCGTAAACTATCGATTTTGTATTGGGTCGCAATTTGACATACCCCATGAATGATAAAGAGGTAGGTCACAAATTGCGACCCACTAGGAATTGCGCCTATCATAGGCACTGTGGCCTACTGAGGTAAGGAGGCCACAATGTCTGTGATTGCTTTTAAATGAAGCATTTTTAAATGCAGCTTGTTTTCCTTAAGGAAAAAAGTATGCGTTTAAAAAAAAAAAATTACTAACTTTTTATAGAGTTTGCGAATGCCTTACAAATACTTTTCAGTAGTCGGTAAAAGATTAATGTTTCAGTTGCAAAACAATAATACATACCAATCCGACACGCCTCTTCCAAGTACAAAAGTAGCATTTGGTTGAACACCTAAATTGTGGTTCGGTAATGTGTTCCCCAATCACAATTTCGTTTTGTACATAATAAAAGGCCTTTTGCGGTTGCAAATGGCCCGAATCTGGGAATTGGACCATTTTGAGACCGCAAAAAGGCTATGAAGATCTAGCACTTGATTTGTTAGTTGCAATGCTCTACCAACACAGGTTTTAAAACTTACCCTGACACTGTCTGGTGCATGAGTTACCCTGTAGTATGTTTATGCTTAAACGATAACAATGTGAAACCCTTGTGACCTGGCTGCCTCTCTTTACAGGCTTCAAAAAGCATCCATTCCTTTAATTGTTCAGTGATTTCTTGGAGGTTCCCTGTTCATGCCTCTGCTCACCAGGGGTTGTTCCTCTTTATGGGCTCCAGGGTGCAACCCTGCCACCTGTGAGCCCACAGAACCACTGCTAAATTAAATTATTGCACTTGTAATAATTTAATTTAGCTGTGTTCATGCAAACACAGCTTTCATGTTTACTTATACTCTACAGTGCGCAGGTGCCCTCTCGCCCTCTCTAACAGGTTCTTGATAACAGGATCAGAAAGAGGGAGCTGACCGGGCAAAGCGACATCCAGCGTCAGAGTGTTGTTTTAAAACATAGCACTCTTTACAATCCCCTACACAGTCACAATCCTTTTGATTTAGCAGACACAATGTGCATGCCTCAGACAGTATATATATATATCTGCTAAAATGGGGCTGTCTTCAGTGCATATTATCACTAGAAGGAGGGCCAAAGGAGATCTATAGACCTGCAGGTGTTCACACCCGAATCATATAAATAACCCACCCAAAAACAAGCTGGGTCTTTTAGAAGAGATAGAGAAAGCAAGGAAAAAGGAAAGAAAAGAGACTAGCTGTGCATGAATGTTCCTTTCATCATTAGGAATCTCCTCACTCTTGTGAGGGTCAGGTTGGCAGAAACATGTTGTCCTATATATTGTGACACATGAAAGCAGGGCAAATTTACCTGCAGTGTCTGTTCTCTCATTATTAGTCCTGTCCCAGGTACTAACGAATAAAGCTGATCGCCTGCCCTGGCGTCAGTTTTAGTTAACTTTTCACATCTTGCATGCTCTGCAAGCCTAACCACTCTCTTGCTTACCTTAGGGGATCTACTTCTGTCTTAAAACATCCGAAGAGCTCTGTAGTGTCTTGCAAGTTAGCAATGAAAGAACCCTTTTGGCTCCTGATGGACTCCGTAGATCTATGATCTAATTGTTAAAGCGTATTGCAATGAAGGTTGATTTAGAATGTTGAGTTCGCTGTTACACGCAGACGAATAAAGATGTGTAAGACCAAGCTCCATGTGTGGCTCCATTGGCGGGTACCCAGGCTGGGAAGCTGCCACAAATAGCAACAAGATAGGGGATAAGTAACCTGAAGATTGACAGTGGTCTCCCAGAGAGTTTGCCGTGGTCCAGGCAAACTACTCGTGTGTGTCACATGTGCTGTCGTCGAAGTACGGAATCAACGCTTAATGCATGTGGAGTCAAAGCACAGTTCCAGCCGCTGTGAAGCAGTTGAAAACAAAAGCATTAACAGAAAATTGACATGTTGTTGGTCGAGAACATGTTGGTCAGGCCATAAATAAAGGTACCGCACTGCTACGCAACATAGAGCCATACATATTACGAAGTGATAATGCTGAAAGCGGATACAACCTGGTTTTGAAAGAGCAGCATAAGCGACAGCGAAGTGCAAGATAACACTGTGGTTGGAAGCAGATAATAACATACTGTCACGGTACTTACCAGAGCCTTCAAAAGGGGAGGGCTCTACGGACTCAGAGGCGGGCGAGGAGACCCAAGAAGAAGCATGGGGTTTGTGCTTACTGAGCTGTGCAATACCTGAAGTGGCACACCATCAAAGCTGCCAGGTGGTGGCTCAGAACAACGCCAAAGGTCTCCGAGAAAGTGAAGGGCTTGAATGGAGAAGGCTGAACAAGGTCACCTTTCCACAGACTGTCGATCATGACCCAGAGGCCAGCGCTTCACAGGGCCTTAGAGGTGGTATGGATGACGCGGGTCCTAATGGAAGGCAGACAGTGTTGGAGAGAACTCCACCCTCAGTAGTAGCCACTCCCACAAATGGTTACAGTGCTGCTGCCTTCTTGAAACCGCCTTCTTCATTCGATACCGCCAAAAAACAAAATATCGGCGACCGATGGACTGCTTGGGTAGAGACATTTGAATATTTCATTGATGCTCTTGAAGATTCTGATAACAAAAAGATTACCAAATACCCCAATAATCTTGCTAGTAATGGTGTAAAGGAAGTCATAAGGAAAATGCCACAAACTGACAAACAAATCACATACCTTCAGATTAAAGAATTACAATCCAATGCCCAATGTCGATTACGAAAAACATATTTTCAGTCAGGAATGACAGAAAGTTGGTGAAACCATCGATGAATTTGTAGAAAGACTTGACACACTCATCAATCATTGTAAGCTCAATGAATTTAATGATGAAGAAGCCATACGTTTTAGGGTTATTGATGGATGCTGGTCCAATTCATTCAGATGGTGAATCTTGAGAGAAATAAGTGTTAATAGGTGCTAGAGCTGAAGAGAGTGCCGAACGGCAAGCTGCTGACATGGAGGTCGGAGGTGCCCAGTATGAATCAGTCATGTGTGTGAAAAGTAAGTCAAAGCGCAAGACTGAAGGACACAAGGTGATGTCTACACATACAAAAGAGTTATGTTTTAGATGTAGATTTTCGTTTCCACACGAAGGCAAATGTCCTGCCTTAGGACAAATATGTTAGGGCTTTGAGAAGGAGAACCACTTCATGACCGCTTGCAAAACAAACGGAAAAACAAGTGTGTCATGACCCAAATGGCCACCTGAACGTTCTAAAAGCAACGTTCGAAACGCACCCACAAGGCCCAGCGGAGACGTCAGGTATGACAAATCGACACTGAACGAAGTTGATTGCCATCTAAATCATTGTCAAACAGATCTATATCAGCATCAAGTAAAAGTGAAGAAGATGGCTGTGCCATGTTGATGTTTACCTCAGAAAAGCGTACACAAGTTGGGCTTTCTGCATGTGAAGAAAAATGTCAGTCAAAGAAAAGTCGACATGCCAACGCATCAAAGTCATTCAAACATTTTCCGAAGATTACAACCATTTACGAAAATAATTGGTTGTTCGATACCTTTCATCATCGACAGTGGTGCGTCGATAAACATTATGCCTGAGAAGAAATGTAATGAATTGTATCCCTTACCACAACTTACGCCATTGAAAACCAAAGTGTATACCTGGGCTGCATCAACATCTTTAAAAAATCTAGGTTCATTTGTAGCAAAGATGAAATACAAGAAACAAAGGCATAAGCACCCATCCATGTGCTTATAGGGACAGCATCAAATGCCTGTCTACTCAGTTTCAGCACAGCTGCTGATATGGGACTGATTTCCGTAAACTACAATATGAATGCTCACCATGAAATAGTCAGTCAATTCCCTTCATTGTTTCATGGGTTAGGGAAGCTTAGACTATGAAAGTAAAGCTGCATAGTAATGAGGATATCCGTCCTGTTTCTCAAAGACATAGACGAATTGCTTTTCATTTGCGAGATGCTGTTGAAAAAGAACTTGAATCGTTAAGCATGATATCATTGAGCATACAGGGCTCGAAAATCATGAAAATTGCACTAGACCTGTAGGTCTAGTAACTTCAAACATCTACTCGACCTAACTGTAAATGCACTTGACCTCTGTTTCAGAAAGCCAAGCAAATGTGACAAGTTAACAAGATTTAAAGGCATTTTTATTGCTCATTCACTTTGTGAGCAAAAAAGATGCCTTTAAATCTTGCTATCTTGTCACATTTGCTCTGCTTCCAGAGGCAGAGGTCAAATGTCAGTTTGTCTTCCTACTCGCCAGAAAGGGCGAGTAGGACCGAAAAATAGCTTGTCCTAATTAAATCTGGCTCGCAAATGCGAGCGGGCGAGTGGATTTTTCGAGCCATGGCATACTACTGGCCCAACGCCATGGGTTTTTCTCATTGTATTAGTGCCCAAAAAGGATAGCGAAGGAGCGGTACGCATATGTGTTGACATGTGTCAGGCAAACAAGGCAATTGAACAAGATAGACATTCAGGTCCACACATTTCTGATATGATAACACAATTGAAGGGTGCAAAGGTTTTCTCTCGCTTTGATTTGAATAAAGGTTATCATCAGTTGGAACTTGAAGAAAACTGCAGGTACATTACAACCTTTTTTACACATGTTGGTCTGTTTTGATACAAGAAACTAAGTTTTGGTGTGTCAACAGCTGCAGAACGTTTTTCAAGACGTCATTCTACATATCATACAGCCTGTCATTAAAGCGTTCAATTATAGTGATCACATATTGGTTTTTAGAGCTACACAAAAGAGCACGATATGGCTGTCACACAAGTATGCCGTTTATTGGCTGATGCAGGTTTGACTTTGAATGCAGATAACTGTCAGTTTCACAAGACAACTCTAAAATTCTTTGGACATATCTTTTCTGATGGGGGTATGACACCTGATCCTGCTAAGGTGAAACTGCTATCAAATGCTGATTCCCCACAAGTTGTTTCAATGGTGCGTTCATTTCTTGGCGTGCCAGCTACTGTTTAAAATATATACATTGTAGTCTTCAAGATGGCCGCCGAGTAGGAGCCTCCTAAGGAGCTCCCGGTTTGGGGATTACCTTTTGGTAGTTATCCCCGATAAACTGTTGTCTCTGGCCCTCCACCTGCTTGCCCCTGGAGCTGACTGGGACCCCTACCGAAGCACATCATTGCAGCTACATACGACATCTATCTTACCTGCTGGATCAATCTCCGCGGTGGCCCAGGTCCCGCTTGCTCTGCCCAGATGCCATCGCTACCGGTCGGACCCTCTACACCCGGGTCAGTTTGCCGCTGTGGGGCTGTTTTGCACGGTTTTCCACGGTTTTCCATCGCTGCAGGTTCCTGCGGTCACGCGCAGCCTGCCCAGCAGAGGATTCGGATTTGTTCGCCTGGTGCCGGGGTTGGCCCTCCAGACTGGCGCCATTTTTGAGGATCTCTACCGATGCCCAGCCGAGTGGCTGTCACCTCACATGACTCATCCCGATGCCCAACCGAGTGGCCGACGAGTCCTGGCTTGCTAACAGCGTTTTCCATGTTGGGATTCCGGCTCCACTACGGCTTTGACCCCTCCTTGCAGCCCTAACGCTGCTGCCCCTCTGTCCTGCCTGGAACCCGTTCGATGGACTGGGGTCGCTGACACCAGGTGTCCTCCAGTTTTCTATCGGGCTCTATCCTGGTCCGGTCAGTCCTGCCCGGAGCCCGGTGGCCCGGTACCGACCTCCGGTCACCTAACCTCCGGCGCTCCTCCTTCTGTGCCGCATCTTCTTTCAACTTCATTTCCCTCCCGCTTGGAGCTTCGCTGCCCGCAGGGATGTACATGCAAAGACCCGCATCCGCTGGAGCGAGTTCCTGGGGGGCTAGTGGGTGTCCCTCGATTGCCGGCTCTCCTCACGGCGACCTCCCCTGGAGTTGGCGTCTCTCGGCGGCCTCTCCCCCTGCCAGCGTTGCCGGAGATCTGGTCGGCGCTCGATTTGGTCGGAGGTGACTTGAGCGAGGAGCCCTGCCCCTCCGCCTCCGGTGATCCGGGGAGTGCCCCACGTCAGGTGTATTCTCTTCCGTTTTCTTTTCTGGCTTATGGATTATCAAAACGAGCATTAGCTGAAGGTTGCCTGGACCTAAAATGGCGGCGCCTCACTAATACGGGGATTACGGTTCTTTTCAACACTGATGTCGCCACATACTTTAACAAGGTGATAAGTAAACGTTATTCGGAAGCATTACTTCCATCAGCCTCTGCGAGTGAGATACAGAATCGGGGTCGATTTAAAATGCATCGCAAGCTGACCACTGCCTGACCCTAAAATGGTGGCGGCTCGTAGACATGTAATTACCTTACATTGCCTGACTTTAAAATGGCAACGGCAATAAATCAACATGATTATCCTCACCCTGCTAGCTACCTCCACAGCTGCAAACCGAGAGTAGCAGTCTCCTTTTGAATCGCTATTTTACTAAACTGCTTCCTCACTTGGGATACTCCATGCCAAGCCCAACTTGGTTGCTGAAGCCTAGACCTGACTTCTGATCTCTAAAAAAAGGTCCGACCTCTACTGGCCCCGGTCTGCCTTGTCGTGACCCAGGACCGAGGCGTTGTGACTGGCCCAGCCTCTCATTCTCTACTGCAGCCTCGCGGACGGCCTCTTCACATAACCAGTTTGTGTTTAGAGTCTTTGGAATTGTAATGAAACATCCTCTCTTATGGTAAAGCTGGATTCTAAATTACAATTTTGAAAATACACTTTTAGAAAGTTGGTATTTTCCAGTCATAGCCATTTAGTGCTTATAGCCTGTCTGACTGGATGTAGCTGACTGGTGGGCTTTGTGTATTCCTCCTAGACAGCCACACACAATTGAGAGCTTAGGTGTGCCTGGATGGGCCATCACTGGCAAGATGGAAGGGTGAAGCTGGGCACAGCCCTACTTACACTTGAATAGGCTGTGTCCTGCCTCCACACAAACAGCTGCACACCCCCTATAGTTAGTCTGGAGCTAGAACAGGGAAGGCAGGATTCCTGGGGAATTCAAAAGGAAACCTCTAGAAGCGTCTCCCACTTCAAAGGCAGAACTTGATGCACATATTGGATCTCAGATAGCAACTCTTCAGTACCCTTCTGGACCTGTGGCTACTCTGCCAGGAAGAAGGACTGATGTGCTGCTGGAAGGACTGCTACTCTTCTGTAGTGCTACCCTGGTGGACTACTGCCCTGCAGGATTGCTGCTATGCTGTGCAGATCTGCTGACATCTTGTCTGGGTGAAAAGGATTGGACCTGCATCTGTTGAACCCAGGACCTCAGAGTGACTTCAAGGGCTAGTTGACTGGCCTCCTCACTAGAGTCTCCTCAACAACCATGAATCCAGCACCTGGACTCTGCCATCTGTGAGTCCTACTCTGCCAAGTGGTGCCACCCCAGTCCTGGACCCTTAGAAGTGGGCCTAAAGGTGCTCTGCCAGCCCATCTGTGGGCCCAGAAGAACTGACGCATCTCATCTGCTATGTGGCCCAATCCGAGACGGAACCCACACATCGCCTCTGCTGCGAGGGTTCTCCCGATGGAAAGGACTACGCATCAACCTTGCAGCTCACCTCAGAACCACCACCTATGCGAAGCTTTAATGATGCAGGCTCTCACATCGCAAATCTCCCGTCAATGGCAGCCTCAACGAAGATGTGGGTTCGCACATCACAGCCTCACAGCTGTTCGGAACCGATGCATCGCCCTAACTGCGTGACTCATCCTTGACGCCAGACTTCCCATCACAAGCCCTCATCAATGGGATCCTTGATGACAACGCAGAATCTCATATCGCAGCCGTGCAGCTCCTCGGAAACAATGCATAATCTTGGCTGCGTGATGCATCCTCTGTGCGAGACCTTGCAACATTCCACAACTAGGATTTAAGTTACTCTCATTCAGCGGATCTCTCTGGGTCCCTGTATTCGACTCACGCTCCATTACAGTTGGCCTGAAATTGTGACTTTCTCCCAGTCTTGCATGACCAGGTAGCTGTGAGTGGTGATTTGGGTTTTGTTTTTGCACTATTTTCACTTAAATCTTTACAATTTCATATCTCCTGGTCTACTGATTGGATTTTTTTCATTTTGGTCTTGTTTTATTTTTTTAAATGTGCTCTATTTTTCTAACGTAGTGTGGGATCCTTTTTGTGTAGTGTTTTTATGTTATGTCTGTTTGAAGTGTTGCAAAATACTTTATGAATTGCCTCTAAGTTAAGCATAGCTTCTCTGTGCCAAGCTACCAAAGGGTAGAGCACAGGCTAATTGTGGGATTTCTTGTGACTTCACCCTGACAAGGCTTATAGTTGCTGCTTGAGTAGGGTTTTACCTCTCTCAACCAGTAACCCAAATTCTTACACTTGTGTTATGATTTGGAGCAATGTTAAATTAATCCATGAACTAAAATAAAATATATTGAGTACATTATATGGAGATGCTCATATTTTTGTCCCATTCTTGGTTACCTCTTTCTATAAACCTTTGTGCTCATTGATAGGATTTGTCAAACAAAATTGAAATCATGATCAGTGAATACAGAGGTTTTATATTTTGCCTTGAGCAAGAGGCAGCATCAAGCTGATACATCAACAGGTCCAAGAATTTGGCATTCCTGTGCATTAATGTTTGTGGTCCTGGTGCACAACAGGCATTTGTACCCACTTTGTGTGTGCAGATGGCACTTTGATATTACAGAAATGATCATAGACTTATGTGTGACCTCTGCTGTAATATGATCTTGCCAGCGCAAAGGTTGGGCCAGCATGATAACTAAGATAACTAAGAGGCATTCCCTCATTTGCATAGAGGTGTATCCCCATAGAAATGAAGGGGCCATTTGCCTTTGTGTCTGCACCATATTACAGAAACGAGCACAGATGCAAGAAACCAGTCAAGGGGCACACTGACTATGCGCACACATGTGGTGGCACACTGTGCTCCCCCCCAAAGATTTGCCAGGGGGAAGAGGTTTCCCAGGACCCCAGGCCTCTCCTGCATGCGTGTGCAGTCACAATCTGCACCACCTTTGGTAAGATCCATACCTCCTCTTGAAAAAGAGGCCAAGTCTTCTGCCTTCTGTGAAAAGCAGAGCAGCAGCTTCAAACAGCGCATCCACCTTTTACTAAATTGCTTTTCCCAGTGCAGCTTCTGTTCCTATCTATGAAGTCACATCCAATTAAAGATGTGCTCTGAGAAATTGGGTTGTCGTATAAGCGGAGTGTGAGCCTTTCTCAAGCAATAGCCACAATTATTGTCAGGGTGAACCACAAACAGTCACTAAATTAACCTGTGGTTAACCCGCTTGACACAAAATCAGTTAGGCTTAACTTTGAGGCAATGTGTAAAGTATTTATGCAGCTTTCAAACAGTAATAAAGTTAAAACACAACACAAAAAAATACCAGACTAATCTAGGAAAATAGACTAAAAAGTAATAAATTATTTGACACCGAAACAAAAAAATCCATTCAGTAGAACTGGAGATATGCAATTTCTAAGATTTAAGGTAAGTATAACACCAAAAAGCACAAAGCGCCACTTCCAGGTGGGACCTGGCCTGGCAGTTCGGACTGGACTGTTCCCATGGGAGCAGGGTCAAGAATGATTTACATATGGCTGGGTCCAAACTGGGGTGGCATGGTGAGCAAAGGTAGGATGGATTTAACCCAGATATCTTGACTGGGGTGAGTGTAAAGTTTCAGCACTCCGTTCATCATTATGTTGTGTTTGCTATGTTTCCCCTAAGTGGCCAAGGTAATGCCCAGACGTGGGTCCCATGCTCGCTGTGCCACTGGATTCAAGCTAGCCTGGCAGATGAGGGTGATACCCCGAAACCGGTTCCAGGATGATTGTTTCTGGTCCAGGGTTGACCGGGCCTGGCACTTTGAGCTGGACTGTTCCTATGAGGAGCAGGGTCAAGACTGTTTTGCATACGGCTGGGTCCAAACTGGGGTGACATGGTGAGCAAAAGAACAATGGATTTAACCCAGATCTCTTGACTGTGGGTGAGTGTTTGAAAAGTTTCAGCACTCCGTCCATCATCTTTTTGTGTTTGCAGGCCCACTAGTAGCATTTAATTTACAGGCCCTGGGTGTGTACAATATCACTTTACTAGGGATTTATAAGTGCATTAAATGTGCCAGTTGGGTGTAAGCCAATGTTACCATGTTTAAAGGAGTCTGTACATGCACTTTAGCACTAATTAGTAGTGGTAAAGTGCACAGAGTCCTAAAAACCAACAAAAATGGGTTCAGAAAACAGGAAGGGTGAAGGCAAAATGTTTGGGGGTGACCCTGCATAGAGGTCCAGGTCCAACATGTGCCATAGTGCATACTGAAGCATTATCTCCTATGTGCAATACGGCCCCTGATGGGCATTATTTACAGCAGGATGGACCTTAGTTTCTCAGCCTTGAAACCATCATGGAACTCTATGCATTAGAGTGAGATGTATTACTTCTACTAAGCTCATGAAAGTTATATGACGAGGTATGGGAGAGTCCTAGGCATAAACACTGTATAATCTGATGATTTCCAATACTACGATTTCTATTTCCCTTTGTCTGTTTATAAGGCGCACATATGCCAGTGACCCAGCTTCACGACACTCACTGGAGCTTTCAAGGGCAGGATGGGTGGCATGGGCCCTAATGTAACCCACCAGTTGGGTAGTAAATGCAATCATAATTAGGATGTAACAAACCTGGGCCCCAATGCCAGTGTACCTGCGGCACTTTTTATAGCTATGACCCTAGCACGCAAGTATATCGTACTTCACAGCATTAAGAAAAGGATGAGAAAACTAGCTGCAGTCTTTAGCTTTTCTTAAGTAACAACAGCTGTATCTAAATTTGGGAAACAATGTAGAGTAGTGTACTCATTTTAGTGGCTTCATATTCTAAATATTCTGTTTGAGATGCGTAAATATTTGGTGTATTAGTACCCATCACAAATAATAATCACAATCCTTGTCAGAGTGAACTATTAAAATCTAGAAATTAACCTGAGCTCAGTCCCCTGGTGGCTTTGGCACAGAGCAGGCAGATTTAACTTAGAGGCAACATGTTAAGTATTGTTGCAGTACTAAAACAGTAATAAAGTTGAAATGCAAAACAATAAAAATCTCAAAATTAATTTGAAATATAGAGTGAACATTAATAAACAAAATTACACCAAACTGGTAAAAATCTAATAAGGGAAACTGGAGAGATGAATTTGGAATGGTGCCAAGCAGCACCGTTGGACTTGGCCTTTTTTGCAGGGTTATCCCCAAACCTTTTGCTTTTTCCTCCTATTTTTTCCTGAACTGTTGTTGCTGGCTTTAGGACTCCGGGCACTTTACCTCTGCTAATCAGTGCTAAAGTGCATATGCTCTCTGTATAAAATGTGTTTATGAATTGGTGTTTCCTTGATTGGCTATTTCATTTACTGGTAAGTCCCTTGTAAAGTACACTGTGTGTGCCAGGGCCTGTAAATCAAATGCTACTAGTGGGCCTGCAGCACTGGTTGTGCCACCCACATGTGTAGCCCTGAAAAGGTATCTCAGACCTGCCACTGAAGTGTCTGCGCGTAGTTTTAAACTGTCATGTCGACTTGGCAAGCACACCCACTTGCCAGGCCCTAACCTTTCCTTTTATTACATGTAAAGCACCCCTATGGCAGGCCCAAGGTACCCCCCTGGGCAGGGTGCAGTGTATGTAAAAGGTAGGACATGTACTGGTGTGTGTGACATGTCCTGATAGTGAAATACTGCCAATTTCGTTTTTCACTATTGAAAGGCTGTCTGTCAATGCGAGGTACTTTGTAACAACTTACAAGTATAACTTCACATTGGGACAAGGTAGGGAAATAAAGTTTAGGCTCTCTGAACTCAAAATTTAATAACACAACTTTTAGTAAAGATGTTTTTTAGATTGTGTGTTTGAAAATGCCATTTTTAGAAAGTGGGCATTTTCTTGTCTAACCATTCTGTGTGCCTCTGCCTGTGTATTGACTGTCTGGTTTCGGAGTGACAGGGACTAGGGGTCTGCATTCACTGTAGACAGCCACTGGGATGATTGAGGTGTGCCTGGCCCTTCCTGGATGGATGGATATCTCCACACAGAGTGCTGCATACCCCCTATAATTAGTCTGGAGCCAGGGCCAGGAAGGTAGGGTACCTGTACACTTCAAAGGCATGCCTCTAGAAGCTTCTCCCCCCTTCAAAGGCACAACTGGGCATAAATACTGGCCCTCAGACACCAACTCTTCAGTACACTTCCGGGACCTGTGGATACCCTGCCAAGAAGAAGAACTACTGTGCTGTTGGAAGGACTGCAACTCTGCTGGACTGCTGTTCTGAAAGGCTGCTGCCCTACTGTGCTAACCTACTTTGACATAAAGCAAGAGAGATAAAAACTGAAAACGGGGAAAGAAGGAGGAAAAGGAAGACAGAAAAACTTTACAAGGAAAGAATGCAGGTGTGATAAAGAACCTGAAATAGGGAGAAAAAAGGCCAGGGAGTGTCTGGTGGTGGATAAAAGAGGCACGAGGTGGAATCAAGACTATACAGCTGATAAAGTCCATTAATTAACGTAAACATTAGTTAACTTAGTAACTGAATGTACAATGATAAATATAAAATTTAATGTTGAAATGACACGCTTTTAAAATGTGGTGATTTGCAAAAGGCAGTCATATTTATCGTATAGGCCATAGAAAAGCTAGGAAGAAAGTTTTCTTTAACTAGAAGCAAACTTAATAATGCTGAAATGTGCACAGCATGAACTACAAGCTTGACCTTAAAGTGACATGCTTAGAAATGTTTGTCATAACCATAGAATGTTCTGGTTTTACAAATGTATTACTTTTCACAAGCAACATTTTTATTCATAAAAGACAAAGAGCATCCTATTCCCTTAATGTTTCATAGGATGTTTGAATAGATTAATTTATGTATTTTAAACAATAATTCTTGATGGTATTAAATTAAATGCATTACCTAATAGTGATTCTGCCTTTTAGTTAGTAGTCCATTGTTCTCGCAGTGAAACAAATTGAAATGTATAAGATCGACCTATACTCAAGTGCCTATGGAAACTAAGGGCCTGATTACGAGTTTGGCGGTGTGGGAGCTGGCCGCCACACCAGCGCCCCACTCTACACTGCCAAACTCGACCACCGACCACCCACCAGATTAAGAGTTTTCTCCTGGTCTGGTGGGCGGTGCTTTGGCAGTCCCACGGCAGTGCTGTGCCAAGGCTCATATGTGAGCCTTGGCAGGGCATTGTTGTTGGACCCCCAAAGCAAGTTCCTGCATGGTATGGACTCGTGCAAACCATGCCGTGCAGGAACAGGGGTGCATACAGACAGGGGGGCACAGCATGTGCCCCCCTGCATACACCCCCATGCACAAGGGCAACATTAGTTTCCAGACCACCACACATTTTATGGCGGCCTTACTGGCATGAAAAGTGTGGCGGTCTGTAAACTCAGAATATGCTTATGATGCTGCAGCTGCACTGCCAGCATATTGCTGCCTCAGACTGCTGCACTACCGCAGAGGGATTGCAGATCTTTGGTGGTAGCAGCAGTCCCATGGCAGTCAGACGGCCCAATTCGGATTACGGCAGTTGGTCCGCCGGTGCCCACCTTGGGTTTGGCGGTCCATTGGACCGCCAAACTCATAAATAGGCCCTAAGAATTATGGGGCCCATTACGATGGCGGGCGGACAAAGTCCACCCGCCACCGTAACGGTGAACGGGACCGACCGCAAGAGGTGCGGCGGTCCCACTGTGCCCATTAGGATGCGGCCGCCACCCTGGCAGTCGCATCCCGCACATTTAACATTGTGGCGGGCGGTGCTGTAAGCAGCACCCGCCACAATGTTAAATGTGCATGTTGTGCATTGGCATGCACAACGTGACAGGCACCTCGCGGTGCCTGCCACCTTGTGCATGCCAATGGTACCCCCCAAGTGCAGCCCCCCACCCCCTGGGGGCCCGCAACGGGCCCCCAAAGCAATTCCCGCATGCCTTTCCATGGCGGCATCGCCGCCATGGAAAGGCCTTCTCCGCCAGGCATCCTGATTTGGATGGCGGTGTCTTCCAGACCCACCACCATATAAGGCCCGAGTTCCGCCCGGCAGGCAATCGGAACGATTGCCTGCCAGCGGAAATGCGGTGGACAGTTTTTCCGTCCGCCGCTGTCACCCCCGCCATTGTAAAATGGCGGGGGGTAAATGGAGGGCGGGTGGGTAAAGATGTCGGGCGCATCGCCACCGCCGGTCGGGCGGTGGCGATCCGTCCGACATCATAATGGACCCCTATGTTTCAAGAATCTAACTATGCAACACTGTCTGTAGCTAACCTTGTGATAATTTTGCAAGCCACATGTATTTTCGTGGGATCGGAGAAGCTGAACCTACTTACCTAAGAATGCTGCCATCCTTTTGGTCCATGGATAAAGAAGCCCGACACAAAGTTTTCGGCATGACTTTTATATAAGTGTGTGTTCCTAGGTAGAAGCAAATTTTCTTTTCTTTTTCCCTTGCCAGACTCTTGATGGTGCGGCTACTGCTGCTGGTGTTACATCTTTGTTTTACTTTGCCATTTGACAGATTGCTACTGCAATTGTAGACTGATTTACTTGGAGTTATTGAGACTCGGCTGAGTTTTATGAACTACTCTTTCTGGGAAGTTCAGGTGCTCTAATTTGGCTTTGAAGCTTTATGCACCTCTGATCTCTCTTTTCCGTGTGAATCTGAACTCTTCATTGGTTCTACAAATCTAAAACCCTGATTTCTAAAATAGGGACTTATTCCTTTATGGAATGCGCTTAATGCAAAATTTGATGCTTTATTCTAACCATCTATTTTGAGGAGATTTCTGGAAACTTATTTGATTTATGTACTAACTGAAATAATGACAAAGAAAATAATTTTACTAATCTTTAAATGAGAATAAATGTTTTAAAAACGTATCCCAACATTCACCATTAACTGAACTTAAAATGTTGATGCAGTTTAAATTTGTGTCTCATAATAAAATATTCAAAGATCCATCACAGGAAGAAAGAAGAAACCAGTCTAGAAACAGGGCTTAACCATACAGGGGATGGTAAACTGGTAATTGAACACAATCGTACTCCCTTATGTAAGTTTAATTTTAGGGCCCAGTCCATGCTATCATTTTTCTGATAGCACAGTAAGGTTTAATATTCTGAGCAAGGAGCCATAAATAATTACCCAAGTTAGAATAAAATACCCGAATCCTAAAATCCAATGCCCGGAACTTGGGGAACTGACAAGGTGAGATTTTCAAAGGCACTTGCTGTTTTGTAGGTGTGAGTATTGATAGGGTGATGCGACGTCTATTATAATTGTGTTATTGTGATTATTGCTGTAATACTGCGGAAGTGAAGGGTTTGATGTATGGAGATGTTTATGGTTTCTATGTAAAGAGATTGAAGAATTTTAAACTCGGTGTAGTCCAAGATCCTAGGATAATAAAAGATATTGAGACAAATGTAGAGAACACTTGAATAAGCCATCGTCGAATAGAATTTCTTGTTTGTAGTGGTTTTGTGGTGTAGAGTGCTAGGTACCATCCCCTACAGAATTGAGATAGAAATACTAATAATCTGTTGTAGTTGTCTAATATTGATTGATGATAGCAGAACCTAACTGTGCAAAAAGGGGAAGCTGCATTGATTAGGGTGACTTCACGCTGGTCGAGATTTCACTTGCGAATGTGAATTCTGTGTGTATGATAAAAGTCGGAACGTGTAAAATCCTTAATATTCCAGTTGTTGTATTGCTATTATTTCCTTTAGAAAAAGCAAACAAGAATTGATATATGTTTTGTTACATGTTTTGAGAAGTTCATTTGTTGGTTTATGGGAGTATGGGAGAAATTGTAAAGGATGGTGAACTGCTGCAAGAAGCGAGATCATACGTCATGTGTTTTGCACTGAGATTGGTTGGTTGGTGTGCTTTTGCGCTGCTATTGATTGGTGACATCAAGGTACCACGCTGTGATAGGTCAACAAGCGTGTGAATATCGCTGATAGTGCTGGAAGTAGCACCACAATGACCAGTACAATAGCGAATGCCCCTGTAGAAACTAGAGTGGTACAAGTTGAGAGACCACTTTAAATACTACAAATTGCACCACCACAAGTTGCTCAGACACGGATCACTGACATAATATCGACAGACAAAATATCGACATACCAAAATATCGGAACTAAAATATCGATAACACTATTATCGAAGAGCAATACTTATTTAAAAAAATACAACAAATATCGAAACCATATTATCGACAATAAAAAATATCGTTTTAAACATTATCGAACACACAAATATTGTAAAAGAAAATATCGACATGTCTTTAAAAATATACAAAATGTCCTAAATATCGAAATTAAAAATAGAGAGAGCAAAATTATCATTTTAATACAAATATCGACTATTTAAAAATGACTAAAATAAACATATCTTTACACCAAAATGTATTTTTACACTATAAACACTCACTACACACATTATAAATATAATATGATATTATTATAACATAAAAAACTTATAAAAGCATAGAATAATAACAAAACACACTAATAAATAATAAGTAAAATAGTATTAAAAATAACACATACAGCATTCAACATTAAAAGCAATGTAAAACATACTTAACTAACAAAATCAGTTAAATAAAAAAATTAGCACTAACAACTTCTTAATTAGCGTTTGCCATATAGGGAAACCAACTGCCAAAAGCAACAAAAAAAATTAACAACAACGAATGAAAACATCACACTAATAAAATACACCAATAACATAAAACTATCAATTAAATCAACACTATATAAACAACGAAAATTTATATTTAAGTCACACTTCAACCCTACAAGAAAAAAGAAGAGGAGACTCTGCCGGATTACTTCCAGAACGCAGATTTACATTACAGAAAAAAGCTTTGGAACTGCACTTAGGGGGTCATTATAATAGCGGGCGGATCGCAACCGCCCGTATGTGGGTGGCGATCCGCCCGCTATTCTAAACCGCCCGCATTCCATTTCCCCCTGCCATATTACGATGGCAGGGGGGACGGTCTTTCCGTCCGCCGGTTTTCCGCCGGACTGACAGGGGACCGGGCGGAAAAGGGCTCTAACATGGTGGCGGTGTCTGCAAGACACCGCCATCCATATTTGTATGGTGGCGGAAAGGCATGCGGACTTTGCTTCTGTGGGCCCATTGCGGGCCCCCAGGATTTTGGGGGGGTGGGGGGTGCACCCTGCATTTGCATGCACAAGGTGGCAGGCACCGCGCGGTGCCTGTCACGTTGTGCATGTAAATGCACAACATGCCTTTTTCACATTGCGGCGGGTGCTGCTGACAGCACCGCCCACCGCAATGTGAACAATGCGGGATGCGCCCGCCAGTGTGGCGGGCGCATCGTCATTTGTATTGCGGGACCGCCGCACATATGGCGGGCGGTCCGTTTTTCCGTTGCGATGGCGGGTGGACTTTGTCCGCCAGCCAACGTACTGGACCCCTAAGTAAGTAAAACTGCATTTAGAATATAACACTACTTATAGTCTTCACCAAAAAATATATATAAAACATGATTCACTAATATGTCTCTCTTAAACTTATATCTCCTCTACAGATATCTTTTAAAGCAGCCAAAAAATACTACTGCAGCGTCAACAATAAAGTTACTAAAAAGTAAGTATATGAATTTTTATATTAAACAACTCCCTAAAATACCCACCCAAAGACCCACTTATTCACAATGTCCCCACCACCTACAACACAATACAACAAAAATATTAAAATTATATTTTTTCTTTCCAACAGAAACATCTTCAACAAAACGAAAATACAAGCTTGAAAAAAGTGCAACAAGATTTTTATTCACATCAACAGCAACATTGTAAGTATATCCAAAGCAATGTATATTTATTTACTTAAAAACTATACTGTATTATTTTAATTAATTTTTATATATATTTTCCTTAGCACTAAAAAGACCACCATGACTGAAGGCGCTCAATTTATTACATCTCAAAAAGGGAAAATGTTATTATGTTACATGGGTTATGTATATACACAAGAAAAACAAACTGGTTTAAAAGTCTTTTGGAAATGCAGCAAATATTATTCGAACAAATGTTATGGAAGAGCTATAACACAAGAAACCACTGTTGTATCTGTAAAAGAACATAACCACCCCCCAAATGTAACTGAGATTGAAGTAAGAGAAGCTCTTGAATCAATAAAAGAAGCTAGCACTAGTACAGATAGACCAACCACAGAAATACTAAAACAACAGTTACTAACAATACCCCAACATGCATCTAGCCAATTACCCTCTATTGATTCATTAAAAAGAACAATAGCTAGACAAAAGAAAGCCACTACAACTACCACACGTGCCCCTAAAACCTTTCAAGAGGTAGATATTCCCCCTGAACTAAATATAACACACAATAAAGAACCATTTATACTATTTGATAATAAATGCAAAGATAAAAGAATCATTATGTTTGCTACTGCAAACAATTTACTCAAATTACAACAATGCGACACATGGATGATGGATGGGACTTTCAAAATTTGTCCCAAACCATTTTATCAGTTATACATAGTCCATGGTCTGTTTCAAAATACTAATATTCCATTTATCTATACCCTACTCCCCAATAAACAACAATCTACCTACCTTGAAATTCTAAACCAAATAGAACAAGAAACAAATAATTATTTTCCTCAGAAAATAATTATAGATTTTGAACAAGCCATGATTAATTCTATACTTAAATCCTACCCACATACCGCAATACAGGGTTGCTATTACCATTTTAACCAATGTCTATGGAGACAGCTGCAAAAGTCAACCCTAAGGGGCTCATTATGATGGCGGGCGGATCGCCACCGCACGGCCGGCGGTGGCGATCCGCCCGCCATCACAACACAATTCACCCCGCCATATTACTATGGCGGGGGGTACCGCGGCGGACGGAAAGTCCATCCGCCGCTTTTCCGCCAGTCGGCAATCGTCACGATTGCCGGCCAGGCGGAACCCGGGCATAATATGTTGGCGTGCCTGGAAGGCACCGCCATCCATATCATGATGCCTGGCGGATCCGGCCTTTTCATGGCGGCGATGCCGCCATGAAAGGGCTGGTGGGAATTGCTGTGGGTGCCCGTTGCGGGCCCCCGGGGAGGTGGGGTACTGCACTTGGGGGGGGTACCTATGGTACTCCCTACATTGCCATGCTCAAGATGGCAGGCACCGCACAGTGCCTGTCACGTTGTGCATGCACAACATGCCTCTTTGGCATTGCAGCGGGTGCTGCTTACAGCAGCACCCGCCTCAATGTTAGAGATGCGGGATGCGACGGCCACGGTGGCGGTCGCATCCTAATTGGTGGTGCGGGACCGCCGCACCGCTGGCGGACGGTCCCAGCACCGTTAGGGTGGCGGCATCCTAATAGGCCCCTAAGTGTTGAATATGCAACTGACAGTACTTTTGCATACCAAGTAAAAAAACTGATAGCACGGGCCTATGTCCCAGCAACTGATGTAGCAGAACACTATAACATCCTAATAGAAAGCCCCTACTACAAAAGAAATGAAGAAAAACTAAGCCCACTTTTAGATTACTTCGACGATACCTGGGTGGGTAGACTGCACAGACCAGGGCACAGAAGACTACCCAAATTCCACATTCCATGGTGGAATGTGTACCTGAGCACACTAAACAAACAAGCCAAAACCAACAATGCTGTTGAAGGATGGCATAATGCCTTCCAAGCAACAACAGGCACAGGGACACCTACCCTACACAAACTACTCCAAGCTCTCCAAAAAGAACAAAGCTATCAGCAACTCAGAATGGAACAATCTGTTACCCAAATAGGCCCAAAACTCACCAAACAAACCAAAAAAATGTTCGAGTTACTACAAAGTCAGGTAACACTATACCCAAGCACAAGAGGCCTAGAATACCTATCACTAATAGCTAAAACCATACTTTAAAGTATGAATCTAATTAAAAATAGTTTTCTGCAAAACACAAACTGTATCTATACATATAATTTTTCTAAATTTTGTAAAATATAAATAATTTGTCATATATATTTAATTTAATAATATAAATATATATTGACATCTTAAATACATTTTACAAAATATAACACATATTTAAAATATTATTCTCAACATTGCCCTCCCACATTTATTAATTAAATTACTTACGGTTTCTGTAGCTGAAGAAAAGATATTCCAAACATCGTTAATCCATCCAGGTATCTCTCAATCCAAACAAATGTAAAAATTAACCCCCCAAAAAATGCAAAAATACAACTGTTGCAAAAATATTCCAGGGTCGATAAATCCAACTCGATTAAACTATAAAAAACCCGAAAATATTTTTTTTAAAAAGAAACGCTCCAGGAAAACCTGAAAAATTAAGTGTTAAATAAATATTAGTATAAAATACTAATAGACACTTCTTAATTAAAAAAACGCTATCTTCTCCAAAACGCGACTTAAATAAATCCAACTCGATTAAACCAAAAGAAACCCGAAAATATATTTTAAAAAAAGAAACGCTCCAGGAAAACCCGAAAAATTAAGAAAGTGTTAAATAAATATTAGTATAAAATACTAATACACACTTCTTAATTAAAAAAACGCTATCTTCTCCAAAACGCGACTTTGATAAAAGAAAACCTGTAAAAAAGTAAAGAAACAAACCCACCAACACAAACATACACATACACTATAATTAAAGACATTTAAAAACACTTTTAGCACCATATACAGACATTTCTGTACATATTCTAACCTCTCTACACTAGGCCTCAAACAATAACTATCGATATCTCGCTAAAATATAACTAACAACTAAAACACACCAAAAACACAACCACCTAACACTAGACACACTACCTACCACCTAACTACATTCAAATACAAGTAAAAACTATGGGGTCTATTACGATGGCGGTCAGATGTCCACCGGCGGTGGCGCCCGCCATACCGGCGGTGGACATCCGCCCGCCATCGCAACCAGGAAAACCGCCGGTCACATTAGGATGGCGGTGGTGACCGCGGTGATGGGAAATTCCGACCGCCGCTTTACCGCCGGTTGCCATCCGCACTCCTGCCTGGCAGACGGAGCAGGACCGGGATAATGGTGGCGGTGCAGAGCAGGCTCCACCGGCAGGATTATGATGCCGGCGGTAGCCAGCCTTTCCTCAGCGGTCAGACCGCCATTGAAAGGCATACAGTGATTGTCTTCCGGTGGCCCGTTGGGGGGGTGTGGGTGCACTGGGGGGGAACCCATGGTCCCCCCACATTTCCCTGTACCAGGTGGCAGGCACTGTGCAGTGCCTGCCACGCAGTGCAGGGAAATGCAGGACATGCTCCTTTCGGCATCGCGGCGGTGCTGCGGGCAGCAGCAACCGCCGCAATGTTAATGCCCGCGATCCAACCACCGCGGTCGGATTTCGACAGCGGGTCATCGTAATTCGACCAGCGGTGATGTCGCGGTAAATGCAGGCGGTCTTTTCCTGCTACCATGGCGGTCGGGGAGGTTTCCCGACCGCCATCGTAATAGGCCCCTTAGTTTAATTAAAGAAAATTACACTTACCTTGCTCGACGCGACGCAGCTTCTAACCGCGAGCTTTTCCCCTCTGAAATAACCCAAAACAACAGTAAGCGGTTACAAATAAAACACATAGAAATTAATTTCCAAACATGTAATACAGTAATAAATAAATTACTTATATGTTTTCAAAAAATATTACAATATTGTACTTATATGTTAAAAATAATGTAAAAAATTTTCTACATTGTAAAATTATAATAATAATTAATATAAAATACATTAATGATTATTATAATTACTTATTTATTTGTATCATTTACAATGCTTTTAAAAAAAATGTTAATTTGTTTTTCAAATGTTAAATAAAAACTTACCTTTTCAAAAACATGTTTATATAAAATGTAACAATGTAATAATTAATATTATTAATATTCCATACATTAATAATATTAATTAAAAATATATTACATGTACAAAAATTGTTAACCAATTAAAATGTTTTTTTCTACTAATTCTGTAAAATCTTATATTGTTTAATTTAAACAAAATATGTATATAATTAATAACTGTTAAACATGCAAAAATAATCTGTAAAATTATATTGCAAAATTAATCTGTTACAAAAATGTTCTAAACTAAAATAACAAAAGAAAATTCTGCTACAAAAGATAAATACCTGTATCCTAAAATATAACAATGTAAAAACATGTATGTTCAAAAATATAATATATGTCAATAAACATATATCCAAATTACTTTATGTTGCAAAAATAAAAATGTGTATTTATTTTGTATGTTTCCTCATGTGTATAATATTGCCTTAATAAAATATGTTTTTTTACTCTAAAGGGCACATTACGATACCCGGCGTAAAAAAATCCGCCAGGCATGGAAGCGGCAAAAATCCGCCCGCACACACCGCCTGTACACCGACCACGCCATTATGAGTACACAAACTGAAAACCGCCATCGGCGGAAAAATCATACAAAATACCGCCCGCCATCGTCCGAGTCGGAGTCAAACCGCCCGCCACGGACGGAAACACGCACGACAACACAAAACCGCCCGCCCTCACGGCCGACACACCGCACGTGAAATTACGATCGCACCGCCATGAGCGCGGAAAACAACAAAAATACCGCCCGCCAGCGCAAACAACGCCGATGAGAATCGACACGGCAGAAGCCATGGCGCCCACGTACCTGCACAGAAACCATCCGCACACAAAACCAATAGCACACAACATGGCCAACAAGTCCACACAGCAAGGCACGTACAAATACACAAGCACAGTACACATCCCGAAAACACCCCCGGACAAACAAAAAATACAAAGGCCAGAACCCCAGACACAACACACCTGAAAACAACAGACCATGAGGACACACCCACATAGGTGAGTACAAAAGCAGCACTCCCACAGACCACAACCCCTTGCTACATTGCAAACCAGAGAGGAGAGGAGAGGACACAGTGACACAGCAAGGACAGCAGCACACCACAGAAACGCACACATCACAACCACCACCACCACCACCACCACCAAACACCGGCACCACAAACCCCCTGCACATTACACAACACACACCGCACCACCACCACAAACACCATGGCACCACAAAGGATGCCCAAGTTCACGCCCATGGAGCTGACGGTCATGGTCGACGAGATCATCAAGGTGTACCCACAAATCTATGGGAACATGGTCCAGCACACACCACTAGCCACCAGAAACAGAATGTGGACCCGGATCGTAGACCAGGTCAATGCAGTCGGGACCCTGCCCAGGAACAGAACCGAGATAAACAAACGTTGGAATGACGTAAAGAGCCTGGTCAAGAAGAAGGAGGGCAAAAACAGAGAGCTGGCTGCCGTCACTGGCGGAGGGAATCCCGCGCTCTTTAAGACCTTCAAAGCGTGGGAGGAGAAGGTGCGAGTCGTAATACATCCGGAGATCCTCGCCGGATTAGCAGGGGGAGTGGAGGCTGGTAAGTACAAACTAATGTATACCAGCACACCGCTATGTACTCACATGCGCAACTACCATGCCACAGCTCCCAGGGACAAACACCCCCATGCCCAGCACACAATACACAACACATCACACACACATGCAACAGACACTACCACACACAGCCCAAACCGAACAACTGTAAGATGCGTGGGGACATGTGTACACTAAGCCAGCCACGTAACCACCAACAGGTCCCCAAATATGCCAGAAGCGCCACAACGAGCACCCACCACACCCATGTGTCCGCCACAGCTGCACTAACCGACAAGTAACAGGTAAGTGGCAGGAACACAAAGTGCAGTGGGTCGGAGGGGGGACAGCTGAAGTACAACACCCACCAGGCCCCCACTCCCACAGACCAGCAAGGTGGAGCACTCCCCACACCCATGTGTCAGGCACAGCTGCACCAACTGACAAGTAACAGGTAAGTGGCAGGAACACAAAGTGCAGTGGGTGGGACGGTGGACAGCCCAAGTACAACACACACCAGGCCCCAGTCCCACAGCACAGCAAGGAGGAGCATCCCCACACCCCACACCCACGTGTCAGCCACCGCAGTGCACAACGACAGCCGAAAGGCAGACATCACGGTCCACAGCAATCGGTGTCAGTGGGTGTACAGCCACCCCCACGACCCACTACACCCCCCCACCCCCACAGACCTGCAACATGGAGCACCCCCGCTAAGAGCCATGTGGCATCCAGTACAGTGCACGCACGAACAACTTGCAGGTGGGAAACTGGACAGGGCTGGATTACTGGAGGCATGAGGACCATAACACCACCAACACATGGGACATGTCACGTAGCACACGAACACGCAGCACCGCCCACCGTCACGAACAAGTGAACAATGTGCACACGGACATGAACAGCAGACTCACACCCCACATGACCCATCACAGACATAGCAACACCCAAGGAGCCACGTCTGCATGCACAAGCCACACTGAATATAGTCCCACACGGCAGCCACTGTGCAACTCATCACACACAACCGAAACACCATTGAAGTCCTGTCCATGTAGCCCCTACTGCCTGTCAACCACACACCCCACAACTACGCCTATGTAAGACAAACAACACTAGACGCAACAGAGCGGAACAACAGAAATGCACACGAACACCACTGAACCCATCAAACACACAGACACACCATGCACATACAACATACCATCCATCCCATCTGTCAGCCCCAGTCTCATGAAAGGCATGTCATCCGCACAGCTGCCACACATACAGCAGTCACGCTTAAGACACATGCCCATGACCAACCATGTGCCAGAAGTCAATTAAGCGCACGACACACTGTGAGCAACAACACACAACATGGGCCACACCCCCCGAGCACTGCAGTGATGCACATGGCACAGGGCAGCACGCACACCAAGGAGATGGGACAACTGCAATACGTTGGCTGGCACACAACCATCACTCACTCATAACGATGCGTCCAATGCCATGTCCAGTAACCACAACAGACAGCAAATATGCAGGGCATGTCAGGCATGCACACACCTCAGACCATGCACTGTCATGCTGCCACAACACATGTCACGTTCGGCACCCATGGCTCACAGCATGTACCCCAAAAGCATATAACCTCCCAAATGCGAATCTGGGGCATAGCCCCCATGTTGCCATATGCGTTCCTAAGCGTTCCATTTGAACCCCAAAAGCATATTCCATCCCAAATGCGAATCTGGGGCATGGCCCCCATGTTGCCATATGCGTTCCTAAGCGTTCCATTTGAACCCCAAAAGCATATTCCATCCCAAATGCGAATCTGGGGCATGGCCCCCATGTTGCCATATGCGTTCCTAAGCGTTCCATTTGAACTCCAAAAGCAAAGTACAAACCAGACCCAGGACGGGCCAGGAGCCCGCATACACCAGAGTCACAATGAGTAGGGGCAAAGCAACACACCCATCGGCATGGCCAATCCGTCCCATGCCACATGTGCACAGCACACAGTCCCATTGCCTAGCACACACACCTACAGATGCCACAGCCACACACTCGCCTCCGGGAAACCCATGTACGAGATTGCACGAACTGCCAATGTCAGACGACTAATACATACTTCGCCAGGTGCAACACAATAACAAATCTCATTCTCTCCACAGGTGACGAACTGCTGGACGCTGGGGATGGAGACAGCAGCCAGCACAGCCAGCCTACAAGCCCCCAACGAGGACACACGGATCTGGAGGATCTGTCCACCTCTTCGGACACGGACCACCAAGCTGGCCCATCTGGCGTGGCAGGGCCCAGCCGCTCCCCAGGACCCCTCCTACCCACCAACCCATCATCCAGGGATGCTGAACAGTCCCAGTCCCCTGCTGCCACTGTCGTTGCGGCCACACCCACGGTCATTGCGGCCACTACCACTGCCGCAACCGCCACCATCGCCGCACCGACCACCACCGCCTCCACCACCACCACGTCTTCGCTGGCACCAGCCCCAGCGCAGGTGGTGGCCCGGCCGACTGGATCCACCCTGGGAGCCACAGCGAGGACCGTGGTGAGCAATGTGGCTAGTGGGCAGGCCGGTGGCAGCAGGACTGGTAGGAGGAGCAGGGTCAGGGAAACGCCAGCCTCCCCTGGGAGCCATGCCCTGCCTCAAATGGACAGAGTCCTTGGGGCCTATGAAGAGGCCCAAGGACAATGGGCCAGGTCTGCTACTGACACGCGGGAGGTGCTGGGGGTGCTGAGGTCCATGGACGCCCATATGGGCCAATTCGTGTCCCGTATGGACCAACTCGTGGACCTCATGGGCCAGCTGGTGGTGGCGGTGGGGTCACAGGCAAGGCCAGCAACACCACCTCCGCCACCACCTGCTAGGGCGCAGGCTCGGGCAGCAGTGTCCACTTCCCCTGCGTCCACAGTCAGTGAGCACACCTCACCCACCACCAGCAGGTCGCCACCACACACCCCCTCCCAAACGTGGAAGGGGCCGTCCGAAGAGGAAACAGATCTCCCGGGAGGACTTCGCACGCTCCAGTCGCAAGTGAGGCAGCCAGCCAGCCTTCCGCCAGCCTTCCTTGACCAGCCACTGCATTGACTTGCTCTACGATCCCACTCCACACAGCCATCTGGATGGCATGTGTGTGTTGGACTATGGACATAGAACCAGTGGGTACACCCTGATCATCACGCAGCCATGACCGACAGCTCATTGTCACTGCACGCACCACTTTTGTCATCACCTTACACACAATCACATGTCACAGTTCGTAATAAATGCACCTTTTTCACTAACTGCTGTTTGTGCCCTGTGTCTTTATTGTCCGGAATACAACGGCCACCTTGGGCGGAAAGGCACCTGATGCGTGGCATGGAAATGGAATCCGGAGGGCCTGTAGGGACCTAGGGGTGGGAGACAGAACAGGAGCACATTCAATGAGTGTGTCACACACCCATCACACAGTACATGTCAACAACTACAAGCAATGTACACACATCGCACAGAGCAATAGGGCACAATGCCACAGCCACCAACAGTGGCATACTACCCTGGCCATGGAGCGTTGACACACTGCACGCAGTGAACATACGGCCACCCTGACACAGCACACACACACCTGCATAGATACAGACACATCATCCGTCGTACATGGACACTCACCGTCAAGTGAAGTAGCGGGCGATGAGCTGCTGGCGCACATTCCCAGCTTCCTCCTCTCCGCTGTCCACCTCACTCGAGCTGTCCTGGTCTGCGGGTTGGGGCCCTGGTTGATCTCCGTCATCCACAATGAGGGGGATCTGCTTCCGAATGGCCAGATTGTGCAGCATGCAGCACGCCACCACTATCTGGCACACCTTCTGTGGGGAGTACGCCAGTGCACCCCCGGTGCGGTCCAGGCACCTGAACCTGGACTTGAGGAGGCCAAAGGTACGCTCGACCACACGTCTGGTCCTCCCATGTGCCTCATTGTATCGATCGTCTGCTGGGGTGCGAGGATTCCTCAATGGACTGAGCAGCCATGCCCCATTCGGATACGCAGAGTCACCTGGGTGTGAGGGACACAGAGAACCGTTGCTATTCCAACTGGACAGGGGACAGCATCGCACAACCAGCACGCTACACCACTCCACATACTCACCGACAATACAGCCACGATCCTGTTGCAGATTGGCCATCAGTCGTGGCAAGATGCTGTTGCGCATTATGTGTGCGTCATGGGCCGAGCCTGGAAACTTTGCACACACGTGGGTGATCACCATGTCCGCAAGGCACACCACTTGCACATTCAGGGAGTGCGTGTGCTTCCTGTTGCGGTACAGGTGCTCAGTGGCCTGTGGTGGAACAAGGCCAACATGAGTGCAGTCAATGGCTCCCACGACGTGTGGGATTCTGCCAAGGGCATAGAATGCACCCTTCACTGCCGCCAATTCACGAGCCCTGGGGAATCTGATGTACCTGTTCCGGTACAGCATCATGGCTGCCAGTACATCCCTCAGCACCTTGCTGAACATGGGCTGGGACATCCCTCCTCCACTGCCCACTGTGTGCTGGAATGACCCAGTGGCGAAGAAATGCATGGCGGCCATCACCTTAGCCGTGGGGGTGACAGCAGTCGGATACACCCTGCGGGGACGGAGATGGGGCTCTAACATGGCACACAGTCGATGCAGAGTTGGCCTGTCCAGCCGAAACTTCCTGATTACCTCTGTATCGTCCATGTCCGCCAGCAATTGGTATGGGCGGTCAATGTTCGGTCTCCGCCTGGGTTAAATGGCAGAGGACACATGTCAAAGCAACACGGCACATAGCAATTTCGCATACACATCACTGACATGACTGAGCAAGCACATGAGCCACAGCCCAGCTGTCAAGCTGGGACGGCACGGCCACAATACACTTACACAGGTCTCCCAACAATGGCAATGGCAAGTGAGACATACCACTGCCATGTGCATGCACATGGGGATCTAGGCCCCAATGACTTGCGGGGCGTGCTGATGGGGACTGACTGCATATTCGTCAAGCGGCAACGCCACGGCAACATGAGTGTCTGCTGTGCATGGTACTGCTTCCGAGGCTGGATGAGTATGGCACACGACGACGACGATGTGGGCACGGGCTGAGCGGCCAATACAAGTGGGACCTGTGGCACGAGGGGATATGAGACAGTAGTAGGTGTCAGCACTGCACCCTATGTACAGCACTGTACGGATCACAGCTCCCGAAACATTGACTGGTGTCCACATTGACAGCCCCATGCCAAGACGGCTGTGTGCTTGCAGTCACACGTCACAGGTGAGAGGTTACATTGCACGTGCCAGGTGGCAGACGTACATAGTGGGAGCTGGCATGTGTGTGCATGTGTCTCCTGTTCAGGATCCACCAGATGGGCGCTGACTCTGTACTGACCATTGGACACAGCATGTTCCGTGGAAGGCTTGTGTGTGTGGGATGGTGGCACTGGATGTGCCTCCGTTGGGTGGGGGGCCATGCACAGGGCGGGTACGTCGATGATTGCGCATTGCTGGTCACGGTGGGTGCACCAACTAAGATGTGTTGCCCTGTGTTCAATTCCTATGTCCGCATGATGATGGACTGTGGATGTGGGCAGACTACACATTGGTCGATGTGCTGTCTATATGCATGTGCCTTCACACCAGGCACAGCTGCCCCTGCACATGTGACCCCTGCTGGACTCGCTGCTGGGTCTGTGGAGCTGATGCACCTTCTGCGCGTGGGGCGGACAGCTCTCCTCACTTCCCTCATTGCGCATGTCATGTCTTTGCCGCAGGTGACATGGATCATGGAGGGCCCACATGTACGCGTGGGTAGGCTACACATGATTGTTCACTGGTCGCCACCCCCAGTCAGTGTTTCGAATGGGAAGGTTGTCGTGCTGGTGGTATGTTCGATGTGGCGGATGGGCGGGCCTAGGTGCGGGCTTACATTCCGGACATGGGGGGTAGTTGGATTGGCGACTAGTTGCAGTACACACGGGACACGTCTCTTCCTTTCCACATCTGGGTCATCCCTTGTACTAACTGACAGTGATACAGTCATCTTCGCCCCAGCCCTCATGTCCTCCCCTCGCCCCCCAATATGCATGCTCACCTGCGAGGCTAGCGCTTGCACAGGCAGCCCTAAGCTCGCACCAGAGAGGGCAAGGAGTGTATGTGTGGGTCCAGTTGCACGAGTGGGCTGTCTCAGGGTATGATGTGTGGCGGGACGCCGTCCACCTGCGTGGTGCCCCAAATGGAGACCCGGCCTGCATGGACTATGCATCACAGTCTTCGCCTTCCGGATCCGCCACCTGCGACACCCAGTGGCTGTGGCTGCCCTTGCGGCCATGCCGCGTCCGTCTGTGGCTGATGGCCCACACATTCACTCTTTGGCCTCTCTGGGGAGGGCTCAGGGGTGGTGGCGCACGCGCTTGCACTTAGTCGCAATGGCATGTGTCGTGGTTGGTATGATGGGCAATGGATGGGATGGTGCGAGCCACCTCCCGTGACGTCAGTGCTGCTCGTGCTGTGGTGCGTCCCCCTACACTTCCATTTGACTTTTTGCCATGCTGGACGTTGAGGTTCTATTGCCTGCGTGATATGACCAGGAGGAGCGCGAGGAGACCTCTCACACACCATGCTCCACTGCCATCCCGTGCCCTGTATCGCCTGTGCGGATTGACTATGTTGGGGTTACACCTGGTCGACTGGGGCTGTGTGTGCCTTGTCAAGGGGCATGGCGGGCGCACAACAGGATCCAGCTCGTCCACAGAGGGTGGGCTGAGGTGCGCCTGGTACCGCTTTGTACGTGTGCCCGGCTGCTGTGCACACACGTGTTCACTCCCCCCGACAGGTGTCCTCTCACAATGCCCAGGGAAGCGGTGGTGTACTGTTCATGAGCCCTCCCAACACGGCGTGCTCCAACTTGGCATGTGCGCATCTACCCGTCGCACCCACCCACCTGAGCACTGCGTCCATACGACTTCACACGACACATGTGTGTCTTCCACAGTAGTGCTACTCATTTGCGTTGACATCCAATACCAGTGGACTACATGGTCATGTCACGACTGCCGTGTACTTCACATACTCTCATCCTCTCTCATTCGTACTTGTGAAATGAGTCAGCGGAGACAGTTCTGGTTTCAAACATTATATTGAGTCTTCTGTCCTCTGTGATGCAGTATAGTGGACACTACTGGCAGCGGAATACATATTGAGGATATACTGAGCATGATTACAAATGGGATAGGGTGTGGGGTTACATCTGCTTGGCCAAGGCTGTGCTAATGTACATTTACGTATAGCTGCGGAGCTGCGGACTTTGACACAGACGGTATACATGTAGCCTACCAGACCGCTCGGCATCATGGGCACAGTCCATCTCAGTTCCATGTGACAGGTTTGCTGCGGTTGTTCCTCATGCTCGCGTGCATGTGAGATGACATCAGGGCATGTGCTTGCGTGCATGCAGCGGCGTGCCACTTGTTGTTGCACTGTGGTGGTTACTGGACATGTCACAGTCACTGGGGTCGTGTTGTTGTTGTATGCACTTGTCGTCCATGCAAAGGTCCTGGTATGGGATTCCCGGGGCGGGGGTGGGAGGGGTGCAGCACCCACAGACTCCAGGCGACCTATTCATGTCCACTGAGCGGTGTGTGTGTCCATGTGCGCTGGATCCATGTCGTGTCCTGGTTGTTCGTGCAGTTCCGTCCATGTGGGTGCGATGCACAGAGCCCATGCCACTGCCTCCCACGATGCATGCGGTGTTCCTGGATGTGATGGGGAACAGTGTGCATGTCCCGGTCATATCCGATGTCATGGCGATGTCGTTGATGGTGTGGTTACAGTTGCCGGTCGTTTGGTATGGCTGTTGTGGTGGTGACTGGCCAGTCCGTGCGGAAGCTGAGCATGGGTGCGGGGTTGGACTTCATAGGTCAGTCGGGGAACCTGCGTTGTGGTCCGACGTATTTACAGGTTGTCAGGTATGCGATGCCGCCCAGCAGGGCTTCCATGTCATTGGTGGTGTACATGTTTGCCAGCCAATGAAGCGGATGGTGGCTGTCAAGGTGTTGTTCGTAGGTTGTCCCTTGGAGGACCATGATGGGGCATGCTGGGTGACATTCGATGTAGCTGTTCTCGATGATCCGTCGTGTGGAGGCACAGTGGTTCCATTTCAGTGCGCGTGCGATGTTGGCCACATACGCCATGCCCCCATAGGCAGAGCAGGCCCTGTCGTGTGCGTCCAGAGGGAGGAGTAGTGGTAGCAGGTCCGCCTTCAGACATGCCGGGTTGGAGAGGCATATCTCGACGGGATGCTGGTAGGGACACCTCCGACAGTAGAAGACGGGCATGACGCAGCTGAACAATGTGATGCGGTAAGTCAGTCGGTAACTTACGTTCAGCAGGGACAGGAGATCGCATCCCAATGTATGTATCGTGCTGGTTTGGTACAGCTTGAGCTCTTCGGCGTAGTTGGGTAGGTGTGTTGCGGTTGCCATTTCGCAGCGGTGCGTTGTGGTGGCGTGCTCCGGCTGTGTGTGCAGTCTGCAATGTGCACACTCCGGGGTTGCTGTGAGCTCTGTGTAGTCGTGGGGAGACAGGACTTGTGTTCTGTTGGCTTGTTTGGAGGACACGGGCCCTCTTCCCACATGCTTCTCAGACAGTTCAAGGTCAGTGCTGTGTGACTCCTTCCAATTAACTTGCATGTGGCCGACATGGGGGAGTGTTTTCTTCTTTCTTCCCCGTCCGTTGTGTGCTTCTGTGATATGCGCTATCTGCCCTGTGGTCGGTCTCCTCGGCAAGCCTGTGTTGGTCTATTCTTGGACAATGGCTGTATTCACCGGCTTCTGTCGTAGGGCTGTGGTTTCGGTGTTGGAATGGAAGGTCATTCAGTGCTGTCTGCTCTCCCTTGTGTGGGCGGCAGCCTGCCTTTCCGCTCTGCGTTGGGCCTTGTGTGTGGATGTAATTCTTGGGCCACCTGTTGTCGGTCACCGGGCTCTTTGGTGTTCCGTTTCATGTGTCTTGTTCATATGGGCAGGGTGGTATGGGTTTTTGAGTGTGGTACTGGCGTTCCTCTTCCCGAAGGGGCCCTGCTTCTCCTAGTTGGTGTTGCCGCCGCTGTGTGCTTCGCCATGTTTGTTACACTGGGGTGTGTCCTGCTGTTGCGTGACTTCACTGACATGTGTGCGTCGGTTGTGTGGCGTTGGGTGTTGTCCGTGAATTGGGCGTTGGGGACATGTCTGTGGCCGGCCTGTCACGTGTCATGTGCGTTCGGGGTGGGGCTGATGTGTGTGCTGCTTGGTTGTGTCCCTGTCCCTGTGTGCGACGCATGCATGGCGCTGCGGTTGGCCTCTGCGTTGTGCGCATGTGTGGCGGCGTCATCGGCGCTTTGGGGCCGTGACGGGGTGGTTGGTTCCTAGTCCCAGGTGGTGTGTACACATGTGTTCTGCGATGTTAGGATTTGGCCTGTGTGTCATATGTGGATGCAATGGTGGATGTGTAGTGTGCACGCGCTGGTGGGGGGTTGTCCGCTTTTTCCGCCCTTGCACTGTGTGCGCTGTTTGCGTGCACTTGTTGTGTGTGTGCCTACCTGCGTCTCCGCGGTACGTTGCGTCCTTGGTGGTGCATCAGCAGAAGCATGGGAAGGGCCTGCAGTGCTGGATTCATGCCCGGGGTGCCGCTTCTTCGTTGTCCGTGCTCTGCGTCCGTGTTTCCGCCTCTCTTTCACGTGCGGTGTCTCTTTGCCGTGGGAGCCGTTTGTTTGCGGCATCGTAATTTATGCGCCGGGCGGGACGTGTTTCGTCGGACGGTGTGTGTCAGTTGTGCTGCGCCGCTACGTGTGCGGGCGCACTTTGATGGCGGACGGTGTTGCTGGCTTGCCGGCGGTGTTTGGCCTGCTTTTCGCATCGTAATTTGGCGGGCGTGTGGGCTGCGGCATGCGGGCGGTAACTGGTGGTTTTTGCATCCGCCAGCACGGCGGTAGTGCTTCCGCCCGCCATCGTAATGGGCCCCTAAGTATCTTATTATTAAAAAATAAAGATCATTTAAAAATTTACAAGTCTGATTATTTTTCTATTAATGTATTGTTATTAAATATTTCCTAAAATGTATATTTTAATGCAATGTATATTTTTTTTAACTAATATGTATTATCAAAATATATTGTTATAATTATTGTGATTGTAAATATAAAATAAAATATTATACATATACATTACTACTACACATTATAAAAATATTTTAGTCACACACCTATAAACATAAATAATATAATATTTCTACACTAATTAGTATAAACTAAAGTAATGTGCTCTACACTACACATATATAATTTACTATTCCCACTCCAGTTAATATATACTCAGGGAAGGTGCTGGATATTAAAGATATATAATTTACTATTCCCACTCCAATTAGTATTAAGTCAGGGAAGGTGCTGGACACGAAACATATATAATTTACTATTCCCACTCCAGTTAATATATACTCAGGGAAGGTTCTGGACATTAAAGATATATAATTTACTATTCCCACTCCAGTTAGTATTAAGTCAGGGAAGGTGCTGAACACTAAACATATATAATTTACTATTCCCACTCCAATTAATATATACTCAGGGAAGGTGCTGGACATTAAAGATATATAATTTACTATTCCCACTCCAGTTAGTATTAAGTCAGGGAAGGTGCTGGACACTAAACATATATAATTTACTATTCCCTCTCCAGTTAGTATTAAGTCAGGGAAGGTGCTGGACACTAAGGGGCCGATTCCGAATCAGGACGGAAAACGTACCGAGCGACTTGGTACGGGAATGTAGTCCGACCGACACGTACCGGCGCAGTCCGATCCGCGTAGTACGATGCTATGCATGTGAATAACGACCGACTCGTACGGAACACAAGCCGAACGACAGAACCGCACGGAAAGCAGCCATCCGGCCGGAAAATATACGCGAATCGTACCGACCGACACGCACCAGGAATGAACCCGACAGATACGTACCTGCGAACTCCGACCCGCGCAGTACGATGCAATGCGTGTAAAACCAGACCGAGTTGCACGGAGCTCAAGCCGTACGACCGACACGCATAGAAAACAGGGAGCCGAAGCAACCCAATACTCCGCGACCGACCCGTACGCCACACATGAAACCCAGCAGAAAGACTCGGAGAAGCTCGTACGAGACAACTGCAGCGTCCGACTCGGTCAGAAGAACGTTTCCTACATGCCCAAAAAATACAAAGGAAAAAATACAAAAAAAGGGCCAAACAAGCAATGACAAAGTCAATAAATAGTGGGGGAAAAAAACATGGAACAAAGACACACCCACAACTCCACCCATATAAAGGCCACAAATCCCTACCATGATCCTTTGCAAATTCAACTGACCTGCCAGCACAGAACACCATCAGACAGCAACCACAGACACACTCACAAAACATCCATCACACAAGCCACACACCATTAGCACTTCCCTAATAGCACCCTCACATACACCCAGCAAAACTGACCCTCACCCACCCTCACTTGCACACTCACACACACATCAATCCCCACCACCACCCATCACCATGCCCCCAAAGAAGAATCCAAAGTTCCTAGACAGTGAATTGGAAGTCCTGGTAGATGAAATCCTAAGAGTAGAGCCACAGTTGTTTGGTACATTGGTCCAACAGACCCCCATGTCGCAGAAAACCAAGATGTGGGAGAGGATCGTCGACAGGGTGAACGCACAATCACCATGTTTGCGCACAAAGGAAGACATCCAGAACAGGTGGTATGACGTGCGCCGGAGGGTCAAGGACCTACTCAAGAAGGAATACGCCTTGAGTCATCGCACCGGCAGTGGCCCTCCTGCCAAACCAGTATACCTCAGGTCCTGGGAGGAGAAGGTGCGGGCCATCCTACCACCAGAGAGCGTACATGGACTATCAGACATCCCAGAGCCTGGTGAGTACACAACCAATATACCCAATATTGTGTGACAATACACACACATCACTGTCAAGGGGATAGTGAAACCATGCACCGTTAGCAAAGCCACAGTAACCAAAACATAATCATCCCAAGATGTGTATGCTAGTCAGACAAACACAATACCTGCCATCTCATAGTGATATGTAACTGTGTCATGACATGTACAAACCTAACAACAAATAGAGCAAGGCAGTGGCACAAATCTAACCAACAAACACTGTCAGACATTTTGCCACCACTAGAACACCACCTCACAGGGAAGCTTACTGAAAGGAAGGAATTGTGTGTATGCTGGTGAAGTGAGTGTAGCCAATAGCATGATGGGAGTTGTAGTCACAGATATTGGTCACCCTCACAATTGGCCCATCAACACCACTCTGAACCATGCTCACATCACAGGGAGTGGAAAAGAACTGACAAGATGGCTGACACTGGGTACTGCTGTGGGGAGAACAAGCCCCTGCTGGGTGTTGTGCTCAAAACAACAGCAGGACACCACTGCCTGACATCCTGAAAGCCAACTTGCACTCCCTGCAATGGAAGCACGTTCCATGGTGGGATATCTGGCTGGGTGGGAAGGAAGACTGACAGCTCTGACCATAGTTACCAGCAGCTTTTCTCACACACCCCCTTAACACAAACTCCACACAACTCACCTGGGAGAATGCATTGCCTCACACTAATTAAATATCCCACAAAGAACTACCACACTGGGTTATGCTGTGTGAAGCACAGGGACACTTTTGGGACTTGTAGCCAAACAAACGCCAGGACAACACTGTCAGCCATCCTGTCAGCACAGGCACCCTACCCCACAGGGAAACTGAGTCAAAAGGAAGGAAGTATGGGCATGCTGGGAAGGGGGGTGTAGGCAATAGCATGATGGGAGTGGTAGTCACAGCTCAACATCCCCCACCCGCATGGCCCGGCAAGCTCACACTGAAGCATGCACACCTCACAGGGAGTGAAAAGCCACTTCCAAGTTGTCTGACACTGGCCTCAGCTGTGGGGAGCACAAGGCCCTGCTGTGAACTGTGCACCAACAAACAACAGGACCACACTGTCAGCCATCTTGCCATTGCTGTCACACTCACACACAGTGAAGTCGACTCAAAAGGAAGGAAGTATGGGCATGCTGGGAAGGGGGGTGTAGGCAATAGCATGATGGGAGTGGTAGTCACAGCTCAACAACCCCCACCCGCATGGCCCGGCAAGCTCACACTGAAGCACAGGGAGTGAAAAGCCACTTCCAAGATGTCTGACACTGGCCTCAGCTGTGGGGAGCACAAGGCCCTGCTGGGAACTGTGCACCAACAAAGAACAGGACCACACTGTCAGCCATCTTGCCATTGCTGTCACACTCACACACAGTGAAGTCGACTCAAAAGGAAGGAAGTATGGGCATGCTGGGAAGGGGGTGTAGGCAATAGCATGATGGGAGTGGTAGTCACAGCTCAGCATCCCCCACCCGCATGGCCCGGCAAGCTCACACTGAAGCATGCACACCTCACAGGGAGTGAAAAGCCACTTCCAAGATGTCTGACACTGGCCTCAGCTGTGGGGAGCACAAGGCCCTGCTGGGAACTGTGCACCAACAAACAACAGGACCACACTGTCAGCCATCTTGCCATTGCTGTCACACTCACACACAGTGAAGTCGACTCAAAAGGAAGGAAGTATGGGCATGCTGGGAAGGGGGTGTAGGCAATAGCATGATGGGAGTGGTAGTCACAGCTCAACATCCCCCACCCGCATGGCCCGGCAAGCTCACACTGAAGCATGCACACCTCACAGGGAGTGAAAAGCCACTTCAAAGATGTCTGACAATGGTGCTCTGTTGTGGGGAGCACAAGGCCCTGCTGGGAACTGTGCACCAACCAACAGCAGGACACCACTGACTGACATCCTGACAACCAACTTTCACTCCCTGCAATGGAAGCACGTTTCATGTTGGGATGTCTGGCCTGGGGGGAGGAGGAGTGCCAGCTCTGACTACAGCTACCAGCAGGCCCTTACACACACACCACTTCCACTAACTCCAAACAACACACCTGGGACCGTGCTCTACAAGAGAGTGAGTGAAAAGCCACTTCCAAGATGTCTGACACTGGCCTCAGCTGTGGGGAGCACAAGGCCCTGCTGTGAACTGTGCACCAACAAACAACAGGACCACACTGTCAGCCATCTTGCCATTGCTGTCACACTCACACACAGTGAAGTCGACTCAAAAGGAAGGAAGTATGGGCATGCTGGGAAGGGGGGTGTAGGCAATAGCATGATGTGAGTGGTAGTCACAGCTCAACATCCCCCACCCGCATGGCCCGGCAAGCTCACACTGAAGCATGCACACCTCACAGGGAGTGAAACGCCACTTCAAAGATGTCTGACAATGGTGCTTTGTTGTGGGGAGCACAAGGCCCTGCTGGGAACTGTGCACCAACCAACAACAGGACACCACTGACTGACATCCTTAGAGTTAACCTGCACCCACTGCAAGGGTGGCATGCTTCATGGTGGGATAACTGGGCTGGGGGGAGAAGGAGGTCTGGATGTCAACCAAATACCACCAATGCTGGCCATACACACACCTACTCTGCAAAAACACATTGCACACGTGGGACCAGTCACTCCCAAAGTAAAAGCCCTGGCAAGATGGCTGACACATGGGCATGAGAAATGATGTGCCTGCAATTCACACCCATGCACTGGCCAACCCAAACACGTACACACTCACAGCCATTGCAACTCTATGTTTACACACACTGTCAGGGGATGCAGTGTCCATGGGTGCCCCCTGACCTGGCTGTGAAGGTGTGACTTGCAGATGACAACTATGGAGAATCACAAGAACTACATAGCACAAAACACACAGGAAGTCACAGAGACATCATTGACAGGGGACACCTGACAGTGAATGCAATGGACACACCAATATACCGGACACTGTACCATGGTGTCAGTCACACAAGTTGCGGTTGTGAGCTGCATTCCACTCCCACATCGTTCGGCAACATATGCATCCTTCACACAACACACCACTCACTGTCATAGACACTGTAGACACAAGCACCAAGCTGGACTGCATTTGAGGAGACATGCTACTCACAGCAGCAGAACTGCAACACACACCACTGGCTATCACTGTCATGACAATGGAAAAGCCAGAGAACTGCCGTGCCCAATCCTTATCACCATGGAGGACATTGACAAGATTAATCACGTTTGCACGTACAAAACTCAGCAACAACATCATTAGCTACGTTAACAACATCACTTGTATGAAATGAGACGTGAACTAGGAACCCAGACAACAACACAGATACTCCCAAGAGATCCCAGGCATACCGGACTGTGACCATGTTGTCCAGACACACCAATGTGATGCACAAAGACTGGCAAAAACTGCCACCACACATTTCCCAATCTTGAAAGATATCCTAAGTGGAATTGCACGTATGTCCCTGTTAAAGGACAAATGTGGACAAGGATGACACACCTGTGTCAGGCACGTGATGGCCCTTGAGTAGCAATGGCCATGTACAGCCAATTTATACATGAGCTGGTCATGCACACACCTCAACATTCACATTGAAATGCTTCAGGTTGGCAGGACAATGTGCTACAACAATATCAACCTCTGGCTGTGACAACTTAGCACAATGCAATGTACAGGCACGCATCCAGATGTACAGTCACAACTGTCATGTGTTTGAACCATTGATGCCTGTAGAAACAAAACATACATTGTGTGTCTCTTCCAAACACAGGTGATGATGGGGACACAGCAGCAGATGATGAGGAGTCCCTGTCCCAGGCTCCGGTGGCCCCTGAGCTCTCTGGTGTGGAACAGCCTCTGCCCTCCTCGGATGGCGAAGACCTACCTGGCCCCTCCGGTGTGAGTCATCATGCAGCACCAGCAGGACCACCATCTGCACCCCCTGCACCCACTTCTCCAACATCTGCCAACACACAGACCACCCCCGCCGACACGGACAGACCAAGGACACTGAATGACAACAGCACAGGGACCCCGGCCCCCCGGGAAGCAATGGACAACAACCCCAGTACCAACCCCCAAGGGGGCCTAGGGTCACCTGTGCGTGCCACCACAGGTCCTGCACGTGTGGCCAGGGGTGGTGGGAGGGGTGGTAGGCAGAGGTCGCTGTTTGCAGAGGGGTCTGGACTGCATGATGACCCACAACTGGTACGCATTGCAGATGCGTACCAGAATAGCACCGGAGAGGTCAGCCAGGTAGTGGTGATCCTCAAGGACATTCAACAGCAGCAGGCTGCCCATCATGCCCGCTTGGACTCCCACATGTCCCGTGTGGAGACACACATGTCTGGCATGGAGTCCAAGTGGGACACATTGGAAGAACTGACAGCGGTGCAGAGGGACATATTGACATGCCTCCGCCAGATTAGCACCAACATGTCCACACCTCCCTGTGTGCCCACAACATCTGGTGCTGCAACAACTGCAACTGCCACAGGGAGGGAGGATGACTCTGGTGGAGAGTCCTCTGCACCGCAGCGGCCTGCACGTGAGGGTCCCCACAGAAAGAAGGGGGGTCGTCCGAGGAAGGACAACTGAGAGGCAGATGGCCATGTACATCCCCCAGGAACCCAACACCTGTTCTGGAAATTCTCCTTTGTGTGCAAACTGTTCACCCTGTCGAATGCAACCCAACTCTCCCACATGACATGGGGAGTTTAAGTTGGACTAATGTATCAGATGACTGTGGACTTTACTCAGGACATTTCTGCTACCAACACTTCCAACTCATCTGGGAACTTTGGATTCCAATCCCAATGTACAGCACCCACCATCCTGTGCACTATCCTCACACATGTATGTAAATAAACTCACTAATACACCATACTTGCCTCTGTTGTGATTCCAACGTGGTATTTTGTCATGGAGATGATGATCTGCTAAATGACACTGTGCATGCTAACTGCTACAGCAATTCCAACACCGTCATGTGAGTCATGGCGACGTGACACATATGAGGGAGACACACCACTAGGGCAACACAACACATACACACCAGGGCCATCTGACTCATCGCCTACACTGATGTTGCCAGGAAATACAGTGGAATGCACAGACACCACACCTATTCAGAGTCTGTGTTAACTAGCCCACAGGTGCAGTAAGCAAATGTCAGTCAGATGTGTGACCACAGACAACGCACATCCCAAAGTGAAGCACAGGTTCATTACACATTTGCAACATGTTGTTTCCACTACAGATGCAAGGTAATCCCACGTGGCAGTGGCCACACAGTCAACAAGTGTTGAAGAAATAAAGTCCAGGGGTGTGTGGCACATCACCTGTAGGGAAACGACTGCTTCCACCCTGGAAGTTGAATCATGGTGTCGGGGGATCACAGTTGACCAAACAACTCTGAAAGTACCCTGTGAAAGACAGACATGACACACAGTCAAAAGCACTGAAGAACAGGACAGAACTGCAATACTCATGCCCAATACATGTCACAAGATACCTACACAAAACCAAGTTAGCATGTCAACACTGTTGGTGAGTACAGACTACCTGTAAGGACACTTCGCTGCACGCATCCAGTCAAGTAGCACATGGCCACACTCAAACAGCAACAGAGCACCACCAACACATATCATGCAAACTCAAATCATTGACATAACATCTCTGTATACTCACATTCAGCTGAAGAAGTTGGTGATGAGCTGTGTGCGGACATCACCCTCATCATCATCATCATCATCATCACTGGCATCGTGGCCCAGGCCAGGATCCTCCACAGGTGGCGGATGTTGGTCATCGTCATCCAGGACGAGAGGCAACTCCTTCCGCACTGCCAGGTTGTGTAGCATGCAGCAGAGGATGAAAATCTTGCACACCTTTGCAGGGGCATATGGGAGGGCCCCTCCTGTCTTGTCCAGGCAGCGAAAGCGGCTCTTCAGGAGACCAAATGTCCGCTCGATCACTCTCCTGGTCCGACCATGTGCCTCATTGTAGCGCATCTGGGCTGGTGTCACAGGGTTCCTGAGGGGTGTCAGCAACCACGGCATGTTGGGGTATCCGGAGTCACCTACATACAGACAATTGCACATTAGCTGAGTTGGAAAAGAGGGTGGAATACAACATTGCAGAACACACACAATGGTACAAAGTCAGTACACACCGACAAGCCAGGCACGCTGGTTCTGCATCTGTGACATCATCCTCGGGATGCGACTACTCCTCATCACATAGGCATCATGTGCAGAACCGGGGAAACGTGCACACACATGTGAGATGCTCATATCTGCAAGACATACCACCAGAGCATTGATAGAATGGAAAATCTTCCTGTTCCTTTATGCCTGCTCATGTGCCTGTGGTGGTACCAAAGCCACATGTGTCCCATCAATGGAGCCGATGACATGTGGTATCCTCCCCAGGGCATAGAAGTCACTCTTGACGTCAGTGAGTTGTTGACGTTTAGGGAAATAGATGTACTGGTTCAAGTATGTTAACATTGCCTCCAAAACATCGCGTAGCACACGGCTGAACATGGTCTGTGACATCCCACCAGCAGACGCCACAGTGTGTTGAAAGGTACCGGTGGCAAAGAAGTGTAGGGCTGCCATCACCTTCACCTTGGGGGTCAGCGCTGTAGGGTATGGCCAGCCAGGTAGCAAATGTGGGGCCAACCGCCCCGCCAATTCCTTAATCAGCGGCCTGTTGAAGCGGTACCGTCGGATGCAGTCACGTTCCACCATGGTTGCAAGGTCAGGGAATGGTCTATGGACAGCTGGTGCCCTGCAGTACATAGGTGAACAAAGAAAGATTGACAGTCACCCCACATATGTGGCATTGACCATACTAAATATCACATGATACATCATTACGAGACACAAGTACTTGATGTGTGTGCCGTTCTGTATGGATATATATTGCACCTACATGGCCATCATCTAACATCTCAGTTCAACATGTATTGACAACAAGTTCCAGGTTGTGCTATGGGAAATCATTAGGCTGTGTCACAGTACCCATGTACTGCTGTCACGTTCCAAACACACACCACAGTGACAAGTGAGGACAGATGTGCCCCAGGCATCACAGCTCTTTGACAGGTAGAATTCCCAGGGACCCTGTATTGCCACATGGACACTGGCATGACATGGCATATCATGTACACGCCAGCAAAACAACCATGACTCCCACAGGTAGTGGCCCCTGTTGCCTCTGCAGGACAGACATGGACGTCTGTGACACACACACGCACAACATCAAAGTCGATGCACAAACAACGTCTGTCTCCCATTGTGCACATGGAATCAGAGACATCTGGAACACAACATGCACACAGACTGTGGAGGGCCATCACAATTGTGGCAATGGGTCACCCTGTGACGTACATACCATCCCACATGGGACTCAGGGTGTATGTGACATAACATACACATATACAACCTGGAAATGTGACCATGCCACATGCTCTGAACTGAACAGTTGCACATCACAGTGGTCATGTGCACAACACACAAAGGATTCTGTCCCCATGAACACGTGCACAGCCTGGGAGTGGCTGCCCCCAAGTGCCACCCAACAAACCACATGTTGACCCCCATACCCACACAGGTAATGCAGCCTTACATGCCTTAGGATACAGTGTGGACAGGCTGTGGTGTTGTAGGTGTGCCCCTGAGTCCCTGGCAAGTAATTGTGGCTGGCATACGTTCACCTGTGACAACCATGGTGACATATGCGAGTGACTTGTACAGGGACGCGTCGTACAGCAATGGACCGATCCGTGCGCACGCATTGGCCATTGCATATGATGTTGACGGATGCGTGTTGTGTTTCGAAATACGCGTCGTACAGCAATGGACCGAACGGTGCGCACGCATTGGCCATTGCATATGATGTTGACGAATGCGTGTTGTGTTGCGCAATACGCGTCGTCCAGCAATGGACCGATCGGTGCGCACGCATTGGCCATTGCATATGATGTTGACGGATGCGTGTTGTGTGACATAATACGCGTCGTACAGCAATGGTCCGATCGGTGCGCACGCATTGGCCATTGCATATGATGTTGACGGATGCGTGTTGTGTGACGTAATACGCGTCGTACAGCAATGGAATGATCCGTGCGCACGCATTGGCTATGGACTGACATGGTAACGGACGCGTTTCGAAGCTTTTACGAGTCGGATGCAGTGAATTCAGTTGGCCAGCCACAACAATGTTGCAAATTCATGGGTGTCATCAAGTTGAAATTTTGAAGGATGCTGTGGGCGTGTATAAGTGGTGCAATTCCATGGATTGGCCAGATTCAGAAGATGCAAACGACTTGGACCTATCACTTTGGACACATGGGACAGTATCTGCCTCTGCAGCACACATATAATGCTGGCTGTTCCCCTGAGAGCTCACTTGCCTGCACTACATGCTCCAGGACGACATCTGCCACCACCACTGCTGCTGTCTCTGCATCCTCTGGCTACTGCAATGGCACGTACTGTGGAGAGAGCCCCAGCCTTCAGCACTGAGGAGAACCAGGCCCTGCTGGACAGCCTCCTTCCACAGTACAGCAAGCTGTATGGGAAACCAGGGGAGCAGGTGAGTGTGCTGTCCACTGCCTTACTAATTGTGCATGTTGTCTGACTAGCAAGACTTACAGTGTGTACACCAGTGGCTAGCATGCTCACTGAGTAGTTGTCACCCCCAAAGTGTGTAGTTACATGCACTGAACAGGTATAGTGCAGTAACAGTGCATTCCAACAAGGTTTTACTTCCCAGGCAATGATACCATTTAGTAACTGCTGGACAACTGTTCATAGCCATAGTTGCACTACCTGTGTACATCATATGCCCCTGTGATTGAGACATGTATATCCAACTGTGTGATGCACGGATATGTTGCATGTGTAGTAATGGCCTTTTCACTTTGTCATCCTCACAGGTTGATGCCCACCAGAAGCAGGAGATCTGGCTGACCATCGCCCAGGCAGTACGATCTGTGGGGGTCTGCAGGCGCAGGATCCGCAACTGCCAGAAGAGGTGGCAGGACCTTCGTGGCTGGACCCGGAGGATCGCAAGGGTCCAGCTGAAGCTGTCGCCTCCTCGCAGGAGGGGCGGACACCGGACCCTGACCCCCCACATGCTCCATATTCTGGCGGTGGTCTTCCCTGACCTGGATGGGCAGCTGAAGGCCAGACAGCAGCAAGGAGGGGGTAAGTGCTAGCCTTTTCTGGGTACTATGACTAACATGCTCTATGCACTCCTTTAGCCTGGTTCCACTTCCACAGTACGACTGTCTTGTCGTCCTGGACTCATGTCCCTCACTTGTGTCATGCCCCCTCCTCATCTGATACACAGGTGTGGCCCTTACAGTCTGTGACTTAGGTCACTTGGGTACTGTGTACTTGCAGTTACCTGTGGTTCAAGTTGGGGACAGCATCAGTTACAGGAACTTTGTTGTGGGCTGCATGGGTGGTACAATTGCTCACACAATGCCTGTGATCTGACATGTACTCTGGGTATGGCTTTAATATGTGTTCCAATTGCTGCTCTGACTCACCACATGTCTGGGGTATGTGCCACACACCCATGCTGCAGCAGAGACCAAGGTAGGAGCCTCAGAAGTATGTACATCATGTGTGTGACACATGCATAGCCACCTGCCTAGTGTTCAGGGTAATACCATGTTGCACATGGACCAGGACTGTAATGCCTACTCCGGACATCGAAGGCACTCTGTTCTCCCACTCCCGTGTGTCAGCATACATATTGGGCATTGTGAAGAGTGCACTCAGGTGTCTGCCTCTGTGTCACCGTGGTGTGGCCTTGCTTTTTGGACTCCTGGAGTGTTTAACAATTTGGGGTGGCCAGCCATCTGAGTTGTGACTATAGGATCTGCACATTGGTTAATGCATAGGTCTCTGATCCCTTGACTGTGCACAATGGTGTATGAAACATTGAGGTGCAGGCAGCTGTGGTTCATTCTCATCAGACGGTGAAGTGCTCATGTGTATGGATTTGTGTTTGCAGTCACTCAAATGTCTCATTTGAATGACGTGGGATCATCTTAGTCCTCATGATGTGGGTGGCCAGGGGTGCACATGTGCACCTGTCAGCTACAGGGCTTGCATTCCCAAAACTTCCATGATTGTGACACAGTGCAGACTGGTGTTGTGTGTATGCACTGCCCCTGTGACAGGAGACAGTTATGACTGACTTGCCAGACAGGCCTGTGCCATGACATTCAACTTGCAAAGGGTGATCCAGCAGTAGTGTGATATGTCCTGCATGCACACCATTGTCGCATTGTCTATCAGGACATGAGGACATCATTGTGTCTGGTGATGGAACCAAAACCCGCATATCGACAGAGACTCTGCCCATCACTTTTCCTGACACATGTACTGAGTCAGTGGCAGGAGATGGCATGTGTTTGGAGTGACACATTTCCATATGTTCTCTTGGATGTCCAACAACTGTGTATGTGGTGCATGTGTGCACATATGATTAGTCGCATACAACAGGCACCAGACAGATGGGTGCATGGACAGGTAGGATATGAGTGGCATGAATGACTGTCAGGCAGACAATGGGCTTCTTCAAATCAGTGTCAGCACTTATTGCAATGTCTAGCAAATGATGGCAGGGCTTGCTCTGTGATGTGCTGTACTTACTGTGGTGTGTGTGGTCAGTACAGGTGACTAATGTTGCTCTGTTTATCCTGATTGTTTGCAGATACATCCACGGCCACAGGAGGAGACAGCTCCACGGACCAAGAGGAGCGGCAGAGCCAGACTGGGTCCACTGCAGAGGAGACCGAGGGACCCAGTGGCATGGAGGGTGAGGGGAGCCACACTGAGGAGACCTCAGCTACGACCACCTCGGCTGAGGAACACAGCACTTCCAGTGAGGACTCCCTTGTGGAGGCGGGTGTCAGCAGACCACAGACAAAATCGAGCAAGTCTGTCCCCGCCACCACCACCATCTCCACCCTCCCATCTGCTCCCATCCCACATGTCCGTGGAGGCTCCCGTGTAGGGGAGCGTGTCTCCTTCATGCCAGGCACCGCACCCCCTGCCTCTGTCTCCCCTGCTGCCCTGAGTGTGGAGTCTGTGGACTTGCTGAAACAGATCCATGTAGGGCAGACATCAATGCTGAGTGTCCTCCATGCACACACGGGTCTGTTGACACAACTGGTGTCATTCATGGAGGGCATGTCATCTGGCATGTCTGCCCTACATCGGACCAATCAGTCCATGGCCTCCTCACTGACGGCAGCAGTGTCCCTCCTGCAACAGTCCCTCACCCCTCCTACCTCTGCCCCATCCACAATCCCCAGCACCCTACCTGTCCCAAGCACACACACACCGGCACAGGCACGCACCAGCACAGACACAAGCAGCACACAGACACACACGCCAAAATCCAGACGCACACGCACGCACAGTCAGGGGACTGATACCTCACTCACAGGGGATGGGGCCCAGGCACACACACACGCATCCACGAGCACTCCGCAGTCCTCAGATACCTCTCCCTCCAAAACCCCTTCCCTTGCCTCACCTGCAACCCCCCTCCCAGAAGCTCTTCCTCTGTGAGCTTGGCCTCTTCCCCACAGATCCATCTGACCCAACGTACAGGCGGAAGAGGCGACCACCACACACAGAGGGGAGTGCCCCTCACACCCGGACACCCTCCCCCAGGCACAGGCAGACTGAGGACCCCATTAGGAAGTCCCCCCGGACCAGGAAGGGCAAGACCCCACCACCACCACCACGCAGCTCCACCACACAGTCTCTCTCCTCCATCCCCCAGGCCACCACTCCACAGGTTCCCCCGCCACACCCTGCCCCAGGTTCCCCCACACACCAATACCGCATCCCCAAACTGCTTAGGCCCTCCCCCCTACCACTTGCTCTTCCACCCCCAACCCAGACGCTCGGCCTGTTTGTGCCACTGGTGTGGAGACCGGGTCCCCCCTCTGTCCTGCCCACCTCATCTGCCCCCCTTCCACTCCCTTAGAGTTATGCACTGCAGTGGAGTCCACAACCACCCCGTCTGACTTGGGCACTGCAGTGGGGACCCAGTCCACTGCATCTGACCGGCCCACTGCAGTGGTGCCAGCACCCACACCATCTGACTTGTGCCCTACAGTGGTGCCGGCCCCCACTGAGTCAGACACCTCCACTGCAGTTGCCGGTGACACTCCTGCACCCACCACCCCTTCACTGCCTCCTTCTGGCATCCCCTGATCCTGTCCCTGCGGTGCCTGGCCTGCCCCTTGTATGCCCCTCCGAGGGGAATGTCCCCTGTCCGTACCAGTGCAGGCAAGCAATGGGTGACAAGTTGTCACATGTCACCCTGTTCGGACTGTGAATGTGGACTGGCCATTGGCCTTAGTTTCTTTTGGACTTCCAATTTTTCATTCACATTGGCTGAATAAAGCGTCTTTTTGTTTACTAGTGGTTTTGCTTTTGTTGTACATGATGTAGATGAGTATCATCATGCATTTGCTGTTGTAATAGTGTTCAGATCAGGAAAATGAAGTGTTGCTGTGATGGACTCCATGTGGTCCATGGGATATGTGTCCTAATCTAGTCTGGATCCATAGCATCCTTTGCTGCAGTCTGAGGGTGTAATGTTCAGCATTTGACACAGGGATGTACGTTTTGCATTTGTAATTTAACATCTGTGGCTTACACTCATGCACATCTGGTGGGCTTACCACTGTTCAATGTTTCTATTTCCCTGACTGTGTGCCCATCTCCACTTGACATGCAGTTTAGCACATCAATGTTGAGGGACTCATCTGTGTATACAGTGCAATTTGCTTGACACGTGTTTTGGGTATATGCAGATGACTGAAGTGACACTCCCGTACCCAGGCTGATGTGAGCAGAGCCTTCAGTGTGTTGTAATTGTTGACTCACTGACCGAGTGTTCTGCTGACATGTTTGAGTCGTGCACAGACAAGGTTTGGCACAGCGGACCTTCCACAGGAGCAGAGTGCCCTCATGGCAGTGTGTAATCCCGTGACATTGCCTGGGCCCGTGTTGTGTGCTGTGTAAGCATGTCTGTGTGTGTTCCCTTCCCTTTTCCTACACAGGCTGTGTCCCTACGGATGTTCCTGTTTGTGATGCTTGCTGAGTTGTCCTGTGTTCATCCAGCATCTTGGACCTGGTTTCTCCGTGATGTGGGTGCATGGCAAACTAATGTTCATCAGGTTGTCATCCCTAGTTGTCTTTGTTGTCAGGGCTGGGGATGTGGGCAAACGCAGATGGGACACAGTCAGGATTCCCCTTGGCACTTGTTGGTTACACAAGTCATGTAATTTACAGTTTGTGGTAGCTTTCAGTGATTGTGACACGTTGTGTGTGTGACTGCTGCCACTCCTCAGGGTCAGAGCTGCAATGTTGGAAGTTGTCTACGTGTGTTCTTTGTGGGTCACCTTGGCTTCTTCATTGGTGTGTGACTGTGGCCGGGATCCCATTGATTGGGGTGGATTTCACGTCATGCCCATGTACGGCGTACTGTGCAGTGTGTCAGACATTCACGTGTCTTGTTGACTGGCCAGGTGTGATGGGTTTCTGCACCTTAGTTCCCACAACCACCCCTGGGATTGTCATGGGTGCATGTGCAATGTCACCAGTCCATGTGAGCTTCACTGCTGCACATTGGTGGAGCTCAAGGTGTGTGGTGTTGAGTGTGTGCAAATGTGAGTTGTTGCACGGCTAGACCCCTACCTCCATATTGGCCTTGGCTGACAGGCCGTGCTGATTGATTTGTGCTTGTGTAGGTGTGATGGTAGTTTGTTGCTCAGGACACATGGCTGTGGTTCACAGTGTGAACAACATCTACCTTTGTCATCACAGTGGGATTATCATGCAGGATAGTGTCACCACAATGTGGGGTCCCTGGGGGTAGTGCTGTGGTGGGTCTGTCTCTTGCTGTGTTAGTTGCTGTTCCGTAATTTGGGCTCCCTCTCATCTAACAATGCCTGATTGCTCACATAGGGGAATCCGATCCATGAGTTACTTTTGTATGGCACTGTATACACATCTGTGTAATTGGAATTCAGGCCTCCTCATGTGTTGTGTGGTTGCCTGGGGACACTGGCACACCTCCCCATCACCTGTTGTGTTTGATATGCAGTGTGAGGCTGCCTGTTTGTGTTTGTGCATCTGCACCACTGCATTGGCATATCTTTAGTGTGCCATTGCCTGTATGTTGTTTGGAGGATTTCCCATGCTGTCCCTGGGACTCCTAGGTCATCAGTCAGCACAATAATCATGGTTTGTATGTCCCATTGCTGCCATGGTATGGTATTTGTTCACCTCACATCTACAGTCTCCACAGGATATCTACATTTGTGTGTCCATTAGTGCAGATATGTGGGTCTGCATTATGATGGTCACTTCTGGCATTGTGTAATTGATAAATGGAGACAATGTCAGTCCCCATGGGTGATGTTTGTCTGCACATGGCCAAAGGTATGTTTTATTTGCACTGCACTGTTTGCCTCACCCAATCTATGTTGCTATGGGACACAACCACTACTTTGCCACTGATGTGTTTGTTGTTCTGTGACCAGGAATCATCCATGCTGTTTGGCAGTTGCAGCTTTTTCCATGACAACACTTACCTTTTGGTCACTGTGATGATGGGGGTTTAGACCCCATTGCCACAATGTTCAAAATGTGCTTCAGCTATTGACCCCACACTTACCTTTTGGTCTCTGTGATGATGGGGGTTTAGACCCCATTCCCACAGTGGTCATGGTCTGCTTGCATTGTGAAGGCCACACACATTTTTGTGTGACACATGTGATAGGGGGTCACATTGTATGTTCAATGTCATGTTCAGTGTTGTAGGCATTTGACACAGACTACACACTCTTGTCATGATGTTGGGGGGATGTCTTTTGCTGACATTCATTATGTTGGAGTATGCTGGTTGTGTCATGCATTACCCATCCTATGAGTGGGGATGGTAGTAGTGGTAGGCATCCAGGTCCCCATGAGTAGGGGTGGTGGTAGTGGTAGGCATCCATCCCCCCATGAGTAGGGGTGGTGGTAGTGGTAGGCATCCATCCCCCCATGAGTAGGGGTGGTGGTAGTGACAGGCATCCAGCCCCCCATGAGTAGGGGTGGTGGTAGTGGTAGGCATCCATCCCCCTATGAGTGGGGATGGTAGTAGTGACAGGCATCCAGGCCCCCATGAGTAGGGGTGGTGGTAGTGACAGGCATCCAGGCCCCCATGAGTAGGGGTGGTGGTAGTGACAGGCATCCAGCCCCCCATGAGTAGGGGTGGTGGTAGTGACAGGCATCCAGCCCCCCATGAGTAGGGGTGGTGGTAGTGACAGGCATCCAGCCCCCCATGAGTAGGGGTGGTGGTTGTGGTAGGCATCCATTCCCCTATGAGTGGGGGTGGTGGTAGTGGTAGGCATCCATCCCCCTATGAGTGGGGATGGTAGTAGTGACAGGCATCCAGCCCCCCATGAGTAGGGGTGGTGGTTGTGGTAGGCATCCATCCCCCTATGAGTGGGGATGGTAGTAGTGACAGGCATCCAGGCCCCCATGAGTAGGGGTGGTGGTAGTGACAGGCATCCAGGCCCCCATGAGTAGGGGTGGTGGTAGTGACAGGCATCCAGCCCCCCATGAGTAGGGGTGGTGGTAGTGACAGGCATCCAGCCCCCCATGAGTAGGGGTGGTGGTAGTGGTAGGCATCCATCCCCCTATGAGTGGGGATGATAGTAGTGACAGGCATCCAGGCCCCCATGAGTAGGGGTGGTGGTAGTGACAGGCATCCAGCCCCCATGAGTAGGGGTGGTGGTAGTGACAGGCATCCAGCCCCCCATGAGTAGGGGTGGTGGTAGTGGTAGGCATCCATCCGCCTATGAGTGGGGATGGTAGTAGTGACAGGCATCCAGCCCCCCATGAGTAGGGGTGGTGGTGGTGGTAGCCATCAGGCCCCTATGGGTGTGTATGGCATTGGTGATAGCCATCCCGCCCCTATGGGTCTGCTGTTGCTAGTGTACATCATTTCTGCATCCCTATGTGTGTGTGACATATGTCGGGTACGTGTCGTTTGTTTGTGTAGTGGGTGTCTGACTTACCGTCTGCGCCGTACGCGTCCGTACCAGTTCCCGTAATAGATGTACAGTATTGGTAGGACCTGCGCGATGGGATTCATGGTTGGTTCGTCTCGTTCGGGTTTCTCGTGGCTTCGACTCGTACTCGTAGCTGGCTTGTGCGTCTCGTAGCCGTGGATCGTCTTGTGGCGCGAATCGGAGCTTATGTGCAGCTCTCCCGGATGCTCTGACGTGCCGGACGTAGCGACCAGTTCGGCGCATACGGATTGCGCATCGTACTAGTCCGGCCAGAAGGTGCTGTGTATTTACTTCTGTGCGACTCGAATCGGCGTTTACGGATCCAGCTCGGTCGGGGAACTGGAGCTGGAATGGGAACGTACGGCTTGCTCGGAATTTTAGCAGTAATGCGCGTCGTACTTGCTCGCTCGGACGACTGTTCGAATCGTTCGGGAAAAACGCGTTCGGCTCGTATTTTTTCCGGACGAATCGTATTCGGTGAGCTTCCGGCCGAGATCGGAATCGACCCCTAAACCTATATAATTTACTATTCCCACTCCAGTTAGTATTAAGTCAAAGAAGGTGCTGGACACTAAATCAATATAATTTACTATTCCCACTCCAGTTAGTATTAAGTCAGGTAAGGTGCTGGACACTAAACATATATAATTTAATATTCCCACTCCAATTAATATATACTCAGGGAAGGTGCTAGACATTAAAGATATATAATTTACTATTCCCACTCCAGTTAGTATTAAGTCAGGGAAGGTGCTGGACACTAAACATATATAATTTACTATTCCCACTCCAAATAATATATACTCAGTGAAGGTGCTGGACATTAAAGATATATAATCTACTATTACCCCTCCAGTTACTACAAAATAATAAAAGACGCAGGACACTACACATTATTTAATTCAATTATAACATATTGTACATAATTAATATTTGATAAAACCACTACTCAAATTTTTTTTATTTCAAATTTTTAAATATTTTTACAAATTAAATATTCCTAATAATATATAATAAATAAATATTATGAAACAAAACAACTTCATTTTTTGTTTTCTCATTATATAAATTACATAAAATACAATATTTTTATCTATTAAACTCAAATACATGGACTATATATAGTTAATAAATAAACATTTAAATTAATTCTTTTCGCCAATATTTTTACCATTCTTATTGCTTAAAAATAAAAGTTTATTTAACATTTTATATTCTAATTTCCATAAATTCTTAACATTTACACACATTAATTATTAAATTTTAAATAAATTAAATATTTTGAAATTTTTTCTATTTTTTTTATAAAATCTAAATTAAAAAAAATATTACATTATATTTTATGGAACAAATCTGTTTATTAGGTTATTAAGTAGATGACTCATTAGGTGCACACAGCCGATTGCCTACAACCACAGGGGCCGGCGGCTAAATACAATGCATTATGGGTGTACATGGTTTACCTTAGTAAGGCCGACATCCCGGAGGCTGGCTACAAATAGAATCAAGGCTAGTAACTCAAAACGGCCTGTATATTCAAAGGGCCATGCCGGTCCTAAACGAGAGTCCACCTAAAGGGGGGAACAACAATAGAAAAGCTTATCCCTCCCACCCACCCACCCCTGAAAGAAAAGGAACGTAAAACAAAAGGGGAGCCCATATCTAGATATCAAGAGCTACATAGTGACCCTAAGCACCAAACCCACCCATCTCAGTCCGTGGTAGGAGGTATCAAATGTAGTAGTTTGGGGCAAGTGACCTCACGGAGATCTTTTGATAACAATGCTATAAAAGGAGCCCAAAGTTCGGCATATTTCTCGCCTTTCTGGTTTTGGTTCATCGAGAGTCGCTCCATTGCCAGGGTCATTCCGAGCCTATGGAGCCACGCCGAGTGATCCGGAACCATAGCAGTACCCCAATGCACTAGTATCGCCTGTCGCGCTGCGAGGAGAGCCAGTGCCATCTCTCTGCCGCGCAGTGACCGCAATGGGAAGGTGAGGGGGTTCGATAGCCCTAGTAGGGTGTAGGCCGGGAAGCGAGGTATCTCGGTGTCAAATGCTTCATCAATGTCATTTAGGACCCGCTCCCAGAATCGCTCTAGCCTCGGGCAATGCCACAAAAGGTGTGCTAGGGAGCCTGACATGCCGCAGCCTCGCCAGCATTCTTCAGTGTGGTTTTTGTTCCATTGATGGATCCTGGCTGGGGTAAGATACCAGTACGATGCGACCTTAAACGCGGATTCAGTCCCTGCCGTGCTATATGCTGTGTGATGTGCTCTGTAGTGGATGTTGTCCCACTCCTTATCCGTGAGGACCCTACCGAGCTCCGCCTCCCACCTGAGTTGGCCGCGGGTGCGAGTCCCTCTCTGGCTCTGAGTGAGGAGTACATATAGTTCCGCTATGAGGTGCTTATCATCTGTTTTCTTCTCTATCCATTGCTCGAAAGGGGTAAGCTTACGAGAGGCATGTGGAAGGCAGGCCCTAGAGGTGGCCCAGTGTCGTAGTTGTAAATAATAAAATTCATCCGAGCGAGGAAGGTCAAGATCGAGGCGCACGCGGCTAAACGGGATGATGCCATTGAGGTCAAAGAGGTGGCCTAAGCGCTTGCAGCCCGCTTCCCTCCATCGTTGGGCAACAGCAGTCTTGACCCCCGGGGGGAAATCCGGGTTATCCACTAGTGGAGTCATCGGGGAGGGGAAGGTAGTGAGGCCTTTTGCAAGTGCCACCTGGTCCCAAACTTTCATGGTGGCTGCCGTGACCGGAGAAGAGTAAAGGCCCCAAGAGCACAGGCGGCGGGGAAGCCAGATTTCGCGCCAGACATTCGCACCAGCTACCGCCTGGTCCATAAAGGTCCAGTGCTTCTCCGAAAGTGGACAGTTCCATTCAAGCACATACCGCAGGTGTGCAGCCAGCAAATATCTGTTAATTAACGGCAGCCTCACCCCTCCATCGTCCCTGGAGCGCGATAGCTGCGCCACCGAAAGCCGCGCCTTCTTATTACCCCAAATGAATTTGTTCGGAGCAAGCTGCAACGACCGCACGGCGTTAGGCGGCGGAACCAACGGGAGGGTCTGGAATAGGTACAGGATGCGTGGCAAAATCGTCATCTTGACTGCCGCAATGCGCCCAAACCATGACAACTTGTGCTTGGCCCACCCATCTAGCGCCCTTCGCGTCTGCGCCACCAGAGCCGTGTAGTTCACCTCCAACGTGCGTGGGAGCGAGGGAGTCAAAAGGATGCCCAGGTAGGGGACTGGGTCGCGGGACCAGTGCAGGGGAAGAGACTGTTGGAGGGCCTCAACCTGTAGTTGTGGTAGGGACAGATTGAGGACCTGAGACTTGCCAAGATTCACCTTGAAGCCAGAGAACTGGCCAAAGGACTCGAGTTTGTCAACCAGTGCGGGGAGGGAGGAAAGAGGCTGCGCAAGGGACAAAATGACATCGTCGGCGTACAGGCTGACCTTGTGGATGTTGCTTCCGAACTTGAGGCCCTGAATGCCCGGATGATCACAGATTTTCTGCACGAGGGGTTCCATGTAAAGGGCAAATAAAAGGGGCGAAAGGGGGCGCCCTTGTCTTGTGCCCTGGGCAATCTCAAAGAGGGATGAAGAGACCCCGTTAACTCTAACAAACGCCCGGGGGGCATGATATATGCACTGTACCCATTTGATAAAACGGGGGCCAAACCGAAGCTCCGAAGGATGTCAAAGAGGTATGCCCAGCTCACTCTGTCGAACGCCTTCTCTGCGTCGACCGAGAATAGCACAGCGCCTACCTGAGAGCGGTGAACACTATCGATGAGGTGGAGAAGGCGTTTGGTGTTATCGCTTCCCTGACGGGTGGGGATGAACCCTGCCTGGTCAGGATCTATGAGACCTGCCATTAGGGGATTCATCCGGGAAGCAAGAATGCCCGTGAAGAGTTTCGCATCGATGTTGAGTAGCGAAATCGGGCGATACGAACCGCATTGTCCGGGGTCCTTATTGGGCTTAAGGATGACAGAGATCGCTGCCTCCCCCATCGAATCCGTCAGCGCCCCACTGTCTTGGAAAGAGTTGAAGAGGCGGGTGAGAAGGGGAGCCAATTCAGGACAAAACGTTTTGTAAAACAGGGCAGGGTAACCGTCGGGGCCGGGCGATTTATCTAGCTTTAGTTTAGAGATGGCGGAGATAACCTCCTCTAAGCGGATAGGGTCCTCTAGAGGATCTGCCTCCGCCTTCGGGAGACGGGTGAAGTTGCTAGAGGCTAGGTAATCCCGGGCCTCAGGGGTGTCTGGGTTGTCGAAGCTATACAGGGTGCGGTAGAAGCAACGGAACTCTTCGACAATCTGGGAGTCCAGATGGAGTTCCTCTCCTGTGGAGCGTTTAAGGAAAGGGATGTTCCCTGCTACTGCTCTGGCACGCAACTTCTGTGCCAACATTTTCCCGCATCTATCACCTCCCAAATAGAACTTGTGCCGGAGGCTGATCAAGGCGTATTCGGCCCTATCGAGGTCGAGGCGTTTGAGGAGCGCTCGCTTCTTCTCCATCGCGCGCCATACCCGCGGGGCTCCCGTGCGCTTATATATCGCCTCCAGTTCTGCCACCTCCTGCTCAAGATCCAAGAGGGCTTCCCTACGTCTACGGGCCTCAGCAGAGGAAATAGCCATGAATTCCCCACGTAGCACCGCCTTGAGTGCGTCCCAAACAGTAGCTAGGGAAGTCTCACCGATATCATTATGTTGTAGGTAATTCACAATCATGGCACGCACTTCTTTCACGATATCGGGGGAGTGTAAAAGGCCTACGCGCAGATGCCATCTAGCAGGGGCATAACCAATCCCATCAGGACGCAGGGAGAGGGAGATGTGTGCGTGGTCAGAGAGGGAGCGTGTGGGTATGGAGGCGTCGTGTACCCTAGGGAGAAGCGCACTAGAAACCAGGAACATGTCTAGACGTGCGTATGTCTTGTGTGCTGCCGAGTAGTGGGTATAATCGCGCGTGTCTGCATGCTGAAGGCGCCAAACATTGTGTAGGCCATTCTCTGCTAGCCAGTGCTGCCCTTCGGAAGAGATGGCTCCCACTTGCGTGTGGCGCTGCCCAGACCGGTCCCTGTCATTGTCCATAACTAGGTTGAGGTCCCCGTCCACTACCAGTGCGGAATCTGGGGAAGCCAGCCCCTCCGTTATATGTCTGCGAAGGAAGGCCTCTTGATGTGCATTGGGTGCATACACATTGAGTAGAGTGAAAACAGTGGATCCCCACTGAATCCTAAGAGCTCATAGAAGGTAGACAACACCTTGCCCTCAAATTTAGCCCCCAATAGAATGGCCACCCCGTTCTTTTTCGCCACCCCAGAAGACCAGTATTGGCGCGGGAAGCGCCGGGAGCACATGCGAGGAGTATCTTTAGCAAGTAAATGAGTCTCCTGAAGCAGACAGATATCGCCGTCGGACTGCTCAAGGAGGGAGAGAATTGCAGCGCGTTTCGTGGGGTGGTTCAGGCCTCGGATGTTGAGGCTCACAATTTTCAGGTCTCTAGGCATAGCCAGCGGAGGCGAGCATGCCAGGTGGGTTCCCAGGTCTTCGGGTGCGCTGCGCGAATGGTGGGCTGGAGCATGCGGGGGGCCAGCAAGAAGGGGTAATAATCGCAGTGACTGATACGGGAAATCCCCAAAAGAAAACCCAGCAAGAATACAACCCAAAAAGTACATCCCAACATAACATAGTCCCAGAAGAAAACGGTAGCCATGAGTCGGCCTGTAGGGAGAACAAAAGGCGCTTCTCAAGAGCTCAGAACAGTAGAAAAACAAGAGACGTAAGTCCGTCTGATTTGAAGGATCAAAGGGGAACATGACCTTGGCGGAATGTCACAAAACAAAGTACTTGTCGCAGAGGGGAGTCCAGTGGGTCAGGAAAGGCGGTCCACTCCTGTGCCCCTCCGGCCCTGTGTCATTACTTCCATCCCCTCGAGGTAAGTTGAAATGCTTCAAGGGGAACACGGACGGTCATGGGGCTGAGATAGGGTTGAAATCACCGCCTCACGTTCCTTTGCCATTTCCTCCGGGGCCGGCTTTGCGGAGACCGACGGTTTACCAACCGTCTGCCATCTGGGAAGTTTTCGCATGACCCGGTCTGTGGGACTGCCTTTCCGCTCCGGGTTCGTGTCAGCATCCAACCCCAGCAGATCCAAGGTCTCGGCGAGGGAGCGCATTTGTCGCAATTTCCCTTGATGTTTAAAGATAATACGAAAGGGATGGCCCCATGAGTACGGAATCCCTTTGTCGCGAAGGTAGGAAGTGACCACTCGGAATTCTCTTCTTTTAGCTAGAGTAGACGCTGCTAGGTCCTGGAAGAGGGCCGGTGTGTGCTCTTGGAACTGGATCGGCTGAGCTGCCCTAGCTTTGCGTAAGATCTGTTCTTTAAGCTGGAAGTCGTGTACACAAACGAGTACATCGGGCGGAGGGGCCTTCCCACCTCTGGGCAGACCGACCCGATGCACCCGGTCCATCTGGATTTCCTGCGGGCCATCTTCTCCCAGAACTTGCTGGAAGAGGGACAGGACATATTCTCTGAGGTTATCGCCTTCTGCCTTCCAGGGCACCGCGCGGATGCGAATGTTATTCCTCCGTGATTGGTTCTCCAAGTCTTCCGCGTGGGCCTGGAGGTCTAGATTTTGGTCCCACAGCCGGAGGACCTCCTGTTGTAGTTGGTGCAGATCTTCCTCTCTCGCTAATTCATGCTCTTCTAGGACGGCTACCCTTTCGCCCACCTCATCCACGTCTCGGCGTACTTCTTTAAGATCTGCCGAGAGCTGACCCTTCAGGTCAAGGATGTCTTCTTTAATGGCGGAGAACAGCTCCATCATGAAGGCCTTCGTGGCCGGGCCGTCCGCCCCGTCGCTTCCGTCTGTGTGCCCCTGGTCTCTGGGCGCTCCCTGGGATGCATCTGGGCCCCCGGGTTGTTTTAGTAGTAGCTCTTTGAGGGACTTCTCCCTTCTCGCTCGGGCTGAGGCCATCTTTGCACGTTGAAGCGTAGAAGGTGATTAGGGAGTGTTCGCAAACCAGTAGTCTGGTAACTGTCTGTATCCTGGTGTGTCTCTGGCGACCCGGCCGGGGTGTGGAACAGGGTGGCGCTGTGTGTGTGGGGGGCCGCTGTACCACGCTGCTTTCACAGAAGGCCGTGGTGCATTCGCAGGCATCGTCTGGCACAGAAGCTCCCAGCACCGCGTCAAAGGGTGCCCAAGCTTACGCTAGATTGGGTGGCGTTGTGGGCCGGCAGCAGCATCTATGGCATCCCCCTCCCTTGCCCAGTCGGGGTCCAGATGGCCACCTTGCATGAAGAGCGGGCCAGATCTTTCTGCCCTTGCGTTCACTCAGCTGCAGAGCCTGGGGGGGAAGAGAGCGCTGGTCTGCTAGATTTCCGTCCCCTGGACCCGCCAGGCCCCGGGGGCCACCGCTGCTGCGATGCACAGGTGTCGAGTAGGCCCAGCCAGAGTTGCGTTCGGGGCGGGGATCTCACTCACCGGTGCGCAGCCAGCCACTATTCCTCTCTCCAGGTAGCCCGCAGTGGTGAAGAGGCCAAACCTTGCTCCGGACCGGATGGGCCGCCGGGCGGTCGCTCACTCAGGTGCCGTGTGTAGAGGGCCTTGGAGCATAGGCCCTGTAGTCCCTCGATCAGAGGCGACGAAGGAGACAAGATGGCGGGTTGAAGGTCTCCCCCTTGCCAGGCAGGTCCTCTGTGCCTGCGATGCGTGGGGCGGTGTTCCTCCTCGCCGTCCGTCCCTTCAGTCTAGGCGGTCCGCTGTATGCCAGAGTTCTCCAGGGCGCACCATGGGGCCGCCGATTTGGCGTTCGCTAGCGCACGGGCAGGCCGGAGCAAAGAAGGAGACAAAATGGCAGGCGCCCGGCAGGCCGCGCTCCGGGCCGCACCTGTAGTCCCGCGGCGTGAGGGCCGCCTGTCTTCTGGGACCTCTGTCCGGCAGTAAAGGCAGCAGTCGTGGAGGATCGGGTGCTCCGGGCCCACTCCGGCAGCGTTGCAGCAAAGCGCACCAAGGTCTCGCCAGCGTTATCTCCGCAGCCGCCGCCTCGCTCGTGGGAGCTCCAGCGCGGTCCCAGCAGGAAGCCCGCGCATGTCCTCACAGCAACACTGGAGGGGTCACAAGTCGGTGCCAGCCGGTGTTCCGCAATTTACAAGCCAGGGGATGGGGCATATACAAAGCTGAGGATCAGCGGGGCCGGAGGAGCGGGGTTTCGCGTCCTACCGAGCCGCCATCTTGGCCACGCCCCTACATTATATTTTAAAAACACTCCCCAGCCCTCTTCCCTATAAACACAAATTTGCACTCATAAATTAAATATTTCAAATTTAATTTTAAAATTTCAATTTAATTTTTTTTTTTTTCTTCAAATTTTAAATTCTCACAAACATCTTCCCCTATTAGCCCAACATTCCATTACTAATAACTCTATTTTTTAAATTTACAATTTAAATTTTAAATTAATTTATAAAAATGTTCATTCTTTTTAAAACACTGCCCACCCTTATCCCCTAAAAACCCAACATCCCAATTCTAAAACAAATTTTTAATTTCAATAAATTCGTTTTAAAATTTCCAAATTTGATTTCTTAAATTTTTAAAACATTCACCACCCTTATCCCCTACAAACCCAACATCCCACTCCTAAAACAACATTTCATAATTTAAAATTGCAAATATTTAAAATGTAAAAAATTGATTTTGAATTATTTTAAAACACTCCCCACCCTTATCCCCTAAAAACCCAACATCCCGCTCCTAAAACAACAATTCATATTTTAAATGATCAAATATTTAAAATTTAAAGAATTCAGTTCTCATTATTTTAAAACACTCACCCTTATCCCCTAAAAACCCAACATCGCGCTCCTAAAATTTCTATTCCAAATTTTTTTTTACAATATTCAACAACTATTATTACATAAAAACAACAATATTTTAAGACAAAACAATACTATAACGATATTTTAAAAAACGATATTTTATACATTCTATATATATTTTTTCGATATTTTACACAACACTAAAAAACGATATTTTTTTATTACGATATTTTTGATCCGATATTTTATACTTCGATATTTCACCCAAAAAAAACAAAACAATATTTTTAACATCGCTATATATAATATCGATATTTTAGTATTGTCGATATACTAAACTCGATAATATTGTAGATCGATATTAAAAATTCGATATTATGACTAGTTACCCTCAGACACAGACTGTTCCCCCACCTGTGGTAAATCAACCTGTTATGCATGGACTGGTTCAAGCACCGCAAGTAGTGAATGTACAGACAGTGCCTAGACCAGTTGCAAACGACCCAGTAAATGTTAATATGATTCCAGAGACACAAGGAGCTGTCGGAGATCTATGTGCGACAGGATTTTTCCCGACTTCTCAAAGTTCACAGATTTTTGTGTGGAGACCACTTCAGACAGTTCAAACACTAAGAGATGGGGGAATAATTGCCTTTACGACACCAATGACCCACGAGGAAACTAACTCGCTTGAAGATGGCATTTTTCCACCATCGTTTGGGGAAGCTCTACGAAATAAAAAAACAGAATGCACAGTACAAGTGACTAGCCCAAAACCTGAAAAAGAGAGCACATTAAACATTCCCAAGTTAAAGGTTGAACTAGAAGACATTATTAGGACATGTTTGGATATAGAATTCTTTAAATACGTATCATGAGAAATAATTGATTTGCCTGTGCAAAGAAATTACAAGACGAGCAGCAATTAACCATGAGAAACTGACCAAGTTGGCCCAGAGAGAAAAAGTTATCCTTTTCAGAAAAGTTACAGAGAAGCAATTGAAACAATGCGTTCTTCAGGAAGGAGGTTACACATTATCGAATTAATAAAATGTATTAATAAACGGAGTTTAAAAGAATAAAAAATAGAAAACAAATGGGCAAAGATACGTGAAACAAAAAGAGACAGCTAGAAGTAGGAAAGGGAAGTAAGGAGCAGGATGAGGAAGGAGCTTCAGCTTATCCATTGAGACAAATAGCAAGAGGAGTATATGTCCATGTGCCTTAGAGCAGAGGAGATCTTGCAGCTTTTACGCACAATTTCCCAAAATTGAGAGAAAAACCTGTGCCGTGATATACACAAGATGATCAATTTTTGAACATTTCAAAAGTGTAGTGGACTGATTTGGATACATTATTTGATATTGTGGTACCAAGTGATTTGTGGGCTGAACATAAAACTGCTGTACAATGGCCGCATGATGAACCAGCTTATGGAGAAATATGTAGCAGTGATTAATTTCCTGAAAGTCAGAGTCCCTCCAAAAGATTTAAAGTGATTGAAAATTAATTAAACAACACAAGAAGCAAAATAATCAGTTCATGAGTATTATGAGTGTTTGTTACAGGTTTTAGGATTGAGACCAGAGATCAGTTCCCTTATAACTCAAAGTGAAGTCTGTTGGCAGAATAAGTCACTTTATGAGATCCTGTGATATGCTAAATATTGCAGTGACATTTTAGAAATTAAGGAGAAAATATTAAAGAGAAATTGATGTTGACTCAAACTAAATTGGCTCAGAAAGGTTTCTATAATTTTTCTTTTGCAGGAAATCAAGGAGGTGTTGGTTTTGGTGTTTTAGAGGGTAGAGGTGTGCCTGTTGATCCAGGTTCAGGAATGGAGGTTGCAGCATTGAAGAAAATGACTCCTTGTCACATCTGTCCAAGGTCAGGCATTGGAAGAGGGAGTGTAGATTTAATCCCGATAATGCAAACAGAAATGTGCCAATACAGAGAGGAGTTCAGATGCAAAATATGCCAGTACAACAGATGCAGGTGCCAATGCAAAACCAAGCCCCGATAATACAGGTCCCACAGGCTCAAATGGTCCCACAAAATATGGGGAACCCGAGATTGAATGTGAACCAGAAGCCAAGGGGAAAAACATCTTTTCAGAATATTAATCAATATACATTCCAACAGTTTCCTAACGGAGATCAGAATGCTTTTCAGCAACTTCCTGTTTTTGAGAGTGATGGCTCAAGCTCCACCACCTATCAATGATGGTGCCTGACAGGGCTAGGAAGATTGCTTGCTTGGCGCAGTCTTAGAGATAGACCAGAGTGGTCCATTTGTAGATGGTGAAGTAAATGGCCACTAACAAAATGTTGTTCCTCGTATTGTTTTTAATATTTCACTTACTGCTTCCACATCATACTTCTCACACGCTTGCATACAATTTACCCAAACTGTAAGCCTTATTTTTAGTGAAAATATCTCATCCTTTATTGCAAATAATTTTGCAATTGTGGTCACAGAGAGGTTTCATGACCTCTTCAGGAACCCCAATTAGAAATGGGGTGCAGGTGAGAGACCTATTAGAAGCTGTTCAGTTACCAGTTGGAATAGCAGTTGTTAAATGTGCAGCTCATCAGAGTGGGAGTGGCTACATTGCCATAGGAAATAGGTACGCTGATTCAGTAGCACGGTATTGTGCCGTGTTGGCCTGCACATTTAATAGAGCTTTTGCATGTGAGTCTGAGGAGGACACATCATTTTCCATTTTAATAAAAGTGACAGATACTTGGGATGAGTTCAAAAGGGTTCAAGAAAATGTTTCAGAAGCAGAGCAACAGTGTTGGACTAGAGCAGGTTGTGCAAGAAATACCAATGACATTTGGATGTCAGTTGATGGGAAGCCATTGTTACCTGATAATTTGTTGTTCCCAATGACTCAATATTTCCATTGGTATACACACTTAGGGAGAGACGCCATGACTAGACCTTTCTGTCAAAGTCGGTTTAATCCCAGGTTCAGGATGATTGCAGAGGAAGTGTGACATGTCAACAGATGTATGCAGGGAAAAGAACACGTCACACTAAGTCATATAGGGAGATCAGGTGGTCCTTTCAACAGAATGCACATGGACTTCATCGAAATGCCTGTTTGCAATTCACTGATTTATGTCCTGGTCTTGTCGAGATTTGTCTTGTCGAGATGGGTGGAAGCCTACCCAACCAGAAGAAATGACAGCCTCACTGTAGCAAATCTGTTATTACAAGAATTGGTACCCAGTTATGGCATGCCGGTTTCTTTGGAATCAGATAGGGGGATCCACTTCAATAATGAGGTCCTGAAATGATATGCACATTATTTAAAAATTAGCAAAGACTACATTGCAGCACCTACCTGAAGCTTCTGGGATAGTTAAACAGATGACTGGAACTATCAAATCTCGTTTAGCAAAAGTTTGTGCCTCAACATCACTGAAATGGCCAGATGCTTTTCCTTTGGTGCTGATGAATATTCGAAGTATTCCTGATAGGAAGACTTTTTTTTCATCCCATGAAATTTTGATGGGACGCGCAATGAGGGTGCCTGCTGTACCTGTAAATGCACTATTGAACATCACAGATCATATGATACTTGACTACTGCAAATGATTGGCGTATGTGGTGCGTTCTGTTTCTTACCAGGTTGAGGTGCCACTAAAGAGCCACACCAAGAACAATGCCACGTCCTCAATCCCAGTGATTGGGTCGTGAACAAGAGGCACGTTCAGAAGAATTGTTTGGACCAATACTTCTGTAAAGTGTGGCAGAGTTCCAAATTGAGTGAATGTTTTGCGCTCCAAGAAAGTGAGAAATCCCAAAGAAGAAATTGTGCTCTTTTGCCCTGAAACAAGAGAACTGGTGACTGCACCACCACAAGCTGTGAGACCTTGGGGAGCAGGGGTACCGGGATCACACCAGCAGCAAGACGGAAAAAGGGGTGACGAACTGCAACCAACTGCACCAATTCAAGTACTTGTCGTTGTACCAAGTGGTTGAAATCTCTAACAAAGTAGAAGCAAAGACTGATCCTAAATGTAGAAACATGACTGAAACAGCATCAGTACAGCAACAGAACAGTACAGAACAAGCACTGAACTGAGAAGAGTCAGTCGTGAAGTCGAATGACCTTAGACTTTTAACTAAGGAAGACTGAAACAAAGCCTGTTTAGTAGTTGGATTCCATTGACTATACCTGAAGACACAGAAACAAGTGATAAAAGTGATATAGGAGAAAATCAGCCCAAAATCAACATCACAAATTTAAATTGCATCAACTTTTAAGTTCAGTCAATGATGAGAGTTGGGATAAGTTTTCAAAACCTTTATTCTCATTAAGAGATTAGTAAAAGTATTGTCTCTATGTCATTTTTATTTCACGTAGTCCATAAATCAAATAAGTTCACAGAAGTCTCATAAAAAAAGATGGTTAGAATAAAGCATCAAACATAGCATTAAGTGCATTCCATAAAGGAATAAATCCCTATTCTAGAAATCAGTATCTGAGTTTTAGATTTGTAGAAACCAGAAGAAATAGAAACGAGTGATGAAAGTGATGCAGGAAAAAATCAACCAAAGGTGAGAAGATCAAAAAGAACAAGAGTACCTTCAGCACCTGAGTGGTCTTACTATTTAGACAGAGTACTGAATGTCACAATAGATGAACTGTGGCTTAGTAGCATTGTGCAGCTCTTAGTCTGGATCTAGGGGTGGATACAGACATTATACAATGGTGACCGTGGATCTGGTTGTAAGCTTACTGGGTGGATGCTCCATTAAACACATGATGTTTGTCCACCTTATTGCAAGTACATTAGGATATAATTCACTTGTAACAGGGCGGATGGGGTAGCTGTCACGTTTGTGATGAAGTACTGATCCAACAAGCACTAATGAGGGCCCTGAAACTGCAATAGATTACACTTGTTCTAATTAACCACTTCCATGAGGCTTTCTACATTATATACATTCCTCATGAACCTCTTACAGACTAAGGCATAGTCTTTAGAAAGGAAATTGAATCAAATACTTTTTTCAGCACACAATCGCTAATCAATTGCCTATTCCAATATAGAGTAAATGCATTAGTGAGTGGTTGGTTTCAACATACACATATTATTGGCTTTATTAAGGGAAGTGATAATACATGACTTTTGACATCGAGAGCATTACGGAAAGTTACACCATCTAATGTTGAAACTTAATGACAGCTCAGTAGATGACACCAAAGACCTTTCAGACCTTTGATTGTGCTCCTGCACTTGTTTGTTTTGAAAGGAGCCCCTGTTGTATTCCTCTTAGGGTGTCCATAAACGGGCTTTCCAGTATCATGTCCTTATATAGGCACAATTCGCCCTGCCCTTATATAGGCATAAAATCCCAGCCCTTATTTAGGCATTAAACCGTGCACTCCAAATACAGGCATGGTCTCTGACATCCGTCCACCCTAACGTCACAACGAGTTCATGAAGAACAGACCCTTAGGCTGCGGGAGTTTCCCTAGCCCAGGTCTATTGATTTCTTCAAGGACTCATATATTATGCATGAACCATTATTCCTTAGGGGGTTCATTCATGACGTCTTTCGCTGTCCGACTCACGTCAATACTAACATTCTTAGGTGCTCTCAGGTATAAATATACCTTCCCTAGCCCCTGTAAACCAGAGGAGACCTCGACTTCAGAGGAGCCCGTTTCCCGGCCTGACGCACTGAGAAGACGCTGTCATCCCTGCACGCAGAGAGTCCAGCTTCCAGTGATCTGACTTCCCTTGCGGGGTGTTGGAGTTCGAGTCTGGCAAAGAGATTCCTACCTCTCTCATTCTTCAGGTATGGAGCTGACAAGAACCTAGAGGGACTCTTGGCATATTAGGCATACTAGGCATACTAGGCTTAACATACTCTTAGTATACCATAGTAAGGAATACTTCACCTACTTCATACCTCTCCCTACACCTAGGTTAGGTTAGGTACATTGGGGTAGAACTAGATTAGAAACGCATCGTACGAGTACTCGCATTTTTAGTCTGTGTTATTTATGTAAAAGCATATGTACTAAAAGATAATGCTATCGCAGTATTATTTATTTCTACTGCTCACACTGTACATTATTTATCTTGCATACTGTCTTGTGATCGTAACAGCACATTTAACTTACACCAGAAACAAGACTGTTCAATAAATCTTTTATTGAAACGCCCGTCTATTTCTTTCTGTGTAACTTGGAGAAAACTAAGCATGCACGATTGAGCTGAGTGAAATAGTTATCTATTGTTTCCACGACTCTGGGACACATTCTGATTCTAAAGGGAAACACAGTGGTCATGTTTTGCGGCTGCCAGAAACTACTCCCTTCTTGTTGTCAAGGAGTTTCTAGTGGCCTCTGAGCTAGCTGGCACAAGTAATTAAGTTTAATATACTCGATAGGGACATACTGACCTTAGTCCTATGTCAAACCTATAGGATATATTATTCCAATGCGCAGAGCCTATTAGGGAAATAGGAGCTACACTACATGGCGCCCAACGGTTTGGTAAGGCGGTAATTCAACGTTAGATACTGAGTAACTCAGCCGTGCTTTTTCTCTCAGAGACCCCTACCCATATACTCCAAAAAACGTCTGGAGTGGGCAGGGTTAAGTATCCACCACGGCTACATAGGGAAACACCCTATATATTAGCTGTTTGGTTTGCTCAACGTTGAAGGATACAGTGTTCCAAAATATTGTGCACCTAATCTTTGTTTCCTTGAAACATGTTCTACATTTTTCAAAAAACAAAAATGCCTGACTCCGACAATGAAGCCGGAAACGGTGGAGCTGCGGCTGATCCAGCCCAAGCAGCAGTTTTTAACATTACAGGTTTAAATGAAACCGAGGAGGGTGTCATAAACATCGGTCCAAACTTAAGAAGAACCATCACTCTAAAACTTATAAAACATGGCCTACCACCAAGAGGCGGTAGAGCAGTTTTCGTGATAGAGGCACATGAATCCTTTCAGACAGAGGTATTCTATTCATGGGTAATATTTCCTGAATCAAAGTCAGTAACACACATGTTTCACTTCTACAAAGAAGATGATCCACCAGAGGAATACATTCCTTTCGAGGATATAGAAATTCCATTAACATACTAGGAGCATCAGCTCTGGTTTAAAGGCGCCCTAAAACATCACAAAAACATTACTAGGCTCGGTCCACTAGGTAGACCAGGAGCAACATGGCCGATTCTAGCCGGCTACACACCTCATCCTGACATTGAAGAGATGTCAGACGAGGATTTACTTACTCAACTCACAGAGTTAATAAAAATCTACAGACAATTAGTTCAATATGTCATGCGGACTTTCACAGTCCAGCAACCACTGACACTTCCAAATCCAACTCCCCAACAGGGGAATACACTAAAAATTACACCACAGAGTCATGGGTAAAATGCCCACAAAACGTGAGCAAATTCCATTCTGGATAGCTCAAAAAATTACTCAAATCGAAGCAGTATTTCCAAATACTAGCCCGTACGAGAAACACAGAATCCTAACAATCAGTTTACCGATGGGGATCACACCACAACTGGAAGACTGCACCACTTGGGGCTCAGTCTTTGCTGCCATCTATACTAAAACACATGGCATTCCGTCAATTGCGGTAATACCTGATGTCCTAAAACAAATTCAAAATGAATACGGGGCAGAGCCTGCTCTAAATTTAGGTATGAAATTACTGAAAAATTTCGACCAGGTCTCAACAATAATATTATCTAATATTAAAGGGAGGCAGCAGCAGTGGCGATCCGCCAAAAATTAAGGGAATTCGATGTTACAGAACATCAAACTGAGCTACCCAGAATAATTGAACAATCTTATGCAGAATTAGGCAGAGATAGTTTGGGTGGAAGACCAGTGAAGCCGAAGCTATCTGAAAGTCCTGAGAAGGACTCAATTAAACAAACTCCTACATCTTCTAAAAAGAAGTGGGATTCTACTAAACAAAAATCAAACGAGAAACGTTCTCAAACCCGAGGTAGGTCTCCTCAAAAGGAGCCCTCTGAAAGGAGATATAACCTCAGGAATAGGGATAATTTGAGAAAACCTGATAGGTATCAAGATACTGATACACGTTCCTCTCGTCCCTTTCAGATCTCATCACAGACTTCGGAAAGAAGAGGACGATCAGAACATAGAGAAGAACGCGTGAAATCCAAAGACGACAAACACGCTTCAAAAACCAAAGTAAAACCTCAATTCTCCAAAAAGAAAGTAGCAGGTCTAAAGATCAGACATGCCGAGAATACTGAGAACACAACTCAAGAACGGAGAATGGGCTCAGACAATGCTGGACAGTGCAGCAGAAGTCACAATAGTTCGCCAGAACCTGAAGGAACTTCTGGAGATAGTGGACTTGAATGAGTACATCACAGTTGAGACTGTAGACACCAGGGTTAGTACTCCACAAAAGTTATATGAAATAACACTCCGGATGGAGGGAGACAAACCTAGACAGGTGAAAGCACTTTTTTGGGAAAGACTATCAAGGGGCTATGACATACTTCTAGCAGAAAAGGACTGGCCACCACAATTTGTCAGGGAGTGCCCACATGGCGAGGACATTATTATGCCTGCCTTCTCCAACCATATTCCAATTCACCTAAAATATACATATGCCAGGAAATGGGCAGTAGCCCAGGCCCCAGCATTATATAAAAATCATGTAGGATGGGATGAGGACTCACCTCACCATAAAATACATCTGAAACATGAACCAACTGCACAACGGCAGTACCCAATAAAGCAAGAAGCTAAAAAGCAGGTCAGGGAGATCTTAGATCAACTTGAATATCAAGGGGTGATTGAAACATGCACCTCCTCAATGAACAATCCTTTGTTTCCTGTCTCCAAACCAGACAATACATATCGTCTAGTTTTGGACTACAGACATTTAAACACTTGTTCAAAAACTTTTGCAGTGCAAAATGCACATAGCACAGCATTAATGAATAACATTGTGCGTAAAAAATATAAAACAACATTAGACATCTCAAATGGTTTCTTTTGTCAAAACATAGCACCTGAAAGCAGGTACTTAACTGCATTCTCCATAATGGGGACCCAGCGTCACTTTTGTCGACTCCCACAAGGGTTCAAGAACAGCCCAGGATTATTCTCAGCGAGGGTAACGGAGTTACTACAAATTTATGACAATGAGGCATTGTCCTATGTCGATGACATATATCTGACAGACGATGACCTGGAAAAACACTTAAACAGGGTGAGCACCATTATACTGGGTTTCGCCTCAGAGGGCTTCAAGTTCAACTTTAAAAAGTCCAGAATTGCCCATCTCAATGTCCTATTTCTAGGATATGAGCTTTCAAGTGAAGGCAAGAGCTTGGCAGCTAACTTTTTAGAAAAGTGTGCGCTGCTCCAACCTCCAAAAACGCTAAAAAAGTTACAATCCATCCTGGGTTTCCTAAATTTTGGAAGAACATACATTTTAAATTATGCAGAAAGGGTTAAACCTCTCTACGCATTAATCAAACCTGATTTTTTCGATCAGAAACTGGACACAGGAACACACAGAAATCTTGCGTTCACTTCAGGCTAACATGTTAGCAACAAATCACTTACAAACACGCGTAAGTCAACGTAATTTGGTGATCCGAATAATTTCGGGTCAATGCGGATTCACTTACTTAACTTTCAATGAGGGTGAGAAAATACCAATTGCATACAAATCTCATTTGTACACACAAGCGGAAATGCGCTTCAGTTCAACTGAAAAAATTCTAACAGCAGTTCAAACCACTGTAGCAAAAGAAAGAGCCTTAGCCCAAGGGAAACGTATTATTGTCGTAACCCTGGTACCTGCTTTAGAAGCGGTCACAAAAGCAAGCATTCCAAATGCTAAAGCATTACATCCAAGATGGATACAATGGGTTAATTCTCTTGCTGCAACAGATGTTGAATATGTTTTTGATCCAGATTTAAAAACACAAGCATTCCTGCAATATGAACAAGAATGTCCTCTGCCTACTGAAATTCTGCCTCTCGATCAGTACGAATTCATAATTTACACTGACGGATCCGCACAGCCCGCAACAGGGAGTAAGCAAGCTTACAGTGCAGCGTGTGCAATCGTTAAAGGTCGCATGCGAGATGGCATCTTCAGACCTATGGTCACAAAAACTCAATCTCTAGGGAATTGTACAGCTCAGCGAGCTGAACTACAAGCATTCAAACTGGCACTTGAAAGTACAGATCGAGAATTCCCCACGCTAATAGTGTGCGATTCCTTTTACTGTGTTCAGTCATATAATGAATATATACAAAACTGGCTTGAAAATGGTTTCAAAGATGCGAAAGGTGGCACAATAAAGCATAAAATGCTTTGGGAACAAGTAGTTCAGTTGAAAAACGAACTACCAAAGGCTCACGTGATCCACACACTGAGTCATCAACGTGATGGCGTTCACGTTGCAGGGAATTCATTGGCTGATGAAGCCGCAAAGGGGGCTGTTCAGACGGCTTCAGTAGTTGCGATCACTCGTTCAAAAACAAAAATAGACGGTGAGATAATGTTGGCTGTCAATGCTTCAAGCAAAGGCAGCAGTGCAGCGTTACCAAAAAAGTTTCCACTCAAGTACTCTTATGTAATTGATGCGAACAACGTTCCTTTTGCTCGAATCCCTGGAGTGGGGGATAGGGTAATTCCAAACAAGGAACGCAGATTAGGACTAATCCTAGCAGCACACGAAGGGATAGCTTCTGCCAATGCAGGTGTTTCAGCGACAGTATCTTTACTCAAGCAAAGATATTAATGGCCTGGCATTCGGAAACAAACTAAAAACTATGTTTTAGAATGTGATATTTGCCAACAGATGAAAGTCTCAACAGTGAAACGTCCTGCGCAGACACCCCTGTTAATTTCAGACAAACCATTAGCTTGTGTTTACCTGGACCACTGCGGTCCCTTGCAAAGGGACGGTAACTATAAATATATCATGGTTGCAGTGGATTCATGCTCTAGGTTCCTATGGTTATGGCCTCAGCGCTCAGCTGACGCTCGAACTGTTATAAAAGATTTGCGAGTCTTTATCGGCACATACGCAATAGGCACGCTACATTCTGACCAGAGTCCTGCGTTTAGCTCTCGGGCTTACAAAGAAGCCATGGTCAGTCTGGGCGTTGCATTGGGGTACTCCTCTCCATTCCATCCTGAGGGAAATTCGGTTGTGGAAAGGAAAAACCGGGACATAAAGCAGTCTATAACAGCTAGGGTATTAGGTTCGGGTGATGGGTGGGTCAAACACCTTAATGGGGTCCAACGCTCATTGAACAATCTGCCAAGAAGTTCTCTAGGGGGGGTCACTCCATATGAGGTCCTATTTGGGACAAGAATGTGGGTACCAGACCTTGAACACGTAGGCACAGTGGTGGAAAATAAACCCTTTAATATCAAAGATCGTTTGGCTGTTTTACAGGACTTAAACAAATTAAGAACGAAACAAAGCAACGTATTCCTACAGCCAACCACCACTGGGGATCAACCGGCTGTCCCAGCAAGGCCTGTTTGGATTCCAAAAGTTGGGGATCTAGTCAGAGAAAAGATTGCGGACAAGAAGGAATTTGGACCTTCTTACAGACAACCAGTACCTGTCCTAGCAGTTCAAGGAACAAGAACAGTACTTCTGCCGCCCCTTGCTGGAAGAAAAGAGAAAAGATTTGTGTCCATCGACCTGATCAAACCACAGTATGTGGCCAATACTAAATAGTAGGCCTCGTGGACTCCGACCTAGTAGCAGACGCACTCCTCTCGCTACTATCCAAGAGGTTCAGACTGAAAGACTGATAACAATCGAGAATTCAGCTGTAACAGATGGAGGACTAAGCAACAACGCTATGGAACTCATCCCTCTTGAACACCAAGTAACAGTTCGTCCAAATACACCTGTCTACACCAACGTAGCAAGTGATGAACTGGTTCCAGTGATTTCTACAAATCCTGATGCAATTCCAACAATTGACAGAACTGCTTCTGGCTATTTCATTAACTTTGATACGTTCTCAGAAGATCCCAGTGAACCTGAAACGACGACCAGCATCATTCAAATTCAAGCAGCAAGTACAAGACTTTCTTCATTTTGTGAAAAAGACTTATTTGGTTTCTCCATGGATTGGACTCTGGATTACATCTGGACTTTTTGTTTTCCTGCTCTGGCTAGCTTTGGTTACAACTGTGAGCGTGCTTATAAGTGGCAGATACATCCATGTGAACACTGAAGGAAAAGGCGTGAACGTACTTTTGAAACCTCATAAATCTTCCCATCGTGAAGCAAGAGACTTGTCATCAGTGAACATCACAGCTGTTCCTATACAGGATGGTCTAGTGTGGGACAAAACAGATTTTGACATCTTCGGCCCGACTGAAGAATTGAACATTCCACATTTGTTTAAAATTTCACTAAGTGATCTAATTACGTCCAGTACCTATTCAGATGATTGCGACTTTGAGACTGTGAATGACATAATGTTTGACCTAGAAAAATCTGCTGCATTTTCTAAAAATGAATATTTAGAGGGTTCATCAGACTATGAACAACTGTATTGTTATAATCACTATGGTCATCATTATTTGCATAAATCTGCATATCCAAGAAATGTGTTTATGTTTAACCAATGGGAGCATTGTCCTACACCACGATACGGTAGTTCAAAAACATTTGCCAACAAGTTTCCATATTTTTCAGGTTACAATACATCTGATCCAGAAATGTTTTACTATAAAAATGTAAACAAGACAGGACTGAAAATTATGTTAACTAATACAAAACAGATTTACTCTGCATTATTTAATGCCCAACTGTCTAGACAGGGTTTCGACTTTTGGAAAGACACAATAGACACCAAAACTGTCTGGGGTACTAAAGATTGGCAAGTGCAGGGAATAGAAGCTTTATTTAGAGCCTGCATCATCCCTGAACAAATAATGTTTTTGAATGAAACTGTCCAACAAACATCTTGTCTTGGATTAGCCAAGATCATAGAGATGAACACACCTTCTGTACCAACACCTGCCAGTGATAATAATACAAAGGCAGTGGTGACAGTTGATAATATACTACAACTCAACAGATCTAATCCTAATTGGAAAAAATGGTTGATCTGGCCCACAGACACGAATAACTGTCAGGAAAGATTCCTGAATAAAACTCAGGGCTTTACTATTAATAGGCCAGACCCAAGATACGTCCAAAGACAGCATCCGGGGGTAGTAACAACATACAGTGTAGGAAAATTATGCCTCGATTGGCTGCACAAATCTACACTACAGGATGTGAAACAACACTTAACCTTACTTAAAAAGGACGCAGACCTTAGGGAATTCTTGCTTGGACCAAGAAAACCGCGTCAAAAACGTTTCATATATGCCGGCATTTATGCTGCCTATAATGAAGCATGGAAAGTATCACAGATGGAGGCCGCAGAACGAATACGTGAACTTGATCGTATTAATTTAGAGAAAACCCTCTCTGTGGTCGACAATGGGTTAACAACTTTGTCCTCCAGAATATATTCATTGGATGGCATTGTATCCTCTGCTATCGACATAATAGAACAAGATTTGGCGATGTTACAACAAGGCCAGTCTCAATTACGTTCTATTGTGTTATTAAGCTGGACGCTGCAATCTTTGCGAGCGGACTATGTGCCTTGGCGTTTTATCAACACAACGGCTCTGTTTGCAGAATACAATCTAACTGATAAACAGATCGAACTGGCACAAAGAGGAGCAAAGTATACAGTGCTGAGCATTGAAAAACTGGAAAAGTTACCATTCACAGTGGCAGAAAAACCAGCTACAGAATGGCTTATTCATGGCAAAATAACATTACCTGTGAGTACTTTTCAGTTTCAGTATTGCCTCAGACGAATGCAAGCAGGCAAATATGAAAGGTTGGGTAAGGAATACATTAAGATATCTTGGGATTTACCGTATACATATAGATGTTGGAGTGGGGATCGTGAAGTGTTTTTGAGCGGTACACACTGTAAACGTGCACTGAGCGGTTCACTTATATGTCGGGGCTTGTAATGGTTCTGTGGCAAATTTGTCTTGCCATCAGCAGGGTACACCAGCTGCTGTGATTAATCCAACGTTTGGACAACTTTCTAATGGGAGTTACCTCATGTTGAATGATCAGAGTTGCTGCGGCATGCTGCCAGGCATCCCATATCTAGTATCGGTCAACTCCAGGGTCACTTGCTGTATGCAAGTATTGTTTCCCCCAATAGACACAGTCAGGGAGTAGCCTCTATGGCCTTCGCTGAATGTCTCTTTAATAAGATCTGATACTTTGAGCAGAATGAAAGCCATGCTTTTACAGCAAACAGTGCCTTTGCCCTCGGCCAAAGAAACCTATGATCTACAAGTAGCAAGGACTTCGGCTAAGATACAGACTTTAATACGTACAAACTGCCCTATACATTTCGTAGAAATGATAGGACGTATCTTTAACATGTCTGATACAACCGGAATTGTACATGTATTTAAGAGCATCTGCTCCGGTCTGTTAGCACCTTTCCAGGCAATACTCGGAATCATCCCGAACTTTGCACATTCGGTGTTTGGTGGCATACCATTAATTCTAGCACTTGTTGCCGGAATTCTATTTCTCTTCCTGCTATTGCGCTATGGCCAGCCTATTCGCAGACATCACTCCGAGCGAAATGGAGAAAGCTCTCCTTGAACGAAAGTGCCGTGAGCGAATAGTACAGCTTTTGGGCATGACTCGTCTACGGGACCTTAATACAACTTGGTTCCTGTTGTTCAGACCAATCTGGCAAGATTGCATCTTACCTGTTCTACGATGCCTGCTATGCGGTGAAGAATGCGTGTTGGACACCTGTCTAACATTTCCATCAGCTACGCCAACGGATGTCGATACTCTGCTGGTCCCGATAACGGCCCATGCTCTGTGTTGTCCCCAGAGGCTTCCTATCCTGATGTCAGCATTCATTGAGATCTCACAGACGCTTCCGGCTGCTGCTGAGGTACGAGAAAGATCTACAGGCACACAGGTAACAACGGACGCGAACATTGCTGAGGCAACCTATGCTGGAAGCAATGCTTCCCATCTCTGTGCAATTAATCTACTACACGAGGTGTTCCAACTGACACCAACTACAGTGGATGATGTTTTGTCTATAGAAATAGATGATCTCATGTTTACACCAGACCCGTAAACTGACTCTGATTCAGCATACAGTGTTCCAGAGATGCAGTAACAATTTGGCCTTCATTTTTCAAAAAACTTGGAACTCTACCAAAATTAAACTTTTTCCCATTTTTTCGAACGAAAATGGCACTTCAATCTGCTTAAAGTAGAACTAGCCTTATAGTACAGACTTTGCGGTACTTCCACGGACACTTAGTCATCTTGTGTGTCTAAAGGAGTTCATTAATTTTATGACATGAAATGACTTTGATTTTTGAGAAACTTATCGATCATTTTCTGTCACATGTAAATATTACTGCTTATTTCATTCCAATTGCATTTATTTTCGAACTTTATGCCTGAAATGAAAAGCATTTGCTTCAAATGTACAGTACCTTTTGCATTTTTTACTATGTTTTTTAATGCTTTTAAGAAATATTTTTAAATATGCGGTACTCCATTTTATGTTTAGCATTTTAAATGTTTAGCATTTTAGTATTATCGTACACACGAAAGTGGAGTGGGTGTTGTATTCCTCTTAGGGTGTCCATAAACGGGCTTTCCAGTATCATGTCCTTATATAGGCACAATTCGCCCTGCCCTTATATAGGCATAAAATCCCAGCCCTTATTTAGGCATTAAACCGTGCACTCCAAATACAGGCATGGTCTCTGACATCCGTCCACCCTAACGTCACAACGAGTTCATGAAGAACAGAACCTTAGGCTGCGGGAGTTTCCCTAGCCCAGGACTATTGATTTCTTCAAGGACTCATATATTATGCATGAACCATTATTCCTTAGGGGTTCATTCATGACGTCTTTCGCTGTCCGACTCACGTCAATACTAACATTCTTAGGTGCTCTCAGGTATAAATATACCTTCCCTAGCCCCTGTAAACCAGAGGAGACCTCGACTTCAGAGGAGCCCGTTTCCCGGCCTGACGCACTGAGAAGACGCTGTCATCCCTGCACGCAGAGAGTCCAGCTTCCAGTGATCTGACTTCCCTTGCGGGGTGTTGGAGTTCGAGTCTGGCAAAGAGATTCCTACCTCTCTCATTCTTCAGGTATGGAGCTGACAAGAACCTAGAGGGACTCTTGGCATATTAGGCATACTAGGCATACTAGGCTTAACATACTCTTAGTATACCATAGTAAGGAATACTTCACCTACTTCATACCTCTCCCTACACCTAGGTTAGGTTAGGTACATTGGGGTAGAACTAGATTAGAAACGCATCGTACGAGTACTCGCATTTTTAGTCTGTGTTATTTATGTAAAAGCATATGTACTAAAAGATAATGCTATCGCAGTATTATTTATTTCTACTGCTCACACTGTACATTATTTATCTTGCATACTGTCTTGTGATCGTAACAGCACATTTAACTTACACCAGAAACAAGACTGTTCAATAAATCTTTTATTGAAACGCCCGTCTATTTCTTTCTGTGTAACTTGGAGAAAACTAAGCATGCACGATTGAGCTGAGTGAAATAGTTATCTATTGTTTCCACGACTCTGGGACACGTTCTGATTCTAAAGGGAAACACAGTGGTCATGTTTTGCGGCTGCCAGAAACTACTCCCTTCTTGTTGTCAAGGAGTTTCTAGTGGCCTCTGAGCTAGCTGGCACAAGTAATTAAGTTTAATATACTCGATAGGGACATACGGACCTTAGTCCTATGTCAAACCTATAGGATATATTATTCCAATGCGCAGAGCCTATTAGGGAAATAGGAGCTACACTACACCCCCGGTTGGGCCAGGTCCCGGGGGCATTTATTAAAAGAAGGAGGGTGGCGCACGGGCCCCCTAAAGTTCTTTGACCTCCGGGAGCCACCACCTCCCTAGGGCTTTATAATCGCATTTTGTTTTGGCGTTTGAAGTATGTGCGCATGCACGTGACCGCAAGTAAACGTTAGCAGCCATCTTAGATTGTGTTGGTTTCACAGTACACAGCGCCCATTTTGGAACAGTGCATTTTGGCAGCCATTTTACTTTGGAATGATTTTCTTGATATTGGCAGCCATTTTATAGACTACTCTACAAACTTAAATTCGGCAGCCATTTGGTATGGACTGATTTTCTTCTCATCGGCCTCCATTTTGGTAAAGTCAATGACTTCCATAATCTTCAACACAATTCGAAGACATTTAGAGCTTCTTGGAATTTACCACTACAAACTGTGTAGACCATTTTATTTGATGAAGGTTGCATTATTATGCTTGGAGTTGTCATGTACAAAAGAGATACCACTGCGTTCCCACAGAAAACATGACTACTTTATTTAATTTCTATTTATAGACAACAGTCACAAATTTTTTTGTGTTGGCTTCTTTCTTGCTACAATGTCAAACATTGTTCCACCACCAGTTTTTTACCATCTCGAGGGGAACCACCAATGGATTGGAAAAAATGGGAAGGAGCATTCCAGGCATATGTGGAAGTTCTGGAAGGAGATACATGAAAGGCAGAAAGAAAATTAACATTATTGAACAATTGCTTAGGTGGGTTTGGCTTAAAAGAGTTTAAGAATATACCGTATATCTTGACAGACCAGGAGACATTGATGTATATCGCAAAAACAACAAGTGATGGACAGACTGCAGAACAATGTCATACATTCACCCCAGTACAGAGATCTGGGCCTAAATCCATCGTTTGTTTTGTTAAACTGGGGTGGCATGGTGAGCAAAAGAATGATGGATTTAACCCAGATCTCTTGACTGGGGGTGAATGTTTTGATTTGTCCTGCATTCCGTCCATCAATTGTGTGTCTTTTGCTTTCTCGCTCTAAGTGCGCCGGGTATGCCCAGACGTGGGTCCCGGGCACACTGTGCCACTGGATTCAAGCTATCCTGGCTGATGAGGGGTGAAACTCCTAAACTGGTCCTAGAATGTTTGTGTCCGGTCCAGGGAGGACCTGGCTTGGCAGTTCGGGCTGGACTGTTCCCATGAGGCACAGGGTCAAGACTGATTTGCATATGGCCAGGTCTAAACTGGGGTGGCATGGTGAGCAAAACAATGATGGATTTAACCCAGATCTCTTGACTGGGGGTGAATGTTTGGATTTGTTCTGCATTCCGTCCATCAATTGTGTGTCTTTTGCTTTCTCGCTCTAAGTGCGCCGGTTATGCCCAGACGTGGGTTCAGGGCTCACTGTGCCACTGGATTCAAGCTATACTGGCTGATGAGCGGTGAAACCTCGAAACCGGTCCTAGGATGCTTGTTTCCGGTCCAGGGAGGACCAGGCTTGGCAGTTCGGGCTGGACTGTTCCCATGAGGCACAGGGTCAAGACTGATTTGCATATGGCCAGGTCTAAACTGGGGTGGCACGGTGAGCAAAAGAATGATGGATTTAACCCAGATCTCTTGACTGGGGGTGAAGGTTTTGATTTGTTCTGCATTCCGTCCATCAATTGTGTGTCTTTTGCTTTCTCGCTCTAAGTGCGCCGGGTATGCCCAGACGTGGGTCCCGGGCACACTGTGCCACTGGATTCAAGCTATCCTGGCTGATGAGGGGTGAAACTCCTAAACTGGTCCTAGAATGTTTGTGTCCGGTCCAGGGAGGACCTGGCTTGGCAGTTCGGGCTGGACTGTTCCCATGAGGCACAGGGTCAAGACTGATTTGCATATGGCCAGGTCTAAACTGGGGTGGCATGGTGAGCAAAACAATGATGGATTTAACCCAGATCTCTTGACTGGGGGTGAATGTTTGGATTTGTTCTGCATTCCGTCCATCAATTGTGTGTCTTTTGCTTTCTCGCTCTAAGTGCGCCGGGTATGCCCAGACGTGGGTCCAGGGCTCACTGTGCCACTGGATTCAAGCTATCCTGGATGATGAGGGGTGAAACCTCGAAACCGGTCCTAGGATGCTTGTTTCCGGTCCAGGGAGGACCAGGCTTGGCAGTTCGGGCTGGACTGTTCCCATGAGGCACAGGGTCAAGACTGATTTGCATATGGCCAGGTCTAAACTGGGGTGGCATGGTGAGCAAAAGAATGATGGATTAAACCCAGATTCCTCGACTGGGGGTGAATGTTTTGATTTGTTCTGCATTCCGTCCATCAATTGTGTGTCTTTTGCTTTCTCGCTCTAGGTGCACCTGGTATTTCCAGACCTGGGTCCAGGGCTCACTGTACCACTGGAATCAAGCTATCCTGGCTGATGAGGGGTGAAACCCCGAAACCGGTCCTAGGATGCTTGTTTCTGGTCCAGGGAGGACCTGGCTTAACAGTTCGGGCTGGACTGTTCCCATGAGGCATAGGGTGAAGACTGATTTGCATATGGCCAGGTCTAAACTGGGGTGGCATGGTGAGCAAATGAATGATGGATTTAACCCAGATCTCTTGACTAGGGGTGAATGTTTTGATTTGTTCTGCATTCCGTCCATCAATTGTGTGTCTTTTGCTTTCTCGCTCTAAGTGCGCCTGGTATTCCCAGACCTGGGTCCCGGGCTCACTGTGCCACTGGATTCAAGCTATCCTGGCTGATGAGGGGGTGAAACCCCGAAACCGGTCCTAGGATGCTTGTTTTTGGTCCAGGGAGGACCTGGCTTGGCAGTTCGGGCTGGACTGTCCCCTTGAGGCATAGGGTCAAGACTGATTTGCATATGGCCAGGTCTAAACTGGGGTGGCATGGTGAGCAAAAGACTGATGAATTTAACCCTGATCTCTTGACTGGGGGTGAATGTTTTGATTTGTTCTGCATTTCGTCCATCAATTGTGTGTCTTTTGATTGATGTATATCAGCATGCTTCTAAATAAATGGATATATACTATGGACAAAAAACGAATGCAATAATGGAGAAGTACACGTTTTACTCAAGAAAACAGAGAGATAGTTAGACTATTGAAGAGTACTTGTCTGCACTCAGAGCCTTTAGCATCCACATGTGACTTTGAACATATAAACTATGAGCAAGTTTTTTGTGACCAGATCTTAATGAAAACTAATAGTGAAAAATACAAGAAAAGTTATGGGTTACTGCAGATATGTAATTAAATGAAGCAATTGAAATAGCCAAAGGGTTAGATCATTCTGAGAGATTTGTGCAAGAAATAAGGAGTGATCTTAAACCCCAAGTAAATATACTTACCAGGAAATATAAAGGTGATGAATTTATGAGGAACACCAGCATATTTGATGGGAGAAAAACAAATAGTCATTTAAAATGTTACAGGTGTGGAAGTCAAACACAGTTGGGTTATTTTAGATATTATCCTACATTTGATAAAATGTGCTTGAAATGTAAAAAGAAAGGTCATTTCATCATAGCATGTAAGAGTTCTGACCACATAAAAGTCAATTTGGTAATTGATGATGATAAAAATCAATCTGGGATAGAGCTGGAGCATGATCCCAATATGAATCTGAGTGTTGATAATGACCAAATGAACCACAAAAGTAGATGTTTTCCCTTGTGCACTATTAACATTGATGGGAAGCATATTGTTGTTTATGTTGACTGTTGCACATGGTATACTAATTTAGGTAAGGATGTGGTTAACAAAATTTGGGGTGAGATTTTAGAATCTCCAGATGTGTCAACAGGTGATTATACTGGGCACAAGATATAATTAGCAGTCTACTTTTGGGCAGATTAGGAGTTTTCTGGCAGATATAATTGAGACAAAATCTATGTAGCAGAGCATGGGCAGTGATTGTTGGGGTGACCACACCAGTAAGAGATGGGAATCAAGTTGGATCTCAGGCTAATCCTCCTGTCTGTGTGGTTAATTCTACTGAGACTGATGCAGCAATGGTTGAGAATAATGATGATAATTTTTCTGATAACTTTGTAGAAGATATGAAAGGTACTTTCAGTGCAGTGTTTAGTATAGTTGGGGGAGAATAAAGGATTCAAACAATGTATCATCCTGAAGGACAATGCTGTCCCATTTAAGCATGGTGTAAGATATGTTTCTCTTACATATAGGGGCAACCCAAGGATTTGTTGAATGAAATATGCAGGCAGAAAATAATTGAACCAGTTGAATCTTCTCCTTGCATATCACCAGTTGTTATAACTATTAAAACATCAGGTGATTTGAGATTATTCATTGATCTTCACAGCTTAAATGAAGAGATTTGGGTAGACTCCCACCCTTTACCCAATTTACATCAGATGGTTTCTACATTAGCTGGTGCATCAGTATTTTCTACTTTGTATTTAACTAATGCCTACCATCAAGTAGTATTGGATGATCGATCCAAATATCTTATACTGTTTATTACCCCAGAGGGGATGTTTCATTATTGCAGAATGCCTTTTGGTTTGGCCAGTCCAGCTTCAGTTTTTTAGAGATTAATGAAAGATTTGTTGGAAAATATTTCACAAGCAATTGCATTCCAAAATGACTTAGTGGTCTTTGGGAAGGATGTGTTAAATCATTATAATTATCTAACAAATGTTTTTCAAGTTCTTCAAGAGAAGGGTTTAACCCTGAAATTATCTAAAAGTAAGTTCCATGAGCAGGAGGTTAAATATCTGGGACATACTATTTCAAATATAGGTACAAAGCCTATAAAATGCCATGTTTCAGCTATTATGAATGCTCCCAAACCTGCTTCTAAAGATAATCTGGATAAAAATAGAGCCCGAGTAGAATTCTGGTCCAACGTGATCCCAGCTATTGTCGTGAAAGAAAGTGAAAAATTACATAAAAAAGGGTTTGACGTAATAATGGTAGGGAAAAAACCAGCGTCAGAGACCCGAACGAGGTCAAAAATTAATTACCAGACCACAAAAATGTCAAAAGAGCAATGCAGCTTGGGACATCCGGATAAATTAATAATAAGTATTGAGAATGGAGGCAGACGGATATGGAATCAAGAAGATGATCATCACATGAGTAACATTCAAAATGATAATATATGGTTGTGGTTATCAAATAACTTAAATGGAAATAAACAAGACAAGTTTGCTAAACTTCCTTCTTAGCAATAACTTCACCGTCGTCTCATGGAATCTAGCGGGTTTGAATCAGGACAAATTATCTTGTTTGTTAGTTACTCAACCTTCAATAGTCTGCCTACAGGAAACCTGGCTAGTAGATAACTTTGACCAAAAAAAACTATTTTGTTTTTAATACTCCAGCTATAAGGACCAGACGGGGCCATGCAAAAGGAGGCTTGGCTATCCTGCTAACAGAAGATCTAAACTGGGACTTTGAAATAATTCATCTAACAAGCCCTAATGTTCAATGTCTAAAAATAAAACATTTAGATAAAAGCCTCCACGTTCAGCCAATACTTCTCTTTAACGTTTATGTTCCCCCTGGGTCTGAACATGATACAATACTTTTAAATTTATTTGATCAAATAGATATCTCCCTTGGCTTAAACGAAAATATGAAGATACTCTTAATGGGGGATTTTAATGCAAAAATCTCTACTTCTCTACTCTATGCATTTCGGAATTCCGAACTCGAAGAATCTTGCTCTATTCCAGCGGCAGTATTCCCAGCCCATATCGGAGCTAATAAAAGGGGGAAAATTATATTGGAGCGAATTAATGAATTCAATGGAATAATTTTAAATGGGAGAACGAGAGGAGATGTACCGGGTTCATATACCCGAAAAGGTCCAACAGGGTTATCTATATTGGACTATGCCATCAGCAGCTATGATTTGTTTAATAACTTTCGCAGCCTCTCTATAGAATTTGTTCAAAGTAGTGACCATGCAATACTTCAACTAGAAATAGACCTCCATTTTCTACCAACTTCCTCATGGTCCCTATCCCATGGTAGGGGGAGGTAATAATTAAACAAAAGCCAGCTCGAATACTGTGGAGCAGCAAGAACTATAAGAAAATTTATGATGAAATCAATAAGATTATGGAGACCCAAATGAATGAACAAATCAACAAGAGAGTAAACCCAATCTCCAATTTTGAAAGCTTTAAAACATTGATATCTACTACTTTGAAAAAGAAGCCTCTTCCTAGTAAAGATTACCCACAAAGGATAAAGGACCCGACAATAAATCACCTGTCTAAGAAATTAAACCAGCTGATTAGGTTGCAATTTATGAATGTTTCTCCGGCTAGGAAGGCCGAAATTTCCATCTTGAAGAAAAGGCGAAAAAGGCTGCGCATGAAAGAGAATAGAACAAAAATGGATAGATGCTGGGTGGACCGGCAAGAAGCGGTGCGTACAAAAAACTCTAAAGCCTTTTGGGATATAGTTACAGAAGCTAGTGGAAATAAAATACCACTGAGAGCTGCTCCCGTTCCTCAAAAAGAATGGGCTACTTATTTATCCAAACTATATGAGGAAAATCTACCTTTTATTGACATCGGGAAATCCCTATGCGATGGAGCCGACAGCGAGATCGACTAGCAGATAAAGCCACCTACAGATCAGCAAATTGCCGTGTACATAAGGAAAGCAAGAGACACAGCAGCAATGGGACCAGACAGGAATCCGGTGAAGGTACTAAAAGAAAATATTGAAGGATGGTGTACATTTTTGGCCCCCCTATTTATGTACTGCTATCGAACTGGCCAAATTCCAAACTCATGGAAGGGCAGTATAGTAGTTCCCCTTTTGAAAAAAGGTTCTCGCTTTTCTCCGAGTAATTACCGTCAGATTGCCCTCCTTGATGCTACAGGAAAAATATTCGCGGCCAGCATTTTGAAACATTTGAACGATTGGGCCACAGCTAAGGGGGTAATACCTATGGTACAAGCAGGTTTTCGTCAAAAGCATTCTGTGATTGACAATATTGCCATCCTCCAAACTATTATTGACAAATATGTAATTAGTAGAGCTCAGGTAGTTTATAGTTTATTTGTAGATTTTTCTACAGCTTTTGACAAGGTGGATAGGCCTTCCTTGTGGAGGAAATTATTTAAGTTAGGCGTTCCGATAAGTTTGCTCAGAATAATAGTAGCACTTCACCCAACCACATGGTGTAAGGTACAAATGGGAGGAGATAAGGGGTTAACCCAAGAGATATCTACGCAAAACGGTCTCAAACAAGGATGTTTACTTGCCCCCCTCCTTTTCTCACTATTCCTTAGTGATTTACCGGATTGTTTCCAGGAGGTAAATAATTTCCCACCTCAATTATCATCACAAAAAAATTCACCTTTTAATGTATGCCGATGATGTGGTTCTATTCGATCTAACCCCAATTGGGCTGCAGCGTAACATGGAGGCTCTTTTTAATTATACTGAAAGACACTTTTTAAAAATAAATATTTCAAAATCAAAAATAGTATCATTCAGGGGTAGGAAAAAAGCTATACCTTTTACCTGGAAACTAGGAGGAATAACAGTAGAAATAGCATCTACTTACATCTATTTAGGGAGAGTTTTCTCTCAGTCCACCGGTACTGCCGCGCACTTTCAGCGGACTGAACTAAAGACAGTATCTCATGTAAGTGCTATAAAAAAGTGTTATCTCTCTACCAGGAGGCGACATTTTTCAGCTCTCCTTGAAGTTTATCGAACAAAGATTACCCCGATTCTAACACATGGTTTAGATTATATTCCAATAAACCGTTGGGGTTTTCTAAACCTCAGGGAGGGAAAACTCTTGCGCATGCTTACGACTACAAGCCAAGCCACTCCCGTTCAGGCACTTCGACTAGAATTAGGGGTAGTGAGTGCATACGCGAGAGCTATGGCAAACCTTGTTAGATGGGCTTATAACATACTACATGCACCTGACGGTACATTAATTTTACGCCAGGAAACTTTTAAGGCTAACCCAGGAGTATATACTTTTAAACAAAATTTAGAGTTCTCTCTGGAACACTTTCAATGTTCAGAGAACCTTTTACTAAGCTGGTCCCCAGAACTATTGAAGTTCTTTTCGAAAAAATCAACCCCGAGGCTGAGCTTTGAAATGGATAAACTTTATTGTCAACAGTTATTGCATTACAAGCTGGCATAAGTTAGTGTGGAGTATAACGAGAGCCCAAAATATTTGAATTTCACATTGGACCATAAGGTTAGGCGTTGCATTTTGATGTTAAGGCTGAGGATACTCCCGCTAAAAGATGTAACAAAGTGGGGCGGCAACGTTAATAAAACAGGTCAATGTGATTTGTGTAATGGAGGAATCCAAGACCTGGCACATGTTTTATTTGTCTGTCCAAATAGCAGTTTGGTTGAGGCACGTTCACAATTTTTAAAACCTATCTGTATAAAATATAATATTCTTAGAAATACGGATCTGATTGAGATCATAAGAACCCCTCCTGATGAATTTGTATGCTACAAAGTTTTTTAATTTTTTTAAGTGTTATTCCCGCTATTTTAGAGATATATAAGCTAAATAATCAATTTTGCTTATAAAGAATTTTATGATATATATATTGTAATACAATTTTATTTCATTTATTTTTAGAGTTTTCTATAGCGCAAACAAGGCCCATATTAGGGTATCAGAGCGCTTTACAAAAAGCAGAGTAAGAATACAACTTTTGCCAACAAGATCCGAGAACGTATCAAAACATTTTTAACAAGTTTAGGCAAGTAGCAGAATAAGCATAAAACTTTTTGCAAAGCAGCACAGATATAGTATCAAGACATTTAAAAAAAAAAAAAATCTTTTTTTTTTTGGGCAGGTAGCAGAAACGGTAATAGAGATGGCTTGTACATAGCAGTAGGAGCAAGTTCGAGTACGAATAAGTCCAAGAGGCGTAGGTGTCAATAAGGGGAATGTGGAGACAAGTTTGAGGTAGTCGACTAGTACCGTGCCTTGTAGGTCAGTGAGAAGGCCGGTGTGCTAGTAGGGCACCATATGGTGAGGCATGTGCGGAGTTAAGGGAGGAATTTGCTCATCAGGAATGATTTTGCTTCCCTTTTGAAGAAAGGTGTAGACGAGATTTTTCTGATGCAGGGAGGTAGAGAGTTCCAAATTCTTGGTGCCGCTCCGGAGAACGCTCTGTCGGAAGTTTTTTTCTTACTGAAACGAGAGGGTTTTAAGAGTAGGTTGTCTGAGCTCCTAGAGTGTCTGTTTCCTCCAGATAAAGTGAGTTTCTGGGATAGGTACTGGGGGGTGTTGTGGTGGAGAGCTTTATGAGTAATGCAGGCCATTTTTAGGTGGATTCTGGCTTCGTAGAGTAGCCAGTTGAGCGCCTTGAGATGTGGAGATATATGGTCAAATTTCCTAGATTCTGTTAAGAGTCTTGCTGCTGCATTGAGACAGGCTTTTAGAGGGGCTGTTGAGATTTTGGGCAGCCCTGAGAGGGTAGTACAACCGTATTCCAACCTGGAAATGACTAAAGCCTGAACTGCCGTTTTGAGGTCAGGGCTCTCGATGAATGGTTTCATTTTCCTGAGATAGCTGAGGTGAAAGCGGGCATTTTTGGCCAACATGTTGATGTGTGTTTGCATGTTAAGGTTTTTATCCAGTGTAATTCCCAGCGATTTGGCGGTGTCCACCAGCGTTGGCGTGCAATTTAGGGCAGTGATCATCTTGGTCCATTCCTTTATCTCCAAAGAGTTTTTAGGAGGGGAGATTAAGAGAAATTCAGTTTTTTGCGCGTTTAGCTTGAGGAAGTTGGTCGTTAACCAGTTGACGGTCTTTTCGAGAGCTTGATTCATTATCTTTATCTCTTCAATGGACGTGATCTTGATGTAGAGTTGAGTGTCGTCTGCGTACATGTGATAGGAGATGTTCGCCTGCTGTAGTAGATCGGTTAGTGGTTCGACTTAAAGGTTGAATAACGCTGGGGATAGGGTTGAGCCTTGAGGTACTCCTAGTAGGTTGGGTGAAGCGGCAGAGAGATTTTTGTTCACCATGAACGCTTGCGTTCTGTTTTCCAGAAAAGATTTGAACCATTGAAGGACTGTGCCGGAAAAGCCCATCCTGTTTTCCAGCCTTCTTAGAATTTTGTCGTGATTAACCGTGTCGAAGGCTGATGAGAGGTCAAGCAGGACTAGTAGACATGTTTCATTACGGTCCAGAGCAAGAAGGGCGTCATCTACTATATGCAGAATCGCTGTTTCTATGTTATGCCCGGGTCTGAAGCCCGATTGGCAGTCGTTCAGTAGTTTGAAAGACGTGATGTGTTGGTTCAGCTGTTGCTGAACACATTTTTCCAGGACTTTGGCTAGCATGGGAATGTTGGTTATAGGTCAGAAGTTATTAGGGTCGGAGGGGTTTGCTGTTGTTTTTTTAGGATAGGGGTGACTTGTCCAATTTTTAGGCAATCTGGGATGTGACCTTGCGCTAACGAGGCGTTGATGATTTTGGTCCAGAGAGGGGAGATGATGTGGTGGATGTGGGGTAGGCAGTTTGAGGGGACAGGGTTATTAAAGTGGTTATTGGGTTTGATAGTAGCTAAGGTTTTAATGATGTCACTGGGATCGTAGAGTTTGAAGGTGCTAGTGAGAATTATTTTTAGGCGAAGGTAGGCAGGTTGATTAGGATTTTCAACTTGGGTGATCATTAGGGAAGCTGAGTTAATAGCTGCCGAACTAAGTTCGAGTTGGAGGGGGTTGGTTTTTGCTGTGAAAAATGAGGAAAATTCTTCACTACTGAGCTGTGAATTCGAAGTTAGGAGAGCGGTTTTGGCCAATTTGTTAGATTGTTGTTCTAGCATTTCGAAGAGTTTCTTCGGTCTGTTTTTGGCATTGTCTAGTTCTGATCTGAAGAAGTCTTTTTTTGATTGTAGAATACTTTTGTTGTAGGAGTTTCTAGATTTCCTGAGTAGTTTGAGATGGAGGGGGGAGGGATGTTGTCTCCATTTACGTTCAGTCAATCTTAGTTTACGTCTCTCTTCATTCAAGGCTCCGTTGAACCATGGGTTTTTGTCTTTGTCCGGTATTCTTTTGAGTTTTGGTGGGGCTACAAGGTCAAAGACTTGGGTCATCGTGGAATTGTAGTGAGCAGTGAGGTCATTGACGTCTGACATATTATTAGGAGGGGTGAGAGCTTTCTCACACTGACTAGCTAGGATGTTCCAGTTGAAGTTTTTTGTATCTCTTATCCAATGTTTAGGCTTGGATAGTTGCGAGTGAGTTTTCTTTCTGGTGGAGTGAATTTGGAAGGAAATAATGTGATGGTCTGACCAATCACAAGGGGTGATCGAGATAGCTTCAATCATTTTTTCTTTGGAAATGATCCAGTCAAGAGTAGCACCTTTGGAGTGAGTGGGCTTTGAGATGACTTGGATCAGGGGGTGGTCTGTTAGGAAGATTTTGATAGCGTTGACCTGCTTGTCTAGGGGGTCTTCCCAGTGGAGATTGAAGTCGCCAAGGAATATGTCATTGGAACGAGGGGTCGAGTTAGTTGTAATGATTTCCATGAGTTGGTCTGTGAAAATAGCGTTCTTACCTGGGGGATGGTAGAGTATATGTAGTTAGTGGGAGTTGTTATCTGAGGATTTTAAGTGGATCCCGAGGTATTCACAAGATTCCAGGTGTTCGGAATGGAACTTCGAGATAGTGATGTCGGATCGATGTATGCAGGCGATGCCTCCGCCTTTTTTATGATGTCTGTCTTGTCTTATGATATTGTAGGTTGGGGGGACTAGAAAGTCTAGACATGGCGAGGATGATTCTGTGAGCCAAGTTTCCGTGAAGAAGGTTACAGCCATTTTCAGATTCAAAATGAGGTCGGCAATGTCAGAGGCGTGTTTTAGGGCTGAGCAGCAGTTCAGTAGGAGACAGGAGATCTGGGTTGAGTCATTCTCTATTGAAGGTTCGTGCTTTTCGGAGGTAGGAGTTATAGTTTGGAGGTTATTCGGGTTTATGGTTCTTTGATTCGGTTGGGAAGTTCTGTATGGGTTGACGAGGACTGGGACAATAGGGAACTCTTCCTTATCTGAGATGGGGCAAGTAGGGGTTTCGTGGAGACTTAGTAAGGTTTGGATTTCCAAGTCCGTTAGATAGTTAGGGTGTTTGCGTGTACGTAAGTATCTATTCGTCAGAGACTGTGGGATAGTGTTTATCATGTTATTGGCTGCAGCTAGAGAGTTATAAATATGATTGAATTTAGAGAGGGCGTTTTCTGCGAGTTGTAAGATGTTTCTGATTTCTATGATAACGTTTTGTAGGTTCCGGGTTGTAAGATTCGTCTGGGTTTTGAGAGAGTCTAGTTCAGATTGGTACAATGGGGGAGGCAGGATCAGCGCACAGAGAGGGCTGGGTATGGGGAAAGTATTGTTGGGGGGTTCGCTGCCTGTGACGGTAGTGTGGTAGGTAAGACTGGTTGAGGAAGAGGTAGTATAGAATGAATGGGGAGTGCTCGGTTTGAGGGCTTTTTTACGATTCGCTAGGATAGACTTTTCGTGGTGAATATCTCTGGCGGTCGGGAAAGGGTTGTGGAGGGGGGGAGGGGGATATAGCGATAGCGGTGGTGGTGGAATGTGGGATTGAGGAGGGTCGGAGATAGGGTGTTAAGGGCGGAGCATTGTTGTTGCTTCTAGTGATGGTTCTGTGTGGGGGTGTCTGTGAAGTGACTTCTAAAGGAGGTGAGTTGTTATTAGTTCTTTCGAGGGTTGTAGATGAAGGTGAGGGTCGGTGAGAGTCTGGAGAAATAGGGATAGAGGGAATGGTTAGGTCCTGGGGGACATTGGGAGAGGTGTTGGTGTGGGTTTTTAGAGTGGGAAAGTATTTGTCAAATAATTCTAGGTCCTTGTTGGCTGCTTGAATAAGAACGGTGCCATTTTTGTAGGAAGTTATGTTTAGGGTGGCTCTAAGGTTTTGTGCGGGTGTCGTAATAATCCTGGTTCCGTAGGGAATATTTTTCTTGTCATGGATGGTTAGTAACTTGGAGAAGGCAGTTCGCCATTTGACCATTTTTCTAGTGAAGAATATAAGGTCATTGATTATTGCACCTTTCTTAGCGTTGACGGAGGGGTCCAGGAACAGTGTTTCGGGGTTATTTCTGAGAAGGTTGTGTTTGAAAGTTTTAGAGGCATTTTTAGATAGATTGGGGGGTATTGAATAGCATATGCGTTGTTTCCTGCAGGTATCATGGGTGGTCCAGCCATTATGTGATAGTCCTTGGTCTAGGTGGGAGGGCCGGTTCGTACTCCTACTGAGGAGTAGCTGGGATGAAGTGTTTCCAGAGGGAGTAGAGCAGGCCAGTGGGGAGGGAATATGTTTGGCGATAAATTAGAGAAGAAGAATGCAAGGGGGGCTGCACAGAGAGTCTAGTTAGTCTAAGTAGGCAGAGGAGATAGTATGGCAAAGCCGTTACAAGATGGCTGCTGTTTTGCACATTGTGGCTGATGGAGGTATTGCAAGCCTTAGTAGGCACGAAGCGGAAGTCCTCTGTTACTTTTTACTGTTGTGGGGTTCGGGCTCCTGTGTCTTGGGAAAGAGGAGGAAAATGGCCCAAGCCAGGGAATGGCTGCCTGTTTGTAGGCGACCCACTGGGAGGGAATCGAGTCTACCATTTTGCATTTGTTGTTGTCACTAGAGATACCCCTGCATTCCTTTTACATATATTGCTGTTGCTTGAGAGAGCTCCCTGTGGTCAAAGAACATACAACATTGGTGTTGAATCAGGGACAGCACTTTCATCAGAAGACCAGTTTCAACCTGGCTGCCTCACTCGCAGCCACAGTGGCTCCATAGCAGGGGACACGCCCCCCTGCACACCGGGACCTGGGGGGAGGAGGGCGAGCTTCTCGTGTAGCCTCTTAGGGCTCTGTGGCTCCAGACGTGGCGGCCGGCTCGCAAGAAGGCAAAGCAAGATGGTGGGCGGCGCGGAGGGAAAGCACTGCGAGCTCCTCCAGCCCTACTCGCGGCAAATGCTGCACATCAGTAGCCTCCCAGAACACAGGCTTAAATTATTGCTGAAAGTATTAAAAGAGCCAACACGATCTACCGACTCGGCAGTCGCGCAGTATCGTGAGCGGACGTTCAACGGAGGTGCAGAGAGCCTTCCCGGCTCAAGATGGCGCGCGGCGCGGAGGGAAAGCACCGTGAGCTCCTTCAGCCCTACTCGCGGCAAATGCAGCACATCAGTAGCCTCCCAGAACACAGGCTTAAATTGTTGCTGAAAGTCTTCAAACAGCCAACACGATCTACCGAATCGGTAGTCGCGCAGGATCATGAGCGGACGTTCAACGGAGGTGGAGAGAGCCTTCCCTGCTCAACGGCAGTGCGCGCGGCTGTAAGGCCGCTCGGTATTGCAACAGTAGTGAGGGACTCACCGCATCTCCAGGCAATCGTCCACGTCCTGTAGTCGTCCCTCCTATCCTCACAACCGCTCAATAAGCGTGGCCGTCTGTTCCCCCTGTGTCTGCGGATCTTGGCAGCGGCGGTGCCCCTCTCGATGAGAAGGAGGTGGTAGGCGCTGGAGGCGGAGTGAAGATCCGTGCCTCGGACGCATCAGATCTCGCCCAAGGCCCGAGCCCGAAGTCCGGGCGCCTGATCGACGAGGCAGGCTCGGTCGGAGATGGGAGTCGAGGTCCGGAAGTCGTGGCCCTGCAGTAAGTAGGTGGGGAAGTGGTGCGGAGGGAGAAGAAAAGTTTTTGGGTCGGGGCTAACAGAGATTAAAGCTCGTTAGAGCGATATCAGCCTCGGGAGCTCCATCTTGAGCTCCTCTTCCTCCGGCGGCCATCTTCAATATGACCAATGGGATTGGAAACTTGTATATATTATTTTATTATATTGTGGATCTCAGATGAGGTCTATATCTATCAATAAATTTCAATTCAATTTCAATTTCAATTCAATTTCAATAAAGAGCAATTGTTGGCTTTCTTGGGGTTAACTGAATTGTATTCTAAATTTATATCAAATTAGGCAACTGAGTTAGAGTGTTTGTGATCTATACTTAAAAAGAATTCAATATTTGTTTGGAAAGTTGCACTTGATGAAGACTTTGAATCTTTGAAGGATGAAATTATTAACTCTCCATGTCTGAAAACATTTGAAATTGGGAAAGAGTGTATTGTGGGCGTGGATGCTAGCAAATGTGGTTTGGGTACGGTGCTGCTGCAACGTAATGGAAAGACAGAACGGATTCTATCGTATTGCTCCAGGACGTTGAGGGATTCAGAGAGGCATTCCTCAGTCATCGAGAAAAAACTATTAGCTTGTGTATGGGAAATTGAGCATTACAGAACGTTTCTATGGGGAACCAAATTTATAATAAGGACGAATAATAAGCCATTGTTTAACATGCTATCACCAGGAGCAGGCAGATCTATGAGGGCAAGACAGGCAAGACTTGCTTCTAAGTTATAAGCTTTTCAATATAAAATGGAGTATGTACCAGAAAGTAACAATGTACCTGCTGATTGCATGTCCAAATTACCTATTGTGGGGAAATCTAATGATAAAAAATTAGCTTGAGTGTGAAGGAGCATGTACGTTTGCTGATGTCAGTGAAAACTCAGCACTTTCTTTCACCACAAAATCAAAAGCATCTACAACAACTTCGACGAAGACAACCAACATACTGAACCCCCGCCAACCACCCCGGACACCCTGAAGCCAGCGATTGACAACTGGACAGCCCTCACCACCGAAGACACACTGAAGACAATGAAGTCAATCCACTCCGGGGCCCCCACGGACCCTTGCCCCCACCACATCTTTAACAGAGCCGCCGACACCATTGCACCCATACTCCGCCACACCATCAACCGCTCCCTGGCGACAGCCTCGCTCCCCGACGACTGGAAACACGCAGAGGTCAACCCCCTCCTGAAGAAACCCTCGGCGGACCCCACCAACCTCAAAAACTACAGACCCATCTCCCTGCTCCCGTTCCCAGCGAAAGTCATTGAGAAAGCCATCAACAGCCAACTCGCCACATTCATCGAAGAGCACAACATCCTCGACTCCTCCCAATCCGGCTACAGAAAAAACCACAGTACAGAAACCGCCCTCCTCGCCACAACAGACGACATCCGCATCCTACTGGTCAAAGGAGAAACAGTAGCCCTCATCCTCCTCGACCTCTCAGCGGTGTTCGACACAGTCTCTCACCGCACCCTAATACACAGACTCCTCGACGCAGGGATCCAGGACAAGGCCCTCGAATGGATCCGCTCCTTCCTCTCCGGCAGAACACAGCGGGTCAGACTCCCCCCTTTCCTCTCAGACCCTACACCAACCACCTGCGGAGTCCCTCAGGGGTCCTCCCTCAGCCCTACGCTCTTCAACGTCTACATGGCTCCACTCGCCCCCATCGTCAGAACCTACGGACTCAACATCTTGTCATACGTAGGGGTGGGCGGAATTTGCGTAGTCGCGCTACGCTAAGCTCCGCGAAACGGTAAAAAATCTCTGCGAGTACGCAAGAGTTCTGCGAACACGCGGAATTGCTTGTTCCGCCCGTTCGCAATGCTTTTTTCTTGTTCGCAAACGCTGTTTGCATGCTCGGGGGGAAATATCTCGCGAACACGCTTTTTGAAAGCGCGAACAAGCAAAAAATTCTGCGAAGCCGTGAATCGCGGAATTTTGGGCAATTTCGCGTTCTCCGCGGAACGCGAAATTACCCAAATTCCGCGAGCGGAACGGAATTTACCGCCCAGGCCTAGTCATACGCAGACGACACCCAACTCATCCTCTCCCTATCCAACGAACCCAACACCGCCAGACACAACTTTCGAGAAGGCATGGAAGCCGTCGCCAAATGGACGCTGCCTACAAACAGCTGCCTACAACTAAACCCCAACAAGACAGAAGTACTCATCATGGGCCCAAACCCAGACGCCTGGAACGACACCTGGTGGCCCCCGCCCTCATAAACCCGCCTACCCCCACGGACCACGCACGCAACCTGGGAATCATCCTGGACTCAAAATGGACCGCCAGATCAACTCCGTCTCGTCCTCCTGCTTCCACACCCTCCGCCTCCTACATAAGACCTTCAAATGGATCCCCCTCGAATACAGAAAGACCGTCACTCACGCCCTGGTCACCAGCAGACTCGACTACGGCAACGCACTCTACGCCGGAATAAACAAAAACCTCACCCGCAAGCTACAGAACATCCAGAACCCCGCCGCAAGACTGGTCCTCAACCTGCCAAGACACTGCCACATCTCCCAGCACCTTCACTCACTCCACTGGTTCCCCATCGAGGCCAGAGTCACCTTCAAGATGCTCACCCACGCACAAAAGGCCCTCCACGACACCGGACCAGCATACCTGAACAGCCGACTCAATTTCCACGCACCCCAAAGGACCCTACGATCAGCCCAGCTCTCCTACACCGTGGTCCTCCGCACCTGAAAGACCAGATCGGGAGGCCGCTCCTTCTCCTTCCTCGCAGCCAGAGCCTGGAACAGTCTTCCGCTCCACCTCCGACAGACAACATCACTTCCCATCTTAGCAAGAAACCTCAAAACCTGGCTCTTCGACAGACCCCCTCCTTGATGAACTGGAACTGGAACCAGCAAATGGAAGATGCAGCAGCAGTGATTTGTGAGAATTTCTGCCCTCTACGACTGCATCCATATATGCCAGCCTACAGCCACAGAGGAACCTGAAGCAGGTGTCAGCGCACAGGGACAGTCACAGGAAATATCAGACAAAGCTGACCTTCTGTTCCATTATTGTCTCAGCAATGATGCCAGGATGTTTTAACATCTTGTTGTGGTGAGTAACGTTGAATCGTGTAAACACAACATCTCATTTACACACCCTATCATGCTTAGCATTCTGAATTGTGTGTGTAATTGCATGGAGCATAATCTGTCAATGTGCCACTTGTAAAGGCATATAGCTGCATACTGTTGTTACCTCTCTCACACATTAATTGTGTTCAACAGGTATCGGTCGGATTCATGGAAATATTTGTTGCACAACACTGTGGCTTCCACTCCACGGAATGGCTGGGATCTTGCGACTAACAACTGGAATGGCAGCCTCGATACCCATCAACTGCCCGCTGCTGTATAATGCCATACCAGTATCACAAACACACACTGAGCATACATATCGGCTGGGTTGTACTCCTGATTGCAGCCTCAATACCACTTAACTGCAAACTGCCCTATAATGCCTTCGTAGTCACACATTTACACATAATGGCTCAAGCATGTGGGCTTGGTTGTGCTCATGACTGCAGCGCCGGTGATGCAGTTCCCCAAACAGGGACATGGGAAATAACCATTTGCATGTACCCCAGCACTGCTGTGAGTATTCCACTCACCTCAGCCCCTGCCCCCCCGCCCAGTGGTCTGGAGCAGTTAAGACATAGGTAACCCCGTGTGGTGTACCTTTTTATCTCTTCTGGCCCTTGCTGGTATGACTTGGGGATAGGGGATGAGGTGAGTGGAATACTCATGGCAATGCCGGGGTACGTACACATGGTTATCTCCTGTGTCTCTATTGGGGAACTGTATAACTGGTGCTGCAGGTCATGAACACAACCCAGCCCACATGCTTGCGCCATTACGTGTAAATGTGTGACTATGAAGGCATTATATGGTAGCGGGCAGTTAAGTGGTACCGAGGTTGCAATCAGAAGCGCAACCCAGCTGATATGTTTGCGCAGTGTGTGTATGTGAGACTGGGAAGGCATTATACGGCAGCGGGCAGTTGACTGGTATTGAAGCTGCCATTCCACTTATTATTCGCGAGATCTCAGCCATTCCGGGGAGTGGAAGCCACTGTATTGCGCAACAACCATGTCCATAATTCCAACTGATACATAATGAATGTGTGAGAGAGGTAACAACAGTATGCAGGTATATGTATTTAAAAGCAGCACATTGACAGGCACACACAATTGCAGAATGCTGAGCATGATACGGTGTGTAAATGAGATTGTGTGCTCCAATCCAACGCTACCCACCATGACATGATGCTAAAACATCCTGGCATCATTGCTGAGACAATCTTAAGTGAATGAACAGAGTACATGGCGCATAGTGTTCATATAGAACCCTCTTTTTTGCCAAATTGGATGGAGAACACCATGCATTACCCTTTGCGGCCATATATGTACAGATTGATTAAGAACACCATAGTTTCAAATCGCAACCACGGCCCCCAGTGATAGGGTGCTAGGCAAAAATGGACCACTATATGCTGTCATTCTTGGTGTGTGCCCCTTATGGGAAGAACTCATATTGAGGCACTTCTAGTCCCATAGGAAGCACTATGGGCAAGAGTTACCCTCCTCCAGATAGGACTAATGATTGTCGCCTTAAAATTAGTGTGTGACTACAAAGAACATCACCCCCTCCGTGACAGGAAGTCGGTATCCACTAAAGTCCAGGGTAAGGAGTAGGCTTGTTACTACTAATATTACCTGTGTTTTTGACACTGATAAAATCATATGGTTACTGTTGCATGTGCGCTCAAGAGGGTTGCCATGCCCTTTCACTCTTCACGTTTTTCTGTTTGCAGTGGTGTGCCGTGAAAAAGCACTTGCATGCCCACCTTTTTAATTGTAATATACGTTTATGCTGATGTAGGAATGTCTCTTCTCTTCCTTTTAAATGAACATTGTCTAAAATTGTATTTTGTGTCAATCTCTTCCCAAATAGGAGTGTGAAGAACATTAGATCCAGTTCCAGGTATGATTCGCCTGGGTAAAAAGGTAGCTTGCACCTTTAATAGCATTCTATTAAGTGACAGTTAGAGTCACAGAAACTAGTTTAGGGATCCACAAGTCCTGAAGAATGCCCCAGACCTTTTAGGCTGCCATCATTAGGCAGAAACATGTTGGTAGATGAGAGATGGGTTTGAGCCTCAATATACCCGCTCATGATTGTTTTTAGATATACCCGGTGTCCTTATTAAAAAAGGTCAAAACTGTGGAACACCAAGGTATTTTTAGCTAGTCTGGATCCCGCCTTCTCCCACAGTTTTTATTTAAGAACTCCCTCCTTCCTTTAAAGTCTTTCAGGAGGTTGAGTCTGCCCTGGTGGCATTGACCTACCAGGGTGGGGAGAGGACACCGATGATGAAGCATGACACTATTATGTGCATGAGGTTTCCTCTTCTATTAAGGATGACTTCCTGAGATGCGCGGCAGAAGTCCTGTGACGTTCAAACTCTGGATTCCTGATTGTTCCTAGAATATTAGGAAACACATATTGTCTATGTTTGTCTTTACTTTTCTGGTGCTGTCGTGCCTGTTTTTGTGATTTAATAAATTCAATTACATCATTGCAATGTTGAAAAGGTCATTCCCTTAATTGATGACTGTCAGAACTTTTTCAGGAGCCCCAGGGCAATCACTGATTACTGGGTTCAATGTGAGCCTTTTATCTCAGGTATCGTGGGGCTTACCATACTGCTCAACTCAAAGTTAAATACCAGTATATCCCTTCAGAATTTAACCCTCAAGATGGTGAGCCAAAGTGGTCCAAGACTTACTCACTTTCTCAGGAAAAAAAATCACACACCTAAGTATATACTATACATTCTTGCAGATTGCAAGAATCGTATACACAATTATCACTAAGAAACTGTGGATTAAGAGAGTTAGTCAGTCCTCTAAGAATTCTATTCCCAGGTTCTTTCAAGACATTAAGCGGTCCCAACGGCTTGTGGGGGTACAATTTCCTCTCAAGACTGTAGACACAACAATACTAAAGCTGTTAAGTCAAGCAGTTTCTAAGCAATCTATTTAGCTCTCCTGCTCTCTATTAAAGGTATTGTAGTCCATATATTCTCATATGCACACACACCTTTAATTCTTGATGTGCGGACTGCTCTCATTTTGTGATGTTGGTAGCGGTTGCAGCACCACACACGCCAGTGTTATTACTCGCACACAGTCTTCAGGGAAATGTAGTGTAGGCTCTGTTCTAGCTCATGGTTGTGCATACATAAGCACCTCCGTTTGTAAAGAAGAAAGCAGAACAGGCATGGGTATGCAGACGACTCGCAGCCTCACACTGGGAGGAAATTCTCGTTTACTGGATCTTACAAGTAAATAAATGAAGAGCCCACCCTAGGCCGAAGCGGTTAGATATTAGAAGTAAACCTCTAAATGCGGTAGTGATGTTCTTCGGCAGTTATATAACATAGTTGCCTCCTTTTCACAGGAAAATCACAGTGAAATCACAGAACGTGGTTGAACTTTTCTTCAGTGCCAAGCCATCACAGATGCTTCTCCTTCATGTCTGTCACATGTTGTAATTTTTAGGTCGAGCCTAGCGGCAGCGCGCTTGCGCTGCTCGCTCTGGGAGACTGCTGTAGTAGAGTATGGGAGAGAAGCCGCGCCCAATTCCCCCACCCATATTTTTCATTGACTTGTGTCATTGTCTTTTGTAAATGCTGCCTTCGTATTCGTTAAAAGGCTTGTTAGTCCTCCCTTAGTACGGCATTGTCTTCATTTGTAACCTCTCATGGCTACTGGCCCCTTTACTTAGGTTGTTACACTGGACCTGTTATTTAGTGTGTAAGCACTATTTACTTTCTTGAGTTTCTTGTACTGCAGGCCGGACATGCGCTGCTTCAGCTGAAACCGCTTGTGTTTTTTAAGCAGCAAGCCTGTTTTATTAACAACAACAACACCACCACCACCAATACCACCACATCCACCAATACCACCACCTCCACCAATACCACCACCACCAACAATACCACCACCAACAATGCCACCACCACAAATACCATCACCACCAATGCCACCACCAATACCAACACCACCAATACCACCACCAATACCAACACGACCAATACCACCATCAATACCAACATGACCAATACCACCACCACCAATACCACCACCAATACCATCACCACCAATACCACCACCGACAATACCAATACCACCACCAGCAATACCATCACTACCAATACCACCAATACCAATAACACCACCATCAATACCACCACCACCACCAATACCACCACCACCAGTACCACCACCAATACCAATACCACCAATACCAGCACAACCAATACCAATACCACCACCAATACCACCACTAATACCACCACCACCAATATCACCACCATCAATACCATCACCACCACGAATACCAATACCACCACCACCAATACCACCACCAATACCACCACCACCACCAATACCCCCACCATCACCAGTACCACCACCACCACCAATACCACCACCTATACCAATGTCACCGCCAATACCAATACAACCACCACCAATACCTCCACCAATACCACAAATACCACCACCGCCAATACCACCACCATCAATACCAATACCAACACCACCAATAATACCACCACCAATACCATCACAACCAACAATTCCAGCACCACCAATACCAATACCACCACCACCAATACCAATACCACTACCACCAATACCACCACCACCACCAATAACAATACCACCACCAATACCGCCATACCATTACAAATACCATCAATACCACCACCAATACTACCACCACCAATACCACCACCACCAATACCATCACCACCACCACCAATACCACCACCACTAATACCACCACCACCAACAATACCACCACCTCAAATACCCCATCACCAATACCACCACCAATACCACCACCACCACCAATCCCACAGCCACCAATACCACAAATGCCACCACCAATACCACCACCACCAATACCACCACCAATACCACCACCACCAATACCACCACCAATACTACCACCACCAATACCACCAACACCAATACCAAAACCACCACCACCAATACCACCTCTACCAATACCACCACCAATTCCACCAATACCAATAGCAACACCATAACCACCAATACCACCAAAACCAATATGACCACCACCATCAATACACCACCAATACCACCAAAACCGCCACCAATACCACCAATATCACCAACACCACCACCATACCACCACCACCAATACCAATACGACCACCAATACCACCACCATCACCAATACCAATATCATCAATACCACCAATGCCACAACCACCAATACCACTAATACCAATACCACCACCACAAATACCAGCACCACCAATACCACCACTGCCAATACCAGTACCACCACCACCAATACCAATACCACCACCAATACCTATACCACCACCACTAATACCAATACCGCCACCATTACCACCAATGCACCACCACCACCAATACCACCATCACCACCAATACCACCACCACCAATACCACCAATGCCACCAATACTACCACCACCAATACCACCACCAAAACCACCAAAACCAATAGCACCACCATCAATACCACCACCAATACCACCACCAATACCACCACCATCACCACCAATACCACCACCAATACCACCACCAATTCCACCACCACCAATACCACCACCAAAACCAATACGACCACCAATATACCATCAATACCACCACCACCAATACCACCAGCATCAGCACCAATACCACCAACAATACCACCACCACCACTAACAATACCACCAAAATCACCACCACCAATACCACCACCACCAATACTACCACCACCACCAATACCACCTCTACCATTACCTCCACCACCACCAATACCACCAATGCCACCACCACCACCAATACCACAAAAACCAATACCACCACCACCAATACCACCACCACCACCAAGACACCACCAATACCACCACCACTGCCACTACCACCAATATCATCAATACCACCACCACCAATACCACCACTAATACCACCAATACCACCGCCACCAATACCACAACCACCAATACCACCACCACCAATACCACCACCACCAATATCACCACCGCCAATACCAGTACCACCACCAATACCAATACCACCACCACCAATACCAATACTGCCACCAATACCACCACCACCAATACCACCAATGCACCACCACCAATGCCACCACCACCAATGCCACCAATACCACCAATGCCACAACCACCAATACCACCACCAATACCACCAACATAACCAACAATGCCACTACCAATACCAGCACCACCAATATCACCATCAATACTACCACTACCAATACCACCACCAGCAATACCAATACCACCTCTACCAATACCACCACCACCAATACCACCAATACCACCACCACCAATGTCACCAATACCAATAAAACCACCAACAAAACCAATACCACTACCACCAATACCACTACCACCAATACCACCATCAATACCACAACCAATACCACCACCAATACACCACCAATACCACCACCGATACCACCACCACCACCACCAATGCCACTAATACCACCAATGCCACCACCAATACCACTAATACTACCACCACCAATGCCACCTCTACCAATACTACCACCACCACCAATACCACCACCACCACCAAAACTAATAGCACCACCACCAATAGCACCACTGATACCACCACCATCACCACCACCAATACCACCACCACCAATACCACCAAAACCAATACCACCACCACCAATACCACCACCACCAGTACCAACACCATCACCACCGATACCACCACCATCACCACCACCAATACCACCACCACCAATACCACCAAAACCAATACCACCACCACCAATACCACCACCACCACCACCAGTACCAACACCATCACCACCGATACCACCACCACCACCACCAATACCACCAATACTACCAACACCAATACCACCACCACCACCAATACCACCACCACCAGTACCACCACCACCAATACCACCAATACCAATGCCACCACCAAAACCAATACCACCACCACACCAAGACACCACCAATACCACCACCACCAATACTACCTCTACCAATACCACCACCAATACCACCAATACCAATAGCAATACCACCACCACCAATACCACCAAAACCAACACCACCACCACCACAACCACCACCAATACCACCACCAATATCACCAATAGCACCACCACCAGTAGCACCACCAATACCACCACCATCACTGCCAATACCACCATCAATACCACCACCACCAAGACACCACCAATACCACCACCACCAATACCACCTCTACCAATACCACCACCAATACCATCAATACCAATAGCAACACCACCACCACCAATACCACCAAAACTAATACCACCACCACCAAAACCACCACCAACACCACCAATACACCACCAATACCACCAAAACCACCACCAATACCACCAATATCACCAATACCACCACCACCATACCACCACCACCAATACCAATACAACCACCAATACCACCACCACCCCAATACCAATATCACCAAGACCACCAATACCACAACCATCAATACCACTATCAATACCACTAATATCAATACGAGCACCACCAATACGAGCACCACCAATACCACCACTGCCAATACCAGTACCACCACCATCAATACCAATACCACCACCAATTCCAATACCACCACCACTAATACCAATACTGCCACAATTACCACCAATGCACCACCACCAATACCACCACCACCACCAATACCACCACCATCACCACCAATACCACCAATGCCACCAACTATACCACCAGTACTACCACCATCAATGCCACCTCTACCTATACCACCAATACCACCACCACCAATACCACCACCAAAACCAATAGCACCACCACCAATACCAACACCAATACCACCACCAATTCCACCACCACCAATACCACCAAAACCAATACCACCACTACCAAAACCAATACCACCACCACCAATACCACCACCAATATACCACCAATACCACCACCACCAATACCACCACCAATACCACCAGCATCACCATCAATACCACCAACAATACCACCACCACCACTAACAATACCACCAACCACCACCAATACCACCACCACCAATACTACCTCTACCAATACCACAACCAATACCACCAATAGCAACACCACCACCACCAATACCACCAAAACCAATACCACCACCACCAAAACCACCACCAATATCACCAATAGCACCACCACCAGTAGCACCACCAATAGCACCACCACCAATAACACATCTACCAATACCACCACCAATTCCACCAATACCAATAGCAACACCATAACCACCAATACCACCAAAACCAATACGACCACCACCATCAAAACACCACCAATACCACCAAAACCACCACCAATACCACCAATATCACCAACACCACCACAATACCACCACCACCAATACCAATACGACCACCAATACCATCACCATCACCAATACCAATATCATCAATACCACCAATGCCACAACCACCAATACCACTAATACCAATACCACCACCACAAATACCAGCACCACCAATACCAGCACCACCAATACCACCACTGCCAATACCAGTACCACCACCACCAATACCAATACCACCACCAATACCTATACCACCACCACTAATACCAATACCGCCACCATTACCACCAATGCACCACCACCACCAATACCACCATCACCACCAATACCACCACCACCAATACCACCAATGCCACCAATACTACCACCACCAATACCACCACCAAAACCAATAGCACCACCATCAATACCACCACCACCACCAATATCACCACCATCACCACCAATACCACCACCAATACCACCACCACCAATACCACCACCAAAACCAATACGACCACCAATATACCATCAATACCACCACCACCAATACCACCATCAATACCACCTGCATCACCACCAATACCACCAACAATACCACCACCACCATTAACAATACCACCAAAATCACCACCACCAATACCACCACCACCAATACTACCACCACCACCAATACCACCTCTACCAGTACCTCCACCACCACCAATACCACCAATGCCACCACCACCAATACCACAAAAACCAATACCACCACCACCAAAACCACCACCAATACCACCACCACCACCAAGACACCACCAATACCACCACCACTGCCACTACCACCAATATCATCAATACCACCACCACCAATACCATCAATATCACCAATACCACCACCACCATACCACCACCACTGATACCACCAATACCAATACCACCACCACCAATACCAAGACCACCAATACAACCACCACCAATATCACCACCAATACCACTAATACCAATACCACCACAACAAATACCAGCACCAACACTAATACCACCACCACCAATACCACCACCACCAATACCAATACCACCACCACCAATACCAATACCGCCACCAATACCACCACCAATACCGCCAGCAATACCACCACCAATACCTCCACCACCACCAATACCACCACCACCAATGCCACCACCACCACCAATACCACCACCACCACCAATACCATCAATATCACCAATACCACCACCACCACCAATACCACCACAACAAATACCAACTCCAATACTAATACCACCACCACCAATACCACCACCACCAATACCAGTACCGCCAATACCTATACTGCCACCAATACCACCACCAATACCACCACCACCAATGCCATCACCAATACCACCACCAATACCACCACCACCACCAATACCACCAATACCAATACCACCACCACCAATACCACCACCACCACCCCCAATATCACCAATACCACCACCACCAATACCACCTCCACTAATACCACCACCACCACCAATACCACCAAAACCACAACCACAACCACCAATACCACCATCAATACCACTAATACCAATACCACAAATACCACCACCACCAATACCACCACCGCCAATACCAGCACCACCACCAATACCAATACCACCAATACCAACACCACCACCACCAATACCAATATGCCACCAATACCACCACCACCAATACCACCAATACCACCACCACCAATGCCACCAATACCACCACCACCAATACCACCTCCACCAATACTACCACCACCAATACCACCACCATCAATACCAATACCAACACCACCAATACCACCTCTACCAATACCACCACCACCACCAATACCAATAAAGCCACCACCAATACCACCACCACCACCACCAATACCACCAAAACCAATACCACCACCAATACCACCACCAATACACCACCAATACCACCACCACCAATACCACCACCATCACCAATACCACCACCACCACCACCAATACCACCACCAATACCATCAATATCACTAATACCACCACCACCATACCACCACCACCAATACCACCAATACCAATACCACCACCACCAATACCACTAATACCAATACCACCACAACAAATACCAGCACCAATACTAATACCACCAACACCAATACCACCACCAATACCAGTACCACCACCACCAATACCAGTACCACCACCACCAATACCAATACCGCCACCAATACCACCACCACCACCAATACCACCACCACCAATGGCACCACCACCAACAATACCACCAATACCACCACCACCAATACCACCACCACCACCAATACCACCAAAACCACAACCACAACCACCAATACCACCATCAATACCACTAATACCAATACCACAAATACCACCACCACCAATACCACCACCGCCAATACCAGCACCACCACCAATACCAATACCACCAATACCAACACCACCACCACCAATACCAATATGCCACCAATACCACCACCACCAATACCACCAATACCACCACCACCAATGCCACCAATACCACCACCACCAATACCACCTCCACCAATACTACCACCACCAATACCACCACCATCAATACCAATACCAACACCACCAATACCACCTCTACCAATACCACCACCACCACCAATACCAATAAAGCCACCACCAATACCACCACCACCAATACCACCAAAACCAATACCACCACCAATACCAACACCAATACACCACCAATACCACCACCACCAATACCACCACCATCACCAATACCACCACCACCACCACCAATACCACCACCAATACCATCAATATCACTAATACCACCACCACCATACCACCACCACCAATACCACCAATACCAATACCACCACTACCAATACCACTAATACCAATACCACCACAACAAATACCAGCACCAATACTAATACCACCAACACCAATACCACCACCAATACCAGTACCACCACCACCAATACCAGTACCACCACCACCAATACCAATACCGCCACCAATACCACCACCACCACCAATACCACCACCACCAATGGCACCACCACCAACAATACCACCAATACCACCACCACCACCAATACCACCACCACCAATACCACCACCACCACCAATACCACCAATACCAATACCACAAATACCAATACCACCGCCACCAATACCAATACCACCACCTCAGCGCCTCTCGCTCACTAGTAATAGCAGGGGCACTGTACGAGGCCTGAGCTGCAGCCGAGACCATCCCTCCCTCCCTCCATGCCTGCCTTAAAGCAAAGCCCGCCCTGCACCAGGAGGTGAATCCAGGGCCCTACTACAGCTGGAGTGTTTTTTATTAGGCCAAAGATAGCAATGACATTACGCAATGCCACACTGCACACTCAAATCATGGAGAGGGCAGGATATAGCCCACCCCTCCCGCTCTTCCTCCTTAGCCGCGACAGTGTAATCACAGAGCGAAAGGTGTTGGAGCGCTTTGTTAGTGTTTATAGCTCGGATCATATGTAACTCTCACTTCACACTTTGTGTCTGTGTAATTTACAACACTTACACATCTTCTTCAGGGCATTATTTATCACTACTTTGAAGACGTCGCAGGCCGGTCTCTTTCTCTGATATTTGCAATCTAACAAGCGGTCGAGAAGGCCCTTTATTACAATGCAATAGGTCTTGCATTTGCGAGAGTTTAAGCTATTAGTATTGTAAATGGCAATGCCTTTTATTTATGTTTTAAAACCCAAAACATAAATAAAAGGCATTGTCATTTACAATGCCAATAGCTCAAACTCATGTGAATGCAAGACCTATTACATTGCAAATGCTTGTTAACATCTCCATCGCCTTCATATCGAGGGGGAGATGTGCTATAGGGAAACAATGTTGCAATGCCTCAGCACACTCTGGTCAGTATAGATCCTTACCCTGACTGCAGCACACCAGTGTTTGTGTCTTTCTGATAGCTTCTCACTACCGTTCTTTTCTAGGTTGCCTTTATTATGTGCACTTGCACCTCCAATAACCCCCTCAGCAGGCCACACCCTAGAGTCTGGTCCATGAAGACTTCAGGAAGGCCTTTGGAGAAGACCTGCAATCCACGTTACTGTTTGGCAGGCTCTCTTCAACCTCCACCTTGGGTATCATCCACACATGACATACATAATGGCTTCCTCAATTATAAAAGTCAAATGCAGCACTTACTTTCCAAGCTCACCTTATTACACACTTATAGTATAAACATACATATAACATCAATGTCTCACATGAATGCAGCGAAGAACCCTGTTGCTTAGGACTGGCAAATAATTTCAAACAGGGAAGGTCAATGGTTAACTCTACTAGGGCAGGCAAGAGCCAAAAAGGACTGACCTGCAAGAATATTCAGTTGCTGCCACTATTTATAGTCCTTTACAGCATGATGAGCTTATGTTAGTCATGCTCAGAAAAGAAGGGGTTCACATGATGTGCCCCTCAAGACCACAGAGCCTGTTGTATGTGTCAACCTATTTTTAAACATATTGTTGTATGCTTAGGCCAAAAATAAAAAAAATGTCCAGAGATTTGCTACATGCGAAACTGAGGGCAAGCGTGCATGCTTTTCAGAGACATGCAGATGACATATCCATCCCAACAATGATATTCCGTCACAATGCTAAAGAACCCAGGTTAGAGGTAGGAATATTGAGTTCTATAATGTAACAAAGGTTTTTTTACATCATATTCAATGTATGAAATAATATGGGCCAGTAGTAACACAGGTAACCAAACAGAGTTCTCTAAAGGGCCCCAAAATAGTTCCTAGGGTAAGGATCCCCAGCCCCCCAGTTCTAAGAAGCCATGGCCCCCTAAGTGTAGGCCAGACAACCAGGGTCCCCGCAGGTGTTATACATGTGGTCAGGAGGGCCACATTGCGAGGGATCCCAAGTGCCCCTAGGCACCCCCAGAAACCACTTGTGCACTGTCACCGGGGTTAGTTAGTGTAGTGCTGGGGGAGGAGTTGGTTCCTAGTGAGTTTGGGGAGCCAGCTGTGATGACCCTTGTCTCATTAGGAGACAGAGAGATGGTCCAGGAAACCTGCCTGCCGGATAACACTAAAAAGTACCTGCAGTGGGTGACCATCAATGGGAGGAGGGTGGAGCCTCTGAGAGACACAGGAGCCAGTGTGACAACTGTCAGGTGTCAATGGGTGTCTGAAGAGCAGGTCATCCCCCATGTACTTCACCCTGTAGTTGCTGCGGACAACTCTGAGCACCTGTGTAAGGTGGCGCAGGTTCCCTTTGAGTGGGGGATCTCAGGTTCCTTGAAGGTCGTTGTAAGCCCATCCATGCCTGTTGATTGTCTGCTTGGCAATGACCTGGAAAGCTCACCTTGGAAGGAGGTGGAGCGCCAGGCTCATTTAAAGATGTTGGGACTGCCTGAGTGGGCCTGTGTGACCACTCGGTCAATGTCAGCCAGTAAGGGTGATCAAGAGGACCTGGAGCCTGAAAGAGTGGCCCAGGTGCCTGACAGAAAGAGGAAGGGTAGAGGGTGTGGAAACCAGCCCCCGAAGTTCCCACGGTCCAGGAGGAGGCAGAACTTGAGGGGGATGCCCTGGAACCTACAGAGGAACAAGTGGCCGAACTGGGAGACCTGCCTGAGCTGACCCATTGGCAACAGGAAGGAGGTCCCTCCAGGGAGGGGTTCTGCAAGGGGCAGATGGAATGCCCTACTCTTGTTGGTTTGCGGCAGCAGGCTGCGGACCAGGCAGAAGGTGGTCCGTCCAGATCACATTTGATTTATTGGGAGAATGGTGTCCTTTACAGTGAGCCTAAGGTCGCTGACCCCAGGGCAGCCCATGTGCTGGTGGCACCCGCGTGCTACAGGACCTTCCTAATGGGTCTGGCTCATGACGTGCCTTTAGCAGGACATTTGGGGTGCGACAAGACCTATCAGAGGCCTTCACACACTTTTACTGGCCCCAGATGCAGAGGCACGTTGGCACACATTGTAGGTCTTGTCAGACTTGCCAGGCAAGTGGCAAGACAGGAGGGAAGTGTAAGGCTCCCCTCCAACCCTTTCCTGTGGTGAGCACCCCTTTCGAGGGGGTGGGCATCGACATTATGGGGCCCCTGGAGCCTGAGACAGCCTTAGGCAACAAGTTTATCTTGGTCTTGGTGGACCATGCCACCCGATACCCGGAAGCTGTCCCTCTCAGGACAATCACAGCCCCTGTGGTGAGCCGTGCATTGATCGGGATCTTTACCCGTGTGGGGTTCCCCAGAGAGGAGGTCTCTGACTGTGGTACAAACTTCATTTCCAGGTATATGAAGTCACTGTGGGAGGAGTGCGGTGTAATGTACAAATTCAACAATCCTTACCATCCCCAAGGGAATGGGTTGGTTGAGAGATTCAACTGAACCCTGAAAGGCATGATAAAGGGTCTTGCAGAACCCATGAGACGCAAGTTGGAAGTCTTTCTACCATGTCTGTTGTTTGCCTACAGGGAGGTACCGCAGAAATCATTAGGGTTCAGTCCCTTTGAATTGCTGTATGGGCATCGTGTCAGAGGACCTCTGAATCTGGTGAAGGAGGGCTGGGAGAAAACTCCTGGTAAGACCCCCCCAAGATGTGTTCAGCTACATGCTGGCCTTCAGAAACCAGGCTCAACGCTTCAGGAAACTCGCTCAGGCGAACCTGGAAGCCACCCAGGAGGAGATGTAACGATGGTACGACCAGAATACCACTCTGGTTGAGTTTCAGCCTGGCCAAAAAGTGTGGGTGATGGCACCAGTGGAGCCTTGTGCGCTCCAAGACAAGTGGACTGGTCCATTTGAGGTGGTGGAGTGCAAGAGTGATGTAACCTACCTGGTTAACTTGCAGACTCCTAGGAACCCTTTGCGGGTCCTGCATGTGAACAGTCTCAAACCTCACTTTGAGAGGTCTGAAGTCAGAATGCTCCTGGCTACAGATGATGGATGGAAGAGGAGAGTGAGTCTCTTCCTGACCTCCTGTCAGTCAAGGAACATGATGGGTCAGTGGATGGAGTGAACCTCTCTCCCACCCTGACCCCAGAGCAGCAGAGGGACTATCGCCAGGTGCTGGGACAGTTCGCCTCCCTGTTCTCCCGGACTCCAGGAGTCACCAATTGGTGTGTTCATGATGTGGACACTGGGGACAGTTTACCTGTAAAACATCAAATTTACATGGTAACTGAGTCAGGGCCAGCATTAAGGAAGAAGTTTCCAAAATGTTGGCGTTAGGGGGATAGAGCCCTACAGCAGCCCCTGGGCTTGCCCAGTGGTCTTGGTTCCAAAAGTTGCTGCGCCCGGTGCCACTCCTGAACTCCGGTTCTGCGTGGACTACCGTGGGCTCAATGCCATCACCTGGACTGACGCACACTCCTGAGCTCATTGATCGTCTTGGAGCTGCCCAGTACCTTAGCACGTTTGATCTATCATCTGGGTACTGGCAGATTGCCTTCACTGATGGGGCAAGAGAGAGGTCTGCGTTTTCAACGCCAGAGGGGCACTACCAGTTCCGTGTCATGCCCTTTGGGTTGAAGAACATCACTGTCACGTTCCAGAGACTGGTCAACCAGGTACTGTCCGGGCTGGAGGAATTCAGCGCTGCTTACCTGGATGACATTGCTGTGTTCAGCTCCAGCTGGGAGGAACACTTGCAACAACTCTGTGAAGTGTTGAAGGCTCTGCAGAAAGCAGGCCTCACTATCAAGGCCAGTAAGTGCCAGATAGGGCAGGGTTCTGTGGTGTACTTAGGGCACCAGGTAGGAAGCGGCCAGGGGTGCCCCCCCTACAACATAAGATCGACACCAGTCTGGCTTGGGAGCCCCCCAAGACCCAGACTGAGATGAGAGCCTTTCTAGGACTCACCGGGTACTACAGACGGTTTGTCAAGGGATATGGCACCATTGTTGCCCCCTTGACAGAGATGACTTCAAGGAAGCAGCCAAGGAAAGTGATCTGGACCGATGCCTGTCAGACCGCTTTTGATGCCCTGAAATCTGCCATGTGCACAGCGCCCGTGCTCAAGGCATTCAACTTTTTCCATGAATTTGTTGTGCAGACAGATGCTTCAGAGCATGGTGTGGGAGCAGTACGCTCGCAATTGAACGACAAGGGTTTGGACCAACCCATAACTTTCATTAGTAGGAGGCTACTTCCCAGGGAACAGAGGTGGAGTGCAATTGAAAGAGAAGCTTTTGTTGTGGTCTGGGCACTGAAGAACCAAAAGACCCTTCTTGTTTGGGACTCACTTCCGGGTTCAGACAGACCACATGCCCCTCGGATGGTTGATGCAAATGAGGGGTGAGAACCCAAAACTGTTGAGGTGGTCCTTCTCCCTACAGGGAATGGACTTTATGGTGGAACACCGCCCTGGTACAGAACACGCCAATGCTGATGGTCTGTCCAGATTCTTCCGCCTTAGTGATGAGAACTCCCAAGAAGGTGGGTAGTTCTCCCCATCCTTCAGCTGGAGGGGACACGTGTTAGACTTGGCATCTTTGGCGTGGTTTCCCCGGACTTTTTGCCTCTATCGCCTGCATTTTTGATGCTGTGCTGGATTTCGTTTTTACTGACTTAGATGCTTTGGGCACTTTGCCACTGCTGATCAGTGTCAAAGTGCAAGTGCTCCCTGTGTAAATTGTTATTATGATTGGTTCTCCCTGATTGGCATATTTGATGTACTGGTCAGTCCCTAGTAAAGTGCGCTGAGTGTGCCGGGGCTGGTAAATCAAATACTACCAGTGGGCCTGCAGCACTGATTGTGCCACCCACATGAGTAGTTCTGAAACGATAACTCAGACCTGCCACTGCAGTGTCTGTGCGCAGTTGTTAACTGCCATGTCGACTTGGCGAGTGCACCCACTTGCCATACCCTAACCTTCCCTTTTCTTACATGTCAGTCACCCCTAAGTCTCTGACCGTGGTACAAACTTCATTTCCAGGTATATGAAGTCACTGTGGGAGGAGTGCGGTGTAATGTACAAATTCACCACTCCTTACCATCCCCAAGGGAATGGGTTGGTTGAGAGATTCAACGGAACCCTGCAAGGCATGATAAAGGGTCTTGCAGAACCCATGAGACGTAAGTTGAACGTCTTTCTACCATGCCTGTTGTTTGCCTACAGGGAGGTACCGCAGAAATCATTAGGGTTCAGTCCCTTTGAATTGCTGTATGGGCACCCTGTGAGAGGACCTCTAAATCTGGTAAAGGAGGGCTGGGAGAAAACTCCTGGTAAGACCCCCAAGATGTGTTCAGCTACATGCTGGCCTTCAGAAACCAGGCTCAACGCTTCAGGAAACTCGCTCAGGTGAACCTGGAAGCCAACCAGGAGGAGATTAAACGATGGTACGACCAGAATACCACTCTGTTTGAGTTTCAGCCTGGCCAAAAAGTGTGGGTGATGGCACCAGTGGAGCCTTGTGCGCTCCAAGACAGGTGGGCTGGTCCATTTGAGGTGGTGGAGTGCAAGAGTGATGTAACCTACCTGGTTAACTTGCAGACTCCTAGGAACCCTTTGCTGGTCCTGCACGTGAACAGTCTCAAACCTCACTTTGAGAGGTCTGAAGTCACAATGCTCCTGTCTACAGATGATGGAATGGAAGAGGAGAGTGAGTCTCTTCCTGACCTCCTGTCAGCCAAGGAACATGATGGGTCAGTGGATGGAGTGAACCTCTCTCCCACCCTGACCCAGAGCAGCAGAGGGACTATCGCCAGGTGCTGGGACAGTTCGCCTCCCTCTTCTCCCTGACTCCAGGAGTCACCAATTGGTGCGTTCATGATGTGGACACTGGGGACAGTTTACCTGTAAAACATAAAATTTACATGCTAACTGACAGAGTCAGGGCCAGCATTAAGGAAGAGGTTTCCAAAATGTTGGCGTTAGGGGGATAGAGGCCTGCAGCAGCCCCTGGGCTTGCAGAGTGGTCTTGGTTCCAAAAGCTGCTGCGCCCGGTGCCACTCCTGAACTCCGGGTCTGCGTGGACTACTGTGGGCTCAATGTCATCACCCGGACTGACGCGCACTCCTGAGCTCATTGATCGGCTTGGAGCTGCCCAGTACCTTAGCACGTTTGATATCGTCTGGGTACTGGCAGATTGCCTTGACTGATGGGGCAAGAGAGAGGTCTGCGTTTTCAACGCCAGAGGGGCACTACCAGTTCCGTGTCATGCCCTTTGAGTTGAAGAACGTCCCTGCTATTTCCAGAGACTGGTCAACCAGGTACTGTCCGGGCTGGAGGAATTCAGCGCCGCTTACCTGGATGACATTGCTGTGTTCAGCTCCAGCTGGGAGGAACACTTGCAACACCTCTGTGAAGTGTTGAAGGCTCTGCAGAAGGCAGGCCTCACTATCAAGGCCAGTAAGTGCCAGATAGGGCAGGGTTCTGTGGTGTACTTAGGGCACCAGGTAGGAAGCAGCCAGGGGGTGCCCCCCCTACAACCGAAGATCGACACCAGTCTACCTTGGGAGCCCCCCAAGACCAGACGGAGGTGAGAGCCTTTATAGGACTCACCGGGTACTACAGACGGTTTGTCAAGGGATATGGCACCATTGTTGCCCCCTTGACAGAGATAACTTCAAGGAAGCAGCCAAAGAAAGTGATCTGGACCGATGCCTGTCAGACCGCTTTTGACGCCCTGAAATCTGCCATGTGCACGGCGTCTGTACTCAAGGCACCCAACTTTTTCCATGAATTTGTTGTGCAGACAGATGCTTCAGAGCATGGTGTGGGAGCAGTATGCTCACAATTGAACGACGAGGGCTTGAACCAACCTATAACTTTCATTAGTAGGAGGCTACTTCCCAGGGAACAGTGGTGGAGTGCAATTGAAAGAGAAGCTTTTGCTGTGGTCTGGGCACTGAAGAAGCTAAGACCCTTCTTGTTTGGGACTCACTTCCGGGTTCAGACAGACCACAGGCCCCTCAGATGGTTGATGCAAATGAGGGGTGAGAACCCAAAACTGTTGAGGTGGTCCATCTCCCTACAGGGAATGGACTTTACAGTGGAACACCGCCCTGGTACAGAACACGCCATTGCTGATGGTCTGTCCAGATTCTTCAGCCTTAGTGATGAGAACTCCCAAGAGGTTGGGTAGTTCTCCCCATCTTTCAGCTGGAGGGGACATGTGTTAGACTTAGCATCTTTGGAGTGGTTTCCCCTGACTTTTTGCCTCGAACGCCTGCATTTTTGATGCTGTGCTGGATTTCGTTTTTGCTGACTTAGATGCTTTGGGCACTTTGCCACTGCTGATCAGTGTCAAAGTGCAAGTGCTCCCTGTGTAAATTGTTATTATGATTGGTTCTCCCTGATTGGCATATTTGATTTACTGGTCAGTCCCTAGTAAAGTGCGCTGAGTGTGCCAGGGCTGGTAAATCAAATACTACCAGTGGGCCTGCAGCACTGATTGTGCCACCCACATGAGTAGTTCTGAAACAGTAACTCAGACTTGCCACTGCAGTGTCAGTGCGCAGTTGTTAACTACCATGTCGACTTGGCGAGTGCACCCACTTGCCATGCCCCAACCTTCCCTTTTCTTACATGTCAGTCACCCCTAAGGTAGGCCCAAGGTACCCCTGTGGGCAGGGTGTAGTGTATGTGAAAGCTAGGACATGTCCTGATGTGTGTGGCATGTCCTGATAGTGAATTACTGCCAATTTCGTTTTTCTCTATTGCAAGGCTACCTGTTCCCATAGGACAGAATGGGGATTTGTTTATAACATCTTATAAAAATAACTGCCCCTGGGAATAAAGTTCCGTATGCCTGAACTCAGAGTATTAAAATGCATCTTTTAGTGAGGGTGATTTTTACATTCTGTGTTTGAAAATACCACTTTTAGAAAGTAGGTGTTTTCTTGCTTAGCTATCCAGTGTGCCTCTGCTAGGATGTGGATTGACTGTCTGGGTTTGGAGTGTCAGGGGTTGGGGAGGAGCAGTGGCTCCAGAGAGCCTGAAGAGTCAGGGCTGGGTTGAATAGACCTGGGCTGCCTTTAGAGTAGGGGGGAGGAGATTTCCTTTCACCTGAATGGGCCTGGTCTGCTTTCCACAATGCTGTCTCCACCTCCTGCCAGGAAGTTGCACAAGAGAGAACAGAACTGGTTTTGACTGAGCACAGGGCTTCTCTGCACAAAGAGAACAAAGACATTTTGGGGTATAAGTATTAGACCTAAAACCCCTGAACTTTAGACTACTTCTGGAATCAAGAGGAACCTTTGCCAAGGAGAAGAGCTGGAGAAACTGAGGAGAAGTACTGCCCTTGCTGTGTGTCTGGGGTTGGCCTGCAGTTGCTGTTTCTGCCAGGGAATGGAGAAGGACTTTGCTGTGTGCTGTGTCCCCTGCTTGAGGAAAGTCTCCAAGGGTTTGAGTAGAGCTTGCCTCCTGTTTTGAAGTCTCAGGGACACAAAGACTTCACCCCCAGCTCCCTGAACTTCCTTGCTGGGAGTTCTGACCTGCCAAGAAGTGCCTGTGACTGTGTGGGGCCTCTGAAGGTTGTTTCTGCTTTGGGAGCTGGAAAAGCAATTCAACGACAAGAAATCGGCGCATCGCTCTTCTTGCGGCAGTTTTTCCGACTCAACACCGTCGTGCGAGAAGAATCTCCCCGCATCGCCGCGCCGCTGCCAAAATCGACGAAGCGCCTGTCGCCGCTGCAAGAATCGCGCCTCAAGGGATCGCAGCTGAAGAAATCGACACAGCGCCACTCGACGCCACCGCATCGTTCGCCGACGCATGCCGAATTTCCAATCATCGTCCCTGTGCGGCAAGTTTTCCCCGACGCATCACCCGCGGATCGGAATCGCCTCAGAATCGACGCATCGCTTTCCCCTATAGACTGGATCCGACGCACCGCTCCCCTGTGCCCAGCGGAACTGTTGCATCGCATCCACGAAGGTCTCAGGAAACGACGCATCTCTTTGTTTTCTGACGTTTCCCATCGCTGCGGCTGTTTGGCTTGATGAATTTTGTCACAACGACAGGTACTTTGCAAGAAATCACACATCCTTAGTTTTCTATGGACTCTGTTGCTAAAACCTTTTGAAAGTAATTTTTCTTAATACATGTATGTTGGATTTTTTTCATTTTGGTCTTGTTAAGTTTAGATAAAGATACTTTATTTTTCTAATCTGGTGTGGTGTCCAATTGTGGTGTTTTCACTGTGTAACTGTGTGTGTTGGTACAAATACTTTACACATTGCCTTTGGGATAAGCCTGTCTGCTCGTGCCAAGCTACCAAGGGGGTGAGCAGGGGTTATCTAGAGTGTGTATCCCCCTTACCCTGACTAGAAGCAAGGGTACCTATTTGGACAAAGATACCTACCTCTACCAACTAGAGACCCCATTTCTAACAGTACCTTTTTATTTCTTTTATGTTTTTATGTGTATTTATGTATACTGTATTAAAACTTTGCTCTGCCCCTCTAATCGGCAACTTTCCAGCCGCGTCTGGTATCAGTGCAGGAATTCACTACAATAAATTGACGAGTACCAAACTGTATATTATTATTAGAGTGATTGTAAACTTATACTTTTAAAATATATGAAGTTGTGATCCAACGTAATAGATTACTCTCAGATGTTATAACTTCATATGCTCAAAAATGTTTGATTAATTTCTTAATGACATTTTGTAATTGTGCATTCTCATCTATAGCAGTTAGATTTCATGCTTAATCCAGAGGGAGTAAAAGTTCCCCATGTAGCAGCCTAATACTGATATCACTATGGCTGCATTCTTTTACAAATGCTCTTGTGTATACTGTCTTTCCGTGATTTCTCTCACAGCAACCTCTTCTGCATCACCTGGCCTCGGCTGAACACACACTCACGGATTCTTCCTCTTCATCTAAGCGATCACATAAGATATGAGGCGGATCACTCACATCCTTACACTTTGCCAGATGATCCATATTCCACTGAAGTTCATCCTCTGTAGCTGGAGTGTGGTCACCTTATTTTAACTATGTCTTCAGATAAAACTGCATGTGTCACTTTATTTTAACACGTTCTACACTTCCTCTCATATCATTTTTGTTAAACGAACATATGTTGTTGCTCTTATTCTAAATTTTATTTTCTAGTATTATGTTCCACATCCATTCTATTCTTTGAAACACTTCCTTGTCAATACACTACATTGCCTAGTTTGTCCATATACTGTTTTTGGTCTCTAACTCAGTGCACCGCTTAATGACTCTTAAGTCATTCTATTTAGCCTTGCTATGCTGTTAATCATGTTAAATTCACTACATGGTTAAATAATCATGCATGTGTTCTGATACAAATAGCACTTCTTGTCACTACCACTACCTTCTGGATATCTTTCTCCTTGTCTTGTAATTAAATCTGGAAGGAGTGCAAACTTAGATCAATGTGTCTCTTTCCAGACATAGGGCCTTTTTTAGAGTTTGGTGGATGGGATACTCGATCAAAGCGTGACGAATATCTTGGCCACCATATTGTAGGTGCCATAGGCTATAACGCACTTGTAATACAGTGGATGGCATATCCGTCACATTTGTATCCCGTCCAGCATACGCTAAATGAGTCCATAGTCTTCAATTCCTTGTCATTTCCCATCTCTCTACCAACAGTAGATCACTAACATGTTTTTGTTATGCATCTCGTGCCATTAAATTGATCATTGATCTTTAGGCGCCTTTTCAATTTGCGTGATAGAGCCCATTTATCATCTCAATTTTGTCCCATCCTTCTCAAAGAGTTCATCCTCGGCATGGACTATTGCCATCTTTTGTACTGTCATCCATTATTACTAACAATTCTTAATGTAGTGAGAAGAAGCAGGCAAACTAGGTACCGGCTTCAGTGCTTTTCACTTATCCTGCTTAGAACCTTCTCATGCTTTCTTTAAGATTTGTCATCAGTCCATTCTCTTCATCTATCAACTTACACACAGACTTGTCTAACGAAAGAAAAAAGCAATCACATGTTCATGCATGCACTGCGTCGCAGTTAAAATTCTGCATCTGTGATTCCAATCTTTCTACTATTGTTACGTTTTCTGCACCACTAAAAGATAACACATTTAACTGCTGTTTGCAAACATTCCTTAGATACATTTTTTACTGTTAAATCTTTTATCATCAAAGTAAAAAACAATGCCCAGCACAATCGCCCCCCTAAACTCGCAACTTTGGGGCACACATCCTCTTGCCATGCATTAGTGTTAGTCTCCTGTCTTTGAGGGACATGCCTTTATTTATTCTTCGCGCCATCATGTTGAGAAGTTACTATCGTCAAAAGATATTAAACTTTTCTTTTTAAGTGGTAAGTGTGTTAGTGCTTAGCACATCTCTTGGTATGTTTTAAATGGCATTTCCTATTCACTCCTCCAGCTGAAATTGTAAACGTACTTCCTTTCCGTGTATGTATGAAGCTCTCGTGCACTCCAGTCACCACCTTGGCACTGAAGAGCCACTAATCAGTAGTCACAGATACAGATGAAAAGTAACAGCACTAAGGTCAACAAAATGCCCTCCCCAAAGAGAAAAGGTCTGGATGCAACTGATGTGTATGCGGAGCTCATTCAGTATCAGGGGGTCATGCTTGGCGTCCTGCTTGGCTCCATTTGGTCCAAAGGAGCTGAACATTAGATGTCAATATGTGCCTGGAAATCCTGTCCTTCTGGTACAAATAACGAATGGCTCACAGCACTAGAGCACCACAAAAAAGTTTCGCATAACCAGCGCTTCAAAACTATCCAGTTCAATATACTGTACCGTGCGTATCTTACACCGGAGCGGCTTAAGCACTTCTTCCCTGCAACACAGTTTGAATGCCCGTGCTGCCACATGCCCGACACCACATTTGTCCATATGTTATGGACATGCCCCACACTACAGAACTACTGGGCAGGAGTACACACAACGATACAGGCAGTCACAGGCCTAACGGGCCTTGCTACATGGGAGGCCAGCGCTTTGGGGATATTTAAGCGACACAAGCAGAAAAAGGTGGAAACCCGCTTCGCGATACTGGCCCTGCTCCTAGCAAAGCGAAGCATCACACTGCATTGGCGTTCTTCGGAGGGTCCCCCGATACCGGCATGGAGGGGGGAAGTCACGAAATGGGGAGCCGCGGAAGAAGATGCAATCAGACTGGAGGAGGCGCGCGGAACGCGACGCCGCCCCATATCCATGGAGTGGTCGATGCTCCTTCACAGCTTCAAGCAGGTACAAGAAACCCCCGCAGAAGCCCCAACAGCTACTCAGGCGGTGCTAAGCCCCACAACGCCCCACACCACACAGAGGACCGCCCGAGCGGGTCCCGCCCCACCCCCCGCCCTTCCCCCAATGGAACTCCGTGCTTGTCCCGGTGAGAGTGCAACACCTGATGTTACTAGACTAGCAAAGACTACGTGGGGCCATAGGCCCCGGATGCCCTCATTCCTAGCCCCATCTCCCCGAGTTATTCCCCCTAGTTAGTTTGAATAAAACGGATTTCTTCTGATCTGACACAAGAGCAGCAAGGGCGCACCAATCAGACTCAAGAATCAAGTAGTCCACTACAAGTCCCACTTTCGTTAAGAGCACATTTTACGTACATAATGCACACCTGGACAATTAATCAATATTTTGTAATGGTAATGCAACACACTAAAAGCTAAACAACTGTAATTGTTGCTGTAAGCTGTATACCCTGTTTGAATACGAAAAATACAATAAAAAGGTTTACAAAAAAAAATCAGATCCTGTGTGTATTATATAGAATACGACATACAAACTTGAAGCCGTGTGCTAGCTTAAAATAAACAAGCACGTGGCAAGTAAGAATTAAGTAGTTTTAGACACATCTATGAGCTCTCCTCATCTGAGGAAGAAGCCAACCTTCAACATTCTGTGACAGTGAGAGGCCAATGATATGGAGGGGGAACAAACATGAAAGGTACCATACCATGTAGATAAGAAGGACAAAGGAAAATGCATTAAACACAGATCATAACCCATCTCCAGACCATGTGGCAAAGAAAAAAAAATCAAAAGAGGAGTTCAATGCCATACACAAATGTACATAAAAAAATAATTATGCCATCTGGGTGCAGGTCTGTGTGGTTTGGTAATGGAAGATCGTTATCTGTTAATGCTTCCGTAGGCACTGAGGGAGATACATTCTCTAAATTCAGAGTATCATCATAAAACTTGGCTAGTCTGTCCATACTCTTGTTAACCTGACATCATTTTTGTCACATATGTCAAATAATTCAGCTTCCTCTTTGATAATCACATATTTCAATACATTTTTACAGTGCTAAACATTGACTTTAATTTTTTGAAATACACAGGAAGTTGCTTGCCATGATCCATATTGTTCTTTGTGAAAATTAGGGAATCACGAATAAAGAATACAACTTACTGATCAAAGAATGAATTATTATGCGAAATACAGATGAAGCAGAAGCAGTTGAAACGATACCCTGCAATTATTTTGCCACTAATGAGAGGGGCTAATCATTTGCCTGGTTCAGTTTTCCCAATCATTCCTTATATACACATCATCTACTATGCGTCTCAATTGCTTTTATTTTGTGTGGGACTCAATTATTCTGCTTCACTGTAATTGCATTGTGCATCAGCTTTATTTTAAAGATTGCCATTCTTCAACTCTGCTATCAAATTTGTATATAAAGTCTGGAATTTTATTTTATCACTATCGCTATGAACAATCTACTTGTTAACACAAAACACCAAATATGTTCAGGAACTCTTCATTCTTCCCATTCAAAAACAGAGTCTCCATCTTTCGCCCAATATTTTGTTCTAATGGCTAAGAATGTGCATACTTTTCTACCACATACTCTTGGATATAAATTCGGTTTGCACCAAAATGTTGTCTTCCTACATACTTGATCATCAATCCACTAATGAAGCAATGCACCTCCAGTACTTATTCTGTGGTACAGAGGAACATCACCATCAAATGTTCCAGTGAAGTGGTGGGCAGGACAATGTTGTTCACTCTTCCAACCATAACGTCTTCTTCTCATTTCTCTTCCTGACTATTGCAGACATTTGCAATATACCATATTATGCGATGTATTACTTGCAATTCTTGCTCAGTACTGGAAATCCTTTGTTGTTTTCAAAGTGTCCAAATCTTTCACATCCGTAGCACTTATTTCATGTTGTTGTACTCTATTTCTTTCCTCTTTTTTGTCTTTTGATTGTTACTTCATGAAATCATAGCAGTACACACATTTCACTTGCTCCAGCTGAAGTTACTACACTACTCCAGAGATTGAATAAATTACTCTACAACCTACTCCATTGTTGGATTTTCACTCAGCCACAGTGTCGTGTTTTTGTTCTTTTACTGTCACCATTGATTATCTACTAAATGTTCTACATTTGATTCCTGAAATTTTCAGTCTTTCGTATTGACTTTAGAGCTCTCTTGTCATTGACACATATTGATGTATTGTTTCTTCGGGTACCTTTCTTTCATAACGCGATGTATTCGGTGAAAATATTTTTTGGACCTTCTTATCACATCTTCATAATCATTTAAGTTGTTTCCTGCAACAGCTTCCCCTAATGAGGGACACTGTTCAAACTTTTTGGGACCCTCGTGGCATATTTACAAGAAAGTGGCGAAGCGTGTCGTTAAGCCAAGAAGGCTAACGACACGCTTCGTCACTTTAGAAATGCAGGGCTGCACCATATTTACTAGAATATGGTGCTGCCCTGCGTTTCCCCCTGCGCTGGCGCTAAATTTACCTGCCTAGCGCCAACGCAGGCACCTTTGCACCATTGTGCAAGGGTGCCTGTATTGACGGGAAGATTGTTTATGTGCAGGAAGGTCCCCCTTCCCGCACATAAACTATCTTTAAATGCTGTTTTGTAACTTCTATGTGTGCTGCAGCAGCACACATAGAAGTTGCAAAACGTCATTTGTTTTTAAATGATTGTTTATGTGCAGGAAGGGACCTTCCTGCACATAAATGATCATTGGCGTTTTGCTGTTTCTATGTGTGCTGCCCAAGGCAGCACACATGGAATCAGCAAAAACGAGGAGAAATAAAGCATTTCTCCTCATTTCGCCTATTTAAGACCAGGTTTTCCCTGGTCTTAATTTTGGCGCTGCCTCCTATTTACGCTGCTCTTGTAAATAGAGGGCAGCGTCAAAAATCAATGGGTGTTGCGGTGGAACACCCACCACAACACCCATTGCCCACCCCTTTCACACTAAGTGTAGTGTTAAGTGGCTTAACGCTGCCTTGTAAATAAGGCAAAGCTCCTATCACCATCACAACTTCGCTAAAAGTGACATTGTGGTGGCGATAGGGGCTTGTAAATATGCCCCCTCATTTCTGAAAGAGCAATATAGCAGCCGGTCACCCTTCTTCCCCACATTAGAGCATAGAGGTAAGTGCTCTGCACATGTAAAAGTGAGTGCAATAAACACTCCTTTCTTAATTGGCACTAGTGTAAATAGTGGTGCAACTACTGTGTGCACGCATTATTAACATATGCTCCTAGATGTAAAGGACTGTGATAGCATCTATGTCTCCAAGTTCAAAAGATTCGTCTTCAATTGCATGCAAATCAGTATCAAGCTTTTTTATTTAAACCAAGATATTATTTTTAGACTCTTGGGACCTTCCCAGGGATTGTTTTGTTAGGTCCTGAGCTGTCATGCGATATGAGTAGTACTGATGAACTGTCATTCGATGTTCAGTATGGAATCGGGTGAATCTGTTTTATGCATCACCATACCTTCCTTCTTTAACCGTTTATTTGAAAATGTCACCAGGAATGCTTATGATTTCGGATTCTGCGTTTTCCCTTTCCTGTGCCATTTAAGTCTGAATATTTATATACATTTATGCATGTTTAATTGTTGCATATTTACATGTAATACTGTTTTGTATACTGCAGCTTCTTTAAAATATTATATTCAACAATTCATGCATCAGGGTAAAGTCATGGTTGATGCTTTTGAGCATGTTGTTATACGCTGTGGCTTTAATTTATTTAAATTCAACCACTCATGAATATAGATGTAGTCAGTGTTTGCCGGCTGCTCACATTGAGGCGCTCACTCACCATGACAGAAAACATGTAGAGAGCGTGAATTTTCCGTCTGCTGTCCTCACTGTAATATCTCACAGCAGCAGAGTTGATTCCGGACGCATTTGAGGACTCTGTTTCTTCAAGCTCTACAGGTTTCTGACTTAATTCAAGAACTGTGATCTCGTCTCCTTCTCGTGCATACCTTAAATGGCGCCCAATTGACGACTACAAAGCTTTGTGGGGCATATTTACAAGCCCCTTGCGCCACTTTTGCGCCGCCGTTGCGTCACGCATGTGATGCAGCGGCGACGCAAACCATGCGCCGCGTTGCGCTATATTTACAAAGTGACGCATCTAGGGAGATGCGTCACGTAGTAAACCCCTGCGCCACATGAAACCTGCGTCAGGTTTCATGTGGGCGTACCGGCGCAAGGGGGGGGCGTTCCGGCGCAGGAACGCCTCGGCAAAGTGACGTAGTGAAATCTACAAGATTTCACGCAGTCACTTTTCCGACGCTGGTGCGTCAAATCCTTACGCCTGCTTCAAGCAGGCGTAAGGATTGACGCACCATGTTAGGGATAGGGAAGGTTGGAACAGTGCTGGAGTTGCGTCGCGCTTGCGACACAACTTCAGCACTGCGTCAACCTTCCGCCGGCAGATGCGTCACGCATCTGCTTATCCTTGCGCCACGATGCGCCGCATTGTAAATGCGGCGCATCGGACGTGGCGCAAGGGTAAACTTGCGTGACGCATTTTCCCTGGCGCATCCCTGCTGATATGCAGGGATGCGCCAGGGAACGTAAATATGCCCCTAAATCTCTGTGATCCCACATATCTTATTCAAAAATGTCTTTATTAGAAGGATCTCAGAACTTGTGACGCAAAGTTAAAAGATCTCTCTCTTATTAAGAAGAAGACCACCCTATGCAGATACTTCCGGGACGAAGGACCTATAATCTAGAATTACTGCCCCTTCTTTTATAACGAATGCTAACTTTTACCATCTTCAAATCAAACTTGCTCCCTGACAACTTGTTTTTTCTGACTGTAGACTCATCTCTGGTATTGCTCTCACAGTGATCACCTACATTTTCTGATATGTCCTTAACGTCCCAGCACCATTTGGTTCTGCCCCTCTGGTCCTTCTGATTTGCTCATTGATGTTCCTTTATATGTTCTTCAGTCCTAATGGACCCTCGTTCAGCTTTCACCGACCCCTGAAGTAAATCGCCTACAGCCTTGGTTTGATGTCAAGGCTGCATGGCTCATTATTATATTGACTTTAATTATTGTGAAACAATGAACTGCACTCACACAACGTGGGCGGTGGATCCCATTTTGGTCTACAATAATCATCCTTTGTCATTAACCAGTCCTTTATGTATCTTCATGGATTTATGTTCCTCTATATCATATCCATATTACCTCTTTCTTTCTTACAGCCATTATACAATTGTGCATGCTACTATGGTCAATACACGATTGACTATTGGTGTTCAACTTTCAAGGTCCTAGCGCTCTATTCGCCTTTCCCCTCTCTCCTCTATTTCACTGGCATTTCTTACAAAGACAGGTGGACGAGTGTAGGAGAGTAGGATCTGCTTCTTATAGTTACCCCCACTTTTTGCTGATGTTTCACTGTTTTCGACTTAGTCTGACTGGGATCCTGCTATTCAGGACCCCAGTCTATCTGCTTTCTCCTCTAAATTGATTGCATGTACTTTAGGTACACTCCAGATTGGATTCTGGGGTACCCTTATAAGACCCTAGTATATGGTATACTATGTACCCAGGGCATAGGTACCCCAGAGGCCTCCCAGGGGCTGCAGCATGTATTATGCCACCCCTGAGAGGCCATCCAAAATGACACAACAGGTCTGCTACTGCAACCTGTGTAAGGTGGTGCATGCACCCCTTACTTAGATATAGGTTCACTATATCTATCCTGATCACTGCACATATAAGCCTATCAGTCACCCCTATGGCAGGCCTTATCAATCCTGAAGGCAGGGTGCTGGGTTTTATGTGAGAGGGTGCCCCTGCATGAGCAGAGCCCCTCTATAGCCTTCGGAACCACTATTCCGGGGTTGTCTGTGATGCAGCCAACCATATACTCTTAAGTGCATTATAACCTCGCGGTAAATGCTAACTTTAAAATGGCTGCAAGGAATTATGTCGTGTTTGGTGTCAAACACCTTGGAATCATACCTCCACACCAGTAACTGGTGTGGGAGGTATGATTCCTCCCTCCTAGAGGAGAAATATGACAGCACCGGTACACCCGGTACCAGCTTCACAGAGCCCTGGCATCACAAAATGGATGCTGCCAGCCACAGACACGAGTCTGCCCTCCTGCTGCTGGACGTAACTCCGGCAGGGGAGGCTGGACAATAGGTTTCCTGTCACAGGGAGGTGTGACCACCTCCCAGACAGGCTTTAGTGTATTGGGGCTGGGTGGGTGCACTCCAAGAGTGCTTTGATGTCTGCACTGGGGGCACATTTGGTGTCCCTGTGCATAGTCCAGCTCAAACCGGTTGCAGGGGCACTCAGCCCCTGCTCTGGCACGAAACTGGACAAAGGACATGGGTGTAGCCACCCCTCTGTCCTGACCATCCCATAGGTGGGTCCCCAGAGTTTGTCCCACCCCTTCCTTGGGTATAAAGTAGGAACCCCTGACTACAGGACTTTAGATTTTACCTGGACTAAACTCTGCTACAGAAACCAAGTAACCTTCGACGATCTACGCTTTGCTGGACGACTGAAGAATCTCCCTTGGAGTAAAGGAGTTACTCCCCTGCAACGCAGGCACCTCAACGCATCTGACCGGTTTGCATCTATGCAGCTCCCGACGGACTCCGAAGATTTTGCAACACAGGAGGTGGGTGCCCAAGCTTCCCCGAGGCCGACTAGTGCTCTCAGCAAACCTGAGACCTGCAGCCCTCGTGGGAACCGTGCAACCCGGACCCCTGGACACCGTGCACATTTGCAACAGCATATGCTTCTAGGCAATCCCTGAGGCTGTGCTTTGGGCTACTTGTAGTCCAAGCCCCGAGCAGTGTTTCCACCGAAGATTACTGGCCTACAGTCCACGAGTGTCCCGTGGGCTGGTATTGTGTGATTCCTCTCGAGGTCCCTTCGCGATCCCTGGTCCGTTGACCTGTGGGTCCCTGAGAAGGCAACTTTAACTTTCAGTGGGCTTCCCTGGTTGCTCCAGACGTGCCCTGACTCTCCATTGCTTGGGGAGTCCCCAGAACCTTGCTGGTCCTCACAGAAGCATCATTACTCTGACTGTGTGGGTTGCAGTTGCCAAGGCTTGTTGGTCTCCAATCCGGAAACTGACCCCTCAGCACTCAACATCCTTTATGGGACAGCTCGCCTGCGGATCCTGGTCATCGTCAACGTCTCCTGGTCCCCGTGGCTGCAGAGTCAAGCTTCACCTCTTTGGACATGAGACACCCGACATCGGTGGGCATTCGATTGCTCCGCTCCTGGTCACGTGAAGTGACCCAGACTTTGTCCCCTCTGCTTTCAGGTTCTTCTCATCTCCAATTCAGGCTTGGGTCACACCGGACACTTTTCTTCTCCAGGGCAGCAGCACTTCTTCGCATCACGCCATTGAAAACGACAAGGGTTTCCGACACCACTTGACCCCTATGCACCCGGCTTCCCTGGGCTAGGTAACACGGGTACCTCGGTACTCACAAGGGTGCTGGTCTTAGAACCTTCTAAGTTTAACTGGGTTTGCTTGAAGTCCTCTCCAAAGTGTCCTTAAACTCTAAATTTCCAAACGCGACTTTCCCATAGAGTTGTACGGAGCTCGCGTCTGTGTTCCCACACTGCACCCGTCCTCCGTGGGTCCCCTGTGTCACTACCTCAGGTGGTTCCTTGGGGTCCCAGCGATTATACGTGCTCTAGGCACTGTGTCTAGTCAAGTCGTGGTTGTTATACCACTTTCTTAGTATATGGTTTGGTCTCCCCTGGAGCCCACTGTGTATTGTGCTATTTACTGTCGTTCTAGTACTGTAATATTGTGTGCCTTGTTCTCTAATCTCATAAAGAGGTTAGTAGAGAGTGTTTAGTAATAAATACATATATTTTATATATACCTTGTGTGGTTCTCCTTTCATTTGGTCATTCAAGAGGTTATATACTAGTAAAACAAGCTGCTTTACATTCCTTCAAGACTTAGCCTGAAGGCTGCTCTCCACAGCTACCACTAGGATAGCTTTCTATAAAGGTTGTCTTTAACCTAATCATCAATAAGGGTCGTTTGGACTGGTGCAAGGTGCCCACTTTAATTAGTGGACAGCATATACCAGGCCAACTTCTCACAACGAGCAGGTCTTTTAAGTGGATTTATTGAGAAAGCGGGAACGGCCCCCGGTCGGCGACCTCCCTTGCAGTAACTCACTCCGACCTCCAGAACACACACGTTCTCGAAGTCGAAGCCACATAAACATTCCAACAATGACAATAACACTTAGCCATAACACATCTCCCCTCTTTAACAGAAAACCAGCATAACTCTGTGAAATAAATATATCTGGAGCAATAAAGGAAAAACATTAGAAATGGTGAAAATAAAGAAAAATAAATTATATCAACAAAACAAACTTAACTAATAGTGATCTAATTGCAAACATAAGATTCCAAATATTTGGGCCTGGATTTACATCGCAAACTAGGAACTCTAGACATTTCCAAAGGTTTTCTAACATTTCCACTACATTTCCTCAACCACTCTCTACTTTCCGCTTCACTGCACTTGGTCACTCTTCTAGTGTTCCAACATTTACCATCATCAAACTTGACAACATTCCCCCTTAACCACAATCCTTTTTGGAGAGGATAACTTGGAACAACCTTTCCTTTGAAGATGATCGGAATGCACTCTGACCAACATGCCTTTGTTAAATACCTTGCATTCTTTTCTCACATTATCATTTATTTATTTATTTGAAAAGTTTTATATAGCGCTGGCTAGACCTGGAGGTATCAGAGCGCTTTACATGAGGATCCGCAGGTTACAGGTTACGAAAGATACATCAGTTACAGTTACAGTTGCAGTTACAAGTATAGGCTGAGGAGAAAAACATGAGATTACACGAATAAAGTAAGTTATTAGCGCGTAGCCGAAACCAAGAGTCGTGTCAAATGAAAAAGGAGGGAAGGGGGGTGGGGATGAAAACCAGGGGAGAGGAATGCAGATAGTGTCAGGAAGACCGGAGGGGGGGAAAGTACTTCAGGGGGAGAAAAGCATAGAAAGCAGTCTAAGGCGCAGACAGATAAGACCATGAAGAACCGTGAGAAACAATGTCCGATGTCCGGCTGGGTAGGTGACGGCCGAGGGGGTGAACCATAGCCAGACTCCTCTATAGCTGCGTGGGACAGCTCCACTGGGCAACGGCCAAGGGTACTCAGGCTCCGCGATAAAGGCCAAACAGTTTCTGAGCAAAGCATTCAAAGCAGTCAAAGAGAAAGACAGATGAAGCCGTAGAACCGTGAGAACAAATGTCCGATGTCCGGCTGGGTAGGTGACGGTAAAGGGGGTGAACCAGACTCCTCTATAGCTGCATAGGACAGCTCTACCGGGCAACGACCAAGGGTTGTTGGGTTCTGCGGTAGGTACAAATAGTTTCTGTAGCCGCCCATGGGGCAGCGTCATGGATCCATAGAAGGCAACCATCCAGGTGTTACTAGGAAAACGCCGTCCTCCTCCTCCTCCAGCTCGCCCCATGGGAGGAGAGGTGAAAGAGCCGTTGTGGTCACTTTCGGAGAGGTCCTGTATCCCCGGAGAACAGATGCTGGGTCCCTGGCCCACACGGGGAGAAAGAGTGCTTGTGTGGAAGGCCCACTCATGGTGGCCATTTTAGGGTCAGGCACTCCTCGCATGATTATGTTGTCCAGATAGGGGCGCATTGTCCACTGGCCTCCTGTATCGTTCTGCGGAGGATCCCTTGCTAGATGCCCCATAAAGTTCAGGCTCATATCAATGGCCGAGGTGGGATGGTACGTCCTCGGAGCTCCGAGTCCGCCATGTTGGAGTCAGGCAATGGCAACTGAGGGCTTCCCACCGCCTTGTAGTTGTCCTATGAGACCCCCCTAGCTTCCAGGTGCCTTAGTCTATATCTAGTTTGATATTTGTCCACATTCTCACGTAGTACTTTGTAATTTACATCAAAGGTACCAGCCCTTGCCATCCATGCTGGAGCTGCAACTGTGCACGGCATCCTGCCTTTCAGCAAACTAAATACTCTCACCCAAAACACGGTTAAAACGTTCAATCATTCCATTCCCCCTTGGATGATAAACAGGGGTTCTGCAATGTTTAATGCCCCATTTGCCAAGAAAGGTACTGAACTCTTCGGATACAAATTGGGGACCATTGTCCGTTAAGATTTCTGCAGGACACCCCTCACGCCGAAAGATATCTTCACAAAAAGCAATAATATTCTTTGATTTCACCTCCTTTACAAATCCTACTTCTGGCCATTTAGAAAAGAAATCCATTAAAACAATTGCATATTTTTCATTGGCACCTAAACCTTCAAAAGGGCCACAAATGTGCATAGCTAACATGTCCCTGGGTTGTTTGGGAAACGGAACGGGGCATATCGAAGTCTCCTGAATTTTGTGAGACTTATCACTGCAAGCACAGGGAATGCAATCACGTACACACCTTTCTATCTGCTTGTCCATCCCTAGCCACCAAAAATCCATGCGAGCTCTTTTCTTCATACCAGTCATGCCACCATGTCCCTCATGGAGCAAACTCATGATTCTTTCTCTCAAACCCATTGGTATAACCAATCTCTCATTCCTTTTGACTATTCCATTATTAACAGACAATTCATCCCACACAAACTTGAATGGCGATAACTCTTCCTGTTTATTCCAACCATTGTGTCTGGGAAGATCAATGAGCATCATTAAAGCAGGGTCTTCTGACACAGCTTCCCTCCATTCCTCTTCTCCAATGGCACCACCCCAGTCTTGTATGTCAGCCACCATCCACTCCTCGTCATTCTTTTCATCACACTGTTCTAATGGTAATCTAAAACACACAAGATGATGGACGGAATGCTGCACATTGGCAAACATTCACCCCCAGTCACAGATCTGGGTTTAATCCATCGTTATTTTGCTTCACCACGCCACCCCAGTTCAGACATAGCCATATGCAAATCAGTCTTGACCCTGTGCCTCATGGGAACAGTCCAGACCGAACTGCCAAGCCATGTCTTCCCTGGACCGGAATCAAGCATCCTAGGACCGGTTTCAGGCTATCAGCCTTCATCAGCCAGGATAGCTTGACTCCAGTGGCGTAGTGAGCACGGGACCCACGTCTGGGCATACCCTTCCCACTTAGGGCGAAATGCAAAACACACAAGATGATGGACGGAATGCTGCACATTGGCAAACATTCACCCCCAGTCACAGATCTGGGTTTAATCCATCGTTATTTTGCTTCACCACGCCACCCCAGTTCAGACATAGCCATATGCAAATCAGTCTTGACCCTGTGCCTCATGGGAACAGTCCAGACCGAACTGCCAAGCCATGTCTTCCCTGGACCGGAATCAAGCATCCTAGGACCGGTTTCAGGCTATCAGCCTTCATCAGCCAGGATAGCTTGACTCCAGTGGCGTAGTGAGCACGGGACCCACGTCTGGGCATACCCTTCCCACTTAGGCGAAATGCAAAACACACAAGATGATGGACGGAATGCTGCACATTGGCAAACATTCACCCCCAGTCACAGATCTGGGTTTAATCCATCGTTATTTTGCTTCACCACGCCACCCCAGTTCAGACATAGCCATATGCAAATCAGTCTTGACCCTGTGCCTCATGGGAAAAGTCCAGACCGAACTGCCAAGCCATGTCTTCCCTGGACCGGAATCAAGCATCCTAGGACCGGTTTCAGGCTATCAGCCTTCATCAGCCAGGATAGCTTGACTCCAGTGGCGTAGTGAGCACGGGACCCACGTCTGGGCATACCCTTCCCACTTAGGGCGAAATGCAAAACACACAAGATGATGGACGGAATGCTGCACATTGGCAAACATTCACCCCCAGTCACAGATCTGGGTTTAATCCATCGTTATTTTGCTTCACCACGCCACCCCAGTTCAGACATAGCCATATGCAAATCAGTCTTGACCCTGTGCCTCATGGGAACAGTCCAGACCGAACTGCCAAGCCATGTCTTCCCTGGACCGGAATCAAGCATCCTAGGACTGGTTTCAGGCTACCCTTCCCACTTAGGGCGAAATGCAAAACACACAAGATGATGGACGGAATGCTGCACATTGGCAAACATTCACCCCCAGTCATTTGCATATGGCTATGTCTGAACTGGGGTGGCGTGGTGAAGCAAAATAACGATGGATTAAACCCAGATAATGCAAATACGAAGATAGTCACCCCAAAAACAGCTGAAAGATAGAAGAAAAAAAGGTGTGCCTATCACCGAGTTTGATAGGCTGAATGTTGTAACATCATATATATATATATTGCACCAATAGGTACACAGAAGTGATGCAATAAGTACTTTTACCTGACAGGTTGACGTGAAAACCAATAGAATTTGGCACAACCAAAAGGTGAGCTTGTCACCGAAAAATTGAACAAACACTAAATGTGCGTGTCACTGCGACATGCCAAATATTGCACAGAGGTGCGCTGGAAAACAAATGTACACTTTACTATAACACTCAAGCTGTGCCTGTCAGCGCGTGTCACTGGTAGGCTGTGCACTGTTTAGGAATGCGGATTCAAACACAGGTGTGCACTTTACTATTACTGCTAAGCTGTGCCTCTCCGGGTGTATCACTGGCAGACAGTATATAGAATGCGGCTCAAGACGTGCGCTTCACCGTGGCGCGCAATGTTGCTGAGCTGTGCGTATCAGCGAGTGTTTCTGACAAGCTGTACGCAGGAAATTGGCAGCGTTAAATGGTTGTTAGGATATTATCGTTGTAGTGCGTCTTGACCGACGTGCGCCTCAGCTGCAACGTGAATTCGCATCTACGTCACAGGGATTGTGACTGCGGCTCAAAAATGGCTGAATGGAACCATGCACTGAGAGCGGGCCCTTCGCCAGCGCTCTCGTGCCAATATGCGGTAAGGTCACGCGCCGAGCAACGTTGTTAACTGCCGCTTAACGTGTTCAAAGCATTTCTCTTCTAAGATAATTTTTGTTGTTGTAATAAACTGGTTCAAGCACATGCTCGCAGCGCATCTGCCTCCAGGAACATCAGCACACAAAAGTTCTTGAACGACTCGAGGGACCAGCAACTCACAGAGAAGAACGACTTGCCAAATTGCCGAATCCTTCAGTAGACACTTCCTCACACTTCCTCTCAGTGTGATCGAATCTATCCGGATCATCGCCAGTCTTACAAAGACAGGTGGACGAGTAGGTCTTTTAAGTGGATTTATTGAGAAAGCGGGAACGGCCCCCGGTCGGCGACCTCCCTTGCAGTAACTCACTCCGACCTCCAGAACACACACTTCTCAAAGTCGAAGCCACATAAACATTCCAACAATGACAATAACACTTAGCCATAACAGCATTATTTGTTAATTTTCTCTAGGTGATGTTTACATTTTCGGACGTTGTCAGGTTTTTGCCTTGTGGTGATCTCACGCCAGGCACTTCTCCTAAAATCGATTAACTTTAGTTTTCTAAGTATGATTTTTGCAGCGCCTTGGAACCCAATTGGCAGGACTGAGTACTATATAAGATAAGTAAAGAAATACATTTCAACCCTGGTTCCCAAGGTGTCCGTCCGGTAATGGAAGATACAAAATAAAATAGCAGTTGTAAGGGTTTTTTTGTTCGACCTTAATTACACAGGTCTCCTCGAGATTCCAGTCATATTTCCCAGCTGCCTCCGGCTGTCCCTTCTAACCTCCTGCATTCTGAAGCACTCCCGGCACGTGCTGACCGCTGAGCCCTACACTGCCACCCGTTCACAGCCACATGTTAAACAGGCTCTCATGTGATGTACACAGTGCCATGGTACTGCCTAAAGAACAATATAGACTATAGCAGAGGGGAGCGTGAGAGCGCTAAGGATCATGAGAGAGAAAAAAGTTCATTCGACAGAAAAGAAGGAATGGGGAGAGAAGCCAGAGACACACTAAAGAGACAGAGGCAAAGGGGCCAAAGGCAGAGGAATGGGGAAAATAAAAGAGAAAGAAAAAGGGAGAAGGGAAACTGAGGACTGAGAGGGAGGGGACAGAGACTGGGGGAGGTTTCAACAGGGTTAATGAGAAATTAATGTGGGAGAAGAGAGATAGGGCAAAGAAGGAAAAACGATCGGGGGTGACGATAGAGAAATGGCTGTGATGAGTGACAGGATGGCGGAGATAGGGAGATGAGAGTAAGAATAGGAAGGGAAACAGACAAAGGACTAGTACAGACAGAAACAGAGTACACGAAAAATGCACACAAGAGAATTGCGGTAGCTGAGAAAGGGAAAGGATGAACGTGTGTGGTAGACAGAAAGAGAGAGAGAGGAACGAGGCAAAAGAAATGTAAGAATATGGAAGGACAGAAGAAAAACACAGAGAGGAAAGAGAAGGGAGGGACAAAGAGAAATATAAATTGGAAGAATGAGGCTGCCTGCGGCACAGGCAGGGTGCCCGCTCAAAAGGGCGGCCACCATAGTGCCACATTAGGCACATCCCCGCATCTAGTTGTGGGGAGTCCCTAAAGTCCAGTGCAGATTCTGCATCAATTCCGGCGCATCAGAGGGTTGGGACGAGGTACTTATACCCACCCCTGTCCATCTGGCCGTCCTTTTGGTTCCTCCTAGTCATGCCGTCGGTCACATCTGTACTAGATCGCGGGTTGGGCTGCATGTGTTGTGGTCGTTTTGCGGTGAGTGTGCTTGGCACCCCTTGACCCCGTTGCTTATCGTGTCCCACCCTGAGATTTCATTTTGACCCCCTCATGGGTCACAGCTAGTGTTGCCCGGGGGAGGGACAGCCTAGCGTCTGGGCCTGGGCATGCCGGCATCCGCCTGTGGGCATTCAGGTGGACACTGGGTTGGCGGGGCGTTGTAGTGAGCAGGGGGGCTTACTGTGGTGTCTACCACATTAGTAATTAACTCATTAACACCAAGAAATGATCAGGTCCGGTTTTATTCACCTCAGCCATCGACAGCAGTAGAGTAACTGACAACTTCAGAACAATGACATAGAGAGATTCCACATAGAACCCCTAGCAAGGTTCTATGCAGAACCAGGCATGATATCACACATCTTCCTTCTTTACAACCAAAAGAAAGCTTAACAAAAATAAAAAAGAACGAAAACCAGTGATAGAAAATTGCAAGCCATAAATTACACTTCATAAGAGGAACAGAACAAAACTGATAAGAATAACTCAGCAGACATAGTCTTTCATATACAAAGGTAATTTGCACACTCTGACTCCTCTGTCTGACATTAGCAGAGCAAGAACAAGACCGTGTCAGAGAGGAATCAGCATTAGTTACTGATGAATCAGAATGAGGACAACCCCATTGACTAACAGCTGGTTTATTATTGGAATTAACCAAAACTACACGGCTCTTGTTCCAAATTCTTCCATCTTCAGTCTTCACCGCATTTTTGAAAATCTTGACAACTCTTCTTACTTTAGAAAACTTTGACCAGGGTTGACACCCAACAGGTGCCCTAATTTTTACATGGTCACCCACATTCACATCACTGGTTTGAACAAATTTTTTTCATCAAAGTACATTTTCCTTGACAACTGCTTATCATACTCTCTCTGTCGCCACTCACCAATCTGATTGTCTTTCAACCCCTTGTTAAGACACATCCATCCTGGACATACCTTAGAGTTCGGGGCCCTCCCCTTGAATAACTCAAAGGGAGTTCTTCCAGTGGACGTGTGAGGAGACATGCGATAGGCAGTAATTCTGTCTTGCAGAACAACTTTCCAGTTCAAATTACTTGCTCTGGCCAGCTGTATGCTCTCTTTGAGAGTCTTGTTAACCCTTTCCACAGCTCCATTTGTTTCTGGGTGATAAACAGAACTTCGTTTATGAGTAATGCCACAATCTTTCAGGTAAGACTGGAATTCAGAGGAACAAAACTGAGGTCCATTATCAGAGAGAATGCTATTAGGGAAGCTTTCCCTCTTGAATACTTCCTCCAAGAACTTTATCACATTAGCTGACGAGATATCCCTGACAGAACTTACTTCAATCCATCTGGAATACAAATCCAGAACAACAATCAAATAAGGGGTATCACAGACACCATGCAAAGGTCCCACAATGTCAATGGCTATCTCATCCCAGGGATGTTTAGGTAACTTCCTGCAGACCATGGGCATCTGCTTTGTTTTAAGTATTTTGTCACTAGAACAACACTCCATGCAATCACGCACCATCCTCTCAATCTCCATATCCATCCCTGGCCACCAGAATTGCAATCTCAAATACTCTTTCGTCTTCACTATGCCAAGGTGACCAGAGTGTGCAAGACATAGAAGCTTCTTACGCACACCCAAAGGCGGAACAAGTTTAGTACCTCTAGCGAGAACACCATCCACAACCGACAATTCCTCACAAATCAAAGACCAAGGCTACTCCAGATGCTTGTTTTTACCTAACAAAAGTAACTCAATAACTTTTGTAATTTCTTGATCATTCCTAATTTCTGTTTTCCACTCTGACTCATGCACCGCACCTAACGTGACTTCACAAACATTAACCACGTCATCCTCTAAACACACCTCATCCATATCAATAGCCTTGACATCAACCAACCCAGATAGACAGTCAGCAGATTTGTTGATAACTCCTGGAATATAGTCCACATCAAAATCAAACTCCTGAAGTGAAATGATCCACTTCTTAATTCTTGAAGAAATTGAATCTAATCCTTTCTTCGAAAATACCTCTTTACGGGGGTTTGTGGTCCGACAGAACCTTCACCTTAGTACCCCAAATCAAATTTCTGAATTTCCTTAGTGCCCAAAAAATTGCTAATGCCTCCTTCTCTATTACCGAATAGTTAAGTTCCGAGCCTCTCAAACACCTAGACGCACAAGCAATCAAACGTTCAACACCACGATTCTTTTGAAGCAAAACCGCTCCCAATCCCTTTGCACTTGCATCAGTCAAAATGTGAGTCTCATCACCTGGGACAAAAGCTTGCAAAGAAGGCGCCTTTGTTAATTCCTCCTTAATAGCAACAAACTCTCTGGCACACTCAGTGCTCCAATCAAAAACCACACTCTTACCCGTAAGTCTCCTAAGACCTTGCGTCTTGTCAGCATACCCTGGTATGAACTTACAGTAAAACTCTACCATGCCTAGAAAAGACAACAACTCCTCCTTGTTGATAGGCTCACTAATCTTTACAATGGATTCAACCAGTTCTTTCTTCGGAAAAACACACTGCCCGGAGATGCAATGTCCCAAATAATTGACTTCCTCCACAGCAAACTTGCATTTTTCTTTTTTTAGAGTCAATCCAGCCTTCCTCAGACGTTCAAAAACTGCACATACCCTAGAGTAATGCTCTTCCTTGGTACTTCCGAAAATCAACAAATCATCTTGATAACACCTCACCCCTGAAAGACCCTTGAGTACGTTAGACATTATCCGTTGAAAAACAGACGCAGCGGAGACAAGCCCAAATGGCATCCTACGGAATTTAAAGGTTCCCATAGGTGTCACAAAGGCTGTCAAATCCTGAGAAGGTTTGTCTAACTCCACTTGATGATATGCTGATGCAAGATCTAGGGTGGTGAAGTACTTAGCACCCACCAAGGTGCCAACCAGTTCGTCGATGTTGGGCAAGGGAAACCTATCCACAACTACCTCTTTGTTGAGCGAGCGTAAGTCAATGCAAAGGCGTAACTCGCCACTGGCCTTCTTAGCAATAACTATTGGAGCCAACCACTCTGTTGCTTCAACAGGTTCAATGACTCCCATATCAACTAAGCGCTCAATCTCTTTCTGAACACCTGTTTGTTCATTCAAAGGAACTCTCCTTACTTTTGCCACAACAGGTACAGCACCTTCTCTCAATTTTATGTGATGTTTGTACCCCTTCAGACATCCTAGTTTCTCTTCAAAAACATCTGCAAAACGTTCAGCCAAAATGGTAATTGAATCATCCACCACCTGAACTTGGACTTGTGGCACTGCATTAGGATTAAGAAAAACACCAAGCAAACGTTGATGAGGCCACACTAAAAGTGCGTCCCTCGCTTTGCCACATATACTTTACCATCAGTCATATGTCCACTCATTTCGATACAAGCTAAGAAGTAACCTAGCATTTTTATGGGTAAACCGCCATAACCAACGGGAGAAACATCATTTTTCAACAGAGTGACCTTGTCCCTAAAATGTTGTTCAAACATATCCTTACTTATCATGGTGAGATGTGAGAAAGAATCAAACTTAAACTCAAGCTCAACACCTTCAATAGAGACCACATGAGAAGGATGTTTTGCATTTTGCTCATCAACTTGATACATTATTTCTTTTACCTGTGGTTGATTTTTAACTTGAGAATGTTCCCTCCTTTTCACCTTGCTATTACAATATTTGGCAAAGTGACCCTTCCTACCACAAGCACTGCAATTGACACGCAGAGCAGGACAGAACGAAGCATTGGCTAGATGGCCTGTTCTGCCACATCTAAAATAAATTGGTCTGTTGTCCAGAGAAGAGATACCTTCAGCAACACGATAAGATTTGTCCCTGTCACAGTCAACAGCTGTTTTACTTTTAACCTGACTTACACTTTCTTCAACATTGGTGCTCAAAGAATTAGATTTGTTTTTTACAGTACTCAACTCTTCTACACATTTCATCATGTGTTCCACACGTTTGGCAATTGCCAGAACTTCATCCAAGGGAGGCTCGTCTTTTAACCATAATTCTTCTCTAATTTTGTCATGAGCACATTTCAAAACAAACTGATCCCTAATCCTTTCCTCCACAGCACCACCAAACTTGCATGAGGCAGCAAGCTTTCTTAAAGTTGTGACAAACTCCTCAACAGATTCATCTTTCTTTTGCTCACATAAGCCAAAATGATATCTCTCCATTATTGTGCTTAGTCGAGGGAGATAATGCCGATCCAACTGTAGTATACAAATTTCATACTCATTTAATGTTCTCTGGTCAGCAGTACTGAGTTCTGGCAAATGCTCAAGAACCTCCTGTCCCTCTCCCCCTAGACAGTGTAACAGTAAAGAATGTTTTCGTTCAGCCCTTAAGTTTGTTCCACAAACTCTCGCATAATTCACGAAGATCTTCTTCCACTTTTGCCACTTTATAGTTGGTTCTCCTGGGCTAGTCAAGAAAAATGGTGGCTGGGTTACGTTTTGCATCATGTATCAATATAAAAACTAGCGATGTAATGCACTTTTACACACTGTAACGAACAATCATTAATATAAATCTTCTTATAAGAAGATCCATTAACACCAGAGTTACCTTGTCATGAATTCCTCTAGCACTTTTTTTTTTTTTTTAAATAAAACAACTCATAACTTACTTTTAAATTTTCAAGCAATAAACTGTTTCCACTGTGCCAAAAACATACCTCTAAAATACTGGATTATAGGCTTTCTTAGTATTAAGTCACTCCAAACGTGTGTCACCTCTCACAGTTTTTTTTATTTTTTTTAAATGTACTCAGTAAAGATGAAGCAACGAGTAAACTTCAAAAATAAATAAACAAAAACTTGCTACATGTAAATTCGTAATGGTGTGCCAATCACCGCTGTACTAGTCAATTGGCAAAAAAACTGTGACAGTTTCCAAGACACAGAAGAATGCCTGTCACCGACAATGTCAATAAGAGAAACTGAAGTGCAGGCAAACGATGTAAAAGCACACTAAAACAAAAGGTGTGCTACTCACCGTAGTACTTCGTGACTATAAATACTGATAAACACCAAGGATGTTCCATTCACCAATAATCCAGATTTAAAAGAATGATGCTCCTGTAACCGACTCGCAAACTCCGTAACACTGTGAAGCTTATATCTCAAAAACAGTGTTACCGAATGCAATCCTTCCCAAAACGACAAAATGGCCTCCGTGCGTGACGACGCACGTCAGGACGCAGCTGAAAAACTTCTCTTCTTAACTTCCCAACGATGCAAGATGGCGCCCGTTCATGACGACAGACGTAGGCGCGTCTATTATTCTTCTTAAACGTTGACGCAAATGCGTTCCAGCACTATTCCAGGCCTATGAATAACGATACAGGTGGAATGCAAATGCGTTTCACCTCACACCCCTCCCGCGGACCTCCTCACCAGTTTTTTTCTTTCAAAGGATGTGCCAGATATTCCGCTTACCGCCGCTGGAGAAGTGTAAAAAACACCTTCTCAACTTGAATAAATTCAGCCGCTGGAGGAGGCAAAATCACCAGTTCTTTGTTTTTTGATGGAAGAGATTACAGGAAACTTCGCAGGATGTTGAGGTGAGAACCACGCTCGTCGCCAAATTAATGTGGTGTCTACCACATTAGTAATTAACTCATTAACACCAAGAAATGATCAGGTCCGGTTTTATTCACCTCAGCCATCGACAGCAGTAGAGTAACTGACAACTTCAGAACAATGATATAGAGAGATTCCACATAGAACCCCTAGCAAAGTTCTATGCAGAACCAGGCATGATGTCACACTTACCACAAACACCACCGCGGCCTTATCCCCAGGGCGGTATCCTCGGTCCAGGGTGGCGCGTAGTGGACAGGAGATTTGAATGGCGGTGCCCTCATGGTCATGGGGGGGCAGCGCGTGCTCGTCATGCAAGACACGGATGCACCGGGCGCCCGTTTCAAACATCAACAGTGGGCTGCCGGGCCCCTGAGTGTTGGAGACATGTTTCCAGGGTCTGTAGATGGATGTTGGGCAGTTGCAGGGCCTACACACACATTGTCTTGCCCGATGCCAGAGAGGAGAGCGGTGGCCTTTGTAGCTTGTGAGCATGAGAGAGGCCTTCGTCTGTCACTGCTCCTCCTCGGTGGGTGAGGGGACGCAGGCGCGCCACCCCCAGACATGGCCATGATACAGCTCGAGAGGTGAATGAGCTGTCGAGAGGCTTTGAAATGTTGTCTTTGTCTTGTTGTATTTGCTGTGTGTTCGGGGCCGGAGGTCAGGCCGGGCTGTCTGACGGGTTGCTGCGTCTGTGTTTGACATGGAGATTTGTATTTTCTTTTCAGTTTCTGACTGCAAGGTGAGAGGATTTTGTAAGGTGGACTGTGTGGCGGTCTTGCTGGATGGAGTGCAGGATGTGTTGAGGGAGGTCTGTTTATAGGATGTCAACTTTTTTTCTTGCAAGGGGTAATTTGGATAAATGTACATGTATAAATATTTCAGGGTATAGGGGCACTTGACAAGGCACAAAGGAGGTTCTGAGGTGTGACGGAGACATTGCACTTGGTGATGTGCAGGCAGTGGTCGGGTCATTGGTGCGTTATGCAGTTTTGTCAGTGGAGTTGCATGTCTGAGAGTTTTCCAGCGTCACTGGAGAGGGTGTGCGGGAGGTACAGTGTGAGCAGTGCCACGCTTGTTGTGTGGCCTCCAAGGTTCGAACATGCACCATGGATTATCCGAGCATGTGGGACACACGTTGCCTCTCTCTGGGGCGGGGCTCCCGGCCTCATGGTACCCCATGGGGGCTTCGCTGCAGGTCACACAGTGCAGACCTGAGGGTGAGCACTCGGGTGTGGCCTTTGACCCGGGAGTTTGCCATCCTCGCTGTGTTCCCACGAGGCTGAATTGCCAGTCCAGGGTTTGGGGTGAAGGAAGCAGTCAGTTGTCACGGGGTACGGGTCTTCATGCGTTCCAGGACAGGTTTGGGTCTGGAATCCAGGCCCGCCCCACCCCACCCAAAGTCCAGTCGCACCACCCCTGCTGTGCTGAAGGCATGTCGCCGACATTCGTGCTGGGGGCTGCATGGACTTCTGGGATGGGCTTTGTGTGCTCACGTGCAGATGAGCGGCTGCCGAGTTTTCGCACTCCTGACCCGTGACATTTCCGTGATTTCCGTGTGTTCATGTGACATTCAAGGGCCTTCTGACCGACACTGGGTTATCATTTAGCACAAAAAAATCATGCGCATGAAATGTCCAGATGATGCCCCTCACCTGTGCAGTGACCAGTGGAAGGGGTTTGTCTCACGCGAGAGAGGGCTATAGGCTAGGCTTTGAGAGGGTCGTGTCCTGCTGATGCTGGGCACCAGATGTTCTAAAAGGCAGGCGCCGAGACGGGTTTTTACCGGGCCCTCCAAGTTTGCCCTCATCTGTGGGTGAGAGGAAAAAAAAAATACCTCACATGGGTCATCGGCCAATGTCTTTTTGAAATCTGCCAGGGGAATGACTGAGCAGCGTGGTGAGTTCAGGTAGTTAATTGGTGATACTGTTAAGTATGGTTTATTGCATGTTTGGTTTCGCATCCAATACTTGTGAAGGATCCGGTTGGAGTAGCACTCCTGAAGCTTGATCACGGCTTTCTCTGCTCTGTTGGTGTCCTTTTATACTGGCCAGGTTCTTGGGCATCTGTGTTTCACGTAAGGGCCTCTCTTGTGCGCATGGTGCTCTCTCGGGTAGTTCAGCGGGGACCAGAGTTGCGTACAGACCCTCGCATGGGTCATTGGCAAGATCCTTACAACAAGCCATAAGTTGTTGCTTATTTACTTTAGGAAATTAACAACCATTGACAAAGTCAATAGTCCTGGCTTGCTGTAGGTGGACTGTTACGTGTTGATTATATATCTGGATACAATGACAGAAGAGACAGAACTAGGCGGCACACTATGCTGAGCAAAGATTTCCAGCTTATATGTTTTAATCCACGCCCTTCATTACATTGACACCCCCCCCCCCCCCCTTTGAGAGACCCCAGTTTCTCCATCCCACTTAAACCCCTGGCTACAGGTGTGGACACAGTTCAAACTGGAGGAAGGAGTGCTTCGGTTTTGTTCAAGGGGGGTTTTCTTCTGCTGACCACATGAATCCTGCTTCACATTGCCATGCATGCTTAGAGGTTCTGCCTGGCAGGCTTGCATGAAGGGGGGTGTCCTCTGGCGAGCTAGGGTGCATCTAGTTTCAGATAGAGGGGACAAGTTGCCTAGTATCTGATACCCCCCTTTTAGTACCCCTTTTGAGTTTGATACTCAGTCATACCCTGCTTGTTGCAGTTAGGCGGGACGAGTGGCTGAAGTCCCGGTAGTTTATCCTTTGAACTGATGTTTTGTCTCTTGCACATGAGATTAGACTGGCATGCTTATGGCCCACTATTGTAATAGGTACGCCGCATGCGTAAAGGCGGACTGAATATTGTGCCATCAGGAGAACGGCGGTTTCGTGGTAATAGCTTGAGTCTTGGGGTAATGGTGCGGCTTTATGGGCAAACCTTCATTGGGAGGTTTGTCGCATTATTTTCACTTAGGTCCATGCGCGTCTGTACCTTGAGCGGTACTGTACCTGGGGAGGTGACCTGAGAGTGATTTTGACATGGCATTGTGTGGATGGTGGGCCCTGTGGGACGATACTAGCGGGGTGGGCTTAGGCATCCATGGGTGTGCCTTACAGCCGAGGGCAGTTAATCCTCAGGCAAACTGCAGCCGCATCTCTTTGACTTGAATTAAAACTGGGGCAGTCGTATGTTCAGGCACAAACTCATCATGCCACATGCCACGGGGGCATCGTGATGGGAGAAGGGGAGTGCTGTTTGTTTAATGCTGTTGATTGGATACTTTGCTGCTTGGCCAACTAAGTGCTTGTGCCACCACGGGCGATCACACTTTGTCTTCATTTACTTTATGGAAGGAATGCTGCCACTGTACAGATGGAGCAAAACGTGAATCTGCTGGGGCCAGGAGGGCCCGGCAAGCAGGGATGAAACTTCCTCACAGTTGGGGTATGACTTGTGATCAGGAGGTGGAAGGACTGGTTGCAGACCCTTATTAATTTCAAATACCATATGGGTCAACAAACTCACATCGCAAAAGTCCTTAGAGACGTAGTAGAGCGCACAATGGTCCCCTATTTGCTGCTCTTCCCAGGTTCTCATAAAGGCACCATGCATCTTCCTGGTTTATATCTGGAGGTTTCTTTCGACAAATGCCTCATAAGTTCATGCCTCAATATTGGCTTAAAACAGAGGGATCGCAAGGGACATTCTACACAGCCTGCTCACATAATGGCAGGTCTACAGGTCTACTCAGCTTTTCTTCCTTCAGAGGTCGATAAAATAAGTACTATTGAGTTGTTTTTTTCTTCTTCAAGGAATATCGGTATTCAGCGCCAGGATACCCTCCAGGTGATCGTGCGCACAAACCCACGTTGTGATTAGCACATCCAGCAGCAATACTTGTAGGCTTGTCAATAGCTCTCCATTGCGGTTAAGGACAGCAACGCATACAGATAGTTGGATCTGGCAATCCCAGCGCTGAGATGACTGAGCATTGTCTGATGCACTAGGTAAAACACGTTTTGTTGTAATTCAAAAACGGGGGTTTAAACAGGATCAGCGGCAAACACACCCTTGCCCTACCACACATACAGAAGTCTCATGGTAAGGGCAATACTGGCATCCAGAACAATCTCTCAACAAACGTCCAAATATACAGTCTCTTCTTAATTAAAAAGTGTATTCATTAACAAGCGATCCTCCCTGGAGAGTCAGTTAACACAAGGAACCCTCTGGGTTGTTGGTTGTTATTAGAGATTGATAACATTATAGTGTAATAATTGAAACACAAGAGAGTTTTATACAGCAGATATCTTGACCACGTGTATTTCAAAGTGCCCTCATGTCACATGAAGGTGCAAGCAAAATTCAGACAATTGTCTAGGATCACACAATTCGGTCAAGCAGGGAAGTCATGATTAACCCCAGATTTATGGTTTCAATTTGCACAAGATGTATCTCCTCGAACAAAGAGTTCTGCAGGAAGTCTATGATAAGGCTCAAGGCCATCCAATCGTAGCAATTTAAACACAGCCTAACAAATCAAGTTACTTACTGGCAAATGCACAAAGGACAAACATTCACTGAAACCGGATTGATACATTATTAACTTGTTATCAATAAAACGGTCTGTGAAATTGTAAGTTTCATTTCAACAGGAAATGTGCTAAACAAGTGGCTGTTACAGGTTGCCTGCCTTACAGTGAGTGTAGGTAGGTGGGTTGCGAAAGCTTGTCATCCTAAAAGTATGCTGTGGTTCCAAAGTTGAGGAAACACTGGGTTAGAGCAATAAGGCTACAGTTACTACATAGCATTCAGCATTCCCACAAATTAAGAAAGGGCAAGTAATCTTTTCATATTTATCAGTGAATGGGGTAACAAACATCTGTTATTTAGCGCCATCATGCCTACGGCAGCACGTGCGCTCCACACATATACAATTATGTTATGCTCCAACAAGCACTATTCACAGATAACTGGAAGAGAGGAAGTAAGGTGGGTTGGATATTTCTTACTTCTACCCGCACTGGCACATCTTGTCAGGAGTTGCTTGGGCAAAGGTATTGCACTACTGCTCTGCAACATTGATAACCCACCCACACTAAGCCGATTGCACTCGCAGATGCACATAAGACATTCACTGAAAACGGTTTAGACACATTATTAATTTGTTCGCCATAGTTTTATCAAGAAAGCTGTCTGTGCAAATGTATTAGTCATTTCAACAGAAATGGTAGATAAGCCAAGTTTGCCCACCTTATCGCCATTGCAGCTTTGAGGGTTGCGTAAGTTTGTCAGTAAAAAAGTGTGTTGGGGTTCCAAAGTTTTTGGGAAACTCGGGGTACAGCACAAAGGCTACAATTTATTGGACATTCGGCATTCCCACAATTTAAGAAAAGGAAGGGGATCTGTACTTATTGTTCTCACCATCCCAGTAGCTTTTCCATCCACTTCTCTGCATTCTCGTATACATTAGCAGAAGTCTGGCACTGGGCTACTCATATGAGGGTGGGGACATCAGCATCTAAAGATCGCAGTCAGACGGTGATGGGCTGCAGGCTATGATCACATGAAATGAAGCAGAATACTGTAATAGAGGAGAGTGTAGTTGTGGGGCTTCTGCATTGCAGTTATAACCCCCCGCAGCCCTTCAGCCAGGTGGGTTGCGTCAGCTTGTCATTCTAAAAAGTGTGCTGTTACTCCAACAGTGTTGAAAAATAGCGGTTGGAGCACAAATGCCGACAATTACCAGTACATTTGGCATTCATATTTAAGAAGGTGCAGGTAAATTTGCTCATGTTTTACTCCATGTCCTCAAATCCAAAAGCATTGGCTAACCTTTTTGGCACTCTGGTATACCTTTAGCAAAAGCTGTTTATGGGCTACATATGCTGGGGTGGAGGACACCAGCATGGCGACACAGCATCCATGATCGCAGTCAGACGGATGGGTTTTGTAGGCAATAAGGACATGAAATGTAGCAGAATATTAGGAGCACCATTCGGGGACCTCAGGCTTTTGCCCCTGTGGTTAGATCCACCTTTGTCTTGGCTTAGGTGAGGAGGCTCACCGGGCGTCCTCGTAAGGACATGACACAGCTTAAATTCGATCCATGTCTACATGTTCACTTGCTGGTGCGGCACATGGTAATCAGCCTGAACCCTGATAATTGGGATCATCCAAGTAATGGGGGCAGCCAAGGGCTTAGTCGATGCCAATGGAAATGCACAGATTTGCACACAGTGCGCAATGGATTGTATCACACAGAACTGTGGTTACAAAGAAAGCTGTTTTATATCCCCAAGGGGGTCCTTTCCCTGGCCGGTGTTGTCCTCCTACACATATGGAGGTCAGAGGATAAAGATAAGGGTATGTGTTGGCCACAACAATAACTTGTTTAAACAAACATACTTGTGGCCTTGAAGGAAGACACCTCTACGCTTACCAGCGAATCCTGAAGTTGGGGCCTGGGCAGTGAGGGGTAAATACAGGGCCCAGTCAACCCCTAATCAGAAGGCCTATTAGCACAGAGGGCAACAGAGGGGCATATTTTGGAACTGTGGTTAAAGAGGTGAACAGTAGTTCCCAACTTCCGGGGAGGTCATCGAACTTTCCTACAGAAGTTTAAATTAAGCTAAGTACAAGCCCACCAAGCAGGAGGGCTTGGTTCAACCCGAATTCAAAATAAAATAAAATAAGAAGGGCTTGGTAATTTAGGCATAGCCTCTTTAGCGCAAACACAACAGGGTACCCTGATAGGGACGGGAAACACCTGCCAGAGGTTGATAGGGAATTGGTCCAGCTGGAAGGACTGGTATCTGCAGGTTGCAGGAGATTATGGAGCCTGCCATGGTGAGGGGGGCCCAGATATGACGGCGCCCACATCCACGGCTTAGCGGAGTAATAGGGCGATCCAGAGGCTGAATGGTACATAGGGGTACCCTCTTCCGGAGCACAATAGGGGTACAGAAGCCAAATATCCCCAGGAGTCTTTACGGCAGGACCCTGGAGGAAAGCGACGGCCCCCCACTAGTCCTTCGGGCAGTTATAAGCCTGAGCAACCGGGGGCTTGCCTGGACACACTCCGCCCCTAAAAAGGCGTGAGAAAAGGGATGGACTGGTGGTCCACGGTATTTAAGCGGGATAATTCCCACAAAATGGTAGCACCGATTGGGTTGGCCACGGTGCAGTTGGCTCATCAGGCGGGTAGGGCAGCTTCGGTTAGTCACCGCTGTCTCCCCTTGGATCGCCCATAAGTTAACCCACCACGTTGGCATATATTTCTTGTATGAAATAAACCTGCAGCAAAATGTTTTTCCAACAAACATGTCTTGTGTGTTTGTTGTATTGCTGTGCATGCTATGTTCTTCTTGCGGGGGGAGGTTGCCTATATTGGCGCTATGAGGCTGCCCGCGGCACATGCAGGGTGCCCGCTCAAAAGGGCGGCCACCTTAGTGCCACATTAGGCACATCCCTGCGTCTAGTTGTGGGGAGTCCCTAAAGTCCAGTGCAGATTCTGCGTCACTTCCGGCGCATCAGAGGGTTGGGGCGAGGTACTTATACCCGCCCCTGCCCATCTGGCCGTCCTTTTGGTTCCTCCTGGTCACGCCGTCTCCCTCCCTACCGCATACCCGGCGTGCTGGCTGGGGTGCGTAGCCAGGGAACTAACATGTTAAACTTGTTAATTTGTGTTGCAGGCGGATTTACAGGGTGATCCGGACACTTAATGGTACATAGGGGTACCCTCTTCGGGAGCACAATAGGGGTGCAGGAGCCAAACAACCCCAGGAGTCTTTACGGCAGGACCCTGGAGGAAAGCGATGGCGCCCCACTAGTCCTTCGGGCGGTTGTAAGCCTGAGCAACCGGGGGCTTGCCTGGACACACTCCGCCCCTAAAAAGGCGTGAGTAAAGCGATGGACTGGTGGTCCACGGTATTTAAGGGGGATAATCCCCACAAAATGGTAGCACCGATTGGGTTGGCCACTGTGCAGTTGGCTCATCAGGCGGGCAGGGCAGCTTAGGTTAGTCACCGCTGCATGCCATTAGATCGCCCGTAAGTTAACCCAACACGTTGGCATATATTTCTTGTATGAAATAAACCTGCAGCAAAATGTTTTTCCAACCAACATGTCTTATGTGTTTATTGTATTGCTGTGCATGCTATGTTCTTCTTGCGGGGGGAGGTTGCCTATATCGGCACTAAGCATGCAAGGCTTGTTCATTAAATGCTTTACCTGCATGGCCTCTCTGTCCTCAATGGCTTACACCAATGAAGCGCTCACACCAAGAAAGGGACCTTAGCTTTAAGGGATATGAATGTGAGAGGATTATGAAAAGTGTTTTACACTATGAGTGGGAAAGCTGGGGCGTACAAGCGATGGGTCGACCCAGTGTACTGGTTCATGCACCCCAAACGATTATCATTTCATTTTAAAACAGACCTCGCCTAATCTTTATCCGATATGAACAAAGCTGGCACTTCCCACGTCTCCGTCAGACAGCCCCCTAGCCTATGTGCTTTCCGTGACGGCGTCATTCCTAGAACGATTCCTAGAACAAGATGGTGGGCTGGCCGCGGTTGAGAAGATGCATTGATCTGACAAAGCCAGCTGTCCTCCATCGAGTCAATGCCACATTAAAACCAAGGACGCATCGGCAAGTGATATTGTTTAACTGCATTTGCTCTGATTATTACGATTGATGTCACCCATATTTAAATATAACACGCAGGGCAAGCCGACCTCATAAATGAATCAGACCAATCATTTTCAAGGATCTGCTGTGTCACACGGGGAGTATTAGAGGCCTCACTGCATAGTCTGTCCTTCCCTGGTAGAGTGTTCTGTTGGTAGATTCCACATTCTCTATAGTTAAGTCGAGAATGTGTGGCCTGACTGTAAACCAGCGTGCTGAATATGTAATTTGCATGTAAGGTTTAACATATACCAATTATCACCACTGAACTGATTTGAAACATATTCGTCACGGAGGAATTGTTTTTCTTACACTTTTTCTTGTGAACAAAAACGTAAAATAATGTGATACATGGAAACTTTTGATGCCTATAAAAAAAATGTATTTTATTTCCGCATTGTAGTCGAGTTGTGACATATGACGTAGCTGCGCGACTTATCACAGTTAAGCTGTAACTTCATAATGCCTCCAGTCAGAGGCAGCAGCCAAGGTGAAAGGCAGGACATGGAGCATCATTACAGCTGTAACTTAAACAAGGAAAACAAGAGCTGGCTTTTCTTTCTTATTATCTGTTTTTCTAAAATCAGTGATCAGCAGACAGGAATTATCTATGGCAACATGTTAATTTTTTCCAAGCAATAGTTTATTACATGGAAGGGAGGAACTGTCTGCCTGGTACAAATAATTCGGAGCTGCAGCCTGTATTTGAATCTGACATACATTAAACACATTCTAGAATGATTTGCCACCAATTTATTATCTGCTTTTCTGTGTGTTTAATTTTACACTTCAGTCTCCTTTTTAATTTTTTATGCCTGCCTCATTACTATCTCTTTCTGTGAGAAGGATGATGGAGATGCGTTCAAACTCGTTCCTCTATCTATTACAATATCCTTATAATGTAGAACAGAGGGGTACTTTATCTCATTTATAACTTACTAAATACTCCTTCAGCGTTATTGCAGAGGACACTTTTTGTACATTAGATTGGAAAAAAAAACCTGCAGAGAAGGAAAAAGCACTGCAAGTGATTTACTACCTGCTGCCAACGAAAAAAAACAAGCATTGGTAAAGGCATTAGGTTTCGCCTATGGGATTAATAATAAGAGGTGTGGGAGCAGATTATAAGTGTAGGGAGAAAGGTGTGAGTGCTCTCTGTGCAGGGTGAGTGGTGAATGAATGAAGGTTGAGAAGTGTCTGAGTACAGGGTGAAAGTGCCTCAATGCATGGTGAATGATGTGTGTTCAGTGCAGAATAAGAATTGTGTGAGTGTACAGGGTGAGAGATGTTACCCTGTACAAAGTAAGAGGTGAGTGAATATAGGATGAGCAGTATGTCAATATTTAAAATGCAGTTTGAGTTCAGGGTGAAAGGTGTGGGTGAAGGGTGAGAGAAATGTGAGTGCTGGGTGAGAGGTATGTCAATGATGTGTGAGTGCAGAGACAGCACTGTGTGATTGGTGGGTGAGCAGTATCTGACTGCCAGCACAAAGTCAGGGTGACTGTGTAGAGCCAATGGTGGGTGAGTGTGCAGGGTGAGTGTTGTCTGAAAGTAGGTGAAAGGTATTAAGTATTCTGCAGTAAAATACATTTTTTATAATCCTGAAAGATTACGTCTTTCATGAAAATCTAATTAAAACAATGCACAATCGTTTCCTCCAATTCACCCTCTCCGAATTTCCAAGTTTATGAAATTGTGAAACATGAGCACTTTATTAAAAGCAAAAAACAGGGAGGAATCTTTGCTTCTATTTGGTGAAATATTCAACCAGCTGCGAGAGTTGCTCCCTTGTTGGTGTAGACCATCATTTATAAACGGCTGCTTTGAGCCACTCCTTAGAGACTAGTAGAACTATACCCTTCAGTTGCATAACTATTCTTAGCTGGCAGCGTGGCACATTGAGTTAAGGGCTTGATGCTTAGATATCATCACGTTACAACAGTACACACTGTAACCAAACACAGAACATGCACCCAACTCATCCGAATATGAAACTACCTTGCTGTTAAGCCATCCAACAACACTTTCTACAATCAGCTGCTTATCAGACGTATATATTTGCCAGGCAGTAATCACCTAAAACAACCAATGAAACATCCAAGCAAGTTATTACAGCCTTAGTCCTCACCCACAACTAATCCACACAAATCTCCAAAATTGCCATACCTAACCCTGACCACACACCTACACAAAAGTGACTCAGACTGCACTCTGTGTTGGATCCTGCGTTAGCAAGAACTATAAGTACAGATCGTGTTTACGCACCGCTTTCAGGTTTTAAAAACACATAAATAAAAGGCATTGTAAATTATAAAGCCAAAAGCTCTAACTCTCGCAAATGTGAGACCTATTGCATTGCAAATGCTTGTTTATTATTGCTATGTGCTCCACCATAGATATTGGGACAGTAATCCATCTGTCTATGTGTGCCACGTATTTGGGAAGAGCCTTGCCATAATTCATACAAACCTTCTCCATTAGGGTCCTACTCACATATATCCCCTAGTATTTGGCCGAGCCTGGTTGCGATTGTAGTGGGTATTTACCAGTTATCTCTACAACTGCTATAGTCAATGGAAAGGGTTCAGACTTATCCCAGTTTATCCGCAGGTCTGAGTAGGACCTAAATCTCAATATTTCCCTGATTATGGGATCTACTTTATTTTTAGGGTGTTGCATGATATAAACAGCAGGTGTCCTCTTATATATATGCCCCGATGGGAATGATATTCTCTTAGCATGCACACCAGAGGTTCTATAACAAGAGCAAATATCAGGGGTCATGTTGGACACCCTTGGCGGGGGCCCGCTCTACTTCAAGGAGGAGTGAAACCGGACCATTGATCTTGCCCCAAGCTTAGAGATACATAAGATAGAGTCACAGTTGATTATGTATAAAATATTGAAGAAATGTGTGGGTACGTCCATGAAAAACAATTCTTTATGGTATGACTCTTTACCAACCTTCTCATGAAGGTGTTGGCAGGCACCAAAGAGCCAGATATAAGAACTTCATTTGCAGGTCTGCATCCCCATTGCAGGCTTGGCGCATGCAATGGTCAAATATGTAATCTGCCAATCATGGACTGCAAATGCTGTCTTTTGCAAGTCACAAAATAAAGGGGGTGGAAAGGGGTTGTCCATAGGCATGTATCAACTCCTTGCAATCTCATGAGGTGGCAAAGAACTGGAAGGTTACTGCTCAACCAGAGCAGACACATAACTTTTCGTTAAGTAGAGAAGGTTAACTGTGCTTTGGAAAGCTGCCGGCACTGAAGTGCCAGGTCACCAGCCTGAAGGGACTACTATCTGCTCACCATGATGTAGTCCTTTCTTCCTGTTTTGAAGCACAATGAGAAAGTCATGCTGAACCCACCACATTAATATTCACAAGGCAGACTGTGCACGGATCATTGTGCAAGGATCCTTGGGGATTCGGGATTATTACGTCAAGCACAGTGCCAATAATTATGTTTGTAATCACAAACACCAACCCTCCTGGGTGAGTGTGAAAAAACCCATGTGGATTAAAGATGTGTACCTCCGTGGCTGTTCCTACTGCTAGGGGGCTCTTGCATTGGCAATTAAATCAGCATCTTTCTATTTTCAAAGTGCTAAAAAAAACTTCCCTGAAGCATCGTAGCGCTATATAAATATTAAATCTATTTGACATGTCGGGAAGAAAAGAAAAACTTTTGAGCAAAAGGAGCTCCCACGTATCTAAAACAAGCCACGTTTTTTAACATATTTCATTGACAAGTTTCTTGGTAGCCACAGTACTACATTATATATGTGGACAGAGCACTCCGACCCCCCGGGAGGAGTCGGTAGCAGTGAGAGACTAAGCAGTTAGGCCAGGACACGCACCATTGAGGCAATATAACAAGCCAACCAAGATAACTCCCCCAAAACCCCCCACTCCACAGCTTGGTCCAAAGAGAGGATCCGCCCCATGCCCACAGCGGTCATCAAAAAAACGGCGTCCTTCATAAAACAATAGCAAGGTCGAGCTAGGGAAAGGGCAAGAAGGCAGGCCGTAGCCGCTGAGGTCCATCGGCTTCCCAATTTGAACCGCACATTAGGGGAAATTCAGGAGACCCCAGCCAGGACTTCAACCTACTCCGCCTCTGTGACAGGGGTGCTAATATCGGCCCACAGGTACCCATGAGGGCGCCAAGGAGTACCCCTGTGACCGCCCAGAGCACCGCACATTAGCACGTGATTGCACTGTGTCTACGTGATGACGTGCAGAGGACGTGGCAGCCTGTGGGGTGGGTGGTTCTTCCTGCCCGCAGCGCCACCGTTGTCTGATAAAAGAAAACTAAAAACTAACAAGCATTTGCAATGCAATAGGACTCATGTTTACGTAAGACCTATTGCATTGCAAACGGGAGTGCTGGCGGGCGGGGGCAGGGGGTGAGAAGGCACGGACAGCGGGAGTGCAGGCGGTGGGGGGGGCGGGAAAAAATAGTGCTTATAAATAACATGTACCGTACAGTGTAACACTCCAAGTAAAGGGGCCAATAGCCATGGGAGGGTACAAATGACGACATGGCCATAATAGGCGGGACTAACAAGCCTCATAATCAATCAGAAGACAGAATTTACGAAGGACAAAGACAGAAGCCAATGAAAAATATGGGCGGAGCGTGAGGGAAGCTTGTTTCCCATACTCTACTACTGCATGCCTCGCAGAGCGAGCAGCGCTTGCGAGCTGCCGCTAAAGCTCGACCTAAAAAGTAATTTGGCTTTAGATCTGTTGCTCTGTCTAACCAGCCAGTCATGCAGAATTATCGATCTTGGTATTGAAACACATTTATGACAAAAGCATGCCCTGCTTATCTCACAAGAAATACCTCAAAATATTTGAATGGTCTGTATGGGCCAGATTCTAAGTTATGTGTGCCAAACCTCTAATTTTGTTTCTCTTTCCAGTGCCGTGTTTTACCCTTTATTTTAGCTTCAGTTCAGTAGCATCTGTATTTGACATTAAAATGCTGTGCTCAACTACTTAAAATTAAATGCTGAAACATGTACAAACACCAGTGCAGAGACAAGCCCCGCCGCAGATAGAGTGGTGGTCGTAAATGTAAAAAAACAAGCGCCGGCCTCTGCAACAAAAGGGAGCACTAGAGTGAGTGCCTGCTTCGGCCCCAGAGGGACTGGTGAGTGCACATTGCCCTGAGTGGACTGGTGAGTGCCGCTGCTGGTATATTCATTCCAATCAAAATAACTCCGTGAGATTACTGATACGGGCTCTTAATTGTAACTATTGGTTCGTTTCAGGCGACATGGAGAAATAAAACACATGAATGCAGAGTAAAGCCACACTCATTGGCACGCCATATGCTGGCAATGAGCGCACAGCATCAGTGATCTGATAGATAAGGAAGATGCTGCTACGCCATGTGTGTGTGCACCCTGCCTCAATGGCAGTTATTCCGACTCCCAATATTGCGGAGCACGGTCTGCGGTGTATGCTCAACAACGGCCGCGGATACCGAAAGTGTATCCCATGGGGGTCTGAACTGTTAAAAAAGATGTGTGCCAAATTAAGACAAGCTGACGATGCAGAAAGCAGTCGCGAGTGAGAATAACCCAAAACAAGTGCTGTGCATGCAAAACCTTAAAAAAATAGTTCCACAAAAGCGGGTCGAAACAGTACTTGATCGCCGGGAAACTGATAAGGGAAGCACACAAGGAAAACATGAGAAACAATAGGAAACAGTATTTTACAGAGGAAAAGTAAATGGGAAGCACAGGAATCAATAAAAAGCAAGGAAAGCAATGGGGCCCCTTTTCAGATTTATATTAAATACAATAGATTTCACAAGCACAGTGCAAGTGCTGTGCAGGCAAAACTTATTAACACACGTTGGTATAGTATTTGTACCCTACACAAGGTACAGAAAAAGGAGTATTGCTTCATACTCTGGAGATAGGAGGGATGCAGTACCAAACACATTCAGTGGTGAAAGACTTAAAACGACATGATAGGCCAATGATCTTAACCATTCTAGTAGTCATTACTACAATCAAATAATTTTCAAAGCCCCGTTGGATATTAATATATTATTGGAATTGTTTCTTTAGACATGTGGCCTTCTCACTGTATTTGACTCAAAACAAATTCAGACCTTATGAATATAGAGCAGGAGTTTACTTCAGATACTCAAAAGAGTAAACTGTTGCTGCGATGGCAGATAAGTTGCCGATCTCTACTCGCTTCACTCGCATTTTTACCTTGTCATTTTCACCAGGTAAAATGTCCTAGAAGTGACACAAGATAATTCTAATAAGATCATTGGATATTTGGACATGAACGATGCATGAAAATAGATGTAAAACAAGTGACTAGAGAGCCAGATTCAATCTTCCTTGATTGCACTGTCAAAGAGTATACATCCGGGCTGCTAGCTTTAAACCATGTTATAAATCCAATAGCAACACTATTTACACATGCGTGGTATGGACATCTAATGTCTAATGACATATTGATGGCATTGGTGGATATGAACATACATATTGTATTCCAAAAATGTGGAATGAAACACATTAGCTGTCAGTTGCGTGACATTTTCCAAATTTTGAATGGCAATCAAAGATGAATAAAGGATCTCAATGATACAATAACTTCAATTGAACCCTGTGTTATTTTGAAAACTTGAATTAATGTTTAACTCTTAGAAAGTTGCTGATGTTATACGTGTAATGTGCAATTCAGCTTAATATTATAGCAATTCGTGCACTTCAAACTAGATAAGCAGCCCAGTGCTCTATGTGGCAAACAAAAAAACAACTGCAAACCATACGGATGCATAGCTTAGACAGACCTCAAAGTACTATAGATCACAGGAGATACACATACCTAGGAGGATTTAGATCTGGGGATATAGTATACCCCCATCAAACACCCTACAAAATGTAAAAATTATTCTCATACACCATTCCAACCACACAAGAGAGAGAAAAATGGTACTTTCACAAACTATTACAAAAGGGAATATCATCGCATTAAAAGTAATGCATTTTGTGCTTTATTGCCCTTGGTGCGCAGCACGAAGTAAACATCTTCCAATTAATATAATGAAGGTCAGGAAATGTAAGAAAACTCTGGGGCATATTCACAAGGAAGTGGCGAAGTGAGGCGTTAGCCGTCAAGGCTTAACGCCTCACTTCGCCACTTCAGAAACGCAAGGCTGCACCATATTCACAAGGATATGGTGCAGCCTTGCGTTTCCCCCAGCGCTGGCGCTAAGTGTAACAGCTTAGCGCCAACGCAGGCACCCTTGCACCATGGTGCAAGGGTGTCTGCGTGCAAGGGAAGATTGTGTATGTACAGGAAGGTCCCCCTTCCTGCACATAAACAATCTTGAAATACCGTTTTGTGACTTCTATGTGTGCAGCCTAATGCAGCACACACAGAAGTTGCAAAACAACATTTTCAAAAAATGATTGTTTATGTGCAGGAAGGGGGACCTTCCTGTACATACACAATCATTGGCCTTTTGCTGTTTTCATGTGTGCTGCACAACGCAGCACACATGAAAACAGCAAAAACGAGGAGAAATTAAACATTTCTCCACGTTTCACCAGGTTAAGACCAGGGGGCATATTAGCAAGAACGGCGTTAAAATTATCGCCGCTTTGGCGGCAGGAAACTGCCGCTAAAGCGGCGATAATGGGCTTGATAATATGCCCTTTGTGAGAAGTTGGCCTGGCATATGCTGTCCACTAATTATAGTGGGCACCTTGCACCAGTCCAAACAACCCCTTATTGGAGATAGGTTAAAGACAACCTTTATTGAAAGCTATCCTAGTGGTAGCTATGGAGAGCAGCCTTCAGGCTAAGTCTTGAAGGAATGTAAAGCAGCTTGTTTTACCAGTCTATAATCTCTTGAGTGACCAAATGAAAGAGCACCACACCAGGTATATATTCAAAATATATGTATTTATTACTAAACACACCCCTCTAGTCTCTTTATGAGGCTAGAGTTCGAAAGTACATAAGTTATAAGTTATTTAAACACAGTAATAGCACAAATACACGTTTGGGCCCTAGGGGCGTACCAAACCATATACCAATAAAGTGGTATAAGAACCACGACTGAGCTAGACACTAGGCCTAGAGCCTCTAGAAGTGCTTGGACCACAAGGAACCACCCAAGGTAGTGACACAGGGGACCCACGGGGGACGCGTGCAGTGTAGTAACACAGCCGCGAATCGCCGTTAACTTCTATGGAGAAAGTCGCGGTTTGGAATTTAAAGAAAAGGGACACTTAAAGAAGGACTTGGAGCAAACCCTTTGAGAACTAGGTCGTTCTAGAGTCTCTACCCACGGGAGCACCGGAGTACTCTTGTTACCTCACCCAGGGAAGCCGGGTGCATAGGTGCCTTTCGGGGTCGGGTTTCGTCGTCGATTTGAATGGCGATCTGCTGCAAAGTGCTGCTGGCGACCAAGTGAAAAGTGTCCGGGTGGATCCAAGGGTGGATCGGAGATCTGAAGAACCTGAAAGCAGAGGGGACAGAGTCTGGGTCACTAGCCAGTGACCAGGAAGGCGATGAGCAGATGCCCACCGATGTTGAGTGCTTCAGGTAGGTTGACGGTCGTCTTGACTCTTCAGCCACGAGGTCCAGGAGGCGTTGTCGGTGACCAGGAGCAGGATTCGGGCTGGTACACGATGTCTGTCAAGTGCTGAGGTGTCGGCGACCGGATTGGACCCAACAAGCCTTGGCAACGGCAAGTCTCGATGAAGATGAAGATTGACGATTGTGCAGACCAGCAAGGTCTGAGGAACTCACCCAGCAAGGGTAAGTGAGGGCAAGCCTGGAGCAACCAGGGAGCCCAAGTAGAAAAAGATTGGCCTTCGTGAAGGGCTACTAGCCAACGGGCTAGCGACCGCGAAGGAGCCTCGAGACGGTGCACGTGGAGCTGGCTCACAGGACACTCGTGGAGTGGAGGCCAGTGATCTTCGGTGCAGTTGGTGCTGGAGGCTGGGGCTACTCGGAGCCCAAAGCACGACTTCGTGGGAGACCCAGAAGAGGATGCACTTGCAAATGCGTGCGGTGTCCAGGGGTCACGGTTCCACGTTATCCACGACAGCTACGGGCCTCAGCTTTGCTGGGGACTCAGGGCAGCCTCGGGGAAGTCTGGAAATCCACCTCTGGTGATGCAAAGACTTCGGCGTCCGACGGGAGCTTCGGCGATCGAGACCGGACAATTGCTTCTTTGGTGCCTGCCAAGCAGGGGAGTCACTCCTTGACCCCAAGGGAGATTCTTCTGTCCTCTAATCTTTAAGTAGAGCGTCGAAGGTCCAGGATTCTGTGTCAGAGTTTCGTCCAGGGATAATCTAAAGTCCTAAGGACTGGGGTCCCATACTTATACTAAGTTTAGGGGTTGGACTTACTCTGTGGTCCCACCTATGGGTGGGTCAGGGCAGAGGGGTGGCTACACCCCTTTCCCTTTGTCCAGTTCGCGCCAAAGCAGGGGCTGGAAGCCCCTGATCCGGTTTGAACTGGGGTATGCACAGGGACACCAAATGTGCCCCCAGTGCAGGACTTCAAAGCACCCGAGAGTGCTCCCGCCCAGCCCCAATACACACTATCCTGTCTGGGGAGGTGGTCACACCTCCCTGGGACAGGAAACCTATTGTCCAGGCCTCCCCAGCCGGAGTTTCGGTCAGCAGCAGGAGGCCAGACTCGTGTCTGTGGCAGCGGCATCCATTTTGTGATGCCAGGGCTTGGAAAGTCAGTACCGGGCATATCGGTGTGTACATGTCTTTCCCTCTAGAAGGGTGGAATGCTACCCCCGCCGCCAGAACTGGCGGGGGGTAGTATTCCAAGATGTTTGACACCAAACACGACATGTTTCCGTGCAGCCATCCCAAAGTTAGCATTTAACGCGAGGTTATAATGCGCTTAAGAGTATATGGTCAGGCTGCACTACAAACAGCATCAGAGAAGGGTCTCCGAACGCTGCAGAGGGGCCCTGCTCATGCAGGGGCACCCTCTCACATAGGAACCACGCACTCTGCCTTCAGGATTGCTAAGGCCTGCCATAGGAGTGACTTATAGGTTTATATGTGTGTATGTATATAGTGATATAGGTAGCCTATATCACAGTAAGGGGTGCATGCACCACCTTACCCAGGCTGCAGTAGCAGACCTGTGGTGTCAGTTTGGATGGCCTTCCAGGGGTGGCACAATACATGCTGCAGCCCCTGGTAGGCCTCTGAGGTACCTATGCCCTGGGTACATAGTATACCATATACTAGGGACTTATAAGGGCACTCCAGATTCCAATCAGAGATGTGCCTAAGGCACATGGAAACCATTTTAGAGAGGAAGCAGCTAGGCTGGGGTTCTGATTAGCAGGGCCCCAGCCAGACTAAGGTCGAAAAACAGTGAAGCATCAGCAAAAAGTGGGGGTACCCATGTGAAGCAGATCCTACTCTCCTACACAACCCCCCAAACGTAGGGACATTAAACTAACCTTGCCCAGTTAAGTCTTCATGTTCTAAGTGGAAGTACCTAGAGAGTCCATCTGCATTGGCATGGTTACTCCCAGGTCTATGTTCCACTGTGAAGTCCATCCCCTGTAGGGAAATGGACCACCTAAGCAGTTTGGGGTTTTCACCCTTCATTTGTTTTAGCCATAAGAGGGGCTTATGGTCTGTTTGAACAAGGAAGTGAGTACCAAACAAGTATGGCCTCAACTTCTTCAGAGCCCAGACCACAGCAAAGGCCTCCCTCTCAATGGCTGACCAACGTTTCTCTCTAGGGGTCAGCCTTCTGCTAATGAAAGCTACTGGCTGATCCTGACCTTCTTCATTCAATTGTGACAGTACAGCCCCTACCCCCAATTCAGATGCATCAGTTTGAACAATGAACTTCTTGGAGTAATCAGGACTCTGTAGAATGGGAGCAGTGCACATGGCCTGCTTCAGGTCATCAAATGCCTTTTGACAGCTAACTGTCCACTGAACCTTTTGGGCATTTTCTTGGAAGTTAAGTCATTCAGGGGTGTCACTATTGATCCATACCCCTTGACAAATCTCCTATAGTACCCAGTCAGGCCTAAGAAGGCTCTCACCTGAGTCTGGGTAGTTGGAGCAGTCCAGTCCATGATGGTCTGGATCTTGCTCTGCAAGGGTTGAACCTGGCCTCCACCCACAAGGTGGCCCAGGTACACAACCTGACTCTGCCCTATCTGGCACTTGGTGGCCTTGATAGTCAGGCCTGCCTTTTGCAGGGCCTGTAAAACATTTCTGAGGTGGACCAGGTGATCCTCCCAGGTGGAGCTAAAGACAGCAATATCATCTAGATATGCTGCACTATAAGCTTCCAGACCTGTAAGGACTGTATTCACCAACCTCTGAAAAGTGGCAGGTGCATTCTTCAGACCAAAGGGCATCACCACAAATTGATAATGCCCACTAGGGGTTGAGAATGCTGTTTTTGGCTTTGCATCATCAGCTAGTCTGATCTGCCAGTAGCCAGCTGTCAAGTCAAATGTGCTTAGATACTTGGCTGAGGCCAAAGTGTCTATTAGCTCATCTGCCCTTGGTATTGGATGGGCATCAGTCCTAGTGACTGCATTGAGACCCCTGTAGTCCACACAAAACCTCATCTCTCTTTTCCCACCACTGGTGTGAGGTTTTGGCACAAGGACCACTGGACTAGCCCAAGGGCTATCTGAGGGTTCAATAACTCCCAAATCCAACATTTTCTGGACTTCTGTCCTGATACAGTCCCTGACATGGTCAGGTTGCCTATAAATCTTATTTTTAATAGGCAGACTGTCCCCAGTGTCCACTTCATGAGTGCACCAGGTGGTCTGACTTGGAGTCAGTGAGAACATGTGTCTGAACTGATTGAGCACCTGTCTACAATCAGTTTGCTGCTGGGTAGTGAGGCTGCCTGCCAAGGCTACACCATCCACTGACCCATCATCAGGGTTCTGTGAGAGCAGGTCAGGGAGTGGGTCACTCTCTTCCTCCTGTCCCTCATCAGTAGCCATGAGCAAGCCCATGTCTGCCCTGTCCACATATGGTTTTAACCTGTTGACATGGAGAACCCTGTGGGGACTCCTGGGTGTTCCTAGGTCTACTAAGTAGGTAACCTCACCCTTCTGCTCAACAATGGTGTGGGGTCCACTCCATTTGTCTTGGAGAGCTGCTGGGGCCACTGGCTCCAACACCCACACCTTCTGTCCTGGCTGATAAACAGTCAGTACAGCCTTTTAGTCATGCCAGGCCTTTTGAAGTTCCTGGCTAGCCTCAAGGTTTTTAGTTGCCTTTTTCATATACTCAGCCATCCGGGAGCGGAGACCAAGTACGTAGTCCACTATGTCTTGCTTTGGGGGCTTGAGAGGTAACTCCCATCCTTCCTTCACCAAGCACAGTGGACCCCTGACAGGGTGACCAAACAAAAGTTCAAAAGGGCTGTAGCCAACCCCTTTTGAGGCACCTCCCTGTATGCAAATAAAAGGCAGGGCAAGAGTATGTCCCATCTTCGCCTAAGCTTTTCTGGGAGCCCTTTAATCATGCCCTTCAAGGTTTTGTTGAATCTCTCAACTAAACCATTGCATTGTGGGTGATAGGGTGTGGTGAACTTGTAAGTCACTCCACACTCCTTCCACATTGCTTTTAAGTATCCAGACATAAAGTTAGCACCCCTGTCTGATACAACCTCCTTAGGAAAGCCCACTCTTGAGAAAATTCCCAGGAGGGCCCTTGCCACCACAGGTGCTGTAGTGGTCCTAAGGGGAATAGCCTCTGGGTACCTGGTGGCATGATCCACTACCACCAGGATAAACCTGTGCCCAGATGCTGTTTGGGGATCCATGGGACCAACAATGTCAATCCCCACCCTTTCAAAGGGAACCCCCACCACAGGTAGTGGTATCAGGGGGCCTTTGTAGTGCCACCTGCCTTGCCACTGGCCTGGCAGGTTACACAGGAGCGACAAAACTCCTTGGTGTCTTCAGACATGTGGGGCCAGTGAAAGTGAGGGACAATTCTGTCCCAAGTCTTGTTCTGGCCCAGGTGACCTGCTAAGGGAATATCATGGGCTAGGGTCAATAGGAAGCCCCTGAACTTCAGAGGTATAACCAACCTCCTGGTAGCACCAGGCTTGGGGTCTCTACACTCTGAGTACAAGAGTCCATCATCCCAATACACAGTATGGGGACCACTAGCTTTCCCAGCAGCCTCAGCAGCAGCTTGCTGTCTGAGGGGTTCAAGAGAGGGCAGCTCTGCTGCTCCTGGCTCAGATCTGCCCTGGAAGGTCCCCCTGTCCCCAAGAACTCAACCTGTTCAGGTTCAAGCTCCTCTGGGACAGTTCCTTCCTCAGGACTGAGATCATCCCCCTCAAGGGACTGATCTTCCTTCTGAGCCAAGGGGAAGGCACTGCCTTTACCCTACTACTCCTCCTCTTGGAAGGCACTTGGTCCATTATTCCAGAATCCAAGGCCTGTTCAGTGCTAGACATTTTGGCTTGTGACCTGGTCACAGCAAACACATCTGCAGGGATCCCCAGCATTTCTGCATGGGTCCTGAGCTCCACTTCTGCCCAAGCTGAAGTTTCTAAGTCATTGCCAAGCAAGCATTCAACTGGTAGGTCTGCACTTACCACAACCTTCTTAAGGCCAGTTACCCCTCCCCAGGAGAAGTTAACAACTGCCAGAGTATGGTCTGTTCTGACATTGCTAGCATTGGTCACTTGGTACATCTCACCAAGTATAACTTGCCCAGGATTCACAAGGTCTTGTGTCACCATGGTGACACTTGCCCCTGTGTCCCTAAATGCCAAAGCCTCTCGTCCATTGATTAAAGGCTGTTGTCTGTACTTGCCCAGATTACTGGGACTCATAGAGGAGGTCATATCCATGCCTCCATCACAGACTAGGACAGCCTGAGTGAGTTCTCTGACTAGGTCAGAGCCCATCTCAGTACCCAGGGTCAACCCTACTAAACCCTTGGCTGTAGTACTCCCACCACCAACTGTAACTGCACTAGGGGAGCAGGTGCCTTAGGGGCATTGGTGGGGGCTGGAGTCGAGTCTTTGGACTTGGTGCAATCACTGGTCCAGTGGGTCTTTTGCTTACAGACCTTGCACCATGGTTTTCTTTGGCCTTTCCCTTTGGTAGACTGTGAATCCCCACCTGAAGAAGATTTTTGGGGGCCTTGTGAAGACTTTTGATCTTTACCCTTCTCCCCACCCTTATCAGAGGTTTTCGAATCTTGCTTCTTAGGGTCACCACCTTGGTTCTGTACCTTCTGCTTCACCCTGGTTCTGACCCATTTGTCTGCCTTCTTTCCCAATTCTTGGGGAGAGGTCAGATCAGAGTCTACCAGGTGCTGATGCAACAGCTGATTTTGACAGTTATTAAGAATCTGCTCCCTCATTATCAGATTGTACAATCCTGTGAAGTCACATACCTTACTGCCCAATAACCAACCTTCCAGAGCCTTGGCAGAACAATCAACAAAGTCTACCCAGTCTTGAGTCTGTGCTTTTGGGTATCCCTGAACTTTAACCTGTATTGTTCAGTGGTTAGGCCAAACCCATCAATTAGAGCACTCTTCAAGACTTTGTAATTATCAGCATCCTCCTCTCTAACAGTGAGGAGCTTGTCTCTACCTTTGTCTGCAAAGGAGAGCCACAAGATTGCTGCCCACTGCTCCTGAGGGACCCTCTGTACTTTACAGGCCCTCTCTAGAGCAGTTATCCATTTGTGGATGTCATCCCCACTCTGGTAGGGAGGGACAATCTTGCTCAGGTTTCTATGGTCATAAGACCTTTCCCTATCTTTGGGGAAACTGCTGCCACCATGGGACTCTAGTCCCAACTTTTGTCTCTCTCTATAGAGATCTAGGGACTCCCTGTCTATAGCCAATTGCTGTTTCCTGAGTTCAAGCTGAGTTTGCTCATATTGAATCAGTCTCTTTCTTCTCTCATGAGAGGATTCCCTCCTATGAGAGGAGACAGAGGACCCTATTGAGGTGTCAGAGTGGTTAGACTCCTGAGAAGGAGACCTAGACCTTCTGGGCACACTCAGAACTCTTCCTGGGGGACAAAGGGAGGTCAGTCTGATCCTCTCCCTCCTCCTCCTCCACAGGAGGAATTGGATTCTCCAGGACAAGGTCATTTTCACCTTCCTGGCCAGTTTCAGAGGGGGTCCTGGGTTTCTTCACCCCTGGCCCCTCCCTCATCTTCTGCCCCACCCTCTTTGCCTACCCCTTCAGACCCTAGGGGCCTGCTGAGATCATCAGCTAGTAACACCTCCCTGAGGTGTTGGGTGCTAGCACTTTTGCCTGCCTTCAACTTCCTAGTATTGCATAATGCTCTCAATTCCAAGAATGGGAGTTTATCATACTTGGAGGGAAGAAGCCCACTGGCTTCTGGCAAGGACTCACTGGGTCCTGGCTTTGAAGACATTACTAGTGAGGTGTGGTGTATGCACTACCTACTCTAGTGTGGCCTACTAAACTCTCTTGAGTTGTAGAAAGGGTGTGCTGTCCCTTAACACACAACTCTAAGTTCAGTAGAACTTACTGTATACTAAGCTTAATTTATATGTACCTTAGGTACCTTTAGTGGTTTTCAGTTGATCAATTCAATTGAGATTATCTGGTAAAACAATAGCAAGCTGGAATCCCACACGCTGCACACCAATGTGAGAAGTTGGCCTGGCATATGCTGTCCACTAATTATAGTGGGCACCTTGCACCAGTCCAAACAACCCCTTATTGGAGATAGGTTAAAGACAACCTTTATTGAAAGCTATCCTAGTGGTAGCTATGGAGAGCAGCCTTCAGGCTAAGTCTTGAAGGAATGTAAAGCAGCTTGTTTTACCAGTCTATAATCTCTTGAGTGACCAAATGAAAGAGCACCACACCAGGTATATATTCAAAATATATGTATTTATTACTAAACACACCCCTCTAGTCTCTTTATGAGGCTAGAGTTCGAAATACATAAGTTATAAGTTATTTAAACACAGTAATAGCACAAATACACGTTTGGGCCCTAGGGGCGTACCAAACCATATACCAATAAAGTGGTATAAGAACCACGACTGAGCTAGACACTAGGCCTAGAGCCTCTAGAAGTGCTTGGACCACAAGGAACCACCCAAGGTAGTGACACAGGGGACCCACGGGGAACGCGTGCAGTGTAGTAACACAGCCGCGAATCGCCGTTAACTTCTATGGAGAAAGTCGCGGTTTGGAATTTAAAGAAAAGGGACACTTAAAGAAGGACTTGGAGCAAACCCTTTGAGAACTAGGTCGTTCTAGAGTCTCTACCCACGGGAGCACCGGAGTACTCTTGTTACCTCACCCAGGGAAGCCGGGTGCATAGGTGCCTTTCGGGGTCAGGTTTCGTCGTCGATTTGAATGGCGATCTGCTGCAAAGTGCTGCTGGCGACCAAGTGAAAAGTGTCCGGGTGGATCCAAGGGGGATCGGAGATCTGAAGAACCTGAAAGCAGAGGGGACAGAGTCTGGGTCACTGGCCAGTGACCAGGAAGGCGATGAGCAGATGCCCACCGATGTCGAGTGCTTCAGGTAGGTTGACGGTCGTCTTGACTCTTCAGCCACGAGGTCCAGGAGGCGTTGTCAGCAACCAGGAGCAGGATTCGGGCTGGTACACAATGTCTGTCAAGTGCTGAGGTGTCGGCGACCGGATTGGACCCAACAAGCCTTGGCAACGGCAAGTCTCGATGAAGATGAAGATTGACGATTGTGCAGACCAGCAAGGTCTGAGGAACTCACCCAGCAAGGGTAAGTGAGGGCAAGCCTGGAGCAACCAGGGAGCCCAAGTAGAAAAGATTGGCCTTCGTGAAGGGCTACTAGCCAACGGGCTAGCGACCGCGAAGGAGCCTCGAGACGGTGCACGTGGAGCTGGCTCACAGGACACTCGTGGAGTGGAGGCCAGTGATCTTCGGTGCAGTTGGTGCTGGAGGCTGGGGCTACTCGGAGCCCAAAGCACGACTTCGTGGGAGACCCAGAAGAGGATGCACTTGCAAATGCGTGCGGTGTCCAGGGGTCACGGTTCCACGTTACCCACGACAGCTACGGGCCTCAGCTTTGCTGGGGACTCAGGGCAGCCTCGGGGAAGTCTGGAAATCCACCTCTGGTGATGCAAAGACTTCGGCGTCCGACGGGAGCTTCGGCGATGCAGACCGGACAATTGCTTCTTTGGTGCCTGCCAAGCAGGGAGTCACTCCTTGACCCCAAGGAGATTCTTCTGTCCTCTAATCTTTAAGTAGAGCGTCGAAGGTCCAGGATTCTGTGTCAGAGTTTCGTCCAGGGATAATCTAAAGTCCTAAGGACTGGGGTCCCATACTTATACTAAGTTTAGGGGTTGGACTTACTCTGTGGTCCCACCTATGGGTGGGTCAGGGCAGAGGGGTGGCTACACCCCTTTCCCTTTGTCCAGTTCGCGCCAAAGCAGGGGCTGGAAGCCCCTGATCCGGTTTGAACTGGGGTATGCCTAGGGACACCAAATGTGCCCCCAGTGCAGGACTTCAAAGCACCCGAGAGTGCTCCCGCCCAGCCCCAATACACACTATCCTGTCTGGGGAGGTGGTCACACCTCCCTGGGACAGGAAACCTATTGTCCAGGCCTCCCCTGCCGGAGTTTCGGTCAGCAGCAGGAGGCCAGACTCGTGTCTGTGGCAGCGGCATCCATTTTGTGATGCCAGGGCTTGGAAAGTCAGTACCGGGCATACCGGTGTGTACATGTCTTTCCCTCTAGAAGGGTGGAATGCTACCCCCGCCGCCAGAACTGGCGGGGGGGTAGTATTCCAAGATGTTTGACACCAAACACGACATGTTTCCGTGCAGCCATCCCAAAGTTAGCATTTAACGCGAGGTTATAATGCGCTTAAGAGTATATGGTCAGGCTGCACTACAAACAGCATCAGAGAAGGGTCTCCGAACGCTGCAGAGGGGCCCTGCTCATGCAGGGGCACCCTCTCACATAGGAACCACGCACTCTGCCTTCAGGATTGATAAGGCCTGCCATAGGAGTGACTTATAGGTTTATATGTGTGTATGTATATAGTGATATAGGTAGCCTATATCACAGTAAGGAGTGCATGCACCACCTTACCCAGGCTGCAGTAGCAGACCTGTGGTGTCAGTTTGGATGGCCTTCCAGGGGTGGCACAATACATGCTGCAGCCCCTGGTAGGCCTCTGAGGTACCTATGCCCTGGGTACATAGTATACCATATACTAGGGACTTATAAGGGCACTCCAGATTCCAATCAGAGATGTGCCTAAGGCACATGGAAACCATTTTAGAGAGGAAGCAGCTAGGCTGGGGTTCTGATTAGCAGGGCCCTAGCCAGACTAAGGTCGAAAAACAGTGAAGCATCAGCAAAAAGTGGGGGTACCCATGTGAAGCAGATCCTACTCTCCTACACCCTTGAGAATACCAATAGAAGCCCATGTTCTGCTATGATCCTGGGATTCTATTGGAATTCTCAAGAGCATATTATCAAGCCCATTATCGCCGCTTTAGCGGCAGTTTCCTGCCGCTAAAGCGGCGATAATTTTAACGCCGTTCTTGCTAATATGCCCCCATGTTTTCCCTGATCTTAATTCTGGCGCTGCCTCCTATTTACACTGCTCTTGTGAATAGGAGGCAGCGTCAGAAGCAATGGGTGTTGCGGTGGAACGCCCACAGCAACACCCATTGCCCTCCCCTCTCACGCTAAGTATAGCGTGAAATGGGGCCTTATTCACAAGGCAGCGTTAAAGCCACATTAAGTGGCTTAACGCTGCCTTGTGAATAAGGTGAAGCCCCTATCGCCACAGGAACGTCAAAAAAAGTGACGTTCCTGTGGCGATAGGGGCTTGTGAATATGCCCCTCTGTCTGTATGTACTGAAGTTAGAAAATGTAATAACCATTCATAAGCATGCAGAATAGAGGCCATTCTATGGGCATCAGTGACATATATATTAACCACAAAATAACTTTTTAAGTTAGGTACTACGTTGAATTTATTGTGCATCTATTATGATGTGAGCACAGCAAAATATTGACAAGTTAGAATACATTTAGAACATTCATTAGGCCTAAAAAAGTATTATTCTTGCATAAATTCATGTTCATAACATACTGAAATAGATTAGGAATTATGGCATAAAATGCATCACATCAAATTAGTGACCATAGAACGTGTTAACACCGAGTCTGGTATTACTGTGATTGAGCAAACGATGATATCCTAGGATTTTATTGATGGGAATCAGAGTAATGATACACTTGGTAATGAAATTAATCCATTTGTTTTCATGTGTGTGACTTAATGGATTTCTAAAAATTTGATTACTTTCTGTTGTGGCCTGTATTTTGCCATGTTATTGTCTCTTTAATATAGCTGTGTCATTAGGTGTAATCTGGGGTGCTGGAGATTCCACCTGTGGACAGGAGAAGGGGAGAGACTGGACTGGCGAGCTGGTAACTGAACTGGCTGGAGGTGGATGCCAATAAGGACTTGAATTGACAAGTGCCTGTGTCATGTGAACCCAGTGTGCTGATCGGTCGACTTGCGGTTTTAAAAGCCTGAATTTTAATTGGTGAGGGATAACATCTTATCCATAACGATTCCTGTCATTAATGAACTTTCAGCTGACTGCTGTCGGCTGAAGGTATTGTGAATTATTTTTACTGCGTTTTGCAACATCTCAGGCACGTTAGCGATGTTGGCTTGAGCGCATTTACGCATGGTTTACACAGTGCATATACTAAAGCGCGAGCACTTACTGAGGTTTATTTTTAAAGGAAGTGTGTGGAGTCCAGCGCATGTATTCAGAACAGAGTCATGCTTCAGCTTGGGCCTATCCTGGGGTTGATCTCTCAGCATGTTGTCACGCATCACATCACAACGCTGAAAACTTATATCTAATGTTATTTTATATTTCCCTTCCCCATGTTCCTGAAAGTTTTAAGTGATTGGAATTGGTTCTGCCCACGACATAACGCCCCTTTCACTTCCCTTGGTTCATCCCTCTTCCTGGAGCTTGACTTAGAATGTTAACTGTATGAGGATTCGAATGCTTCTGTGGTGGAGAGTGGAGGCTGGAAAATAAACTCCTGAACTTACCGTGACCGTGTGAGTTGATTATTTCACTGGCGACGATCTGTGTGAGGGGACAGATGACCAGCCTTCCACCCTTTTGGCTCCTACTCCACCTACAGTGACCTGCTTCCTACCATTGCCAGGAACTTCATTCATTTACCTATCTGCTTGCTGAAGGTACTGTTTTTAACTTACTTCTTTGACTGTCTCCTTCTCCGTCCATTGTGCTGGTGGACGTCCTTCTTACACCCTGCTCCATCTTCCTGGTCGTGTAGAGGCTGCTCCTGACTGCCGCTGTATGGACGAAATTTGAGGCTGCTTCTGTATACCGCTTTCTGGAGGTCCTCGGAGCAGAGCGGCTGCATTTCTATATCCTGCCTTCCTGCGGCCCGTTCCTTCACCCATCTCCTTTCCAACCGGCTGAGTGTCTTTGAGACTTTGCTTTCTTCGACCGCCTCCTCTGCTGACTGGAAACCGGCTCTGAAGCCACCTTGGGGAGGAGTTAAGCCCCCTGCCCCGTCCTATTCGGCATCCACGGGCTGTGAGGCGTGTCCTCCCTATACAGTCTTCTCCTTCTGGGGGCTCAGCGCGTTGATTTCGTTCGCCTCCCATGCCAGCACATGTTTTGGAGACACGCACCCAATATCTACAGTGCTTTGGCGTGTCTCTTCACAGTGACACGCACACCACTTTTGGATGATCAAAAATTTATTAGTGTGTCACGCTACGGTGGTGAGTGCACCCCATAAGTTATTGAATTAATCATCACGCGTATCGGAGACACGCACTCCATTCAACAGTGCTTTGGCGTTTCTCTTCACGGTGATGCGCACACCACATAACTTTATTTGGGGAATCATACGACGTGCTATATCACTGTGAGACGCACACCCTTCTACTTCACCACTATTCTCCTCTATTCCGCACTCCACAGTGCACAGTGCCTGGCGTGTCTCTTCACGGTGACGCGCACACCTTAATTGGGATCTACTATTGAGCATGTCACTCCACTGTGATGCGCACACTGTGAGAAAGTGCCCTCTTTCTGCATGGTTGCCCCCACTTTCTGCTGAATTGCTGATGTGCTTTGACTGAGTGTGCCCTGGGCTCCTGCTAATCAGGTGCCCATGGCCTATGTTCTTTCCCTAAAACTGCATAGAAGCCTAAACCCAATTGGCATCTCTGGCCATAGGTCAGCCCCTGGTAAATGGTACCACAGGTACCGAGGGCACTGTGACCAGAGAAGGCCTCTAAGGGCTGCAGCACTTATTGTGCCACCCTTAGAGGTCCTGTACCCTTACACACACACACACACTGCCTTTGCAGGCTGCGTGTTTTGGTGCAGAACAAAGTGAAGAGTCGACATGGCACACATCTCTGTGTGCCATGCCTAAAACCCACTGCCCTGGCATAGATCAGTCACCCTTCTAGCTGGGTGCACTATACCAGTGGTGGGGGTACAGGTGCATGAGCCCTGTACCCCTACAGTGTCTAAGTACATTCTTAGACATTGTAAGTGCAGTGCTGCCATTAAGAGTATATGGTGCTGGGAGTTTGTCATTACCAACTCCATAGCACCATAATGGCTACACTGAAAACTGAGAAGTTTGGTATCAAACTTCTCAGCACATTAAACCCACACTGATGCCAGTGTGGGATTTAATGAAAAATGCACACAGAGGGCATCTTAGAGACCCACCTCTACTGTCCAGGCTGAGTGGCTGCTTTCAGCTGCCACCACCAGACATGTTTATGGACCCCTGGGTCAAGAGCCTGCTGCTCTCTGGGGCCTGAAACAATGCACATCCTGGGACGAGGTGCCAAGCCTCCTCCCCCAGGATGGGCAGGGTTCACGAAGGGGAGCTTCAAAGGCTTGCCACCTTTGTGAGCTTCCCCAGGCCACTTGCTGCTCTCAGCAACTGGTCCCCACTGGCTCTGACCCCCACTTTGGGCAGGAGAACCGGCGGGAAAAACAAGTGAGGAAGAGAGGTGTGCCCACCTCTGCCAACTCCACCCCTCAGGTGGGGAAGGCGAGGTGAAGCACAACTCTCAGTCCACACCATCTTGAAGATGGGGGGACTCAGCCAACCAGGGACAGGCTCATGCCCTCCTCCCACTGGAGGGTGGCATAATAGGGGGTGTACCCACCCCAGGGAAGGGACCCATTGGTCCCTGCCTTTTACCCACCTGTAACGCCCCTAAATCTAGTATTTAGGGGGACCCCTGAACCTTGCTTCCTCAGACAAGATTGAGATACCGCGTCACGGTCATCAGGTAGCGATGAACCTATAAGCAACGGCTGTGCTTTAAGAGGGATTAAAGTATAAGAGATATACACCCTCTTGATTGAGTGGGAGCTGGTATGTGGGCCCGTGGTTCCCACTAGTCACTTGTGATTCAAAGTCAGATGTCCAGGGAGGTGATTGCTGACCTCGAATGCCCTGACGAATTTGCCGCAAAGAGATAAAGGCAATGAAACATGTTGGCCTTCCTTGAAGTGGTTTACAACATGCTGTGTTTTTAATGCTGAGCAAACTCACACTTCGGATTAAAAAGGGTATAACCATATACGTGAGTGTAGCTCAATTTTATTCGAGACACTTTGTCTCGTGTTTTCCACGGGGTCTCCATTTCTTTTCACTTTACTCTTTCTGACACCTATTCTCACTGGACACTCAATTTCTTTTCTATATGAGAAAGTTACCGATGATGACAAAAACGTGGGCAAGCTGGTGAGAACCTGCCAGTAGCTCCTCTGGTGGTGCGCACGTGAGGTACTTTCTCATCTCTCCACACATTTTTTCTTTTGTGGTACTCATACACTTAATTATAGAGGGTATGTTGTTTTACAAGTGATCTGACTTACATCCTTTTCCTTTTTTTTAAAAAAAATACTAGAGAAATGGGCACAGAGGACTGGGTTAGACTGTATAACCTAGTAGCAGAGGTTGGGTGGAGATAGAAAGAATCCCCCTACACCAGTCTTACGTAGTGTATATGGTTATTGCCCGAGAACCCCAGATTCTTTGTGTTTGAATATTCCTCAGACAAGAACCTGCAAGAAGAAGAAGAAGAATAAGGACCGAACAACCGTGCAGCAGCTAACAAGAGGACGACACCCACTGACTTGGCCCCAGCCCTACCGGCCTGTCTCCACCTCGAACCTGCTCCTGCAAAATCCCGGTGTGTCCTGCAGCCAGCAACCTCGAAAACCCCGGAGGACCTGCCTGCCTTCAAGCACAAAGACTTTGTCTCCCGTGAACACCGGATTTGTTCATCTGCAACCTCTGGCTCCGGTCGGACACCGCGGATCCGCCCCACCCGCCGTCTACGGCCCGAGCTCGAGTGGGCAAACACCACGAGGAGGTCCCCCCGGCGATCCTGACCCGAGATCCGGTGATCCCTGACCTGCCTCAAGCATCCAGTCGATGACTGCAGCCTAAATCGAGAAGGTCCCCCCAACCGCGACCAGGAGCTGGTAAGAAGATCCGACCCCAAAAGGTACCCCTGCACACGACACCCCACGGCCTTGTGTGCCCAAACCGATGGTGCCTAACCAACCCCTAACTTCCCAACGTACTTCTCGAAGTGGTGGTCGCACCCAGAAGACCTTCGTCCCCGAGCCTGCAGTGCCTTTGCAAACCGGAGGTTCCCCGTTGAAACCAACAGGGCGCCCGATGTTGAAACAGCACCCTGCACCCGGCCGCCCTAGTGCCGCTGAGGGTGCACCTTTGGTGCTACTTTGTTTCCCCATTTGCCTTGAGCTAAAGTCCAGGATCTTTGCTCCCACACCCAAGTGGCCTGCTTGCCAGCAGCCACCAACCGGAGGCCCCCTATCCCCGATTGGATAACATTGGGCCTCAGCACTCTGCACCCGGCCCCCCTAGTGCCGCTGAGGGTGTAACGAGAGTGCATCCTTGACCCTGAGGGAACCCTTGTTCTAACCCCAGAAGCTCAACTCCAAAGACCGATTACTTACCTGATAACCGTTAACTTCATTTCTCTCCATAGGAACCTATTGACTGTTTTTCTCTGAAAAATGTTGTGTGGAGTTGATTTGTATGGAAACCTGAAAAATAACAATTGTGCAAAACTGATTTTGCTTACCTTTTCTCTAGGAAATGTCCCAGTGTGATATCTAGGTATATCACACTGAGTAGAAAAAGTAATCTCAAAAGTAACGTAAAAGTAACTTACCTGTAATTTTCATTGCAAAGTCGATACAAAGTATATGTACAACCTTTCACAGTATTGCATTACCAGTAATTCAAAATGTAACCATTTCAAAGTACATTTACAATTGCATTTCAAACTGTATATTTACTGCAAAGTATTTATCAACTTACCAGTGCCAGGCTTGCTTGGTTCTAGAAAATAAAATAACTAAAAGAATATTTTTATACAAAAACAATTAGTCTGAAGTTCAGTCTTTGAGTGTGTGAATTCATTTGCTGACTGAGTGTGTACAACAAATGCTTAACACTGTCCTCTGATACTGCCTTACTGCTCGACCACACTACCACAAATAGAGAGTGAGGTGCTATCTAACTTTACCTCTGCCTACCTTTGGGGATCCACTGGACTCTGTGCACACTATACCTCACTTTGGTATAGTATATACAGAGCCAGCTTCCTACATTGGTGGATCAGCGGTGGGATATACAACTTTGCATTTGTTGGACTACTTGGTTACCACCTGATCACACGACAGAACTCTTAAATTGTCTTTAGAATTCTGATTTTTTCAAATTGGCATTTTTGCAAATCTACTAAAAGTCTTGTTAGGGCCTTGGTTAAGTCCCTTTAGAACTTTAGAAAAATAAAAAAGTCACTTTAGCTAGGGTTAGAGGGGTTAGAAGTTTTTTTAACAATGTCTCAACACAAGAACCCTGCTGTTAGTGAAAATAACCATAATGACATAGAGAACTTGGTTGAGGAGCTCGACCTCACCCCTTACCTTCACTTGTCTTTCAGGGAAGTAAGGTCCCTATGTAAACTTAAAAACATAGCCATGGGTCCCCATCCCACCAAACAAAAGCTCCAGGAGCTGTTGGCTGGGTATGCTAAGGACCACCCATCTGAAAATGGTGATGACCAGTCAGATGGAGAAGGAGTGGAAGAGGATGACCAGGTAGATCAACCCCCTCCACTGCTTAGGGAGAAAAGGGCCCCAGTGGCCCTGACTCCAAGAATCAACCTCTCAGTACCTAGATCCCACACAGGTGGGTCAGGCACTACTGAGGACATTGAGGACAGCCTCAATGAGGAGGACAGCCTTTTAGTAAGGCTGACCAAAAGACTGGATCTAGAGACCAGGTTGCTGGCTCTAGAAAGAGAGAGAGCAGAGATGGGCCTAGCACCCATCAATGGTGGCAGCAATTTACTTAATAAGGATAAAGAGCAATCTTATGATCCTAAAATCCCCAAAGGGATTGTCCCTAAATATGAAGAGAGTGATGATATCACAAAATGGTTCACAGCCTTTGAGAGGGCTTGTGAAATGAGAAAAGTGAAGAAGTCACACTGGGGGGCACTCCTTTGGGAACTGTTCTCTGGTAACTGCAGAGACAGACTCCTGACCCTTACAGGGGCAGATGCTGGGTCTTATGACCTCATGAAGAGAACTCTCATTGAGGGATTTGGACTCACAACTGAGGAATATAGAATTTGATTCAGGGGGCTCACGAGACCCAAAACCAATCCTGGATTGACTTTGTAGACTACTCAGTTAAAACACTAGATGGTTGGTTAACTGGACACAATGTGCATGATTTCAATGGACTTTACAATCTGTTTATGAAAGAACATATTTTAAGTAATTGCACTAATGAAAAGTTACATCAGCATTTGGTAGACCTAGGTCTAATTTCTCCCCAAGAATTGGGAAAGAAGGCAGACCACTGGGTCAAGACAAGGGTGACAAAAACAACCACTGGGGGTGACCAAAAGAAAGGGGTTACAAAACCTCCCCAGGGGAAAGGTGGTGAGAATCCCCAAGATAAAAAGCCTGAGTCTTCTAAAGGGCCCCAAAAACCTGCACAGGGGGGTGGGTCCCAAAACTCTTCCCAGTCCATTAATAGGTACAGGGGAAAGAACTTTGATCCTTTAAAGGCCTGGTGTAACAACTGTAAGAAGTTGGGACACTTAACTGGAGATGCTGCTTGCCCAACCAAGAAGGCCCCTAGTCCTACTACAGCTACTCCTGGTGTAGCAAGTCTCCAGATGGGATCAACAGTGTGCCAAGAGCAAATCGGGTTGCACACTGAAGCAGTTCTAGTTTCAGAAGGGGAAGTTGAGTTTGCCACTGTAGCTGTGTGGCCACCCAACTTAAAAAAGTACTTACAATACCCTTGGATTCATGGAACTAGGATAGAAGCTCTGAGGGATACAGGTGCCAGTGTCACTATGGTGAGAGACACACTGGTTTCCCCTGAGCAATACTTGATTGGGAGAACTTACCCAGTCACCAATGCTGACAGTGTTACCACTAACCATGCAATGGCTATGGTGACATTAGACTGGGGGGGTTACTGGCCTGAAACAGGTAGTGGTCTCTCCAAAGCTACCAGCTGCATGTCTGCTTGGCAATGACCTGGAAACCTCAGCATGGGCTGAGGTTGAACTGAAAACCCATGCAGCAATGCTGGATATCCCTGAATTGGTGTGTGTAAAAACAAGAGCACAGAGCAAGAGACAGGGTGAAAAAGAAGTGTTGGAGCCTGAAAGTATGGCCCAACCTTCCAAGAGAAAAGGTAAGAAGACTGGGGAACCAGCTTCTGTACAGCAAAAGGATCAGGACCCCTCTCCTCAGGGAGAGGACTTGGACACCCCAGAGGGAACTGAGCCCATGGAGCTTGACCCTTACCAGGTTGAACTCTTAGGCCCAGGGGGACCCTCTAGGGAAGAGCTGTGCCTTGGACAGCAGGACTGTCCAACTCTTGAAAGCCTGAGGCAGCAAGCTGCTACCCAGGAAAAAGGAGATGTCAGTGGTACCCACAGAGTTTATTGGGAAGAGGGACTACTGTACACTGAGGCCAGAGACCCCAAACCTGGAGCCACTAGGAGAGTGGTAGTGCCTCAGAAGTACAGGGAGTTTCTCCTAACTTTAGCTCATGACATTCCCCTAGCTGGACATCTGGGCCAAACCAAGACTTGGGAAAGGCTAGTTAGCCACTTTTACTGGCCCCAGATGCACCAAAAAGTAAAGGAGTTTGTCAGCTCCTGTGTCACCTGTCAGGCCAGTGGCAAGACAGGTGGCCCCTCAAAGGCCCCCTGATACCACTACCTGTGGTGGGGGTTCCCTTTGAAAGGGTAGGTGTGGACATAGTGGGTCCACTTGAACCTCCCACAGCATCAGGGAACAAATTCATTCTAGTGGTAGTGGATCATGCCACTAGGTACCCTGAGGCAATTCCCCTTAGGACTACTACAGCTCCTGCAGTAGCCAAGGCCCTCATTGGTGTCTTCACCAGAGTAGGGTTTCCTAAGGAGGTGGTTTCAGACAGAGGTTCCAACTTCATGTCTGCTTACCTAAAACACATGTGGAAAGAGTGTGGAGTGCAGTACAAGTTTACTACACCCTATCACCCACAAACCAATGGCCTTGTTGAGAGATTCAACAAGACATTGAAAGGCATGATTATGGGGCTCCCTGAAAAACTCAAAAGGAGATGGGATGTCCTCTTACCATGTCTGCTTTTCGCTTACAGAGAGGTGCCACAGAAGGGAGTAGGGTTTTCCCCCTTTGAACTTCTGTTTGGCCATCCTGTGAGGGGACCACTCTGTCTTGTAAAAGAGGGTTGGGAGAAGCCTCTCCAAGAACCCAAACAAGATATTGTGGACTATGTGCTTGGCCTAAGGTCCAGAATGGCTGAGTACATGGAAAAGGCATCCAAAAATCTTGAGGCCAGCCAGGAGCTTCAGAAGCACTGGTATGACCAAAAAGCTGCACTGGTTGAATTTCAACCTGGGCAAAAGGTGTGGGTTTTGGAGCCAGTGGCACCAAGGGCACTCCAGGACAGATGGAGTGGCCCTTACCCTATCCTAGAAAAAAGAGTGAGGTCACCTACTTGGTTGACCTGGGCACAAGCAGGACACCCAAAAGGGTTATCCATGTGAACCGCCTGAAGCTCTTCCATGACAGGGCTGACATCACCATGCTGATGGTGACTGATGAGGATCAGGAGACAGAGAGTGAACCTCTCCCTGACCTCCTCTCATACAGCCCAAAAGATGGGTCAGTGGATGGAGTTGTCTTTTCAGACACCCTCTCTGCCCAACAGCAGACTGATTTCAAGCAGGTCTTGAAGCAGTATGCTAAGCTCTTTTCCTTGACCCCTGGTCAGACAAACTGGTGTACCCATGATGTGGACACTGGTGACAGTTCACCTGTCAAAAACAAAATCTATCGACAGTCTGATCAAGTCAAGGAAAGCATCAGAGCTGAAGTCAGCAAGATGCTGGAGTTAGGGGTTATTGAACCCTCTGAGAGCCCCTGGGCCAGCCCAGTGGTTCTAGTCCCCAAACCTCATCCACAGGGTGGAAAGAGAGAAATGAGGTTCTGTGTGGACTATAGAGGGCTCAACTCTGTCACCAAGACAGATGCTCACCCTATCCCAAGAGCAGATGAGTTGATAGACAAATTGGGTGCAGCCAAATTTCTAAGTACCTTTGACTTAACTGCAGGGTACTGGCAAATTGGCATGGCCCCAGGAGCAAAAGAAAAGACAGCATTCTCCACACCTGATGGGCATTATCAGTTTACTGTTATGCCCTTTGGTTTAAAGAATGCCCCTGCCACCTTCCAGAGGTTGGTGAATCAAGTCCTTGCTGGATTGGAGTCCTTTAGTGCAGCTTATCTAGATGATATTGCTGTCTTTAGCTCCACCTGGCAGGATCACCTGATCCACCTTGGGAAGGTTTTAAATGCCCTGCAAACTGCAGGCCTAACTATCAAGGCATCCAAATGCCAGATAGGGCAGGGAACTGTGGTGTACTTGGGCCACCTTGTTGGTGGAGGCCAGGTACAACCCTTACAGCCCAAGATCCAGGCCATCCTGGACTGGGCAGCTCCAACAACCCAAACCCAAGTCAGGGCATTCCTTGGCTTGACTGGGTACTACAGGAGGTTTGTGAAGGGATATGGGTCCATTGTGGCTCCCCTCACAGAACTCACCTCCAAGAAGATGCCCAAGAAGGTAAACTGGACAGTTAGTTGTCAAAAGGCTTTTGACACCCTGAAAGAGGCTATGTGCTCAGCACCAATTCTCAAAGCTCCAGACTATGCCAAGCAGTTCATTGTGCAGACTGATGCCTCTGAGCTAGGGATAGGAGCGGTCCTATCCCAGACCAATGATGAAGGCCAAGACCAACCTGTTGCTTTTATAAGCAGAAGGCTTCTCCCCAGGGAGCAGCGTTGGAGTGCCATTGAGAGGGAGGCCTTTGCTGTGGTTTGGTCCCTGAAGAAGCTGAGACCATACTTGTTTGGTACTCACTTCCTAGTTCAAACTGATCACAGACCTCTCAGATGGCTAATGCAAATGAACGGTGAAAATCCTAAACTGTTGAGGTGGTCCATCTCCCTACAGGGAATGGACTTTGTAGTGGAACACAGACCTGGGACTGCCCATGCTAATGCAGATGGACTTTCCAGGTTCCACTTAGAAAATGAAGACTCTCTAGGGAAAGGTTAGTCTCATCCTCTTTCGTTTGGGGGGGTTGTGTGAGAAAGTGCCCTCTTTCTGCATGGTTGACCCCACTTTTTGCTGAATTGCTGATGTGCTTTGACTGAGTGTGCCCTGGGCTCCTGCTAATCAGGTACCCAGGGCCTATGTTCTTTCCCTAAAACTGCATTGAAGCCTAAACCCAATTGGCATCTCTGGCCACAGGTCAGCCCCTGGTAAATGGTACCACACAGGTACCCAGGGCACTGTGACCAGAAAAGGCCTCTAAGGGCTGCAGCACTTATTGTGCCATCCTTAGAGGTCCTGTACCCTTACACACATACACTGCCTTTGCAGGCTGCGTGTTTTGGTGCAGAACAAAGTGAAGAGTCGACATGGCACACATCTCTGTGTGCCATGCATACAACCCACTGCCCTGGCATAGATCAGTCACCCCTCTAGCTGGGTGCACTATACCAGTGGTGAGGGTACAGGTGCATGAGCCCTGTACCCCTACAGTGTCTAAGTCCATTCTTAGACATTGTAAGTGCAGTGCTGCCATTAAGAGTATATGGTGCTGGGAGTTTGTCATTACGAACTCCACAGCACCATAATGGCTACACTGAAAACTGAGAAGTTTGGTATCAAACTTCTCAGCACATTAAACCCACACTGATGCCAGTGTGGGATTTAATGAAAAATGCACACAGAGGGCATCTTAGAAATGCCCCCTGAAAACTAACCCACCTCTAGTGTCCAGGCTGAGTGGCTGCTTTCAGCTGCCACCACCAGACATGTTTCTGGACCCCTGGGTCGAGAGCCTGCTGCTCTCTGGGGCCTGAAACAATGCACATCCTGGGACGAGGTGCCAAGCCTCCTCCCCCAGGATGGGCAGGGTTCACGAAGGGGAAGCTTCAAAGGCTTGCCGCCTTTGTGAGCTTCCCCAGGCCACTTGCTGCTCTCAGCAACTGGTCCCCACTGGTTCTGACCCCCACTTTGGGCGGGAGAACCGGCGGGAAAAACAAGTGAGGAAGAGAGGTGTGCCCACCTCTGCCAACTCCACCCCTCAGGTGGGGGAGGCGAGGTGAAGCACAACTCTCAGTCCACGCCATCTTGAAGATGGGGGGACTCAGCCAACCAGGGACAGGCTCATGCCTCCCTCCCACTGGAGGGTGGCATAATAGGGGGTGTACCCACCCCAGGGAAGGGACCCATTGGTCCCTGCCTTTTACCTACCTGTAACGCCCCTAAATCTAGTATTTAGGGGGACCCCTGAATCTTGCTTCCTCAGACAAGAACCTGCAAGAAGAAGAAGAAGGACCGAACAGCCGTGCAGCAGCTAACAAGAGGAAGACGCCCACTGACTTGGCCCCAGCCATACCGGCCTCTCTCCACCTCGAACCTGCTCCTGCGAAATCCCGGTGTGTCCTGCAGCCAGCTACGTCGAAAACCCCGGAGGACCTGCCTGCCTTCAAGCAGAAAGACTTTGTCTCCCGTGAACACCGGATTTGTTCATCTGCAACCTCTGGCTCCGGCCGGACACCGCGGATCCGCCCCACTCTGCACTCACCGTCCACGGCCCGAGCTCGAGTGGGCAAGCACCACAAGGAGGTCCCCCCGGCGATCCTGACCCGAGATCCAGCAACCCCTGACCTGCCTCAAGCCTCCAGCCGACGCCTGCAGCCTAAATCCAGAAGGTCCCCCCAACCGCGACCAGGAGCTGGTAAGAAGATCCGACCCCAAAAGGCACCCCTGCACCCGACGCCCCACGGCCTTGTGTGCCCAAACCGACGGTGCCTAACCAACCCCTAACTTCCCAACTTACCTCTCGAAGTGGTGGTCGCACCCAGAAGACCTTCGTCCCCGAGCCTGCAGTGCCTTTGCAAACCGGAGGTTCCCCATTGAAACCAACAGGGCGCCCGACTTCGAAACAGCACCCTGCACCCGGCCGCCCTAGTGCCGCAGAGGGTGCACCTTTGGTGCTACTTTGTTTCCCCATTTGCCCTGTGCTAAAGTCCAGGAGCTTTGCTCCCACACCCAAGTGGCCTGCTTGCCAGCAGCCACCAACCGGAGGCCCCCTATCACCCATTGGATAACATTGGGCCTCAGCACTCCGCACCCGGCCGCCTTAGTGCCGCTGAGGGTGTAACGAGAGTGCATCCTTGACCCTGGGGGAACCCTTGTTCTAACCCCAGAAGCTCAACTCCAAAGACCGATTACTTACCTGGTAACCGTTAACTTCATTTCTCTCCTTAGGAACCTATTGACCGTTTTTCTCTGAAAAAATTTCAAAAGTGTGGAGTTGATTTGTATGAAAACCTGAAAAATAACAATTGTGCAAAACTCATTTTACTCACCTTTTCTCTAGGAAATGTCCCAGTGTGATATCTAGGTATATCACACTGAGTAGAAAAAGTAATCTCAAAAGTAATCTCAAAAGTAACGTAAAAGTAACTTACCTGTAATTTTCATTGCAAAGTCGATACAAAGTATATGTACAACCTTTCACTGTATTGCATTACCAGTAATTCAAACTGTAACCATTTCAAAGTACATTTACAATTGCATTTCAAACTGTATATTTACTGCAAAGTATTTATCAACTTACCTGTGCCAGGCTTGCTTGGTTCTAGAAAATAAAATAACTAAAAGAATATTTTTATACAAAAACAATTGGTCTGAAGTTCAGTCTTTGAGTGTGTGAATTCATTTGCTGACTGAGTGTGTACAACAAATGCTTAACACTGTCCTCTGATACTGCCTTACTGCTCGACCACACTACCACAAATAGAGAGTGAGGTGCTATCTAACTTTACCTCTGCCTACCTTTGGGGATCCACTGGACCCTGTGCACACTATACCTCACTTTGGTATAGTATATACAGAGCCAGCTACCTACACACACCATACTTCTTTAGGGCAATCCTATGTTCTATTTCACGGTGACATGTACACCTTCCTCTTTTACCACAGTTCGCCCAATTTGCGTGTTACCTTCTGTGATACGCACACTATATTTTTGAAGAAGCCTTTCTCCTCTGCCTCATTTCTATACATGTAATTTTCGGTAACACGCACACCCTAATCCATTTGGAAGCTTATAGCGTGCCACTTTACGGTGACACGCACACCAACCTTAACCTTCAGCTTTCTTCAGCTTTCTGGTGTCCAGGATCACACATTGTCTGCGTGCCATCCCTTGTTATTACATTTTTGCATTATAGGTGTGACTTTTATTCCTTTGTTCTCTTCCCTGGTGGTGTCTCATATTATGATGGCAGCAGCTAGCATGTCTCAACCTGCTCCCTTCCTAAATGAGTTTGGGGAGCCCAACATTCCATGGAAGGAGTGGGAAAATATTTTTGAATCTTACTTAATTGCGATTGGTGGAGAGAAGTTTAGCGCTACAAGAAAACAGTACATTTTACTCCATAGTTTAGGTCCACATGGCAGGAAGATCTTTGAATCATTACCGGAACCAGAATCAGGAGATAGTGAATCTGATGAGGAAGAGGAGGATGCTTATAAGTCTACCCTGTCAAAACTACGTATTCACTTTGGAGACAAGGTGAACATTGTACTTGAGCGGCATAAATTCTTCAGCAGGGTCCAAGGCAAACAGGAATCTGTTTCAACATATGTGGCAATGCTTAGAGGGTTGAGCAAGTTGTGCGAATTTCAAGAACTAAACGAGTCGCTTATAAGAGACCAACTAGTGCGATGCACTAACAATAATAAAATCCAAGAGAAACTTTTACAAAAACAACCCAATCTTCAAGAAGCTATTGTGATTGCTAAATCTATTGAACACACTGCCATATGTTTAAAAGAAATCAGATCCCCAAGCTCTAGTGAACAAGTTTCTGAAATAACAGAATTAGGAAATGAACTAGCCGTATGCAAGATAAAAAATGATAAAAGGCCTACCCAATTGGGCGATACAGAAAATTTCAAGCTTAAGTGCTTCCGTTGTGGAAGTAGCAACCACTTAGCCAATAATCCTAATTGTCAAGCTAAGTCAGTTGGGCCCGATTCACAGAACTAACTTAAGACAAAATCCTAAACTTACTACCATTTTGGTATTCACAGAAGGCACTTACTCATTTTGGTATTCACAGAAGGCACTTACTTACTCATTTTGAGTAACTTACTAATTTTGAGTAACTTACTCATTTTGTGTAACTTACTCATTTTGGTATTCACAGAAGGCACTTACTCATTGATGAGTAAGTGCCTTCTGTGAATACCAAAATGAGTAAGTTACACAAAATGAGTAAGTTACTCAAAATGAGCAAAAGGAATGTAGCAAATGTAAAGCAGGACCTGTGCTTCATAGCTGCCAAGGTTTCAGATTGCCATGTGGGACATTTTCATATTTGCAGTGTAATTATGAGTCACATTTTAAGGATCATGAGTACATAGCTGCCAAGGTTTCAGATTGCTATGTGTGACATTTTCATATGTTTCAGTGTAATATGAGTGACATTTTCTCACAAGCAAAATCAACACACTAAAATTCACGGTTTAACAACAGCCATGGCAAACAGCATCGAGCATTAAATGGGGTGCAAGAGAGGCTGAGGGGCACACATAGCCGGGCGGCAGCGGAGAGAGCGAGGGCACAGTTTTATTGCAAGTACGTTGCACGGTTTGTGAAAACTATCGACCACTAGAAACTGTGAGGTGTCACTGCAGAACTACAACTAACAGGGCTGGTTTTTACAAGGCATTATTAATAGAACCACATGAGCTATTAAAACACTCCAGAACATGTGAGTGATTAGCTGTATCTGATAAGCAAGCCATAAAAATGGCCAATTAGTTTTTTTCATAGGTACCAGGTAGAAAGGTTCCATGGCTAAATGCCATGCTAGTATTAAGCCATTAATTTTGATAACGGGACAGTACTTACACTTAGCTGCTGACAAGAGACTGAGGAAGTAATAATGATACGGTGAATGGATTATGATCCCTGTAATTAGCTTCAAGGATGCTACTGTCTAAATAATTAAATGTTAAAAGACTACGAGACAAAAACATGTAGTCTATAGTCAAAGCCCAACCTCATCCAATAAAAGTAGGTGGCAGGTTTGCTGAAGTGGATTCTTTTTCATGACATTTACAAAATCACTAAATCATAGGTCTTGATTAAGTTCCCCTTCATTTCCCCTTAGCGTCCGAAGACATATTCGGTGCAGGGCAACATTATTGATGCATTCGCGTGCACAAGGCATAAGTAGAAACACTCATTTTGGCATTAAAATGCCCACACATGGGGAGGCATGGCCGGCAAGATGTCGACAAGAAGTGCTTCATCCTGGACACAAAACTGTAATTTTTAGGTCCAACGCTGAATCCTGCAGTCCCCGCCACCTAGGTTAGGACAGAGAGCCAAAAGAGGGGGCTAACGGCAGAAACAAAGTTGTGTGAGGCCTGCAGCAAGGCACTGGTGCGGAGGCCCCTGAGGAGAAGACTCCGAAGTGGAGGCTGGGTGAAGGAGGGCTGACCCAGTGGAGGGCGGTGTCTTTTTGGGGGGGTGCCCTGGGGGGCTGAAGAGCCGCTGGCGAGAACCAGCTGCGCTGCGGTCAAGACAGGTAATCAGTCATAACACAGGGGCCTGCCTGGATCACCCCGAGGGGTTCTGGTAATTGCCAGCCGGGGGACGTGTTTGCTGTGAGGCGGCATTGGAGGCAGCCGAAAACAGCCAGACTGCAGCATAAGAGGAGAGGGTGCCTGGAGGGGTTCTGTTGGCACCACTGGTGGAGAAAGTGGGCTGTGGGAAGCAAGATTTGAGATAAAGAAAGACAATACAATACTCACCAGTGCAGGAATAATGCTAAATACTGTTAAATGTTGTCTCCGCTTCAGGTTTAGGAATGTTACTGCTAAAGGTTGAATGGAGCACCCCTTGCCTGTTAAAGTCTTTGTTCGCTCTCCGTGGGAGGGGGCACAGAGTCAGCGACTGGCGGCCCTGTCCTCTGGCTCCGCAGGCGTACAACTGGGGCACTGATCACCCCACTAAAGAGCTAGCTGGATCATTAAAAAGCATTCACTCGTGATTAGATATAGATTAGGCTGAAGTCGGGAATGTTTTCAAGAAACCGGTCCCAGGATGCTTGTTTCCGGTCCAGGGAAGACATGGCTTGGCAGTTCGGGCTGGACTGTTCCCATGAGGCACAGGGTCAGACTGATTTGCATATGGCCATGTCTGAACTGGGATGGTGGAGTGAGCTAAAGAATGATGATGGATTAAACCCAGATAACTTGACTGGGGGTGAGTGCTTGCAATGTTCAACACTCCGTCCATCATCCCCTATGGTTTTTCAAGTCCAAGGCACGTTTTTCTCAAAATACCATGAGCTTAAGTATGTATATTTTTAAAAGCATGCATCTTAAAAGTGCGCACACTTACCAACAAACACTGACGTGCCTATTTTACCACAGCTTTGCCCTCTTTCAAATCATAGAAGCCAGAGTCCTCCTGGCCACAATGAATGACTCCCTCGACAAACGTGCCACCCGGGCTGCATTCAGACTCAGCAGCTGCACAGTGCGTGCTCTGGGCTCCAGCGGCCATTGCAGGTCCGTAGGGTTGGGTCCCGGCGGTGGCAGGGATCATTCATGATTATGTTTAAATTACAGCGCTGCGGTGTAAGCACTGCCCTGGCATTGCCAACGCCTCCCACAAACGTTACTTGACGTCCTGCGTAATGCCACGCGCAGCCATGAGGATTACTTTCTATTTTAATTAATACATTGTAGCCAGCAGCCCACAAAGCCTACCAGGGGCAGCGCTCTTGCACAGGCGTGCTGCCACTCCAGTTTCAGTATAGCGGCGCTATGGCTTGACAGCCGAGGCAGGCGCTATGCCTATTGTGCGTGAATTTGCATTTCAGTGCGGACTACCACACTGAAATGCGTTTGTAGAACGCCTGATGCGTGGTACTTGGCAGGGCTGTGAATAACACTTTCTCGCCAGCAAAATCAAGCCATAAAGAGGAGGGAAACGTATATAGAAATTACATGCAATGCTGTCAAGGTTTCACATTGCTCTGTGTGACTTTTTCATAATTTCAGTGTAATTATTAGTGACATTTCAACAACTATGAGTGACGCTTTCTTTCCAGCAAAAGATAGCTGGCAAGTTTCATTTTCCTTATGTGTGGCATTTTCATATTTTCCTGGTGTTTGTGTGATATTTCTATTCTTATGTCTGATGCGTCTCAATATTTTGCTTCCCAACAGCATTGTGATCCATAACCAATATAACAGTGAACTAATTTACATAGGCTTTAATCCCTATTAGCGCTGCACCTTAAACTGTAGAACTTGTGATTTCACATCTGATTTTAGTGTGCATTGCCTTAGTATGCTTTACAAAGCTTGTATTGCATTTCATGTTGTTTCCTTTTTACATATAAAATAGTTCTGAAATTAAAAAAGGCATCTACATAACACTTCAAGCATTCCGAACAGTGACCAATTCCTTTGCAATACAAGGTGTTGCAGGATTTTCTTTGAAAAAGACGTCTTCACATCTACCTTCAATAACCACTGTTCAACTACTAACACTGGAACATGAGTGGTCACTGGTACTAGGCAGCAATTAAAAGGTGTGACCCTTTTATCGCTCACAAATGTACAGATTCAAGAAGAATCAAAATTAAGCAAAACAAACTAATATAAACAGAGAACTGCAATAAATCACAATAGACTCTTTCCTTTCTGAAATCCGCCACTCTTTCAACATTTTCCATTTTAATGGGATCAAGCACAACAAACACACTTTCCAATTGTGTCAAAGGTAATTTACTGTAATATTGCTTGAAAGGGTGTTCTAACTTTAACCAAACACTGTGTAAGGCACCTCATTGACAAGCTGGGTGATGCTGGGTCAGTCTCCTTGTAATTACTACACACTCCTTTGGCATTGCAAGCCAATGCGCGGGGCAGTATTGGAACACTGTTTTATGCAACTCCGTGTTTAAGCTCAGTAGTTTCAGGAGCCGGAAAATAAGAAAAGGAGCTGGGGTCATTGTGAGGCTAGACCCAGTGCTTGCACTTTGTGTATTTAAAGGCTTCTCTAAGCCGCCCACAGCCAGATTCATCTAGTGCCATATCCATGTGTATTGTATATATGTGATCTTGTATAGGCTCCCAACATTTCCCCACCCTATGAACAGTGCTCGAGTTGAGGATCTTTAGTAAAATCTTATTAAGGTACCATCTTTGGAGTGCTTTTCTAAACCCGAAGTGTACTTGCCTGTGTAACCAATTCATGTCATGGCGTGTGTATCTAAATTGAAAACCTGCCTTTAGACCCTTCATGTGGCGCTACAGGTGTGGAAATGCACTCTCATTTCACTTTTTTAAGCAAAAATTTGGAGTGATATTTGGCACTGCACCCACACGCGGGGTCTGGTTCCCAGCGCACATAGCCTGGGCTGCAGTGCACAGAGACCTTACACTGCCGCACACAGCAGAAAACAATTAGAGGCAACATTGGGGGAGGCTACATGTTTTAGTGTCTTAGACCTCTCTATGGCTTATCATCAAGTAGAATTGCACCCAGAGTCTAGACATTTAACAGCCTTCACCACACCTATGGGCATGTTCATGTTTCACCGCATGCCATTTTTTTTTTTTAACAGATTTTTATATAGCGCGAACTTGACCCGAATCGGGTATCAGAGCGCTTTACATAGCACCAGTTGCATTACATGAGGACACATTCATTTTTGTTAGGCACGGGGAGATTAAGTGATTTGCCCAGAATCACAGGATGTTCAGCGTCATTGCCGAGACTCAAACCCAGTTCCCCAGATTCGAGGTCAACCACCCTAGCCGTTAGGCCAACTCTTCGCCTCAGCTGCTGTGGTTTTTCAAAAAATAATGCAGCAAATACTTGAAAGGGTACAGAAAACTCTCTGTTTCCAAGATGATGTTCTGATCTATGGGGCCAATAATGATGAACAAGACAAAATCCTAAAAGAAGTACTCTCTAGGTTCAAAAATGCAGGATTAACCCTTAAAAGAGAGAAATGCCAGTTAGGTGTTAATACAGTAGAATATCTAGGACATAGTATTTCAAAAGATGGTTTTAAGCCCAAAATTTGCCACCTAGAAGCCGTTAAAGATGCACCTGCTCCAGAAAATAAGGAAGAGCTTAAGTCCTTCCTAGGACTAGCCGAGTACATGGCAAAGTACGTGAAGAATTTTGCCGACATGACTTCCAATCTTAGAGATCTTGTAAAGAACCATGCACGTTACCAATGGACTAAGGATCACCAAACATCCTTCATGAAAATAAAGGACGCTATCCTTGCCGCTCCTTACTTGTGCAACTTTGAACCTAGTCGCAAAACATTTCTTACTACAGATGCCAGTAACATAGGATTGCGAGCCACACTCTCCCAAATCATAGAAGGTAAAGAGAAAATTGCGGAATTTGCATCGGGCACCCTCACCAAGTCCGAAAATAAACTACTCTGTTGTGGAAAGAGAAGTCCTTGCTTGTTTTTGGGCTGTCACACATTTAAAGTTCTTCCTATGGGGCATACAGTTCTGCATACGCACTGACCATAAACCACTGATAATCATGTTCGATCCCAAAGGCTATGTTCCAGGCAACTTGAATTCCACAGCAGATTTCCTCTCAAGAGCACCATTGAACAAGGAAGAACAATTCAATACTACAGAATACCCCATCCTACAAGTCAATTACTCAATCATCTCGCCTCAAGAATGGGGTGAATGCATGATCAAAGATGAAACCATACAACAACTCCGAATATACACTTTACAGGGGTGGCCCACTTCGAAAGCATCTGTTTCTGATGACATAAAAAAATTCTGGGAAGTTCGCCACAAACTCAGCATAAGCCAAAACCTCTTACTAAGAAATGACAAAATTATTCCACCTGAACTTTTGCGCAATAAAATTGTAGACCTAGTACATGAAGGTCACCTGGGCAGGAGTTTAACAAAAGCCAGACTCAGGGAACATTATTGGTTCCCCAACATCGACTCCATAGTAGAAAACAAAGTCAAAGATTGCAGGATCTGTGCAAACAGTGATAAAACTAAATTGACTCGCAAGGTTCTTCTGTCACCGGTATCTGTTCCATTCAAACCATGGGAGAAGCTTGCATTAGACATCATTGGTCCCATAAACCGAAGAAATGTACCTAAGCGCTTTGCATTTGTCTTAATAGATTACCACTCCCACTGGACTGTCATAAAAATGGTGAATCAAATTACCACTGACTTGTTAATTCAGTTCCTTAGGGACACCTTTGCTATCGAAGGAATCCCATCAGCTATTGTCACGGACAATGGAGTACAATTCACATCTGTAGCCACATCAGAGTTTTTCATGAACTTAGACATTACTCACCTCAAAACTTCTCTTTATTGTCCCAGGTCTAATGGGCTAGTAGAGAGAATGAATAGGATGATCAAGGGATGTATTCAATTAGCATGCACCAACATGATTCCTGTTGAACAAGCCATTCAAGAAATGCTGTGGGCTTACCACACCACTCCGAGCCAGACCACAGGGGTTTCACCGTTCTCAGCCCTTAAGGGGAGGAAACCGTGCACTAAATTTTTCCCTAATTGGTTGGGAGGAGGTGTTGGGGTACAGGTAAATACCGAAGTCACTAGCTCGAAAGTCACTACACATCAAGCCAAATACAAGTCATACTATGATATCAAACATGGCACTAAAATTCCTCAATGGGTGGTTGGCGACTGGGTTTGTGTCAAGAGTCCCAGATTGGGGGATAGTGTTTCCAAATTTTCCAAACCCATCCAGATTGTGGCAACTAAACAGCATATAGCCATTATGGACAACGGCCAAACATGGAGCATGGATAGGTTAGTCAAAGCTCCTCCGACCACTGATACACGAGCCCAGGGAATTCCATCCTGCTCCGGTTCTCACCAGAGCTCTGCCCCCAGAGGCTCTGATAACCAAAGAATCCGCAGGGTTCCTGTATGGCATCAGGACTTCAACATGAACTGATGATTCTGCTTGTTTCTAGTTATTCTCTCTTCTATATTTTCTTGAAATTTCTGTTCGCTGTCCTTTGGTATTTTTCCAGAGCACAATGTATTATCGTTATAGATTTCAGGGGAGGGTAGATGTGTTATATCTAATGTTATTTTATCTTTCCCTTCCCCATGTTCCTGAAAGTTTTAAGTAATTGGACTTGGTTCTGCCCACATCATAACCCCCCTTTCACTTCCCTTGGTTCGTCCCTCTTCCTGGAGCTTGACTTAGAATGTTAACTGTATGAGGATTCTAATGCTTCTGTGGTGGAGAGTGGAGGCTGGAAAATAAACTCCTGCCTATCCTGGGGTTGATCTCTCAGCATGTCGTCACGCATCACAACACAACGCTGAAAACACTAGAACGCTGATGCATGTTTTCACTATGATGACATCGCGCTTCAGTAAGCGACGAAGCGCTCAATAATACAAAGCTGTCTTGTCAGCATATGTATGATTTGTATTGCGCATGGCATTTCCTTGCTCATAACGGTCGAGACTGTTGCCAGTTCTCAATTTTTATTGGTTACCAGCTGCAAAAAGGAAATGTGTTCCCTTAGCAAGCAAGTGGACCAAGTTGAAGGTCTAGGTCTTATTTGCTCTCACGTGGAGTGTGCTGCCTCAATTGAAACAGATGTGTTTCTCTCTATTTTCATTCAGCTAGTGTTACAGCCAGTATTTGGTGTATACAGAAGCACTTGGAATAACAATGTTATTATTTTTGGTATTTTTGGTGACTTGTAATATTAACTTTCTATGGCAATTTATTATCTTAATTTTTTTGTGGTAATTTATTTTGGTAGATTGTTATTTTCTATAACTTAACAGGAGTATTTCACCATGTCACACCATTCACCTCTCAGCATGTCGCAGCTGCCTCAATTTCTATACGAGCGAAGGGAACCCATACTACCATGGAAAAAATGAATAAGGTTGTTGGACTCCTATTTGGTTGCGATTGGGGTGAAAAGTTTTTCCCCTGCTGGAAAACAGTGCATTCTTTTACACAATTTGGGCATTGAAGGGAGACATATTTATGACACGTCTTGACATAATAACGATTAGTAATACTGTGGGAGAACCCAGAGACATTAATGAGATGTCGGTAATGATACTTAAAAATATTTTAGAGCCCAAATAAATGTTGTTATGGAGGGACACAATTTTTTTATGAGTACCCAAGCCAAAGATGAGAGAGTAGGGAACTATATTGCGTCTCTGAAGACTCTTGCACAAAAGTGTGAATTTGCTGATGTAACCGAGTCTCTAATAAACGATCAGCTGATGCAATGCACAAACAATCCGAGAGTGCAGGGAAAGTTATTGGCAGGGAACCCGACCTTGCAGGATGCAGTAACCATTGTCAAAAGCATGGAGCATGCAATATCGTGGGTTAAAGGAGACGAGAGACACAGGAACTAACTCCACTTTGGCCAGGGTCTCAACGCCAGGTGGAAATGGAGAAGTGGAACTTGTATACAAAGTAGCTGCTTGCCTAAAAATAAGCAGTGATACACAAAGGGACTCTAAAATGTAATGTTATAATTGTGTTAGTCCTGCCCATTTAGCGAACAATCCTAAATGTTTTACACACAATTTTACCTGCCGGAATTGTGGCTGGAAGGGACATTTTGTAAGAGTTTGCAGAGGCTCCAAAGTAAACTCTGTTGATGAGCCATCAGTCAATCAGCAAATGATATCGCATGTTAGTTGCCCTGGGGAAAGTGTTCAACAAGTTGGGGCTGTTGATGAGAGTACTTTGACCATGCCCAGATGTGATATGGAGGTTGGTGGGAAAATTCTCTCAATCCTTGCTGATTCTGGATCTTTGTTCACGTTAATTGGTGATAAGAGTTGGGAAGTAACTTTTGGAATGAATGACATCAAATTGTTGCCACCAGATATTAACCCTGTAGGCTATGGTGGACAAAAAATTGATTTGTCTGGCTTCTCTATCATGACAATTGGATTCAAGGGTCACGAAACAATGGGGAAGGTATATGTAGCAAAACACAGGGATAACCTTCTGGGTTGGCGGCATCACAGGGATTTGGTAATCACCTTGAACCCAAATTCACATGACTAAGTTTTGTATAGTCCTTGCTTCCAAGGATAATGGGTCAAAAATTAGTTTGTGTGTGGACTTAGGAGGACTCAACCAATGTATTTGGGTTGATCACCAACCTCTACCTATCATCAGTTAAAACCTAACCATGCTGGCAGGAGCTCAAGTCTTTAGTGTAATGGACCTTTCTGCAGCATATTATCAATACTTACTCCATGAAAATTCAAGACCCCTTACCTCCTTTGTAACCCTTTTGGGAGCTTTTAGGTTTATCAGAATGCCTTTTGGTTTGGCTTCTGCTGCTCTATGTTTCCAGAGGATGGTGAAGGAGTTACTTAAGGGTGTCAAATCTGTACTATTTTTTCAAGATGAGATATTAGTTTATGGAGAGGACAATGGTAAACATGATGCTGTTATAAGAGAAGTGCTCACGAGGTTAAGGAACAGTGGTTTCACCTTAAAGAGGGAAAAATGTAGTTTTAGAGTGAGCACAGTTTCATATTTAGGCCACAACATCTCGGACGATGGTATTAGACCGAAGTTGGAATTGGCAGAATCCTTCACATCTGTACCTACACCTTGCGATAAGGACCAAGTTAAGTCGTTCCTTGGGCGTGCAGAGTATTACTCAAAGTTTATTCCCAACTTTGCTAGTGTGGTACAACTTTTAAGGTTATTATTGAAGATGGGTATAAATTTTGAATGGTCTTCGGAATGTGAAGAAGCTTTCAAGGTGGTAAAGAGTGAGATTGGAAGCATGCCTAATTTGGGCCATTTTGATGTTAAACAAAAGACTTTGCTCACTACGAAGCTAGCAAGAAGGGCCTTGGAGCTATTCTTTCACAAGTAGTTGATGGAGAAGAGATAGTGGTAGCCTTTGCTTCAAGCTCTCTTGAGGGTGCTGAAGAGCTCTATTCAGTGGTAGAACGTGAGGCGCTGGCCTATTATTGGGCCTTGAATGATTTCAAGATCTCCTCTAGGAAACTCTCTAATATTGGCCCTTTAGAAGCCATGTATTTTAGTATCTCTGAGGCTTCGAATTCAATTCTGGCAGGTACTCTCATATACACACCCCCCTATCCCCCCCCCCCCAACATCTTACAGATTTTTACACTATAGCCGCCGACCTATCGCTTAAACACCCCCATTTCACAATACTTGGTGATTTTAACCTGCTTGTGGATGACACCTCTTGCACCAAAGCGGGGCTGCTCCTAGACACCCTGGAGGGCCTCAATCTGACCCAGCGGGTTAGTGGGCCCACTCATCTGGCTGGCCATACATTGGACTTATTATTCACCAATCATCCTAATCTGACCACAGCATCACCCCTTCCTCTTACGTGGTCAGATCACTTCCTAATCCCGTTCAGTCTGACTATAACCTCTCACTCAACCATTTCCGTTAAGGCCCGGGATTATGGTAGGAAATGGTTTAAAATCTCCAGTTCAACGATGGCCCCCGCACTTTCCCGTTCTTTATGGCAATCAGTAGGGGATCTAGATACTGATGTCTCGAATTTTAATGGCTGGCTCTCCTCAGCCACAAACACTGTTGCCCCTTTGCAACCGATGGTCTCTTCTAGACAAAAACCTTCAGCTCCCTGGTTCTCCCCCGCCCTGCGTGCGGAGAAGAGCCATTGCAAAAAACTTGAGTGGAGCTGGAGACACTCCTATGAGCCAGAGGCAAAATCAACTTATAGAGCTGCCATTAAGAATTTCCACAAACTTAAACGCACTGTAATGAGAGAGCACTATATTCAGAAAGTCAACTCCGCTGATAACTCCTCAAAAACTCTGTTTAAAATAGAGAAAGAGTTTTCTAAACCATTTGCTTTATCCAGCTCGACTCCCCCTAGCCAAGTAATCTGTGATGGTCTATCAGACTTTTTTCATGACAAAATCCTAGACATTTTCTCCACGTTCAGCCCTTCCCCGGATCCCCCGGTTTTTGACTCTAGGGTAACTAAGGAGGAGGCACTTACGTCTTTTATACCCATCTCTATTGAAACCTCATCTCAAAAATTATTGGCCTGCAAATCAGGCTCCCCCATGGACCCATGTCCAGCACAACTATTTAGCTTGCTGGCCCCTCTTATTATTTCTCCTCTGACCTTGATCTGGAACACCTCCTTACAAACTGGTCTCTTCCCTTCGACCTGGAAACAGGCCATGTTGATTCCTATTTTAAAAAAACCTGAAGCCGACCCGTCTGTTTTTAGCAATTACCGGCCCATTTCCCTTTTACCAAAACCAGCTAAAATTCTGGAGAAAGTAGTTCAAGAACAACTCTCTAACTACCTTGAGTCCGGACAACTTCTCCACGATTCGCAGTCCGGTTTCAGATCCGGTTATAGTACCGAGACTGCACTACTGGAGGTTTCAGAGACTATCCGCGAATGTGTGGACGCAGGCGACGCAGCAATGTTAGTGCTCCTCGACCTGTCCGCGGCATTCGATATGGTCTCTCATTCTATATTGATTGAGAGACTGTATAGTCTTGGGATTCAGGGCACCCCTTTGGCCTGGATCAAATCTTTTCTAAGCGGTCGCACCCAACAGGTCTCCCTTCAGCCTTTTGTCTCGGAGAAGAAACCACTCAGTTGTGGAGTCCCTCAGGGCTCCGCCCTGAGCCCACTGTTTTTTAATGCCTACCTGTCTCCGCTGGCCACAGTGGCAGAACCCTGTGGGGTCAGAGTGATCTCTTACGCTGACGACACACAACTGGTGTTCTCATTTAGGGATCACTCTGACGCCACCTTTATTAACTTCAGACGCTGCCTTAGCAGCATCTCCACCTGGATGTCACTCAACACTCTCAGGCTCAATTCGGATAAAACCGAAGTGTTGTTTTTTAATCAAAAAAATCCCCCTCTGCCGCTACTTTGGTGGCCACCTGAGCTGAATCCCCCCCCAGTCCCGGTGGAGTCAGCCAGGAATCTTGGATTCCAATTTGACAATGAATAGCCCTGCAAGGCTCAAATAAATAAGGTCTCATCTGCGTGTTTTGGTAAACTACACATGATACGCAAAATTCTCCCTTTTCTTTCTTTGGATGCTCGCCGGACCATTATTCATGCCCTTATAACATCACATCTGGATTATGCGAACAGCCTGTATGTTGGAGCGCCAGCCTACTTGGTCAAACGCCTGCAGATTGTGCAGAATGCGGCGGCAAGAATGATCTGTAACATTCCATATCGTCACCCAATCTCACCACACTTAAAAAAGTTACACTGGCTGCCCGTGACTAGACGAATTCAGTTTAAATGTCTGGTCCTGGCCTATAGATCAATGCAGGGTCAGGGTCCTGCCTACCTCAGAGCTAGACTTAAGCATGCTTAGTCCATCTGATCTCTCAGATCAAATCATCTGCGCCTCTTGCGGACTCCCCGGTTTCGTCGATCTAGAATGGGAGGCAGAGCTTTTGCAGTTATTACTGCTCAATCGTGGAACAGCTTACCATTGTCCCTCCGTATGACAGAATCTGAAGGTTTATTTCGACGCAATTTAAAGACCTGGCTGTTTACCAACCCTTAGCCGCTCAGTGATACTTACAACTGTTAACCGTCCGTAGCGCCGGGACACCCCCGTTGGGGGTAGCTGTGCGTTGTACAAGTTCCAAAATAAATAAATAAGTATTACTTGTGGGGTTTGCCTTTTGTTGTCAGGAGTGATCACCAGTGACGGCTCCTCCACTATGGCAGAGGAGCATTGCCGCACTGCTTCACAGCAGTGCCAACTTTAGAAACATAAAATTATAATAACATAGTTATTATAATTTTATCGTTTGTGTCCGTCTGCGTTGTGGGTTGGGCTGGTGGGCGGTGCTGCTCTGATCTGGAAGCAGGAGAGGAGTGGTTTGCCCACTCCTCTAAGTGTGCAATGCCTGTTTGGTCGGCCCTCTCAGACCGCCCAAAACAGTCATGCACACTTCCCTGTTCTCCATGCAGACTGTGTCACGGCGCTCAGGCCAATCACAATGCTGCATTGCATCGTTGTGATTGGCTTAGGGGAGAAAGCCTGGCTGCCTGCTTCCTGTTCCTGTCAGAGGCAGGAGAGCAGGAGCAGAGAAGACGCAGGACCCGGCTTCAAGGTAAGTTTTTTTATTTTTTATTCAACCCCCTCTTCCACCCCACGCGACACCGCCCGCAACACCCCACCATCCCCCCCACGGCTCCCCCTGGGACCCCCGCGCCCACTCCCCCCACCCGTGAGCTATGCCGGCCGCCCCTGGTTATCACAGGCCTCTTGTACAAATGTTTGTCTGTAGAAGGGTTGTGAATATTACTTTCCAGGTAGAATATTAGCCTGGGAAAATAAATATCCCAGCCGATTTTCTGTCTAGTTGCCGGCAAGAAAAAGCAATTTCTCAGGAGAAGGGATTCCTATTTTGTGGGTCAAAGAGTCGACTCTGAGTAAGGAAGAACGGTGCTTGGAAGCTGATAGGGACGGATGGCGGATGACTAACTGCAACCGTTCCCACCATCTCCCTCGATGGATTTACGAATCGGTAAACGATTGCACAGCTTGGGAGTAAACCCGACAGACTCTGCAGAGTGTGAATTGTGGCGGGAAGTGCTGGAGGTCGCGGTACGGCTTACCGCTACATCGCTTCTCTGTTACCTCAGGTTGCCTGATTGGACTTTGTGGCCGCGGCGGAGACTTCAAAGGAGGCTAGTGAGTCTCTGGATGGCGTCTAGAGGCGGGAAAGCTGTGAACGGGCGCATCACAGCATCTTCTGGTAACAGTCGTGTGACTACAGGGGGCAGCCAACCGCCGGAGACGAGCGGATCTCTACCCGACTTAAAGCAGCGTGGCGGAGCCAGTAAAACAAAGCGAGAATTTGGAGCCAAAAAAGCAGCTGCTGCTAAAACTACGTTACAGGTAGAAGGGAGGCTCGCACAACCTACTGTTGCCTCAATGTTTGCAAGTTTTGCAGGGGACATACAGAAAAGAAACTTACCGTTAGAGGAAGGGGGAGATAAGACTCTGATAGAAGAGGTTGGGGAGAATAACAATGATGGTAAGGGGGAGGAAGTGATGAGATTTTTGATCAGTGAAACTGAGGATCTAACCCCCTTGACATTGCAACGGATATATCTCTAGAGAAAGATATAAGATGTGAAGATACAAATCAATCAACGCCTATGGCACAAGGGATAGACACTAAGGAAAATGAACAGGGGAAGAAAGATCTTGGGGAGAGAAAGCGTGCGATACCCCTAAGCACAGGCTCCTCTATATTTATACGTCAGCGCTGGGATGCTTCCGGGTAGCCATGCTCTATATAAATGCCAATCTAATCCAATGTATCTGCTCTCTCACATGAGCTGCTTGGCGAGAAATTTTACTCGCTGACGGACGACTCCGAGGTCTCTGGGCAAGAGGACACCCCCTTAAGTGATGAAGTTCTATCTGATGCTAGTACCAGCACCTCAACAGGGGATAAACAACAAACACAAAGGAAAAAACCAACGAGTAAAAAGAAGTATAGAAAGGAAAGTTTAAAAAGAAGCACCAGTAAACAGATTAAGTGGGACTACTCAGATGTGCAGATATTACCTCAGAAAGAGGGAGTAGAGGGCACAGAGGGGATGGTAAGGAATGAAGAGCCCTCCCTGACAACTAACTTAATGTCTTTCAAACAGGTGCAAGAAGAAAATAGAAATGAAGGATGTAGAGCAAGAGTTGCCGCAAAAAAAGTGCAAACAGGGATCCACAAGCTAAACAAAACTTGCGGGGAAATTGTAGAATGCCTAGCCACTGTTGAAACACGGAAAGAGGCACTGGAAGCTGAGGTTGAATCTTTGAAGCTGGAAGGCACGGGACAAAGTGCGGCAATGACTGATGTTATGACAAAACTAGAAGACCATGAGAATCGCCAGAGAAGAAATAATCTGCGCTTCCTAGTGATTCCGGAAGGCCTGGAAGGCAATAACCCCAGAAGCTATATTGTGAACCTGTTAAGAAAGGCATTCCCTGAACAAACGAACTGGGACTGGGAATCAGAAATACAGAGGGCTCACCGTTTTCCTTTGTTCATGAAAAAACATCCCCAAGGTTCAAGTGAAAAACCCAGAGCAATGCTGGTCTTTTTCGGAATTTTTTTATTGAGGCAACTAGTGATTGAGAAAGCCCGTCCCAATGCTCCAAAAACCAGAAATGGAGTTTCATTCTTCGTAAGACCTGATTTTGCGCACGCAACAGTTGAAAGAAGGTGACGCTTAAGACAACTGTTCTCTCCCTTTCAAAAACTCGAGGCTGAGGTCTTCCTCCAGAATCTGGCCAGACTTAAAATCATATTTAGAGGGACAACACGCAGCTTTACATCTGAGGTGCAAGCACAGGAATACCTGGAGGAAATCAAGAGGAAGGAAGGAAGAAGGGAAAGGAACCCCCAAATGAAAGGACGTTTGTCATGCTATATACTCTGATCATAATGGTTATAAGAAGGGCTGAGCAATCAGAAACAAATTAGGGGGTACTAATATGTCGAGGAGGACAGGGGGGCAGGGTGTCAGTCGCACATTGCTCAGGCCATGCCTGATTGCCTATGTGTTAGGGGGTGGAGGGAGGGGAAGGAGGGGGCAATGACACAGTGGTTCACACGGAGGGTGGTGCGGGAGAGCAAAGGAAGGTATTGGCCAGGATGGGTTTCTTTGGTTGGATGCCAGCTGGTATTTTACGCATACAACTGAAGTATAAAATATGTTGTAAACAAATGAAATTAAGAGAATGGGAAGATTACGCATAGCCACATTGAATATTTGCGGTTTAAATGACTTAAAAAAGAGGCAGATGGTGTCACAGGAATTGCATTCATTACAGGCAGACAATGTCTGCCTGCAAGAAATCCACTTGGAAGGTACACAGAAAGATCTCTTAAAATATCTTGGCTATAGCATAGTGGGAGCAACGACCCAGGGAACCCGCACTAGGGGGGTTGCGATACTAGCCCGAAATAAATCGATACAATTCACACAAATGTGCGTGGACGGGTTAGGACGCTGGGTGATTGCTGGCTGTAATTTTACTCTATGTTCCTTATATGGTAGCAATGTAGATGATCCTTCCCTATTAGAGTGGGTATCTAACGAATTAGCACATTGGCCACTGCCTATAATTGTATGTGGAGATTTTAATATAAATCCTGCTTCTGACTGGGGACGGGACCAAAGGTATAAAGGAAGGAAGCCCAAAGTGTTCCAAGCATTATGTAATTTATGTCAGACACATGGACTGGGTGATGTCTGATCTATAAAGAGACCCACAGAACACAGGTTTACTTATTACTCCGCCCACATCAGAAGCATGTAAGGTTGGACTATTTCTTCGTATCTTCTACAATTCTGTGTAAAAGTACAATTGAGCGATTCCCAAGAGTTCTATTGGACCATAGCCCACTGGTATTACAGCTGGAGGGTGGAGGACAGTTGGGAAAAGTCTCTACTTGGACTTTTGAGCGGGCCCTATTATTAGACGAAGCGTATGTGGGACTTATGAAGGAGTGGATCCCCGATTCTTTGCAGAGAAATATGGGTACAGCTTCACTGGGAATGGTTTGGGATACCTCAAAAGCAGGGGTCCGGGGTGAAACAATGCAATTTTCAATCAGAAAAAGGAAAAAAGAGAAAGATCAGATGGGTCTTAACCAGCAACAGTTGGCCCAGGCAGAAGAAAGTTTGGTCACTGCTCTAAGACCGAATCATGGGGTGAAGGATGCTCAAGTGGAAGTGGCCCTTGCCAAGGCAGTAATTCAAGGAAAGCTACTAGGCAAAGCACTAGATAAAGCAACAGTTTATCGTGAGGAAATGTATGAATGTAGTGAAAAATTGGGCCACCTGTTAGCTGTAAGAAGAAGGCAAGAGATGACATGTAGTGAAATCTTGTCAGTGAGGGATCCTATACTAGGGCTAGTAACAGAAGCAAGAGAAATCCGAGCGGCTTTTCATAAGTTTTACCAGGCTCTCTACACTGAGGATTTGGGGGGCATGAATTAATCAATATCTGGACGTTTTGACACAGGAAGAAAGGGAGGCTCTAGACTGCCCAATATCTTGGGATGAAATTGCAGAGGCAATGACAAATTTACCTAGAGGTAAAGCGGCAAGGCCAGACTTAATTCCCACAGAATTTTATAAGACCTTTGGGGAAGAACTAAAAGAAATTATATCTTTGTTTTTACAGAAGTCGGAAGGAGTGGCACCACCAAAAACTTGGGCTCTGGCAAAAATCGTAGTCTTTCCAAAGAAAGATAAACCGGTCTGTGAATTGGGCTCCTATCGCCCTATAACCTTAATTAACGGGGACGTCAAAATATATTCTAAAGTTATAGCCACACTCCTGTCGCATATTAATCACAAAATAGTATCTTAGGGACAGCATGGTTTTATCCCCGGGAAGGGCACAATTGAGTGTCAGGAGACCCTATGGCGGCAATCTTTCTTGACGCTGAAAAAGCTTTTGACATGGTCTCCTGGCAATTCCTCTAGGCAACGATGCAAAGGAAAGGGATAGGGACAAGGTTTATTGTAGCAGTAAGAGCCTTATATAAAGACCCCGAAACGAGAGTTCTTATAAATGGGGAAATGACGGAGCCCTTTAAAATCATGGGAGGGACACGGCAGGGGTGCCCCTGCTCACCACTTCTCTTCGCGCTTTACATAGATCCCTTTCTAAAACTGTTGGAATTGGCCCACAATATTCCCCATGGTACAGTATGAGCACAAGAGGAAAGTCTTGGCTTACGCCGACGACATCGCCATAGTTACTCCTCATCCCAAACAGGCCATTGGGGCGATAGAAGAGGAAGCACGGAAATATGGTGTGCTTTCATGATATGCCCTGAATCGGGAAAAGACCCAGGTAGTTATTAATGAGTTCGCTTCTTTTGATGATAACCAGGTTGTTAAGAAGGCAACCTATCTAGAGGTTAAGATTATTTCTGAATTAGATGACGTAGTAAAGGAAAACCTGGGGCCTTGTACGGAGGAGACTAGAAAAGCCCTAAGAAAGATGGACCACGTACATTTAACACTTATTGGTAGAAGTAATATAATTAAAATGGTATTTTTCCCAAATTGTTATACTTTTGTAGAGTTATTCCCCTTGCCATTTCAAACTTCTGGTTTAAAAAATTTGAGAATATTTTCGCACAATTTATTTAGGCATATTCGAGGCCAAGAAGATCATATACATTTTTATCATTGCCTAGAGAGCGGGGTGGTTTGGCTCTCCCCAACCTTAAGCTATATTGGTGGGCGGCCTCACTAATACAATATACAGCACTCTTGAGGGTCGATACCAGCAGGGGGAGAACAATATACCCTACCCCATGGGAACTAGTGATTGGTCCCGATGCCTGGGGGTGCCTATGACACCAGCTAAATTACGGATACTATAAAAGGGACACTACTCACAGCGTTTAGAATATGGACATCTATACGGCGTCTAAGTGGGGTGGAATTTTGGATGAATGGAAACTTACCAGATATGTTTAACGATCTTCATTTTAAGACTTGGATAAAAGCTGGAATTAATCAATTAGGCTGCTTTTATTCCCATAGTGGTATAAGAGCATATGAGGAACTAATGTTGAAATTTGGCCTCAACCATAGGGAATTTTTTAATACCTGCAAATTAGAGATTATTTACAGAAAAAGGGAGGTGGGAAAGAAAATTTTGGGAAGAATGAACTTGTGGATAAACTAATACTGCCTACTCCCTCCAAGATTGGAAGTGTGTATACACTGTTTAATGAATACACAAAAGAATATATGGAAAGATGTGCCAGTAAGTGGCAGGAGAAGTTAGATATTATGGGGGCCACCTTTCAAAGGATCTTTTTAAATACCCAGACAATTTTAATACCTGCTAATCTTCAGGCACAGCACTATAAGACCTGTTTTGAATTCTATTATACACCAAGTTGGATAGCTAAATGGAGTAAGGGGAAAGGAGTACACTGCCCACGATGTGCGATATATAAGGAAGATATTGTTCACATGTTCGCTACATGTATAGAGCTTGGGCCTCTGATCAGAGAGATCAAGGGATTTTTTAATGAGAAATTACAACTTCAGGTTGATGTCGACCCCCCACTAATACTATTGGGCATATCTAGTTTGAATGAAGAGGAAGGAGGTGCCTTATTAAGCATAGCAATAGCTGTGTACAGGCTGTGCATCGCATCAGCCTGGCTTGACCCGGTACCCCCCTCAGTTCAGCAATGGGTGGCTCGCCTACTGGCTACATACAACCTGGAGAAAGCTATATATAGGCGAAAGGGATATAGAGCGAGAAAAAAGGGAATAAGAATCTGGAAGTACTTATCTAATTGGGTGGAACAATCAGATTGTAAAAAGGTGCCAAGGGCTTATGCTGTATGGAAGGCGCATAGATTATGGCGCTAGGGAACTAGAGGTGGAAAACCAGATAAAAATCTGTGTGAGTGGTAGCCCCAGGGCTAGGAGGCTCGTTTTTATATATTGTACTTTGGCACGCCAGAAGCTGCTATAAGAAGCTGAAAGAGCAAGAGAGGATTAGTGGGAGGAAAATTTAGACAATTGGTGGAAGCATGCGACCAACAGAGGGATTGATTAAACTAATATGAAGAACTGAATGTTGTTAAGAGTGGTAGTCCTGCCATGTGGAACGACGCGCGTTATAGCACTGTAAGCTTATTCGTAAGACAGGGTATGTTATGTGATGTGGTGGCCCAACTAAGGAACTAAGTTTAATTGGGGATCATGTCCAGCTGTATGATCTTTTATAGTATTTATGGTATTATCTGTACTTTGTACTTTTGCACTTTAAAGCTTCATGCTGCTATGTAATGGGCTTGAGAGATTAGATTGCATAGATGCACAGCTTTGCATGCTTAGCACTTTAAACATGTTAATGTATAATGACAGTCTTCTTAATGTTGATGCACCACCACAGGAATTAAATTTATGTTGATTTAAGTGAGGGGCGGGGGTGGCGGGGAGGTTTGGGGATAAAAACCAAGGGGGGGAGGAGAGAACATTTGTTTTCTTTGTCTCTCACTCAATAAAAAATAATTAAAAAAAGGAAGCTGATAGTAAGTAAAGTAAGTAAGTTTTATGCTTATAGAGCGCACGAATGCCGAGGCGTCTTGGCGCTATAGCAGGACACTGGTTTAGCACAGGAGGAGTGGCTTACTTCTGCCTGGTAAATAGCCACATCTTCAGCAATTTCCTGAACTGAGGCCTGGAGGCTTGGAGTCTGATGTCGTCTGGTAATTCACTCCATAACCTAGACGCACGATATGTCAGGCTTCTACCTCCCCATCTAGCTCTATGTATTCTGGGTACCTGGACTAGACCTTTGTTAGCTGACCTAAGGTTACACCGAGGAGTATAATGCTGAAATAATTTCTGTAGGTCAGCTGCTCCTCCACCAAACTGGGCTTTGTGTACCAGGCACAAAGCTTTAAATTCGATTCACTGTTGCACCTGCAGCCAGTGGAGAGTTTTAATGCTGCCAGAGATATGATGGAACTTTGGAATGTTTAGCAGCATTCTAGCTGCAGCATTTTGCAAAGATTGTAGTTTGGACAGTTGACGCTTGTTAATGCCCATAAAAAGGGCATTGTAGTAGTCGATCAGTGAAAGGATTAGAGCGACGACAACAGATATCCGTAGTTCCGGGGTGATGAAAGGAAAAATTTTCCGTAGGACTTTTAGTTGAAAGAAGCAGGCTGATGTAAGCTGATTCGTTTGGCCTGAGAAACTTAGTTGATCATCCAACAAGATTCCCAAGTTCCTGGCTTTTTCTGCAGGTACTCGGCCACCATTCCTGGTTCCAGAGCGGTGCTCCAGTCCCAAACTCCCATCACTTCTGTTTTTCCCGTATTTAGTTTAAGGTAATTCTGGTGCATCCAGTCCATAATGTGTTTTAGACAGCCATGGAATTTGCCAGATATGGTGTCCGTATTTGAAGAGATGGAAATGACGAGTTGAGTGTCGTCAGCGTACGACACCAAAGAGAACCCATGTCCTCTGGTTAGCTCAGCCAGAGGTGTCACATAAATGTTGAAAAGTGTAGGGGACAAAGCTGACCCCTGGGGAACTCCACAGGGAAGGAAAAATCTCTCTGATTGATAGTTGTCCCAGCACACCCTTTGTTCCCTAGCCACAAGGAACGAGGCCAGAAGGCTGAGAGCCACCTCAATGATTCCTATTGCCTTCAGCCTTTGAATTAATACCTGATGGTTCACGGTATCAACTGCCGCTGAGAGGTCCATAATTAGGGCTGATTCAGTGGAGTGGTGCTATCTAAAGCCTTGTTGAGAATGGTCTAAGACGTTATTGAGCTCCAGGTAGACCATTAAATCTTGATTCATAGATTTTTCCAATATTTTTGCTGCTAACGGTAGACAGGATATGGGCCGATAGTTTTCCACCACCTGGGGATCCAAGAATGGTTTCTTTAAAATTGGCCTGATACATGCCTTCTTCCAAGAAGAGGGGAAGATTCCTGAGCTCATGATGTTATTTAGAAGTGGGGCGAGTTGGTTACTGATTTTATTCGAGACCAGATGTATTGTAGTCAGCGGGCAAAGGTCTGTTGGGGACCCAGATTTTGTTGCTAGTAACAGATCATTTGTTCTCTCCGTAGATAGAGGCGTAAACCTGCTTAACTGACTCGCCATGGCTGGCCTGTTTAAGCTAGCTGTCTCCAGTATACTGGTACTACAGAGGCTCGGGAATTTTCCTACCAGTTCGTCATAGATCAGTTGTACTTTCGTCTGGAAGAAACTTGCCATCTTGTCGCAGAAACGTTGGTCCGGAACAAATTGATTTTCTTGATTTAGTTTGGATAGTGCCGTGACTGTCTTGAAAAGCTCTTTTGGGGAGTTTTTCACCCCCTCGATTTTATTAGTAAAGTAGATCTTCTTTGCATTTTTAATGGCTTCCTTGTACTCCTCTAAGGGGAGTTTATAGGCAGTTTGCTCTATTTGCTGTAATCTGCTCTCCAGCCCCTCTTTAAGTGCCTACACCTGACTTTTATGGCTTTAAGGTCTGGATTGTACCAAGGGGCAGAGGCCCTTTTTCGCCGTTGTTTATTTGATCTTAATGGGCTAACTGATCAATGGCTGATCGAATCCATCCATCCATCCAGTTTATCAGCTGCCTCGTTAAAATCAGGCCCTGGTAACGGTGGGCTTATATCCAACAGCTCTGTTAGCTCTTCTTTCCTGATTTTATGCCATGGACTAGATTTAACAGGAGGCAGGATCTTTGGCTGTAACCTATTATTCTCCTGATAAGTGAGTTTGAAGAAGATGGCATTGTGATCCGACCAGGTTAGTGGTAGTATTTTTCCGACTGAGATTTTGGTGTTGTTGGTAAAGATGCCATCAAGAGAATGTTGGGCCTTGTGTGTAGGTTCCGAAACAAGTTGTGTGAGCCCGAAACCTTCTAAGTTATCAACCAATGTGGCTGTGTCTGAGTCCTTATCTGCTTCTAAGTGGAAATTAAAATCCCCCAGTATTGTGAATGTTGGCGAATCTAGACATGATTCCATAAATGTCTGTAAACCTTGTAGGAACAGCTGCTCACATACTGGTGTCTGAGTATATTGTCGAAGGGTGGCCTAACTTGAATGCTTGTCCAGACGGGGTTAAGGCATTTTGGAATGTTAGGGAGGAATTGAGCATTGTAGAAGGTGACCTGTATAGGAATGAAAGACCGGTCCCACCGGCAGTGTTGGTTGGAAACTCAATTAATTTAGCTAACGAAGGACATTTTGGCAGAAACCTTACCAAGGCTAGTATAAGAGCGTTTTTTGGTGGCCAGGCCTTGACGGACAGGTGGGGGAGGTTGTAAAAGACTGCATAGAGAATGCGGGTAATGACAAGTCCAGAGTAGCAGGAACAGTTCCCTTGTCCCCTGTTCCTGTTCCGGATGAGTCTTGGTGTAAATTAGGTTTAGATTTGTTGGACCCTTTGATTTGTTGCCACCAAATGAGAGATTTGTCATTGTTCTGGTGGATTGCACCTCTAAGTGGATCACAGCTAGTTTTGTGCACTCGATTACCACAAAAACTATTGTGGAGTTTTTGAAAATGGTTTTTGCTTGTGAAGGGATCCCCAAAACAGTAGTCACGGACAATGGTGTCCAGTTTACCTCACAAGATATAAGAGATTTTCTTAATGACTTGTCTATTTCCCATTTCTGCACTGCTCTTTTTGCCCCTCAGGTGAATGGTTTAGTTGAAAAGATGAACCAGCTTGTGAGGGCTAGTGTGCAAACTGCTTTAGATAACGGATTTCCCCTCAAGGTTGTCCTCTGGGAGAAGTTGTGGATTCATAGGAATGCACCAAACATTGTGACCGGATTATCTCCTTTCCGAAAGCTTAATGGGAGGTTAGCTAGATCTAAACCGAACCCTTTATGGTTGAGTGTGAGGAATGTGTTATATTCCATATAGGTACCCTATATAGGCGCAGGTAACATTGCAACCTTTTACCTATATTCTTCCCTACATTACATACATAACGGTTCTTAGGGACTGACCTTTTACCTAGATACGACACTGCATTCAGAACACAGGTTTCCCCCTAGTTCGAATCTCATACATTATGCATGTGGCTTCTTGGAAGCACAGCAGGACTAACATCTCCTGTATAATATCTCTGTATAAAGTTCAGGCCCGACGTCATCCTTTAGGCAGACACAGTAACACAGCAAGGTAGGACCCCTGGGGAGACCTATAGGTATATATACATCACATCTTGATTAGAAGGACAGAGGAGACCGAGACTTCCCGGCTGACACACTGACCAGAGACGCTGAGGTTCCTGCATGCAGACGCTCCAGCTCGCAGTGGTCTAACATCCCTCGCGGGGTGTCCAACTCGAGACCAGGACGGGGTCCCATATTCTCTCATTCTCAGGTAATGGGGTTGACTAGATCCTAGAGGATTCTTGGCATAACACCTACACAGATGCTAGGTACATTTAGGTACATCTAGTTAGGGAGGCATTGTAGGAGTACACACCTTTTTATCATGTGTTTTAGGTACTTGTATATATTCATGATTTCTGCAAGATGTTAGAACTATATCATCCCTTTACTTTCATAATATTGCTAATCAAATATCTCTGCTACTGTCTAATGGTTGTTGCAGCTCATCTATTCTATACTAGAATAACAACTGTTCAATAAATACTTATTGAAAACGCCCAGCCTGTTTATTCTGTGTATCTCTCTTAGACAAACTAAGTGAGCACGAGTGACTAGGCGAAAGGTAGTATATTGTTTCCACGATTCTGAGGGATCAGGGTTGTCATTTTCTGAGGTTGCCAGAATCTATTCTCTCTTTGGTAAGAGGAGATTATAATGGCACTGTGAGCTAGCTGATACAGATAGGCTAATGTATCCGGAGGGGGTGCACGGAATCAGTCCGCCACCAATCCCACAGTTTATGTTATCCAAACGCGCAGATCCTGTATAGCTAGTATAGGAACTACACGACATGGCGCCCAACGTTGGTTGGGTACTTATTTAACAGTAGAATCTGAGTAGTTCAGTCGTGCTATTATCAGAGACCCCAACTCACAAAACACCAGAGACGTCTGGAGTGGGTGGGTGTAGGAAGGTGGAATCTGACTATATGGTTGCCCCCACTTTTTTTATGGTGTTTTGCTGGTTTATGACTTAGTTGGACTGGGATCCTGCTATTCAGGGCCCCAGTCTATCTGCTTTCTCTGTAAAAGGTTTCCATGTGCCTTAGGCACATCTCTGATTGGAATCTGGAGTGCCCTTATAAGTCCCTAGTATATGGTATACTATGTACCAAGGGCATAGGTACCTCAGAGGCCTGCCAGGGGCTGCAGCATGTATTATGCCACCCCTAGAAGGCCATCCAAACTGACACCACAGGTCTGCTACTGCAGCCTGGGTAAGGTGGTGCATGCACCCCTTACTGTGATATAGGTTACCTATATCACTAAATACATACACACATATAAACCTATAAGTCACTCCTAAGGCAGGCCTTATCAATCCTGAAGGCAGAGTGCATGGTTCCTATGTGAGAGGGTGCCCCTGCATGAGCAGGGCCCCTCTGCAGCGTTCGGAGACCCTTCTCTGATGCTGTTTGTAGTGCAACCTGACCATATACTCTTAAGCGCATTATAACCTCGCGTTAAATGCTAACTTTGGAATGGCTGCACCTAAACATGTCGTGTTTGGTGTCAAACATCTTGGAATACTACCCCCGCCAATTCTGGCGGCGGTGGTAGCATTCCACCCTTCTAGAGGGAAAGACATGTTAACTCTGGCTAGCCCGGTAACTTCTTTCTAAAGCCCTGGCATCACAAAATGGATGCTGCTGCCACAGACACGAGTCTGGCCTCCTGCTGCTGGACGAAACTCCGGCAGGGGAGGCCTGGACAATAGGTTTCCTGTCCCAGGGAGGTGTGACCACCTCCCCAGACAGGATAATGTGTATTGGGGCTGGGCGGGAGCACTTTCGGGTGCTTTGAAGTCCTGCACTGGGGGCACACTTGGTGTCCCTGTGCATACCCAGTTCAAACCGGATCAGGGGCTTGCAGCCCCTGCTTTGGCGCGAACTGGACAAAGGGAAAGGGGTGTAGCCACCCCTCTGCCCTGACCCACCCATAGGTGGGGCCACAGAGTAGTCCAACCCTAAACTTAGTATAAGTATAGGAACCCAGTCCTTAGGACTTTAGATTATCCCTGGACGAAACTCTGAAACAGAATCCTGGACCTTCGACGCTCTACTCACGATTAGAGGACAGAAGAATCTCCCTTGTGGTCAAGGAGTGACTCCCCTGCTTGGCAGGCACCAAGAAGCATCTGTCTGGTTCGCATTTCTGAAGCTCCCGTCGGACGCCGAAGTCATCGCATCACCAGAGGTGGATTCTCAGACTTCCCCGAGGCTACCCTGAGTCCCCAGCAAAGCTGAGGCCCGTAGCTATTGTGGGTGACTTGAGACCGTGACCCCTGGACACCGAGCACATTTGCAAGTGCATCCTCTTCTGGGTCTCCCCCGAAATCGTGCTTTGGGCTCCGAGTAGCCCTAGCCTCCAGCACCAACTGCACCGAAGATCACTGGCCTCCACTCCACGAGTGTCCTGTGAGCCAGATCCACGTGCAGCGTCTCGAGGCTCCTTCGCAGTCGCTAGCCCGTTGGCTAGTAGCCCTTAACGAAGGCCAATCTTTGTCTAACTTGGCATCCTGGTTTCTCCAGGCCTGCCCTCACTTACCCTCGCTGGGTGAGTTCCCCAGACCTTGCTGATCTGCACCATTGACGATCTTCCTCTGCATCGAGACTTGCCGTTGCCAAGGCTTGTTGGGTCCAATCCGGTCGCCGACACCTCAGCACTCGACAGACATCGTGTACCAGCTTGAATCCTGCTCCTGGTCGCCGACAACGCATCCTGGACCTCGTGGCTGAAGAGTCAAGATGCCCATCAACGCACCTGAAGCACTCGACATCGGTGGGCATCTGTCCATCGCCTTCCTGGTCACTGGCTAGTGACCCAGACTCTGTCCCCTCTGCTTTCAGGTTCTTCAGAACTCCGATCCACTCTTGGATCCACCCGGACACTTTTCACTTGGTCGCCAGCAGCACTTTGCAGCAGATCGCCATTCAAATCGGCGACGAAACCCGACCCCGAAAGGCACCTATGCACCCGGCTTCCCTGGGTGAGGTAACACGAGTACTCCGGTGCTCCCATGGGTAGAGACTCTTCAAAGTCCTAGATCTCAAAGGGTTTGCTCCAAGTCCTCCTTTAAGTGTCCCTTTTCTTTAATTTCCCGATCACGACTTTCTCCATAGAAGTCAACGGCGTATCGCGGTTGTGTATTTACACTGCACGCGTCCCCCGTGGGTCCCCTGTGTCACTACCATGGGTGGTTCCTTGTGGTCCAAGCACTTCTAGAGGCTCTAGGCCTAGTGTCTAGTTCAGTCGTGGTTCTTATACCACTTTATTGGTATATGGTTTGAGTACGCCCTAGGGCCCAAACGTGTATTTGTGCTATTACTGTGTTTAAATAACTTCTAACTTATGTACTTCGAACTCTAGCCTCATAAAGAGACTAGAGGGGTGTGTTTAGCAATAAATACATATATTTTGAATATATACCTGGTGTGGTGCTCTTTCATTTGGTCACTCAAGAGATTATAGACTGGTAAAACAAGCTGCTTTACATTCCTTCAAGACTTAGCCTGAAGGCTGCTCTCCATAGCTACCACTAGGATAGCTTTCAATAAGGTTGTCTTTAACCTATCTCCAATAAGGGGTTGTTTGGACTGGTGCAAGGTGCCCACTATAATTAGTGGACAGCATATGCCAGGCCAACTTCTCACAGTGGGCACAAATTCCGCCACAGCTGAGTAGGCTAAAAAATACTATTTATTGGCTGTTGGTTAATCAAGCTTGAAGGCCACAGTGTTCCTAAAATTGTGCAAAAACACCTTATCTTAGTTTCCTTGAAATACTTCTTCCTCTAAAAAATGACTGAAAGCGTGGAAAACACGGATGGAGTTGTGCATAGTTTGCACCTCTCAGACGATAAGGTTGATGCAGATGCAATTCCGATTGCAGAAATTCTTAGAAATACAGTCACCCTGAAACTACTTGCGCATGGTGTAACAGCCAGGGGTGGCATAGCAGCTTTCGTGATTGAGGCACACGAAGCATATAGAACAAAGGTATTTTATTCATGGGTTACATTCCCAGCAGCAAATGCAAGAACAAAAACATTTCACTCCTACACGGAAGGAGATGCACCAGCGGAATATTGTCCGTTTGAGGACATTGAGGTTCCGCTCACATACCGGGAACACTTATACTGGTTTAAAGGCACCCTACCTCACATAAGAAGAAGAGTGAGACTCAGCCCGCTCTGAAGAGAAGGGGCAACATGGCCAATATTAGCGGCCTACACACCACATCCTGACATTGAAACAATGCCACCAGGAGACTTACTCACACAATACAAAGAATTAATAAAAATTTACTGAAACTTGACGCAATTCGTCATGAGGACACTTACAGTCCAACCAGCAATAGTTGCAACAAATCAAGCTCAGAGTACAGCAACTAAAATCACACCACAAACATTACACGCGGTGATGGGTAAAATGCCCACAAAACGTGAACAAATGCCATTCAGGGTAGCTCAGAAAATAACACAGCTAGAGGCAGTATTCCCGAATACTACCCTGTATGAAAAACACAGAATGCTAACAATCTGCTTGCCCATGGGGATAACACCACAAATAGAGGATTGTACCACTTGGGGTACAGTCTTTGCTGACATTTATACCAGAACTCATGGTATCCCGTCATTAGCAGTAGTACCAGACGTATTGAGCCAGATACAAAACGAGTACAGAGCAGAGCCTACTCTGAACTTAGGGATGAAGTTACTAGGTAACTATGCCCAGGTTTCAGCCATATTATTAGCTAATATTAAAGGGAAGCAGCTTCAGTGGCTATCCGCCAACGCCTAAGGGAGTTCAGTCCTTTAGAACAGGAACACGAACTACCAAAAATAATTGAAACTGCATATGCAGAATTAGGCAGAGACAGTTTGGGTGGGAAAGCTTTAAAACCACAACTGATGGGCAGTCCTGAAAAGGACACTACTAAGCAGACACCTGCTTCAACAAAGAAGAAGTGGGACAATAAAAAACAACAAAACTTTAAAGGAAACCGATCTCAATCCAGAGGTAGATCTCCTCCACAGGAGCCCTCCGAAAAGAGGTATAACCTTAGGAATAGGGATAATATTGGGAAACCTGACAGGTATCAGGATACTGATACACGTTCCTCTCGTTCCTTTCAGGGTTCATCGAAAAACTCCGAGAGGGAAGGACGGTCAGACAGACAAGAAGAGCGTACAAAGTCCAGAGACAAGCAGCACGCTCAAGATTACACTTTTAAAAAAGAAGAGAAACATAAGCAAAAGCCACAGTTCAAAAAGAAGAAGGTTGCAGGTCCAAAGATCAGACATGCCCAGAATTCTGAGGACTCGACTACTGAATGGGGAATGGGCTCTGATGATGCTAGACAGCGCAGTCGAAGTAACAATAGCTCGCCAGAACCTGACGGAATTTCTGGTGACAGCGGACTTGAATGATTATATCACGGTGGAAACACCTGATACTAGGGTAAGTGTCCCACATAAGTTATATGAAATAACACTCCAAATGGAGGGGGACAAATGTAGGACAGTTAAAGGTCTCTTTTGGGAGAACTTGTCGTTTGGCTATGACATTTTGTTAGCTGAACAAGATTGGCTGCCAGCATTCATCATGGATTGCCCTAAAGGAGAAACGGTAATTTTACCGGCATTCTCAGACCATATTCCCGAGCACCTACAACACACATATGCGCATGAGTGGGCGGTAGCCCAAGCCCCTGCATTATACAAAAACCATGTTGGATGGGATGAAGATTCAACCCACCACATAATTCCTTTAAAAAATACTCCAACTGCACAGAGGCAGTATCCAATAAAGCAAGATCCTAAGAAACAGGTCAGGGAGATCTTAGATCAACTTGAATACCAAGGGGTGATCGAAAATTGCACCTCATCAATGAACAATCCTTTGTTTCCGGTCATGAAACCTGACAACACATATCGTTTAGTTTTAGATTACAGACATTTAAACACTTGCACTAAGACATTTGCAGTCCAAAATGCACACAGTGCCGCATTAATGAATAACATTGTGCGGAAAAAATATAAAACGACACTTGATATCTCAAATGGATTTTTCTGCCAAAATATAGCGCCTGAAAGCAGGTATCTAACAGCATTCTCAGCGCTAGGGTCACAGCGTCAATTCTGTCGACTCCCCCAGAGGTATAAGAACAGCCCAGGGTTGTTTTCGGCCAGAGTAACCGAGTTACTTCAAAATTTGGATGAAGAGGCATTGTCCTATGTGGATGATATTTATCTAACGGACGATGACCTAGAGGAGTACTTGAACAGAGTGAATACCCTAATTTTGGGATTTGCATCTGAGGGCTACACATTCAACTTTAAAAAATCAGAAATTGCCCACCTCAATGTCCTGTTTTAGGATATGAGCTTTCAAGTGAAGGGAAAAGCTTGGCAGCCTATTTTTTAGAAAAGTGCGCGCTGCTCCAACCTCCAAAATCATTGAAAAATTTACAATCAATCCTGGCATTCCTGAAATTTGGCAGAACATACATTTTGGATTACGCAGAAAGAGTAAAACCTTTCTACAATTTAATAAAACCTGATTTTTCAGTAAAACAATGGACACAGGAACACACAGATACACTTCGTTCCTTACAAGCTGACATGATAGCTTCCAAACACTTACAGACACGCGTAAACGTACGCAACCTGGTGATCTGTATAGTTGCGGGTCAATCTGGGTACACCTATCTAACATATAATGAAGGTGAAACGGTACCTATTGCATATAAATCGCATTTGTACACAAATGCTGAGATGCGCTTCTAATCTACAGAAAAGATTCTGACAGCAGTACAAACTGCTGTAGTGAGAGAAAGAGCACTGGCTCAGGGGAAACGAATAATAGTAGTGACTCCGGCTCCAGCCTTAGAGGCTGCGACAAAGGCAAGCGTTCCTAACGCTAAAGCCTGTTGTATTCCTCTTAGGGTGTCCTTACACGGGCTTTTCTATATCATGTCCTTAATATAGGCACAATTCGCCCTGCCCTTATATAGGCATAAAATCCCAGTCCTTATTTAGGCATTAAACCGTGCACTCCAAATACAGGCATGGTCTCCGACATCCGTCCACCCTAACGTCACAACGAGTTCTTGAAGAACATACCCTTAGGCTTCAGGAGTTTCCCTAGCACAGGACTATTGATTTCTTCAAGGACTCATCAATTATGCATGAACCATTATACCTTAGGGGTTCATTCATGACGTCTTCCGCTGACCGATTCACGTCAATGATAACATTGTGAAGTACCTCTCAGGTATAAATATACCTTCCCTAGCCCTTGTAAACTAGAGGAGACCTCGACTTCAGAGGAGCCCGTTTCCCGGCCTGACGCACTGAGAAGACGCTGTCATCCCTGCACGCAGAGAATCCAGCTTCCAGTGATCCGACTTCCCTTGCGGGATGTTGGAGTTCGAATCTGGCAACGAGATTCCCACCTCTCTCATTCTTAAGGTATGGAGATGACTAGAACCTAGAGGGACTCTTGGCATACTAGGCATACTAGGCATACTAGACTTAACATACTCTTAGTATACCATAGTAAGGAATACTTCACCTACTTCATACCTCTCCCTACACCTAGGTTAGGTTAGGCACATTGGGGTAGAACTAGCTTAGAAACGCTTCGTATGAGTACTCGCATTTTTTAGTCTGTGTTATTTATGTAAATGAATATCTGCTAAAGATCAAGCTAGCGCAGTATTATTTATTTCTACTGCTTACGCTGTACATTATTTATCTCGCATACTGTCTTGTGATCATAACAGCACATTTAACTTACACGAGAAACAAGACTGTTCAATAAATCTTTTATTGAAACGCCCGTCTATTCTTTCTGTGTAACTTTGAGGAAAACTAAGCATGCACGATTGAGCTGAGTGAAATAGCTATCTATTGTTTCCACGACTCTGGGACTCGTTCTGATTCTAAAGGGAAACAAAGTTGTCATGTCTTGCGGCTGCCAGAAACTATTCCCTTCTTGTTTGTCAAGGAGTTTCTAGTGGCCTCTGAGCTAGCTGGCACAAGTAATTAAGTTTAATATACTCGATAGGGACATACTGACCTTTTTTTTTTTTTTTTTTATATTTTAATTATTGATTTTCAAAGATTATACAATACAGATGTATTTTCAACATCAGAAACCCAAAAAAAAAAACAACAAAAAACATTGGTGTGAAAACGGCCATACATTAAGGGGCCGATTCCGATCTCGGCCGGTAGTGCTCCGAATCGGATTCGGATTTACCGGATCCGATTCGGAGCCCTGTTTCCCGACCGAATCGTACGCGGGTCCGGCCGAGCGAGTACGATGCAGGCACCCGCGAAATCTCCGACCGACTCGAACGCGGCTTCAACACGCTCCGACCGACTCGCATGGACACGACTTGCACCGCGCTATGGAGACGTTTCCCGGCCGGGTAAGTACGATGCGCGCCGCGACCACTCCGATCGACTCGCGCCGTCCGGCTCGAAAGAGCTGTCGGAGCCGGACTTTGGGGGTCCGCGTCGGACCCCCTGTGCGCGTAGCCGCGCGAGTCGCACACAGGGGGACCCATGGGTCCCCCTACCTGTGCATGTACGCCGCGATGCGCATGGACGCGTACACGCTGTAGGGGCGCCCTTGACCGCCTCGCATCCATTGAGTCAATGGGAGCCCGCGTACGCGTCGTGCGCCAGGCTCCCATTGACTTCAATGGGAGTCCGACCGAATCGAGTCCGATGGCATGCGAACGCATCGTACTCGTTCGGTCGGACTGCTAGGGTCCGATTCGGTCGGAATTCTCTCCGGGTCCGGCTCGGTCGGAGAGAATTCCGGCCCGAATCGGAATTGGCCCCTAAGTCTGATCCTGTGGCAGAGCAGAATGTCAGAAAATGAGACGGCAGTGGGCACGGCGGTGCACAGCACAGAGTTCAAATACAGCAAATGTAATACAATACACAATTATGCATGACAGTTTTTGTGGACAGTAGTATACAATGTTCACCCATACCTTCGTCGAGTTTGTGTATATAACAAGCCCTTCCAATCTCCAATACGTGTCTACTTTAAGGGGCAAATTAGTCGGGCACAGCAGTAGCGACGACACCCAGCGCAACAGCAGTGTCTTCAGACCTGGTGCGTGCCCAGGCAATAAACGGTCCCCATATGTCCCTGGGTCTGGAGGTAGGTGGCATTAGCTCCCAGAACGTGGCAAGCTGAGTCTGTCCGTATGTGACCTCTCGAATCCAGTCTTTGATTATGGGTTTTCTCTTCTTCCCCCAGCATATTGCTATCTGGCGTTTGGCAAATAATAACAGTATGGCATGTAATTTACGTTTTCGTACATGTGTGTCTTTAACGTAACCAAGCAAGCCAAGCAGTGGGGATGGGTCCAATGTTAGGCCTAGAATTATGTTTACGGAGTCAAAAATTTGAGACCAATATTCCCTGATGGCCAGGCATGCCCAGGCCATATGGAGGAAAGAGGCCGTAGGCGCTCCACAGCGCCAACAACAGTCGTCCTCTCTGAGACCCATTTTAAATATGCTAGTTGGTGTTCTGTAGTACCGATGTAGAAATGTAAAATGAATTAGCCGAAGTTTATAGTTAGGTGATAATTCAGTCATCTGGGCACAGCAATACGACCATTGGTCATCAGTCAGAGGTGGGGTTATCTCAGTGTCCCATTTAAAACGAGCACTGGAGTCGGACGCCGGGGCGTCAGCCTGCATGTGAGTATATAGTCTGGTAATAAGCTTACGGGGCGATGGTATAACCAGCAGATTTTCTAGAGCGGTCAGCGGGGTAGGCTGGGATGGAAAGTCGGCATGCAGCTCTCGACAAGCTGCTCGAAGTTTGTGATATAAAAAAGTTCTCCCAAAGGATACCGCCCCGCCATCCGCTGCACTCGGGGGATCCCTAAATGTGGCGTCAGGGTAGAGATCAGCAAATGTATTAAGCGACATTTCCCGTGCTACCTTATTATTAATCTCATCCCTAACGTTTGGAAGCATGGGATTCTGCGCCAGAGGGATAGAAGGCGCGTGTAGTATCTGCGCGCCTGCTCTTCTGCGCAGCCCATCCCATGCCCACCGGAGAGTCTCAGGGGTGTCTATGCAGTCTATTGGGCGTTTGTATTTCTGATATACTGCCACCTGGAGTGGGACAGGCGCTACCGCGTCTCTCTCGACGGCTACGTGTGGCTCAAATGGTGTCTGGTGAACCCAGTATTGTAAAAATTGCGCCTGCGCACATAACGCGTAGAGCTTCATGTCTGGGGCCCCCAGCCCTCCCTGCTTGGTAGGCAAGGATAAAAGCTCCGAGGACACCCTGGCCTGTCCTCCCGCCCATGTCAAGGATATTAAGAGAGATTTCAGTTTCGTAAAGAATGGTTGGGTAAGTATAAGTGGGAGATTCACAAATAAATAGAGAAATTTGGGTAGTATGATCATCTTTGCCAATGCAATTTTCCCTGCAATAGAAATTGGAAGTTTAGCCCACATGGTCACCTTTCCCTCTAGCCAGTCAATTGCTCTCCCATAATTTAAATTCCATAGTTCTTGTATATTCCTACTAATCCAGACTCCTAAGTATTTCACAGCTTCATTTTCCCACCTCAGTGGGAACTCCGAAACAACTGTCTTAGTGTTATCGGTTAGAGGAAAAACCACAGATTTAGACCAATTTATGGTTACCCCAGAGAGGCCGCCAAATTTAATGAGTTCACGCAGCACCACATCCAAATTGTTCTCAGGGTTTAGGATATATAAAGTGATATCATCGGCATATAATGATATCAAAAGGCTGCGAGCACCAAAGCTGATGCCTCTTTCTGTATGATGTTGTCTGATACGGGCTGCCAACGGCTCCATCGCAATGGCAAATAATAGCGGTGACAGCGGGCAACCTTGCCTAGTACCTCGCGTGACATGGAATGGGGCGGAGATCATATTATTCACCCGCACCCTGGCCAACGGTTCGGTGTATAGCAATTTTATCCATTTAAGGAGAAGAGGGCCAACTCCCATCCTAGCCAAGATTTTGAAAAGGTAAGGCCATTCGAGCGAGTCAAATGCTTTAGTGGCATCCAGGAATACCGCGGCTGCCTGTACCTCAGGATGTAAATAATGTAAGACTGAAAATACCGCCCTAAGGTTGTGGGAGGTAGATCTCCCGGGTATGAAACCCGATTGATCCGGTAATGCTATCCATGGGAGTAAAGGTTGGAACCTGGTCACTATTAATTTTGCCAAAATTTTTACATCCACGTTGATAAGAGACAATGGCCTGTAGGAATCTAAATCGGTTTCAGGTTTACCTGGCTTCAGCAAGGTAATAATAATAGCTTCTCGCATCGACTGAGGTAGTATACCTGTTTTGTGCGCCTCCTCATACACATTGAGTAGTATAGGTGCCAGTTCCTCCACATACGCTTTGTAAAAGGCAGTAGTCAGACCATCGGGACCTGGCGCCTTATCTAAAGGCATACTATTTATAGCAGCCTTGATATCTTCTACTGAAAACGGTAGGTGCATATACTCTCTGTGTCTGTCGTTGAACCATACTAGCGCCACTGAGTCCAAGAACTCCTGCATACCCTCCGGACAGTTCGTCTGTTGGGCAGTATAAAGGTTGCTGTAGAATGACGAGAACTCATTGAGGATGTCTGAGGAGCCTCTGACAGTTTCACCCCGTGAGGTAACAATTTCAGGTATAAATGCCGAAGCGCGGGGGGCTCGACTCATACCTGCTAGTGTTCTGCCCGGTCTATCCCCCTCACCGTATCTCCGAGCCTCCGCGTATTTACCTAGAAATTTAACCTCCCTCTGCGCTTCCTCTTCGTATTCTAGTAGCTTAACCTTCAGCTCAGCCAGAAGGGCGACCTCACCACCTGCTTGTATACGCAGTTCCAGATCCCTGATTTGCGTCTCGGTATTGCTCAGGGTTGTCCGTATGGCCTTCAGAACACCCGCCTGTCTGGAGATGCATTGTCCCCTGATGACCACCTTGAACACCTCCCATAGCGAGGCTACTGTGTCAACGGTCCCGGTGTTAACTGTAAAGTAATCCATGATGTCAGTACGTATTTCTTCTTTAAATGCCTCGTCTAACAGCGCCAAAGGAGGAAGCCTCCAGACAAACGCCTTATGTGTAGTGTTAGGCAGTGAGAGAGTCAGCATGCATGGCGAGTGATCCGATATTGTCCTCGGCATGTGCCTGACGTCCGAAACCCAACTGGCCACGTCCCTAGTCATTAACCAATAGTCTAATCTTGACCAGGCGTGGCGGTGTTCCGAAAAACACGTGCCTTCTTTAGTCACGGGGTTGTGAAGTCTCCAGACGTCCACCATGTCCTCTTCCTCTAACAAGGCATTCAAAACTTTACTCGCTGCGGGATGATGCAACCGGGCTGCGCCTTGTCTGTCCAAATCATCATTAATAACAGCATTAAAGTCTCCACCCCAAAGAGTCGTGGCGCAGCCGGTGGCTCTAACTTTAGCCCAGATGTCCTGAAAAAACCCAGGGGAGTCCGTATTGGGGCCATATAATGCAACAATTGTCAGGAAGGTACCTCCCAGATAACCCAGAAATATCACATAACGTCCATCAGGGTCTGTGTATACCTCCCTCTCCCCGCAGTCTACGCCTCTTCGAACCAGCACCGCTATGCCTCTTGAAAAGTTCGAGTACACTGCCATATATGTCGAGCCCCAACGTTTGTGTTTTAGTTTTGTCGAGTGTTGGGAGTGTCTCCTGCAATAAACATATGTCAATATTGTGTCGTGTAAGGTATGCATGCACTAACCTTGTCTTCCTACTGTCATTAAGGCCACGAATGTTCCATGTTAGGCAATTCAACTTGGTTTCGTGTTCAACAGTGAAGTGGCGCGTGTGGCACCGCAACGCCACTCTTGACACATGTGCTGGACATTAAAGCTTCTGCCAGTTATATTTTTTAGTGGCCACACACCAACTAACAACCCCAGAACAAACCCCGCCCTTACCCCCCCACCCACGTCAACCCCCCAATCAGGTTGAGGCAATACCCCCCCCCCAGTGAAGATTTGTAACAGAACTTTACAGGAAATTTCCCATGGGGACGTGTGAGTGCCGGCTTACTTCCCTACCTTGGCAGGGTGGCCGGGATACTGCAAGAGGCTAAACCTGCAATATGGGTATTTCAAACAGAACAGGCGAACATGAGGCAAATTACATTGACGCCATCTCTCGGCATGTTGTTACGATCTCCCAACTCTCCCTGTCTGCCCACCTATCTATGCTGCCCAACCTGGGAGTACTGGTTCAACTGAAAATCAAACATATAATGCTGTGTCACTAAATTAATAGTTTTAGCAATAGGAAATGTCAGTACGGTCCTGTATAACATAGATAAACAGTATATACTTTACTGACTCCCAATACATAAGATAACCTTGTCTAGGTTAGCAATCAGAAGTGTGAAATAAAAAGAAAACCCAGATTGACAGAAATGATATGCTCATTTTACACTCAGTCATTGTCACTTAGCTGCCTGTCCGCTACTTCTTCGGATCTTGGGCTTTTCTGATTCCGCTTACCACCCACATGTTTGGCAAATTTCAAGGCTGACTTAGCGTCCGTGAAAAAGTGAGCGGAACCATCATATGAGACCTTGAGCTTTGCAGGGTAGAGCAATGAGTAAGGTATCTGCGCCTGCAATAGGATCTTTTTCGCTGGTAAGAATTCTCTTCTGGCAGCCTGCACCGCCGGGGTGAAGTCTGGGTAGAAGGCGACTTGGTTTCCCTGGTGTGAAATTGTTCCCATAGTGCGAGCCTGGCGCAGCACCATATCCCGATCTTGGTAGTTCAAGATTCTCGCCAATATGGGCCGTGGAGGAGCCCCCACCGGCGGCCTCGCTCCCAGAGTACGGTGGGCCCTTTCCACAGCAAAAACCGGTGATAGATGCGTTGCGAATAGGTCTTTAAGCAGGTCCGACACATAGACTTCCATCCTTGTGATCGCTGTGGTCTCCGGAATTCCCGCGATTCGGAGGTTGTTTCGACGCGACCTGGCCTCCAAATCTTCGTTCTTAGCACGGATCACATTGAGGAGTTTATCTATCTGAGATATTTGGTCTTTGGTCTCCACTTGAAACTCGTGTAGATCGGTGTGTTTATTTTCTAAGACGTCGAGCCGGTGTTCATGAGCTCCTACCTGCGTTTTCAACGACTCCATTTGCGAAGTCAAGGTATCCAGTTTGGCGTCAATATTGCGCAGGCTGGATCGCATCTCAAACATAAGTGTTCGTATGTCCTCACCCTGGTCTTCCTGCAGTCCCTCAGCCGGCCCCCCTGCAGAGGTTTCCGTGTCCGATTCCTGTTGTCTGGTGGAGCGACGCTGTTCAAAACTAATCTTGGGCTGCTTTGCGTCGTGTTTGCCCATGTTAATGCAGTATGGTCGATTCTGTAATGAGTAGTAAGTGCCCAGCCGTCAATCTGCTACTGCTAGTGTCACTATCCGCCTGCCAAATCTGCAAGTGACTGAAGCCTCAGAGCGTCGGGTGTGTAGCGGGGCGCAGCAGAGGGCGCTACTGATAATACCCCGAACACTTGCAGCAGGGCCCACCTCGGGTTCCACCTCCAGGCACAAACGGCATCCGAGGCGCGCACAGAAGCACAGAACACCCACCTGCCCCACGAAATCAGCGTCAGGGCTCTTGCTGTCCTGGTAGTACACCACCCACGCTGTGCGATACAACCATGGCACCGATCTCCCGCACAACAGCACTCACATCACCCTGGTCTCTCCGCACGCGTTGGGTGATCAGAAGCTCCGATTTCGCCGTGACTGTGAGTCGCCAAGTTCACGCTGCAATCCCCTGCATTCACATCGGTCAGTTCAGCAGCCCTGGATCTCTTCTTTATGCCCCAGGCCTGTTCGCGCTGCGGCGATGTGGTCCGTGATTATCAGGCGGGTAGGGCGACGCTATAATAATAGGTTGAAAATGGCGTCCGATCGAGGTATCCCGCTTTTCCAGCCCTCCGGGCCGCTACAGATGTTCGACCGGTGACAGCTTTAGATGCCGGCTCCCACACGGCGTTCCTCACCTCGGCACCCCGCTCAGCCGGGCCGAAAGTCCCCCCCGCCCAAGCCCGCACCGGAACCAAGGCCCAGGACGGGACGGGCGGCCTAGCTCAAGCACGAGCAGGACAGGTCTTATCTCGAGGTGGTCCCTTCTGTGCAGCGCAGTCCCTCCGGCGTCGCGGCGTCCGCCTGCAAATATTGGCGCCGGGTCTCAGCACGACTCCGCAGTTCCTGCGCCCCCGAGAGTGCCGGCCTGAGTCAGCAGGTTCACCTAGGCCCACCTTCAGACCTCGGCTTGAATTAGTTGGGGTGGCCGGGTCACGCCTCCAGCAGCAATCTCCAACAGCGGCATCACCTCAATCCGGAACTTGTAGTGCAGCAATCTGGCCGCCAATACCGCTCTAACTTTCCTCTATGTTCGCTCCCCGTTAGATACGTCAAAGAGTGTCGAAAAAACAGGAATTCGCCTCAAATGGATGTGCGGATTTATAAAGGATAAGGTCCCGGCCGGCGGAGCTCTCTCACAGAGCAGCCATTCCGCAGCTCGGCAAGCCACGCCCCCCGGGACATACTGACCTTAGTCCTATGTCAAACCTATAGGGGATATTATTCCAATGTGCAGAGCCTATTAGGGAAATAGGAGCTACACTACATGGCGCCCAACGTTTGGTAAGGCGGTAATTTAACGCTAGATACTGAGTAACTCAGCCGTGCTTTTTCTCTCAGAGACCCCTACCCATATACTCCAAAAGACGTCTGGAGTGGGCAGGGTTAAGTATCCACCACGGCTACATAGGGAAACACCCTATATATTAGCTGTTTGGTTTGCTCAACGTTGAAGGATACAGTGTTCCAAAATATTGTGCACCTTATCTTTGTTTCCTTGAAACTTGTTCTACATTTTTCAATAAACAAATGTCCACACGCGGGGACAATGACACCGAGAATGGTGGAGCTGCGGCTGCTCCAGCCCAAGCAGCAGTTTTTAACAATACAGGTTTAAATGAAACTGAGGAGGGTTTTATAGACATCCATCCAAACTTAAGAAGAGCCATCACTCTAAAACATATAAAACACGGCCTACCACCAAGAGGCGGTAGAGCAGTTTTCGTGATAGAGGCACACGAATCCTTTCAGACAGAGGTATTCTATGCATGGGTAATATTTCCTGAATCCAATCCAGTAACACACATGTTTCACTTCTACAAAGAAGATGATCCACCAGAGGAATACATTCCTTTCGAGGATATAGAAATTCCATTAACATACTAAGAGCATCAGCTCTGGTTTAAAGGCGCCCTAAAACATCACAAAAACATTACCAGGCTCGGTCCACTAGGTAGACCAGGAGCAACATGGCCGATTCTAGCCGGCTACACACCTCATCCTGACATTGAAGAGATGTCAGACGAGGAACTACTTACTCAACTTACAGAGTTAATAAAAATCTACAGACAACTAGTCCAATATGTCATGCGGACTTTCACAGTCCAACCACCATTGACACTTCCAAATCCAACTCCCCAACAGGGGAATACACTAAAATTTACACCACAGACTCTATACGCAGTCATGGGTAAAATGCCCACAAAACGTGAGCAAATTCCATTCTGGATAGCTCAAACAATTACTCAAATCGAAGCAGTATTTCCAAATACTAGCCCGTATGAGAAACACAGAATCCTAACAATCAGTTTACCGATGGCGATCACACCACAACTGGAAGACTGCACCACTTGGGGCTCAGTCTTTGCTGCCATCTATACTAAAACACATGGTATTCCGTCAATTGCGGTAATCCCAGAGGTCCTGAAACAAATTCAAAATGAATACGGGGCAGAGCCCGCTCTGAATTTAGGTATGAAATTACTGAAGAATTTCGACCAGGTCTCAACAATAATATTATCTAATATTAAAGGGGAGGCAGCAGCAGTGGCGATCCGCCAAAAATTAAGGGAATTCGATGTTACAGAACATCAAACTGAACTACCCAGAATAATTGAACAATCTTATGCAGAATTAGGCAGAGATAGTTTGGGTGGAAGACCAGTGAAGCCGAAACTATCTGAAAGTCCTGAGAAGGACTCTATTAAACAAACTCCTACATCTTCTAAAAAGAAGTGGGAGACTAATAAACAAAAGTCAAATGAGAAACGTTCTCAATCCCGGGGTAGGTCTCCTCAAAAGGAGCCCTCTGAAAGGAGGTATAACCTCAGGAATAGGGATAATTTAAGAAAACCTGACAGGTATCAAGATACTGATACACGTTCCTCTCGTCCCTTTCAGATCTCATCACAGACTTCGGAAAGAAGAGGACGATCAGAACATAGAGAAGAACGCGTGAAATCCAAAGAAGAAAAACACGCTCCAAAAAACAAAACAAAACCTCAATTCTCCAAAAAGAAAGTAGCAGGTCTGAAGATCAGACATGCAGAGAATACTGAGAACACAACTCAAGAACGGAGAATGGGCTCAGACAATGCTGGACAGTGCAGCAGAAGTCACAATAGTTCGCCAGAACCTGAAGGAACTTCTGGAGATAGTGGACTTGAATGAGTACATTACAGTTGAGACTGTAGACACCAGGGTTAGTACTCCACAAAAGTTATATGAAATAACACTCCGGGTGGAGGGAGACAAACCTAGACAGGTGAAAGCACTTTTTGGGAAAGACTATCAAGGGGCTATGACATACTTCTAGCAGAAAAAGACTGGCCACCACAATTTGTCAGGGAGTGCCCACATGGCGAGGACATTATTATGCCTGCCTTCTCCAACCATATTCCAATTCATCTAAAATATACATATGCCAGGAAATGGGCAGTAGCCCAGGCCCCAGCATTATATAAAAATCATGTAGGATGGGATGAGGACTCACCTCACCATAAAATACATCTGAAACATGAACCAACTGCACAAAGGCAGTACCCAATAAAGCAAGAAGCTAAAAAACAGGTCAGGGAGATCTTAGATCAACTTGAATACCAAGGGGTGATTGAAACATGCACCTCCTCAATGAACAATCCTTTGTTTCCTGTCTCCAAACCAGACAATACTTATCGTCTAGTTTTGGATTACAGACACTTAAACACTTGTTCTAAAACTTTTGCAGTGCAAAATGCACATAGCACAGCATTAATGAATAACATTGTACGTAAAAAATACAAAACAACATTAGACATCTCAAATGGTTTGTTTTGTCAAAACATAGCACCTGAAAGCAGGTACTTAACAGCATTCTCCATAATGGGGACCCAGCGTCACATTTGTCGACTCCCACAAGGGTTCAAGAACAGCCCAGGTTTATTCTCAGCGAGGGTAACGGAGTTACTACAAATTTATGACAATGAGGCATTGTCCTATGTCGATGACATCTATCTGACGGACGATGACCTGGACAAACACTTGAACAGGGTAAGCACCATTATACTGGGCTTCGCCTCTGAGGGCTACAAGTTCAACTTTAAAAAGTCCCGAATTGCCCATCTCAATGTCCTATTTCTAGGATATGAGCTTTCAAGTGAAGGCAAGAGCTTGGCAGCTAACTTTTTAGAAAAGTGTGCGCCGCTCCAACCACGCTAAAAAAACTTACAATCCATCCTGGGTTTCCTAAACTTTGGAAGAACATACATTCTAAATTACGCAGAAAGGGTTAAACCTCTCTACGCATTAATCAAACCTGATTTTTCAATCAAAAATTGGACAAACGAACACACAGAAATCTTGCGTTCACTCCAGGCTAACATGTTAGCAACAAATCACTTACAAACACGCGTAAGTCAACGAAACCTGGTGATCCGAATAATTTCGGGTCAATGCGGATTCACCTACTTAACCTTCAATGAGGGTGAGAAAATACCAATCGCATACAAATCTCATTTGTACACACAAGCGGAAATGCGCTTCAGTTCAACTGAAAAAATTCTAACAGCAGTTCAAACCGCTGTAGCAAAAGAAAGAGCCTTAGCCCAAGGGAAACGCATTATTGTCGTAACCCCAGTACCGGCTTTAGAAGCGGTCACAAAAGCAAGCATTCCAAATGCTAAAGCATTACATCCATGATGGATACAATGGGTTAATTCTCTTGCTGCAACAGATGTTGAATATGTTTTTGATCCCGATTTAAAAACACAAGCATTCCTGCAATATGAACAAGAATGTCCTCTGCCTACTAAAATTCTGCCTCTCGATCAGTACGAATTCATAATTTACACTGACGGATCCGCACAACCCGCAACAGGGAGTAAGCAAGCTTACAGTGCAGCGTGTGCAATCGTTAAAGGTCGCATGCGAGATGGCATCTTCAGACATATGGTCACAAAAACTCAATCTCTAGGGGACTGTACAGCTCAGCGAGCTGAACTACAAGCATTCAAACTGGCACTTGAAAGTACAGATCGAGAATTCCCCACACTGATAGTGTGCGATTCCTTTTACTGTGTTCAGTCGTATAATGACTATATACAAAACTGGCTTGAAAATGGTTTCAAAGATGCGAAAGGTGGCACAATAAAGCACAAAATGCTTTGGGAACAAGTAGTTCAGTTGAAAAACGAACTACCAAAGGCTCACGTGATCCACACACTGAGTCATCAACGTGATGGCGTTCACGTTGCAGGGAATTCATTGGCTGACGAAGCCGCAAAGGGGCTGTTCAGACGGCTTCCGTAGCTGTGATCACTCGTTCAAAAACAAAAATAGACGGTGAGATAATGTTGGCTGTCAATGCTTCAAGCAAAGGCAGCAGTGCAGCGTTACCAAAAAGTTTCCACTCAAGTACTCTTATGTAATTGATGCGAACAACGTTCCTTTTGCTCGAATCCCTGGAGTGGGGGATAGGGTAATCCCAAACAAGGAACGTAGATTAGGACTAATCCTAGCAGCACACGAAGGGATAGCTTCTGCCCATGCAGGTGTTTCTGCAACAGTATCTTTACTCAAGCAAAGATATTGGTGGCCTGGCATTAGAAAACAAACAAAGAACTATGTTTTAGAATGTGATATATGCCAACAGATGAAAGTCTCCACAGTGAAACGCCCTGCGCAGACACCCCTGTTAATTTCAGACAAACCATTAGCTTGTGTTTACCTGGACCACTGCGGTCCCTTGCAAAGGGACGGTAACTATAAATATATCATGGTTGCAGTGGATTCATGCTCTAGGTTCCTATGGATATGGCCTCAGCGCTCGGCTGACGCTCGAACTGTTATAAAAGATTTGCGAGTCTTTATCGGCACATACGCAATAGGCACGCTACATTCTGACCAGGGCACTGCGTTTAGCTCTCGGGCTTACAAAGAAGCCATGGCCAGTCTGGGCGTTGCATTGCGGTACTCCTCTCCATTCCATCCTGAGGGAAATTCGGCTGTGGAAAGGAAAAACCGGGACATAAAGCAGTCTATAACAGCTAGGGTATCAGGTTCGGGTGATGGGTGGGTCAAACATCTTAATGGGGTCCAACGCTCATTGAATAATCTGCCAAGAAGTTCTCTAGGGGGGGTCACTCCATATGAGGTCCTATTTGGGACAAGAATGTGGGTACCAGATCTCGATGACGTAGGCACAGTGGTGGAAAATAAAACGTTTGATATTAAAGATCGTTTGGCTGTTTTACAGGAACTGAATGAGTTAAGAACGAAACAAAGCAACATATCCATACAGCCAACCACCACTGGGGAAAAACCGGCGGTCCCAGCAAGGCCTGTCTGGATTCCAAAAGTTGGGGATCTAGTCAGAGAAAAAATTGCGGACAAGAAGGAATTTGGACCTTCTTACAGACAACCAGTACCTGTCCTAGCAGTTCAAGGAACAAGAACAGTACTCCTGCCGCCCCTTGCTGGAAGAAAGGAGAAAAGATTTGTGTCCATCGACCTCATCAAACCACAGTATGTGGCCAATACTAAATAGTAGGCCTCGTGGACTCCGACCTAGTAGCAGACACACTCCTCTTGCTACTATCCAAGAGGTTCAGACTGAAAGACTGATAACAATCGAGAATTCAGCTGTAACAGATGGAGGACTAAGCAACAACGCTATGGAACTCATCCCTCTTGAAAATCAAGTAACAGTTCGTCCAAATACACCTGTCTACACCAATGTAGCAAGTGATCAACTGGTTCCAGCGATTTCTACAAATCCTGATGCAATTTCAACAATTGACAGAACTGCTTCTGGCTATTTCATTAACTTTGATACGTTCTCAGAAGATCCGAGTGAACCTGAAACGACGCCAGCATCATTGAAATTCAAGCCGCAAGTACAAGACTTTCTTCACTTTCTGAAAAAGACTTATTTGGTTTCTCCATGGATTGAACTCTGGATTACATCTGGACTTTTTGCTCTGGCTAGCTTTGGTTACAACTGTGAGCGTGCTTATAAGTGGCAGATACATCCATGTGAACACTGAAGGAAAAGACGTGAACGTACTTTTGAAACCTCATAAATCTTCCCATCGTGAAGCAAGAGACTTGTCATCAGTGAACATCACAGCTGTTCCTATACAGGATGGTATAGTGTGGGACAAAACAGATTTTGATATCTTCGGCCCGACGGAACAATTGAACATTCCACATTTGTTTAAAATTTCACAGGGTGATCTAATTTCGTCCAGTACCTATTCTGATGATTGGGACTTTGAGACTGTTAATGACATAATGTTTGACTTAGAAAAATCTGCTGCATTTTCTAAAAATGAATATTTAGAGGGTTCAACAGACTATGAAGAGCTGTATTGCTATAACCACTATGGTCATCATTATTTGCATAAATCTGCATATCCTAGAAATGTGTTTATGTTTAACCAATGGGAGCATTGTCCTACACCACCACACGGTAGTTCAAAAACATTTGCTAACAAGTTTCCATATTTTTCAGGATACAATACATCTAATCCAGAAATGTTTTACTATAAAAATGTAAACAAGACAGGACTGAAAATTATGTTAACAAATACAAAACAGATTTATTCTGCATTATTTAATGCCCAACTGTCTAGACAGGGTTTTGACTTTTGGAAAGACACAATAGACACAAAAACTGTCTGGGGTACTAAAGATTGGCAAGTGCAAGGGATGAAGTTTTATTTAGAGCCTGCATCATCCCTGAACAAATAATGTTTTTGAATGAAACTGTCCAACAAACATCTTGTCTTGGACTAGCCAAGATAAAAGAGATGAACACACCTTCTGTACCAACACCTGCCACTGATAATAATACACAGGCAGTGGTGACAGTTGACAATATACTACAACTCAACAGATCTAATCCTAATTGGAAAAAATGGTTGATCTGGCCCACAGACACGAACAACTGTTAGGAAAGATTCCTGAATAAAACTCAGGGCTTTACTATTCATAGACCAGACACAAGATACTTCCAAAGACAACATCCGGGGGTAGTAACAACATTAACCCTGGGCGTAATACTTCACTACGCTCACGGAGCATGCAAAGTTTGTGCTACTACACACTACACAAATTGCACATAGCAGAGTGAAAAACTGTGCTAATTGACGTAACATAGTAGCAGTATAATAAACACCTACAAATGCTTTAATAAAGCAATTTTCTATGCTAAAAAAAGCATATAACCAATTCACAAAAGTGAACTTGGACAATAAAATATCAAGCAATGAGAGAGGTGATGATTTTGGGGTCCCCCTAACCTAGGGGGAGGACCAAGCAGATGCCTTGAACACAAAAAGCATATCATGTGAACAATTCAGTGGTGGTCCCTTCCTCCTAGGACCACCCCAAGCACAGTTATGGGCAAAAGTACAATCCCAAATAAAGGCCCTGCAAAGCATTATGGGACGAGATTAGCAGTGGGCAGTGAATATTATAGTGTCCAATATCAAAATAATTCTACAAAGAGCTGCAGTTCAACTAGTCGTTACTAGATGTCCCTCACGAGTCAAATGCAAAAGCATTGAAATTATTAATACATCAAGCTGCAGTTCCACTAGTCGTTACTAGATGTCCCTCACGAGTCAAATGCAAAAGCATTGAAACCCTTTCATGAAGCTTTTGCATTTGACTCGTGAGGGACATCTAGTAACGACTAGTGGAACTGCAGCTCTTTGTAGAATTATTTTGATATTGGATATTATAATATTCACTGCCCACTGCTAATCTCGTCCCATAATGCTTTGCAGGGTCTTTGGTTGGGATTGTATTTTGCCAATAACTGTGCTTGGGGTGGTCCTAAGAGGATGGGACCACCACCGAATCGTTCAAAGATGTGCTTTTTGTTTTCAAGGCATCTGCTTGGTTCTCTCCCTAGGTTAGGGAGGATCCCAAAATCATCACCTCTCTCACTGCTTGTTAATTTATCGTTTTCACTTTTGGGAAATAACTTTATGCATTTTTAGCATATAAAGACAGCGATATTTATTTTATCTTAACTTGCACTGTGCAAGATGCCTTTGGCAATTATTGTACAGTGCAGTCAAGCACACAGCTACGCAATTTGCATAGCTATGTGTAGTTCAAAATGTACTTCGCGTAGCTACGTGTAGTGCTACTACGCAAACTACGCCCAGGGTTAAACAACATACAGTGTAGGTAAATTATGCCTCGATTGGCTGCAGAAATCTACACTTCAGGATGTGAAACTACACTTATTCTTACTTAAAGAGGACGCAGACTGTAGGGAATTCTTGCTTGGACCAAGAAAACCGCGTCAAAAACGTTTCATATATGCCGGCATTTATGCTGCCTATAATGAAGCATGGAAAGTATCACAGATGGAGGCTGCAGAACGAATACGTGAACTTGATCGTATTAATTTAGAGAAAACCCTCTCTGTGGTCGACAATGGGTTAACAACTTTGTCCTCCAGAATATATTCATTGGATGGCATTGTATCCTCTGCTATCGACATACTAGAACAAGATTTGGCGATGTTACAGCAAGGCCAATCTCAATTGCATTCTATTGTGTTATTAAGCTGGACGCTGCAATCTTTGCGAGCGGGCTATGTGCCTTGGCGTTTCATCAACACATCGGCTCTGTTTGCAGAATACAATCTAACTGATAAACAGATCGAACTGGCACAAAGAGGAGCAAAGTATACAGTGCTGAGCATTGAAAAACTGGAAAAGTTACCATTCGCAGTGGCAGAAAAACCAGCTACAGAATGGCTCATTCATGGCAAAATCACATTACCTGTGACTACTTTTCAGTTTCAGTATTGCCTCACACAAATGCAAGCAGGCAAATATGAAAGGTTGGGTAAGGAATACATTAAGACATCTTGGGATTTACCGTATACATATAGATGTTGGAGTGGGGATCGTGAAGTGTTTTTGAGCGGTACACACTGTAAACGTGCACTGAGCGGTTCGCTTATATGTCAGGACATTTCTTTACACTGGCTTGTAATGGTTCTGTGGCAAATTTGTCTTGCCATCAGCAGGGTACACCAGCTGCTGTGATTAATCCAACGTTTGGACAACTTTCTAATGGGAGTTACCTCATGTTGAATGATCAGAGTTGCTGCGGCATGTTGCCAGGCATCCCATATCTGGTAACGGTCAACTCCAGGGTCACTTGCTGTATGCAAGTATTGTTTCCCGCAATAGACACAGTCAGGGAGTCGCCTCTATGGCCTTCGCTGAACGTCTCTTTTATAAGATTTGATACTTTAAGCAGAATGAAAGCCATGCTTTTACAGCAAACAGTGCCTTTGACCTCGGCCAAAGAAACCTATGATCTACAAGTAGCAAGGACTTCGGCTGAGATACAGACTTTAATACGTACAAATTGCCCTATACATTTCGTAGAAATGATAACACGTATCTTCAACATGTCTGATACAAGTGGAATCGTACATGTATTTAAGAGCATCTGTACTGGTCTGTTAGCACCTTTCCAGGCAATACTCGGAATCATCCCGAACTTTGCACATTCGGTGTTTGGTGGCATACCATTAATTCTAGCACTTGTTGCCGGAATTCTATTTCTCTTCCTGCTATTACGCTATGGCCAGCCTATTCGCAGACATCACTCCGAGCGAAATGGAGAAAGCTCTCCTTGAACGAAAGTGCAGTGAGCGAATAGTACAGCTTTTGGGCATGACTCGTCTACGGGAACTTAATACCACGTGGTTCCTGTCATTCAGACCAATCTGGCAAGATTGCATCTTACCTGTTCTACGATGCCTGCTATGCGGTGAAGAATGCGTGTTGGACACCTGTCTAACATTTCCATCAGCTACGCCAACGGATGTCGATACTCTGCTGGACCCGATAACGGCCCATGCTCTGTGTTGTCCCCAGAGGCTGCCTATCCTGATGTCAGCATTCATTGAGATCTCACAGACGCTTCCGGCTGCTGCTGAGGTACGAGAAAGAACTACAGGCACACAGGTAACAACGGACGCGAACATTGCTGCGGCAACCTATGCTGAAAGCGATGCTTCACATCTCTGTGCAATTAATCTACTACACGAGGTGTTCCAACTGACACCAACTTCAGTGGACGATGTTTTGTCTACAGAAATAGATGATCTCATGTTTACACCAGACCCGTAAACTGACTCTGATTCAGCCCACAGTGTTCCAGAGATGCAGTAACAATTTGGCCTTCATACTTCAAAAACTTGGAACTCTTCCAAAAATTGAACTTTTTCCCATTTTTCGAACTAAAATGGAACTTCAATCTGCTTCAAGTAGAACTAGCCTTATAGTACAGACTTCGCGGTACTTCCACAGACATTTAGTCATCTTGTTTGTCTAAAAAGTTCATTAATTTCCATGACATGAAATGACTTTTGATTTTGAAAAAACTTATCGATCATTTTCTGTCAAATGTAAATATTACTGCTAATTTCATTCAAATTGCATTTTATTTTAAATATATGCCTGAAATGAAAAGCAATACGTCAAATGTACAGTACCTTTTGCATTCTAATGGGTTTTTAAATGCCTTTTTAAACGGTTTTTAGAAAGATTTTAGAAATATGCGGTACTCCATTTAATGTTTAGCATTTTAAATGTTTAGCATTTTAGTATTATCGTACACACGAAAGTGGAGTGGGTGTTGTATTCCTCTTAGGGTGTCCATACACGGGCTTTCCTGTATCATGTCCTTATATAGGCACAATTCGCCCTGCCCTTATATAGGCATAAAATCCCAGTCCTTATTTAGGCATTAAACCGTGCACTCCAAATACAGGCATGGTCTCCGACATCCGTCCACCCCAACGTCACAACGAGTTCTTGAAGAACAGACCCTTAGGCTTCGGGAGTTTCCCTAGCACAGGACTATTGATTTCTTCAAGGACTCATCTATTATGCATGAACCATTATACCTTAGGGGTTCATTCATGACGTCTTCCGCTGACCGATTCACGTCAATGCTAACATTGTGAGGTACCTCTCAGGTATAAATATACCTTCCCTAGCCCTTGTAAACTAGAGGAGACCTCGACTTCAGAGGAGCCCGTTTTCCGGCCTGACGCACTGAGAAGACGCTGTCATCCCTGCACGCAGAGAATCCAGCTTCCAGTGATCCGACTTCCCTTGCGGGGTGTTGGAGTTCGAATCTGGCAACGAGATTCCCACCTCTCTCATTCTTAAGGTATGGAGATGACTAGAACCTAGAGGGACTCTTGGCATACTAGGCACACTAGGCATACTAGACTTAACGCACAAGTTACTAACTTGTGTAACGATATATCTGTAAGAGACAGTAGTTAGTGACAGATTCCTTACCTTAGAATATCCCCAGGCGTCAGGCTGGATCCGGAAAGTTTTTTGCGTAGCAGTACCCTTGCGCGTCGGTAGGCGGCGTCGTGCGGCTCCGCGTCCGTCGTCGGCGTCGTGATCGCCGGGATGACGTCGCGGGCAGTACTTAGGCGCCGCCCCTGCGCGCTGACGTCAGTTCTGTACACGACTTTCCGCGCCAGGAACGCAGAGCCATGCAAGAAGCTGACATAGGTGTCTGAAAAATACTAGGGCCCTGAAAGGGATGTCCTTAACCCTAGAAATCAGTTCGCAGAACGGGGAGGATGGGTGGGGCGGTAAGGAATCTGTCACTAACTACTGTCTCTTACAGATATATCGTTACACAAGTTAGTAACTTGTGCATCTGAAAGAGACACGTTAGTGACAGATTCCTTACCTTAGAATAGATACCCCAGCAATACCAACCCCGGTGGTGGGTCTGCGAACAAAGATCAGACAAGGAAGTCCTGGAGGACAGAACGGCCAAAGAAGCCGTCCCTCCGGACCTGACTGTCAAGGCAGTAATGCTTTGTAAACGTGTGCAGCGAGGCCCACGTAGCTGCCTGACAGATAACCGGCAGCGGAACACCGCGGCCCAAGGCCGTGGTAGCAGCCGTTGCCCTGGTGGAATGGGCACGCAGCCCAACAGGAGGCTCCTTTTTAGCCAAAGAATAGCAGGTCTTGATGCACAAGGTAACCCAGCGGGAGATGGTCCTCTTGTGCACCGCCCGACCTTTTTGGCGCCCACGTAGCCAATAAAGAGCTGGTCATCCACCCGGAAGTGTTTTGTGCGGTCAATATAGAAGGAGAGCGCACGTTTTGGGTCCAGACGGTGGAGCCTCTCTTCCTCTCTGGAAGGATGCGGAGGCGGAAAGAAGGTGGGCAAAGTGATGGTCTGCCCAATGTGGAAAGCAGTAACCACCTTTGGCAAGAAGGACGGACGCGTCCGAAGAACAACCTTGTCTGGATGAACAGACAGAAAGGGAGGTTTGCAAGATAGAGCCTGGAGCTCACTCACCCGCCGAGCGGAGGTGATGGCCACCAGAAAGGCTGTCTTCAGAGTCAGAAGACGAAGAGGACAGTTATGTAGAGGCTCAAAGGGAGCGCACATTAAAAAGGTAACCCTTGATGGTACCCAGGGCAGAACCCTGTTGGGCCAGAGAGAGAAGGAACAGAAGGACCTCAGAAAGAGGGGCAGAAAGGGGATCCACAGCCTTTGCTGTGCACCATGCCACAAATTTGTTCCACCTGCAGGCGTATACCACCTTAGTGGAGGGACGCCTGGCTGCCAGAATCACATCACAAACTTCGGGAGGCAAGTCGAAAGGAATCAACTGCCGCCGCTCAATCTCCACGCAAGCAGGTGTAGACTGGACAGGTTCGGGTGGAGGACCGTCCCCTGCTGCTGCGACAGAAGATCCTCCCGAAGAGGCAGACGGATCGGGGGATCTACGCTCATATTGAGTAGCTCGGGATACCAAACTCTTCGAGCCCAGTCCGGAGCCACAAGAATGACTTGGGCCCGGTCGTGCCGAATCTTCTTCAACACTCTGGGTAGAAGTGGTATAGGCGGAAAGGCGTACAATAGACCGCAACTCCACTCGTGACGAAAAGCGTCGCCGAGCGAGTGCCGCCTTGGAAATTCCAACGCGCAGAACTGATGACATTGCGCGTTCTCTTCGGTGGCGAATAGATCTAACCAAGGCTCTCCCCACTGTAGAAAGAGTCCTTGCGCCACTTCCGAGTGAAGACGCCATTCGTGATCCATCATGCACCTGCGGCTGAGGTTCGTCCGCCCTGGCGTTCAGGGAACCTGCCAGGTGTTGAACCACCAGGAACATGCCCTGGTGTTCCAGCCATGTCCAGAGGCGCAGAGCCTCCTGACAAAGGGTCCACGACCCCACCCCGCCTTGTTTGTTGCAGTACCACATGGCAGTGGTGTTGTCTGTGAACACCTGCACTACCTTCCCTTTGACAGAGGGAAGGAATGCCTTGAGTGCAAGTCGGATCGCCCGGAGCTCCAGAAGGTTGATATGGAGCCGGGACTCCGCCGGAGACCAGAGGCCTCTGATCTCCGCCTCTCCCATGTGACCGCCCCATCCCAGAAGGGACGCGTCCGTCACAACTGTGTGCTCTGGCTGGGGAAGGGAGAGGGATCTGCCCATGACCCATTGCCGGTTCGAGAGCCACCACTGCAACTGTTTTGCAGTCCCCTCCGAGATCTGGACGTGATCGGACAGGTCGCCCTGGTGCTGCGCCTACTGGAACTTCAGGTCCCACTGCAGAGCCCGCATATGCCATCTGGCATGAGTGACCAGCAGGATGCAGGAGGCCATGAGGCCCAGCAGCCTCAGGGTCATCCGTACCGAAACCCAGGATAAGGGCTGAAAGATCGGAATCATAGCCTGAATATCCCGGACTCGCCGTTCGGGAGGATAGGCCCGAAACTGCGTCGTGTCCAGAACTGCTCCGATGAAAAGGAGCTGTGGAGAAGGAATCAGATGCGACTTTGGCACATTGATGGAGAACCCCAGCGAGTGCAGGAGTTCGGCCGTAGTCTGGAGGTGGGAGACAACTGCCTGGGACGAGCCCGCCTTCAGCAGCCAGTCGTCGAGGTAGGGGAAGACTGAAACCCCTGCCCGGCGCAGATGAGCTGCGACCACCGCCATCACTTTCGTGAACACCCGAGGGGCACTGGTAAGGCCAAAGGGGAGCACGGTGAACTGAAAATGCTCGAGGCCTACCGTGAACCGAAGGTAACGCCGGTGGGCCGGCAGGACGGGGATGTGGAAATAGGCGTCCTGCAAGTCCAACGCTACCAACCAGTCTCCGGGGTCGAGGGCAGTCAAGACCTGAGCTAGGGTGAGCATCTTGAACTTCTCCTTCCGGAGGAAGCGATTGACGTTCCGGAGGTCCAAGATAGGACGCATGTCCTCCTTGTCCTTTTTGGGCACCAGAAAGTAGTGGGAGTAGCAACCACGCCCTACTTCTGGGGTCGGAACATGCTCGATGGCCCTCTTGGCCAAGAGGGCCGTGACTTCCTTCTGTAGAAGCACCAAGTGATCCCCTGACATGCGGTGGAATTGAGGTGGCATGGCTGGGGGGTGGTCTCGAAGGGGAGGAGTAGCCCCTTCGGACAATGTCCAAGACCCACTTGTCCGAGGTGATGGGACGCCAGTGGTGAAGGTGATGGCGGACCCTGCCCCCGACTGGCGTGCTGTGCACCTGAAAGGAGGGACTAGGAGGGCTTGGAGGCCGCGGACGGGTTGGAGGTGGTGGCCTGACCCGCACGCTGGTTGCCCGAACCGCCACGGCGGTATCCACGTCCTCGGCCACGCGAAGGCGCTTGCTGCGCGGGCCGTTGGCCGGGCTGTGGACGTGACTGGGCGCCCCTTCCGTGGCCACGAAAGGGGCGAAAAGCAGACGTTTGCGGAGGGCGCACAACAGCAAGGCCCAGGGACTTAGCAGTAGCCCGTGAATCCTTGAAACGCTCCAGCGCATGGTCCGCCTTTGAACCAAAGAGACCGACTCCATCAAAGGGCATGTCCATGAGAGTATTCTGGACATCCCCTGAAAAACCAGTGGTTCTCAGCCAGGCGTGGCGACGCAGCGCCACCGTCGTTGCAAGCGATCTGCCCAGCGAGTCGGCGGTATCAAGGCCACAGCGGATGGTATACTTAGCCGCATCACGCCCTTCCGCAATAGCGCGGGTAAGCAGTGTCTGGACCTCCTCAGAACACTGCGGCAAAACATCAGCCACCGAATCCCACAGGGAGTGGGTGTATCGGCCCAAGAGGCAAGCGGTATTAACAGACCGCAAGCCAGCACTGGAGGAAGAGAAAGCCTTCTTCCCAAAGTGATCCAGGCGCTTGGATTCCCTATCCGGAGGGGCGGTAGGGAAGGCTGTTTGGGAGGCAGAGGCTTGGACAACCAAGCTCTCAGGGGTGGGGTGTTGGGAGAGAAACAGGGGGTCGCCCGGAGCCGGGCGATGGCGTCGGGCCACGTTCCTATCCACAGGAGCCCCTGTGGTGGGTTTGGACCAGGCACCCAAAGAACGTCAGTGAGTGCATCGTTGAACGGCAGCACAGGCTCCGAAGAGGAGGCCGCCGGCTGAAGCACTTCAGTCAGGAGGTTAGTCCTGACGGCCACTGTAGGCAACTGGAGATTTAAGGCTCCAGCAGCTCTACGCAACACCGTTGCAAAATTAGCCCCCTCCTCCGTTGCCACGGGAGGAGACAGCATGCCAGAGTCGGGGAGGTATCCAGCCCACTGGCATCCCCAAGTTCCTCAACCCAGTCCGGGTCAAACTCGCACTGTTGTGTGAGAGGGTCGTCAGACCCTCCCAGCTCTCCTGGTCCTCCTCAGGTTGAAAAGATGGAGGAGGAGGGACATAAGGGACCCAAGGCCTCATCGGCGCCGGAACCGGCGTCGGGCGACGCCGGTCCGGCTCCATGTCCGGACCCGGGGAGAACCGGGGAACGACGCCGCCCGGAGCCCCGGACGGCGTCGGAAACGGCACCGGGGACATCGGCGTCGGCGGAGGCGTGGTTAGGTCAACCGGCGTCGATGGAGGTTGCGGCACCACCGGAACCGGGGTCGAGGCCGGGGCCGGAGCCGAGGCCGGGACGAAGGCTGGTGGGACAGGCGACGCCGGGACCGGAGTCGACGGCGACGCCGGAGCAACCCCATCTGGGCCCGCGGGGCCCGAAGGCGCACCGGAGGGACCTTGAGGCCCGAAGAGGCGGGCCATGGCCGACAGGAATTTCTGTGCTCGGCCGGAGTCGCCCCCGAACCCGGGAAGGACGGGTAATGCGGGGGCAACTCGACAGGCACGTCCGGGGCCGCGGGGGCGGGGACGGTGCCGACAGGGACCTCAGCCGAGTCGCGCGACCGGCGAGGCGAAGTCTTAGAGCGATGACGCCGCTTAGACTTCTTGTGCTTCGACTTACCGGAGGAGCGCGAAGACTTGGATTCCGACGAACGGCGGGGACTCCGCGTCCGGCCCCTCGACCTCTCCCGGGACCGGGGCTTGCTGCGGCGCGGAGCCGACTGCCGGACTTCAAGGAGCTTTCGAGACCGCTCTCGCAAAGCCTTCGGATGAAGTTTCCGGCAGTCAGGGCACGACTTCGTGTCGTGGCCTCGGCCGAGGCAGAAGAGACACTCGAGGTGGGGGTCCGTGATGGACATCATACGACCACATACCTCGCAGGGCTTAAAGCCGGGCATCCCTACGACACCTTAGGAGTCGTGAAGACTCGTTGAAGAGAACAGTGAAAAATTTCACAAAAAGATAGTCAAAAAGTGACTAGGGCACTGCTCTTCCCGGATCTGCGCTTACTGGCGCGGAAAAAGAAGAACTGACGTCAGCGCGCAGGGCGGCGCCTAAGTACTGCCCGCGACGTCATCCCGGCGATCACGACGCCGACGACGGACGCGGAGCCGCACGACGCCGCCTACCGACGCGCAAGGGTACTGCTACGCAAAAAACTTTCCGGATCCAGCCTGACGCCTGGGGATATTCTAAGGTAAGGAATCTGTCACTAACGTGTCTCTTTCAGATATACTCTTAGTGTACCATAGTAAGGAATACTTCACCTACTTCATACCTCTCCCTACACCTAGGTTAGGTTAGGCACATTGGGGTAGAACTAGCTTAGAAACACTTCGTATGAGTACTCGCATTTTTTAGTCTGTGTTATTTATGTAAATGAATATCTGCTAAAGATCATGCTAGCGCAGTATTATTTATTTCTACTGCTTACGCTGTACATTATTTATCTCGCATACTGTCTTGTGATCGTAACAGCACATTTAACTTACACGAGAAACAAGACTGTTCAATAAATCTTTTATTGAAACGCCCGTCTATTCTTTCTGTGTAACTTTGAGGAAAACTAAGCATGCACGATTGAGCTGAGTGAAATAGTTATCTATTGTTTCCACGACTCTGGGACTTGTTCTGATTCTAAAGGGAAACAAAGTTGTCATGTCTTGCGGCTGCCAGAAACTACTCCCTTCTTGTTTGTCAAGGAGTTTCTAGTGGCCTCTGAGCTAACTGGCACAAGTAATTAAGTTTAATATACTCGATAGGGACATACTGACCTTAGTCCTATGTCAAACTTATAGGGGATATTATTCCAATGCGCAGAGCCTATTAGGGAAATAGGAGCTACACTACAAGCCTTTCATCCAAGATGGATACAATGGGCTAATTCTCTCGCTGCAACAGATGTGGAATACAGGTACGACCCAAATTTAAAGACACAAGCATTTCTGCAATACGAACAAGAATATCCTCTACCAAACGAAATAATGGCTCTAGATTAGTATCAATATATAATTTACACACACGGATCAGCTCAACCGGCCATAGGAAGTAAGCAACAATATAGCGCGGCATGCGCAATCGTTAAAGGTCGCATGCGGGATGGAAGGTTCCACCCAAGTTGCACAAAAACGCAATCTCTAGGAGACTGCACGGCACAGCTGGCAGAGTTGAAAGCCTTGATACTGGCAAATACGGATCGAGAATTCCCCACACTAATCGCGTGCGATTCCTTTTACTGTGTGCAGTCATATAATGAATATTTGCAGCACTGGGTTAAAAATGGGTTCAAAGATGCAAAAGGTGGCACAATTAAGCATAAAATGCTATGGGAACAGGTAGTGGAGTTGAAAACCGAACTACCGAGAGCTCACGTGATACATACACTAAGTCATCAGCGTGATGGCATTCACGTTGAGGGAATTCATTGGCTGAGGAAGCCGCAAAGGGGGCTGTACACACGGCTTCCATAGCTGCAATCACTCGTTCTAAAACGAGAATAGACGTTGAGATTATGGTAGCTATCAATGCTTGTGGCAAAAACAGCGGAGCAGTACCAAAAAGGTTTCCACTCAAGTACTCCAACAAGTTTGATGCCAATAACATTCCATTTGCTCAGATTCCTGGAGTGGGAGATAGAGTAATTCCAAACATGGATCGTATGTTAGGTTTAATTCTAGCAGCACACGAAGGGATAGGTTCTGCACATGCAGGAGTTACGGCGACTGTTTCTTTATTGAAACAACGCTATTGGTGGCCTGGGTTAACGAAGCAAACTAAAGACTATGGGGGTCATTTTGATGGCGGAAGGAACGCCACCGCCGGGCCGGTGGTGGCGGTCCTTCCGCCGGGCTGGTGGTGGCGGTCCTTCCGCCATCACCAAGCGTATTACCCACCGCCAAATTAGGATGGCGGTGGGTATCGCGGTGGACGCAAAGTCCGTCCGCCGCTTCACCGCCAAAGGCAATCGCACTGATTGCCTGTCGGACGGTGCAGGGCCCCTAAAATGGTGGCGTGCCTAGCAGGCACCGTCCACCAAATTAGGATGTGGGTATTGGAAAGGCTGGCGGGGATTGGGTTTGGGGCCCGTTGCGGGCCCCCCTTGTGTGGGGGTGGGGGTGTCGCTGCACTGGGGGGTACCCATGGTACCCCGCCGCATTTCCATGCACCAAGTGGCAGGCACCGCGTGGTGCCTGCCACGTAGTGCAGGGAAATGCAGTGCATGCACTTTTGACATTGCGTACGGTGCTGCAGCCAGCAGCACCGCCCGCAATGTTAAAAGCCCTGGATGCGCCTGCCAGCATGGCAGGCGCATCCTAATCGCAGTGGTGGGACCGCCGCATGTCTGGCGGGCGGTCCCAAACACCGCCATCGTAATCAGCCCCTATGTCTTGAAATGTGACATCTGCCAGCAGATGAAAGGTTCCACCGTAACACATCCAGCACAGACACCATTATTAATATCGGACAAACCACCAGCGTGTGTTTACTTGGACCACTGCGGCCCCTTACAAAGAGATGGGGCTTACAGGTATATCATGGTTGCAGTGGATTCCTGCTCAAGATTCTTATGGGTGTGGCCCCAACGCTCGGCTGACGCTTGAACTGTTATACAAGATTTGCGAGTCTTTATAGGGACATACGCAATTGGCACATTACATTCTGACCAGGGCCCTGCGTTTAGCTCTCTGGCTTACAAGGAGGCCATGCGAGGATTGGGTGTAGCATTGCGGTACTGCTCTCCGTACCATCCCGAGGGAAATTCGGTCGTGGAGAGGAAAAACCGAGACTTTAAGCAGTCTTTAACAGCTAGAGTATTAGGCACGGGTGAAAGCTGGGTAAAACATCTGTATGGAGTGCAGCGAGCTTTGAATAATATGCCAAGAAGTTCTCTAGGGGGGGGTCACTCCATATGAGGTCCTATTTGGGACAAGAATGTGGGTACCTGATCTTGAGTGTGAAGGCACAGTGGCGGATGAAAAGCCTTTTGACATCCATGATCGTTTGGCTGTTTTACAGGATCTAAATGATTCCAGGACACAACAAAGTAATGTCCATATGAATCAGACCGCCACTGGGGAAGTCAAATCAGTCACGGCAAGACCTGTCTGGATCCCAAAAGTCGGGAATCTGGTCAGAGAGAAAACAGCAGAAAAGAAAGAATTTGGGCCATCATACAGAAAGCCTGTACAGGTTCTAGCAGTTGAAGGAACAAGAACTGTACTTCTACCGCCTCTTGCCGGAAAAAAGGAGAAAAGATTTGTCTCAATCGACCCAATCAAACCACTCTATGTGGCCGATACTGAGTAGTAGGCCACGTGGACTCCAAAGTAGCAGACGCCCTCCGCTCGCTACAATTCAAGAAGTTCAAACGGAAAGACTAATCACGTTCGAAGAGTCTCCTGCACGGAATGATGGACTATGCAATAATGCTATGGAATTCGTTCCCCTTGAACCTGAAGTTCAAATTCAGAACCAAAATGAAAGACAAATTTCAATTCGACCAAATACAGATGTCTACATCAACATGCCTCAACAAGAGCAAACTACGATCTCTACAAATCCAGATGCAATACCAACAATTGATCGAACTGCTTCTGGCTACTTCATAAACTTTGATACGTTTTCTTTGGATCCAAGTGAACCTGAAACGATGCCAGCCCAAAAATCACGCAAGCAGCAAGTTAAAGACTTTCTGAACTTTCTTAAAAAGACTTACCTGGTGTCACCTTGGGTAGAACTATGGGTAATCACTGGGATATTTTTCTTTCTTTTCTGGCTAGGCTTAGTAATAGTTTTTAGCATGCTTGTTAATGGAAAATACCTTCGACAAAGCTCTGCAGCCCAAAAGGTGAACTTAATTTTAAAACCACACCAATTATCTCATCGAGAACAAAGAGACTTGTCATCTGTGAACATTACAGCAGTTCCTATACCTGATGGTATAGTTTGGGACAAGGTTGATTTCGATATATTTGGTCCGACCGAACTCTTAAGAATTTCTCATTTATTTAAAATATCGTTGAGTGATATCATTACCTCAAGTACATTTTCCGATGATTGGGATTTTGAAACTGTAAATAACATGTCTGATTTGGAAAAATCTGCTGCATTTTCTAATAGTGAAACATTGGAAAGCACATCAGATTTCGAAACAATGTATTGTTATCAACACTATGGTCATCACTTTTTACATAAATCTGCTAATCCTAGAAATGTGTTTACATTCCACCAGTGGGAACATTATCCAACACCGCCGAAAGGCAGTTCAAAAACATTTACACAAAAGTTTCCATATTTTTCAGGGTTTAATATGTCTGACCCAGCCTCATATTATTATAAGGTTGCACCAACATCAGCACAGAAAAATATGTTAACAAACACCAAACAGATTTACTCTGCTTCCTTTATTGCCCAGTTGTCTGAACAAGGTTTCGACTTATGCAAAGACACCATAGACTTAAAATCAGTCTGGGGTACTAGAGAATGGCAAGTTCAGGGAACAGAAGCTTTATTTAGAGCGTTCCTTATCCCTCAACAAATCATGTTTTTGAACGAGACAGTGCAACAGATGTCTTGCCTTGGACTAGCCAAGAACAAAGACTTGAACACACCTCGGCTGCCAACTCCATCTCACACCGAGGGTAATATAACATCACAGAAAGAGATTACGTTGAATGACATTATACAATACAACAGATCAGACCCCGATTGGAAGAAATGGTTGATTTGGCCCACAGACACGAATAGTTGTCAGGCGATATTCATGGGTAAAACCGAAGGTTTCGCTATCCATAGGCCAGATCCACGTTATGTACAGAGAGAACATCCAGGGGTAGTGACATCCTACAGTGTTGGGAAGTTGTGCCTTGATTGGCTAAAAACCTCAACACTCACACAGGTGAAACAACACTTAACCTTACTGTCACAGGATGTGGATCTCAGGGATTTTTTATTAGGTCCCAGGAAGCCACGTCAGAAACGTTTCTATTATGCTGTCTACAATGAAATTTGGAAAATATCCCAACAAGAGGCCGCAGAGAGGTTACGTGAAATAGACCGTATAAATCTATAAAAATCTCTAGCAGTAGTAGACAATGGGTTAACTACATTGACCTCCAAGATATATTCCTTAGGCAGCATTGTATCTTCTGCGATAGACATACTAGAACAAGATTTGGCCATATTACAACACAGGCAATCTCAATTACGTTCTATTATGTTATTAAGCTGGACGCTGCAATCTTTGCGTGCAGGCTATGTGCCTTGGCGTTATATCAACAGTACGTCTCTGTTTTCTGAATACAATCTAACAGATAAACAGATAGAAATGACACAAAGGGGAGCAAAATATACAATGCTGCGTATCGAAAAACTGGATAGATTAGCATTTACAGTGGCAGAATTACCGTCCACAGAATGGCTAATCCATGGCCACTTAACTCTACCGGTCACAACTTTCCAGTTTCAGTATTGCCTTGAACAAAAGCAGGCAGGCAGATATGAAGAAATGGGTAAGGAATACATTAAGGAATCATGGGTATTACCATACAGATTTCGATGCCAGAGTGGGGATCGAGAAGTGTTTCTAAGCGGTACAAACTGTGAGAACGCTTTAAGTGGATCACTCATATGCCAGGATATAATGCTGCACGGGGCTTGTAATGGTTCTGTGGCAAACCTGTCCTGCCATTTGAGGGGTGCCCCAGCTGCAGTGATTACTCCAGCATTCGGGCTACTTTCAAATGGGAGTTACTTGATGCTGAACAGTCAAGGCTGCTGCGGAATGCTCCCGGTCATCGCATATCTGGTAACCGTGAGCTCCAGGGTTACTTGTTGTATGCAAGTATTGTTTCCACCGACACATACAGTCAGGGAGGCGCCGTTATGGCCTTCACTGAATGTTTCCTTAATACGGTTTGATACTCTAAGCAGAATGAAAGCCATGCTTTTACAAAAGTCTGTGCCCTTAACCTCCGCTCGAGAAACTTTTGATCTCCAGATCGCAGGTCTTCGGCAGAGATACAGGCGCTTATTCATACAAACTGCCCTTTCCATTTCGCAGAAATGGTAAATCGTATCTTTAGCATGTCTGATACGACAGGCATAGTCCACCTATTTAAGACCATAGGTTCTGGACTTCTGAGCACCTTTCAGACTGTACTTGGAGTTATACCAAACTTCATACACTTCGTATTCGGAAGCATCTTTGGAGGATTTCCGCTCTTCCTGTTTCTAGTAGCAGGTATCCTGATTGTTTTATATTTTCTACGCAATGGATGTCCCAGTCACCAAGGAGATGGAAAGAGCACTCCTGGAGCGTAAATACCGTGACCGCATGGTACAGCATCTAGGCATGCCTCGCCTAAGGGAACTAAGTGCATCTTGGTTCTTGTCATTTCGACCAGTCTGGATGGACTGCATCTTACCTGTCCTCCAATGCCTGTTTTGCGGAGAAGAATGCGTGTTAGACCTTTGTTTGACACTCCCATCATGTGCGCAACAGGATGTGAATGCTTTACTGGACCCGATAACGGCCCATGTTCTGCAGTGTCCTCAGCGTATTCCGATGTTGATGGCGGCATTCCTTGAGCCCCCACAGGTAGTAACAGCACCTGTTGGTATGGACACCGGCTCCTCTGACACCCAGGCTTTGGACGGCTCACAGGCTGCCCCAGCACCGGCTGCGGACAGTGTGGAGCAGCATCTGTGCTCGATTGACGTACTCTGCGAGGTGCTACAGGGGCCGTCTACTGCGGAAGCAAGCAACGAAAATGTTGCGTCTACCAGCCAGGACACATAAACATTTGACTCATATGGCTTGTCGTGTGGTGGAAGAAATTCACCCTTTTTTAAAACAAGCTCAAATTTGGAACTCAAAACAAAAATTGACATTCCTTTCATTTATTGGGCATACATGGCTTTCTAATGCTTATAGCGCTTCGGACTATAACTAAGGACACCTTAGAGCTATGCCTTGCAAAAAAATTTTTAGACAGTTTTAAGTTTTTTAGAATTTTTTTTTGAAGTTTTAAACGTTTTTAGCTAAACAAATGTTTTACCAATATCTAGTCAGGCTAGTAGTACGGTAATAAGTTACATATGTCGTCCAGTCGGAAGAGGAGTGGGTGTTATATTCCATATAGGTACCCTATATAGGCGCAGGTAACATTGCAACCTTTCACCTATATTCTTCCCTACATTACATACATAACGGTTCTTAGGGACTGACCTTTTACCCAGATACGACACTGCATTCAGAACACGGGTTTCCCCCTAGTTCGAATCTCATACATTATGCATGAGGCTTCTTGGAAGCACAGCAGGACTAACATCTCCTGTATAATATCTCTGTATAAAGTTCAGGCCCAACGTCATCCTTTAGGCCGACACAGTAACACAGCAAGGTAGGACCCCTGGGGAGACCTATGGGTATATATACATCACATCTTGCTTAGAAGGACAGAGGAGACCGAGACTGCCCGGCTGACACACTGACCAGAGACGCTGAGGTTCCTGCATGCAGACGCTCCAGCTCGCAGTGGTCTAACATCCCTCGCGGGATGTCCAACTCGAGACCAGGACGGGGTCCCATATTCTCTCATTCTCAGGTAATGGGGTTGACTAGATCCTAGAGGGAATCTTGGCATAACACCTACACAGATGCTAGGTACATTTAGGTATATCTAGTTAGGGAGGCATTGTAGGAGTACGCACCTTTTTATCATGTGTTTTAGGTACTTGTATATATTCATGATTTCTGCAAGATGGTAGAACTATACCATCCCTTTACTTTCGTAATATTGCTAATCATATATCTCTGCTACTGTCTAATGGTTGTTGCAGCTCATCTATTCTACACTAGAATAACAACTGTTCAATAATTACTTATTGAAAACGCCCAGCCTGTTTATTCTGTGTATCTCTCTGAGACAAACTAAGTGAGCACGAGTGACTGAGCGAAAGGTAGTATATTGTTTCCACGATTCTGAGGGATCAGAGTTGTCATGTTCTGAGGTTGCCAGAATCTATTCTCTCCTTGGTAAGAGGAGATTATAGTGGCACTGTGAGCTAGCTAATACAGATAGGCTAACGTATCCGGTGGGGGTGCACGGAATCAGTCCGCCACCAATCCCACAGTTTATGTTATCCAAACGTGCAGATCCTGTATAGGTAATATAGGAACTACACGACAAAGGGTGGTAGGCGTGTGGTATCTGACAAGGTCATACCTAGTCAGGACAAGGAGATAGCCAACCAAGACAAATACAAAAAATGGTTTGATGTCAAACACTGTGTGCGCCAGAGAGATTGGAGTGTTGGTGATGTGGTCTGTTCAATAAACCTATTTGGAGCCCCAAAGGGGAGTCTATGTTTACAGAAACCAGAAAGATTATAGAAGTAAATAAAAATGTTGTCATTTTAGAGGGTGGAGATGTTTGGAGCATGTCACGATTAGCCAAATGTCCAACAGAGAAACCTGTTCGATGGAGGGTTCCTGGAACGCTGTGTGGGGGAAGTGGACATTTCAGGAGGAGCACGGGAGACTGGAGACGTCTGGTGCAGTTCAAAGATTACGTAAATGATTCATTTTACATTGTATCTTTAGACATGTTTGATTCCTGCAATGTTTACTTTTCCATATTTTGGTTATGTGTCCCTAATGTTTCCATTGTTTCCATTTTTCTCTTTCTTTCCTGATTGTAAATATTACTGTGATATTATTTATTCATTTATATTCCCTGTATTCCATCATCTGTTTCTTGCTATCCCACTATCCCGCAGTCGTTTTATTTGTTATTGCTTATATTAACATTGTGTTGTATTTTGTTATATTTAGGGGGAAGCCGTGTTATGGCCTGTATCTTGTCATGTTAATGTCTCTTTAATATATCTGTGCCATCAGGTGGAATCTGGGGTGCTGGAGATTCCACCTGGGGACAGTAAAAGGGGAGAGACTGGACTGGCGAGCTGGTAACTGAACTGGCTGGAGGTGGATGCCAATAAAGACTTAACTTGACAAGTGTCTGTGTACTTCTTATCACTTTCTTTGATTGATTGATTGATTAATTGATTGATTGATTAGCAGGTCAGGTGTAAGATATCTGCAACCCCAGATTTTCGTATGATGTTTCAACTGCATGGTTGGGTCTGGTTTTCCCCACAGAAACAAGTGAAATTCCTCATATTACAGCAGTACAGTTGTGTAACTGACCACCTCATTGTGTACTCAAATCCTCTGTGAAGAATCTTGTGAATCCAAAAATAATCTTCAGCTGTTAAAATATCTACTTGTACTTAATGTGCTGTGTGGCACCACCCAAATATAATGTATCCTCCAACCAGAAAAAGAGTCAGGCAGCGTGTTGCTTTAAGCATACAAATATGATTCTTCTGTGCAGGGTAAATGTAAAGTAATGTGTGTAAATGCACGTGTCATCTTCAAGAGACTTTTGTGGAAGAGAGGCACATTTTCCACCATCTGAATCCAAGACACACACAAACAAATACTGTCAGTGCCAAACATCTTCCAAGCCTAGTGAACATAGCTGTAACCCGGGCGGTGCACTCAGTTACAAGTGACTGACTACAATTCAGAGAAAAAGTTGGAGATGGCTGACATAACTGAAAAAAGATCTGCTATTATTTCTCTGGAACCCAGAACAAGGATCATAAGAATATTCCCCGGTTGTCATATGCTGCTTTTGCAGCCTTCATGGAAAAAATACTTTCAGCCCCAGTGCCTTGAACAGACCATGACAGAGTTGTTGTTTACTGATTGGATGTTCAGAGCTTGTATTTTTTTCAGTTGTGAGGTCAATCTATCCCATGTCACACTCCTCCTTTAGTGTAACTTGTCTTCATCAATAGTGAACACAAACAAATATAGAAGTGTCCCTGGGTCGTAGGTCAGTAATGTTTGGAATACATATTTATTCACATTTATTCAGCCTTCAATACAAGGTAGTGGTAGATGTCAGAGGCTACTGCCTTACAGAAAATCTCCTAATTTACAGCAAGAAGCCTGGCACTGATGGGAGTGAATCATTCACTTCCAGTATATCTCAAAGGCCAATAGAACTTGGGTGATGTTGAGGCACATGTCAGCTAAGTGCTGCAAAAAAACCTAATGAGCTAGGGAAGGGGTCTATCAAATAACAGACGGGTGATCCCTAAAATCCAACAGGATTCCACACTCAGCAATGCATCCTTTCACTCACTGAGTGACATGCTCTACTCGGTGCTCAGTACTCACTATCCCTTTACTACTATAACTCGCAACTCCGAACCATGGATCTTCTGATCCATTCACTCTCTTAAGCCTGTTATTTTTACTCACCTACGCAAATGGAGTAAAATATGAACCCCAGACCATCTAAAAGAACACAAGAAAGTTCTAAACAAGAGATGATGCTAATTCCTCCTACTGCCAAACACGTATGGCCCACTCCAGCCTTACTCCCTATACCATTGGACTCAGATCAAGGCTCTTGGCTGAGATTTCTTAATTTTCAGACAAAATTAGCATAGTCAGAAACAGATCTACAGTCCTCTTTTCAACCTCTCATTTGTCTTAGTGATCCCTTTCCCAGAGCCATGTTCCACAACTGGCCTGCTTTACCTCTACTCCCATGTCCGATAACTGCCTGTTTCTCAAATGTACAAATCCCTGAGCCATTCAGCCTCTAAATATTAAAGCTCCTGCTCATTCATTATTGGTCCAACTCTTTCATTTGTTTAGCTAGGCTTTTAAATGATTTGCTTTTACATGCCATCTTATCCAATTGTTTTAAGTCTACTGTGTTGAAATCACTACTCAAAAACTAAATGCTTCCCTTGGTCAACCAGTCTCACAGCTCGCTTTCTTTTAAAAAATATCCAAGCACCTAATGAAGAACTGGCTGCCCTCCTATCTGTCCTTTAACAACATAGTAAACTTTCTCAAATCTTGTTTTAATAGTGTTCACTCTATAGAAATAAAAACTCCTCTGTCACCTGTGTTCTGTTCAAATCTTTGATGGTCATCATACCCAAAGTTACATGCAGATCACACTACTTCCTTCCCTCTTTAACTAATCTCTTGGTGCCATAATTACTACTTCTGGTCACTCCTACCATCTCTATGCCCACCACACACTTTTTCTTTCTACTGTTCACCCTTCGGCTGCTATCACTAAATCCCTTACTTTCTAATTTACCACTGATTTGCTGTTTGTTCCATGATGCTCAATTTCTCAAAAGCCAAAGTTATCTACTTTTGAGCATCCTTGAACCCAATCATAAAGCATTACTTTTCTCATATCTTCCCTGCAGCCTAACCCCTCCTCCGCTGCCAAATCTCTTTTGTGCTCTTCACTTTTACCAGGTGATTAGAACCATTCATCTATCACACATGCATGTGAGCTTTATTCAAGATGCTCAAAATATGGAAATTCAGATTCAGATCCCATTGAAAAATGATACAACTCCAGGAAAAACACTGGTAACTACTGTAACAGTCATGCAACTGGCTACCCTCACTACCTCTTGAATCTCCCTTGTAAAGATCTTACACTCTGTGACTGATAGCATGTTGGCTGACTAGCTGTTAAACTTTGTTGCAATACAAACTCTTCACCCAATTCTACATGCTACTTCTCCCACGTTGGCACTTAAAGCCGTCCTCAAAGCTCTGCATTAGAAAGTGTAGGACCTGTCCCCTAGATGACGGCTGCCCGCCCCTAATCACCGATTCACCAGAAAACTCTCCTCACCCGCTACCACTCCTATCCTCTCCCTGGAAATCACAGGAACCCAGGATTCTGTGAAAAACCTCAAGGGACGCATAATCGCACTAAGATGGCGGCGTCTAACCCCGAATCTAACTCCCACATACAAAACAACCCCCTAATCTAGGCAATGCCCACACCCCCAATCACAGCTGATTCATGCCGCTGGCTCAAAGGCTGAGCACTTATGGTCAGTACAAGCAATAAACCCATCCCCAAATCTTAGCTAGACAGGGAGAGGGTTACTAACTCCCAACTCCTTCGAGTCTTATCCTCTCAGACCAATTGACTGAACTCAGCTCCGGACAACTACCCACCCTCCCAACCAAGAAAAAAATTTCACCTCACGCCTCCACACCTAACGGACTGAAACCTCACGGCCCGAACTCCTTCTCCATCATTTTTCCCCCCAACCTCACACCAAAAGCAAAACGAAACCACAAACACAGACTGATTAGACAACACCCAGAAACTCTATTCGCGGACATATACCACTGCTCTTCCAAAGGCCAGTTAAAAATGGATCTCATTTTCCATACCGCAAGACCTATCAATTGGAATAACATCCTCAAAACACATCTACACATAACCAAAACAACTAACACCCCCTACAGTTGCAAACTAACGATCACACTCCCAAACCGCCCTATACGAAGCGGTAACACCTCTGTGACCATATACACCAACGGCACAGTCATGATCCAAGCCAATAACGACAACCTAGAAGCTTTCGACTCCCTCTTCCCCTCGCTCCGCAATGCCCCATTGCACCTACACAGCTCCCGCCCGTCTAACTCCCTATCCCCCGATAGACCGCCCCCCCAGGGGATCGCACAAAGCAACCACAAGACCTTTGCTACGAAAGCCAACCCCCCCTCCAGACATCATCCTCCCCTCCGTCTATACCTCCACAACACCACTCAATTCATTCCCCCCTCAAAATCAATCGGAGCCCCACCACAGACGAGGCTCCCCAACCCCCTACCGAACAACACCCACCCCCTCCATCCTTAAACTACCACTCCCAACAAACAACCAGTGAACCAGGCCCGCAGTCAATGACTCCTAAATCTCTCCCCCCACCGACACACAAGAGATGGCCGCCTGAACCACGCTGTGATCTTCCACACCCCAAATCCAGGACCACCCATAGGGATAACATGGGCAACTCCAACACCAAAAGCCAACACCAAGAGCCCAGTCAACACCCTTACACGACACCCACATTTACCGAGACCAAGCACGCAAGGCCTCCAAAGACTCAACGACTTAGCGCGACCACTACCCCATCTGGACCCAGACACAGAGACCCAAAAGAACAAGAGCCACAATGCCCCCCCGAGACGACCCCACCCCCTCCTCCGTAGAGACGACCCAGCGACTTGCCCTGCTGGAAAGCCAGCTAGAAACGGTAATACTAGGCCTCACCGAAATCTTACTGAACCTCCCCTCACCCCGAAAGCCCAACCAACACCCACACCTACCAACACTCATCACACTAGGCCTCACAAGACCCAACGGCTAAACTGGCCCACAACCCCCCTCCGGAACCAGACACAGAGACCCAAAAAAACAAAAACCGCAATGTCCATGAGCGAAGCAATGGAGCTGGCCACCTCGTATGACACATCAACTACTGTCACCTCTAGCTCCAAGATCCAGGTTATCACTGGATTTGGAAGAAACCGCTCCCCCAGATCCTCAAGATCCCCAGCCTTCCTCACTAACATCCCAAGGGCCCCCTAAAGAAGAAAATCAAAAACGAGGGATCCAATTCCAACTGCATGCTCATTAACTGCAGATCGGCCACCAAACATGCTACAGAACTGGCAGAGACCATCCTTACCCACGACATAGACATCACGTTCATCACCAAAACCTGGCTAAACAAGTTCTCTTCCCCAATTATGGACATGCTTGTGCCCCCGGGCTTCGCAATCATCCATAAAGACAGAAAAAACCAATGGAGAAGGAGGCATAGCAATCATACACAAGGACAACATCTCCGTGACAGAAACTGAAGCCCTCAAATATGACTCTTTCGAATGTCTTACTGCCACCATTAAGACGAGTGACAACAAAACATTACTCTGTCATCTCCTCTACCATCCACCAGGAAACACCTCCGCATTCGGAGAGCACCTCTCCGACCTGATAACTCACTGTTCACTCCGTGACTCCAACAACATAATTCTAGGCGACCTCAATCTACACTGGAATGAGGAAAACAACTTGCTAATCAAAACCTTAAACGATCTCCTAATCAACAACAACCTCACCCAACACTGCACAGAGAAAACCCACAACAGAGGCTCAATCCTGGATGCCATTATCGCTCAAGCAGATATAGTCTCTATTGACCTCACCCTGCCTGTTGACTGGTCTGATCACCATATCATTCTATTCCACATCAACCAAACGATCCAATGCCAGCCCGATACGCAGGACCCCCCCCACTGGGTGAGAAATCTAACTCAGATTCCCCTTGCAGACCTGGAGGAAAGGATAAGCTCCCTCCTCCCAATCCACACTGGTGAGCTCTTAACAACTGAACTCACCTCCCACTACAACACCACTATGACTTCCATTATGGACCAAGTAGCCCCCCTGAAACTAAAAAGAGGCAGGAACATACTATCTAGATCATGGTTCAACACAGACATAAACTCCGAAAGAAGAGAAGTAAGAGCGACAGAAAGACTCTGGCGGAACAACCCCTCCACAATCCTACGAGATAGACTCAAATCAGTACGCGGGAAATATAAAAAACACATAAAGAACGAAAAAACGTCCTTCTTTTGTAATGCCCTTGGCAATGCAAAAAACAAAAAACAGGCCCAAAGAACTCTTTAATCTCATTAGGCAACAAACCTCCAAGCCCCATTCGACACCAGTTATGGCCTCCAAACACCTGTGTGATAACTTTGCCAATTTCTTCAATGACAAAATCACCAAGATAGAACTCTCCTTGGACGTACTCCGCAGTCCCCCTGGCAATAAATCACCCCCAGGGACAGAAGATATCACACCCAAGCTCCCCCCAAACTTATTGAAATCTTTCAACCCCATCTCCGAAGCAGAGATCATCAAAATGATTTCGAGCGCCAAACCCTCAGCACACGTCCTGGATCCCATTCCTGCCCAATTGGCCAAAAAGCTCAAACTCTCTCTAGCTCCACACTGGACCAAGATTATAAACAGCTCCCTGAGCACTGGAGTCATGCCTGATTGTCTCAAAACCGGCCAAGTCACACCTCTACTGAAAAAACCGGGCTCTGACACAAACGATCTGAACAATTACAGACCCATCCCCAACCTCCCTCTCCTAGCGAAAATCCTGGAAAGATGTGTTCTCCTCCAACTTACTCAACACCTGGACAGCACCAACCTTCTAGTCCCCCACCAATCGGGTTTCAGAAAAGGTTGCAGCACAGAGACAGCGATCCTAAACCTAATTGATGATATGCACAAATCTCTTGATACGGGCCAATGCTGCCTACTCATACTCCTGGACCTATCGGCAGCCTTCAACACGGTTGACCACAAACTACTCATTAAGGCACTTCAAGAAAGGGTTGGAGCGGAAGAGGTGGTATTACAATGGTTCACCTCTTTTCTACAGAACCACACCCAAAGAATAAAAATCAAAAACTTCACGTCAGACTTACTCCCCAAGGATCAGTACTCTCGCCGCAACTCTTCAACATCTTTATGGAACCCCTTACCTCCATACTCAATAAAAACCAACATTCCCTTCCACCTCTATGCAGACGATACCCAGATCTATCTGGAAACCTCCTCCATGGAAGACATCCAGAGACTGAACAACACTCTAAGGGAAGTCCAACACTGGTTAACACGCAACCACCTGAAACTTAACCTAGACAAGACGGAATTCCTCCTCATCTCCAACAAGGAGAAGAACCCCCAAATCACAGAATGGCTAAAAGCTATTGATGCTCTCAACTACAACCCCACCTTAGCCGATTCTATAAAATCGCTGGGAATCACTCTGGACCCTAAATTTGACATGAGCAAACACATCAAGAACACCGCAAAGAGCGCCTTCCTCAACCTTAAACTACTCAATAAAATAAAACCCTTCATCCCTCCGAATGACCTCAAACTAGCCACTCAATCCCTGGTGCTGTCCAGACTGGACTACGGGAATGTAACCCTCACAGGATCAGCAAAATCTCACCTTGCTCCGCTCAGAACAACTCTGAACGCAGCAGCCAGAATGGTCAGCGGAGTAAAGAAATATGAACACACCTCGCCAGCACTCAGAGAGCTCAAATGGCTCCCAATCGAAATGCATGCCAACTTCAGAACTGCCTGCCTCACGCACAAAGCGCTGCACACAGGGAAAACCGCATACCTGGCCTCCAAACTCCAGAAGGCCGGTCAGTCAAGAAGCCTAAAGAGTACCAACACTCTACTCCTTATCCCTCCGAGAACTCGCAAACAAAAAACAGCATCTCGCTCCTTCGCAGGAAATGCGCCCAAAATCTGGAACTCCATACCAGTCCATATCAGGACCAACCCCTCCTACTTAATTTTCAAAAGGCAGCTCAAAGACCTCCTCCTCAATCGATCTCTCCCGAATGGATAGATACAGCCCAATCGCCGGAGCCTGCCCACAACTGCACACAGATACTTTGACATTAAGACCTCTACCCCACTCGACTCTTGACTACCTCCTCTATCCCGCCCTCCCTGATCCAATCTCGTCACGAGTCATTGTGCTTTTGCGACAACACTACATGAAGTGACACGAGACACTGTACAGACTACTGTGATAACATATCTTACGAATGACATTGTGCTCTATATGACGAGACTATGCGATGCGGCATGAGTCACTGTACAAAATACTGTGTTAATGTATCATACGATTGATAAGGCTGTAAAGCGCTCCGATACCTTCGGGTCTGGCTAGCGCTATATAAAACTCTTAAATAAATAAATAAGTAGTGTCATTAGTCCAAACTGCTGATCGAAGAATGTCCTCAAGACTAGCCCCTGCTCAAAAAGCCTTAAATGCCTTCACTCCTCCAGTTGAATGGGCCTCAAAACCATCAGTAGCAAAACCAGCAAAGCTCAAAATCAGACAGAACTATACAGTAAGAGCTGGGGAGGATACTGGATAGTGAGGTTTCCCAAAATAAATCAATAACTGAGAAAAAGAGGAGGCTATTACACCTTTGTTTTTTTAATTCGTCTTCGCTTTCAAACATTTACCTACTCATAACCTTGGTTGATCTGGATTATAAGGATATTCCACAGTCATCAAATGTGTTTGAAAGATGTTCCTGCAATAGAAAAGGGTCTCAATATTCTCTCCTGAATATTCCAAAACCACACCTGTTGTGGTTGAGAATTAATTTATGATAATGGCCTGAGGATTTATCAGAGTACTGGGGAAAGAAGCATTCAAGACAGGACACTGTGTGGTTGACTCCAATAAAGTTATATACCTCACTTAGGGGCCCATTACGATACCCGGCGTAAAAAAATCCGCCAGGCATGGAAGCGGCAAAAATCTGCCCGCACACACCGTCTGAACACCGACCACGCCATTACGATTACACAAACCGAAAACCGCCATCGGCGAAAAATCCACCCAAGATACTGCCCGCCATCGTCCGAGTCGGAGTCAAACCGCCCGCCACGGACGGAAACACGCCCGACAACACAAAACCGCCCGCCCTCACGGCCGACACACCGCACGTGAGATTACGATCGCACCGCCATGAGCGCGGGAAAACTACAAATATACCGCCCGCCAGCGCAAACAACGCCGATGAGAATCGACACGGCAGAAGCCATGGCGCCCACGTCCCTGCACAGAAACCATCCGCTCACAAAACCAATCGCACACAACATGGCCAACAAGTCCACACAGCAAGGCACGCACAAATACACAAGCACAGTACACATCCCGAAAACACCCCCTGGACAAACAAAAACTACAAAGGCCAGAACCCCAGACACAACACACCTGAAAACAACAGACCATGAGGACACACCCACATAGGTAAGTACAAAAGCAGCACTCCCACAGACCACAACCCCTTGCAACATTGCAAACCAGAGAGGAGAGGAGAGGACACAGTGACACAGCAAGGACAGCAGCACACCACAGAAACGCACACATCACCACCACCACCACCACCACCACCACAAACCCCCTGCACATTACACAACACACACCGCACCAGCACCACAAACACCATGGCACCACAAAGAATGCCCAAGTTCACGCCCATTGAGCTGACGGTCATGGTCGACGAGATCATCAAGGTGCACCCACAAATCTATGGGAACATGGTCCAGCACACACCACTAGCCACCAGAAACAGAATGTGGAACCGGATCGTAGACCAGGTCAATGCAGTCGGGACCCTGCCCAGGAACAGAGTAGAAATTAACAAACGGTGGAATGACGTCAAGAGCCTGGTCAAGAAGAAGGAGACCAAGAACAGAGAGCTGGCAGCCGTCACTGGCGGAGGGAATCCCGCGCTCTTCAAGACCTTCAAAGCGTGGGAGGAGAAGGTGCGAGTCATAATACATCCGGAGATCCTCGCCGGATTAGCAGAGGAGTGGAGGCTGGTAAGTACAAACTAATGTATACCAGCACACCGCTATGTACTCACATGCACTACCACCATGCCACAGCTCCCAGGGACAAACACCCCCATGTCCAGCACACAATACACAACACATCACACACACATGCAACAGACACCACCACACACAGCCCAAACAGAACAACTGTAAGATGCGTGGGGACATGTGTACACTCAGCCAGCCACGTAACCACCAACAGGTCCCCAAGTATGCCAGAAGCGCCACAACGAGCACCCACCACACCCATGTGTCCGCCATAGCTGCACTAACCGACAAGTAACAGGTAAGTGGCAGGAACACAAAGTGCAGTGGGTGGGAGGGTGGACAGCCCAAGTACAACACACACCAGGCCCCTAGTCCCACAGCACAGCAAGGAGGAGCATCCCCCACCCCCACAGCCACGTGTCAGCCACCGCAGTGCACACCGACAGCCGAAAGGTAGACATCACGATCCACAACAATCGGTGTCAGTGGGTGTCCAGCCACCACCACGACCCACAACACCCCCCACCCCCACAGACCTGCAACATGGAGCACCCCCCGCTTAGAACCATGTGGCATCCAGTACAGTGCACGCCCGAACAACCTGCAGGTGGGAAACTGGACAGGGCTGGATTACTGGAGGCATGAGGACCGTAACACGACCAACACATGGGACATGTCACGTAGCAGACGAACACGCAGCACCGCCCACCGTCACGAACAAGTGAACAATGTGCACACGGACATGAACCACAGACTCACACCTCACATGACCCATCACAGACACAGCAACACCCAAGGAGCCACGTCTGCATGCACAAGCCACACTGAATATAGTACCACACGGCAGCCACTGTGCAACTCATCACACACAACCGAAACACCATTGAAGTCCTGTCCATGTAGCCCCTACTGCCTGTCAACCACACACCCCACAACTACGCCTATGTAAGACAAACAACACTAGACGCAACAGAGCGGAACAACATAAATGCACACGAACACCACTGAACCCATCAAACACACAGACACACCATGCACATACAACATACCAAAGTCATCAAATAGCTTTATTCGACGTTTTCAGTCATAAAAGCACACAGTTATACACAAAACATTAAAAACAATAAAACACCATTGGATAATGCATAAAATACCATAAAAACGTTAATTACAATTTTAGTTCTTGACATTTCGTCAATATATGTCGAAAAGAACCTCACGCTAAACATACTATAAGTTTCGAGACCCAAAACATTTTCCTGACTTTAAAAACTACCATTATTAAAATATTTACCAAAATACATAGCTTTAGTAACAACCGGCTTTAAATTCATAGTAATCTTATTTACCCCCACAATAAAACTATACGATACACCCGTCCTGCCTATCAATTCAGTATCTTTTACTAAGCCTTCTGAAATCACACATCAAATTTTCGATTGCGAACAAGCCCTGATTATCCAAGCCCACCCCAGGAATTTAGCCATTGCTATGGTTATTGCTTCCTTTGTATCACTTCTTAATATTCTGACTGCTTGGATCGCACCTCTTATTCCCAATAACTTGCATATAGGGCGCAGCCAGGCCCGGCGTGGGGCATGGTAACCTGCACATTCAAACAAAAAATGGCCCATTGTTTCCTTTTTAATCATACAAACTGGGCACAACTCACTATGTGCATTAGACCACTTGTTTGTGAAAACTCTTATAGGTAAAGTACCTATCCTGAACTGAAAATACAGTTTCCGCTCTAGGGGTTTAAGAATGCAGTCCCAATAATATTCAAGCTTCGGCATTGGTTTATGCTCTAGAAAAAATCCCGTTAGGGATGAGGAATCAAACCTGGCTTCCGTACAGTTAAGGACCTTTTCCCAGTATTTAGTCTTTAAAATCTTTTTGGGTGGGAAAACATTATTTTTCGGGTCCTCCCATAAATGGCTCATGCCGAGTTCCACCAGAGATCGTTTTAACTCCCTGAGCCATTTTATCTGGTGCTGCGTGTCTGCCTTAATTACGTCTAGAAATCCAGCTGCATAATCTGCTAGTTCTGGGGTGGACCACAGCCTGCGCCAATACAAAAGAGGGCGAATTTTTGCTAGATGTGCTATAGGCTTCCTCCCCAGATCATACAACAGTGGATATGTAGGTGTACTTTGCGGCAGTCGAGTAATGTGCCTAAAAAACTTGTTTTCGGAGATTGAGAGTTTAGATAAGTCCTCATATCCCCAAAGCTCAGCACCATACAATGCAGAGCCCAATACCTTCATATTATATATTTCTAGCACTGGACTTATTGGCTTGTGAAAGGAGGAATTGAATTCTCTTTGGAGTGCTCCTGTTAATTGCCGATGTTTTAGGGTTGAGATATCAAGTTGGTGCGCCCATTTTAGCCCTTCCTGAATGATCACTCCCAAATAGGTAAATTCCTTGACTTGCTCTAGTAGGAGATTACTCATATATATACCACCCCTAAAAACCCTATGCGGATTAAAAACCATCATCTTTGTCTTTGACACATTGACCTCCAAGCCACGCCTTGAGCAGAACTCCTCAAAGATGGTAAGTGCTCTTTTGAGTCTGCTTGGTGTCTTGGAAATGATCAATGTGTCATCCGCAAACATTAATATCGGCACTTTTACTCCTGCTAGAGTGGGGGCATCAGTTGGAGTCGCCAGCATGAAATCCACTATCCCGTCAATATATAGACTAAATAGTGTTGGGGCCATCACACAACCCTGCCGCACCCCCTTTCAACTGGGAAGGGTTCTGTGAGCTCTCCCTGTTTACCCCACCTAATCTTGGCAGAATTAGTCTCATGTAACCGGGCCACTAAGGTCAATAGGTCTAGGGGTAGGCCCATCTCCTGCAGCACCTGCCAAAGTTTTCCACGCGGTACGAGGTCAAATGCCGACCGGAGGTCGACAAAGACCGCATACAGACTTCCTTTACCCAGCACAACTGTCTTCCAAAAAAGTAAGATGAATCTAAATACCTGATCAATTGTGCTGGTGGAGGATCTAAATCCAGCTTGAAAAGAGGATAAAATACTAAATTCATCAATCCAGCACTGTATTTAGTTTAGGACCAACCTACCCATAATTTTTTGAGCAGCATCTATCAAACTTATTGGTCTGTAATTACCTGGACTCGCTCTATCCCCTTTCTTAAAAACGGGAATAATTTCAGCCTCGGCCCAGGAAGTTGGAACAGCAGCACCCCGGGCTATAGAGTTTGTTAGCAGGTAAAAATACATACCCCAGCTCTCAATATCATAATGGAATACATCCCCCGGGATGCAATCTGGGCCCGATGCCTTACCAATTTGGATAGCTTTGAGCACTTGCTTTACATCTTGCATAGTAAAATATATCTCCTTAAAAAACATTTAGTAAAACTACAATCTGAGTCTCTCACTTCAACAGCATACTGGGGCTTAAAATAGTTAACCCACTCTTGCTGGGCAACATAATTCGAGGGTGCTGCAGCACGTCCCCCACTGCCCCATTTGTAGACATCCCAGAACTGTTTTGTATTTCTCCCTGCACAAGCGACCCGGAGTTCCTCCCAACGACTGTTATCCCAGGTCTTTTTTGCCTTAGCTATTGCTATACGATAACTAGCTCTTGCTTCTTGAACTGACAACAAAGCACCCGCTTTTATGGCCCTACCTACTGCTACACGTGCCTCTTTACAGTTTTTATTATACCATTTATGAATTTTTTGGGTAGGTGCCTTACTAGCATTACCTCCCTTGATAAAATAAGATCGTAGATGGTTAAAAAAAATGGCATGTATATTGGTAGAATCATCGGGCGCCCCCTGGTTCTCAGCACACACCCTCAACTTCTGGAGGGCACAAGCCAGCTCTTTACCAATGCTATCTAGTACATCAGGTAGCTTTGATATACTCGCCCACTTAAGGCGCCTCATATCGTTCGACTGAACAACCTCTGCGGTAGCATACATCACACTTGTTTTGTGCCCAGTCTTGGACTCTAATAGGTCCCAGTCCAAGCATAACGGATTGTGATCACTTTCCATTCTAACCTGAACCCGCATATCCTTTATCCTACACCATAGCGTCAAACTTACCAACACATAATCTATCCTGCTACTGCTATATCCATTATCGTAGGTATTAGTTCCTGTTTTATCTGATGGCGTACGGCCATTTACAGCCCGTAGGCCCTTCTCTATACAAATGGTGTTAATTTGTATCACTACTTCAGTCCATCTTTTTATTGGTTCAAGCTCAAGTCTCGGTATATCCCACTTAATATCTTCCTCTTCCACGAAATTACCTTCCTCCCACAAAAGGGGCTCAAACGTCACATTCAGGTCTCCCCCATCACAATATTCGAAGTCATTCTACTATCCTCTAAAATGGTATCTAGGGCGGTAAGAACACCTGACCTTTTCCCCCTGGTACCACGTATATAAATGTTAAATAAATTCAATATTACCTTTTTCCCTCTAGACAGTTGCACCAATTCATCACACACAACCGAAACACCATTGAAGTCCTGTCCATGTAGCCCCTACTGCCTGTCAACCACACACCCCACAACTACGCCTATGTAAGACAAACAACACTAGACGCAACAGAGCGGAACAACATAAATGCACACGAACACCACTGAACCCATCAAACACACAGACACACCATGCACATACAACATACCATCCATCCCATCCGTCAGCCCCAGTCTCATGAAAGGCATGTCATCCGCACAGCTGCCACACATACAGCAGTCACGCTAAGATACATGCCCATGACCAACCATGTGCCAGAAGTCAATGAAGCGCACGCCACACTGTGAGCAACAACACACAACATGGGCCACACCCCCCACGAGCACTGCAGTGATGCACATGGCACAGGGCAGCACGCACACCAAGGAGATGGGACAACTGCAATACGTTGGCTGGCACACAACCAACACTCACTCATAACGATGCGTCCAATGCCATGTCCAGTAATCACAACAGACAGCAAATATGCAGGCCATGTCAGGCATGCACACACCTCAGACCATGCACTGTCATGCTGCCACAACACATGTCACGTTCGGCACCCATGGCTCACAGCATGTACCCCAAAAGCATATTCCCTCCCAAATGCGAGTCTGGGGCATGGCCCCCATGTTGCCATATGCGTTCCTAAGCGTTCCATTTGAACCCCAAAAGCATATTCCCTCCCAAATGTGAATCTGGGGCATGGCCCCCATGTTGCCATATGCGTTCCTAAGCGTTCCATTTGAACCCCAAAAGCATATTCCATCCCAAATGTGAATCTGGGGCATGGCCCCCATGTTGCCATATGCGTTCCTAAGCGTTCCATTTGAACCCCAAAAGCAAAGTACAAACCAGACCCAGGATGGGCCAGGAGCCCGCATACACCAGAGTCACAATAAGTAGGGGCACAGCAACACACCCATCGGCATGGCCAATCCGTCCCATGCCACATGTGCACAGCACACAGTCCCATTGCCAAGCACACACAACTACAAATGGTACAGCCACACACACGCCTCCGGGAAACCCATGTACGAGATTGCACGAACTGTTAATGTCAGACGACAAATACATACTTCGCAAGGTGCAACACAATAACAAATCTCATTCTCTCCACAGGTGACGAACTGCTGGATGCTGGGGATGGAGCCAGCAGCCAGCACAGCCAGCCTACAAGCCCCCAACGAGGACACACGGATGTGGAGGATCTGTCCTCCTCTTCGGACACGGACCACCAAGCAGGCCCATCTGGTGTGGCAGGGCCCAGCCGCTCCCCAGGACTCCTCCTACCCACCAACCCATCATCCAGGGCTGCTGAACATTCCCAGCCCCCTGCTGCCACTGTCGTTGCGGCCACACCCACGGTCATTGCGGCCACACCCACGGTCATTGCGGCCACACCCACGGTCATTGCGGCCACTACCACTGCCGCAACCGCCACCATCGCCGCACCGACCACCACCGCCGCCACCACCACCACGTCTTCGCTGGCACCAGCCCCAGCGCAGGTGGTGGCCCGGCCGACTGGATCCACCCTGGGAGCCACAGCGAGGACCGTGGTGAGCAATGTGGCTAGTGGGCAGGCCGGTGGCAGCAGGACTGGTAGGAGGAGCAGGGTCAGGCAAACGCCAGCCTCCCCTGGGAGCCATGCCCTGCCTCAAATGGCCAGAGTCCTTGGGGCCTATGAAGAGGCCCAAGGACAATGGGCCAGGTCAGCTACAGACACGCGTGAGGTGCTGGGGGTGCTGAGGTCCATGGACGCCCGTATGGGCCAACTCGTGGACCTCATGGGCCAGCTGGTGGTGGCGGTGAGGTCACAGCCAGGGACAGCAGCTCCCCCTCCGCCACCACCTGCCGGGGCGCAGGGTCGAGCAGCAGTGTCCAGTTCCCCTGCGTCCACAGCCAGTGAGCACACCTCAACCACCAGCATGTCGCAAGCAGGCACCCCCTCGCAAACGTGGAAGGGGCCGTCCGAGTGGAAACAGATCTCCCGGGAGGACTTCGCACGCTCCAGACGCAAGTGAGGCAGCCAGCCAGCCTTCCTTGACCAGCCACTGCATTGACTTGGACTACGATCCCACTCCACACAGCCATCTGGATGGCATGTGTGTGTTGGACTATGGACATAGAACCAGTGGGTACACCCTGAGCATCACGCAGCCATGACCGACAGCTCATTGTCACTGCACGCACCACTTTTGTCATCACCTTACACACAATCACATGTCACAGTTTGAAATAAATGCACCTCTTACACAAACTGCTGTTTGTGCCCTGTGTTTTATTTGTACGGAATACAACGGCCACCTTGGGCGGAAAGGCACCTGATGCGTGGCATGGCAATGGAACCGGAGGGCCTGTAGGGACCTAGGGGTGGGAGACAGAACAGGAGCACATTCAATGAGTGTGTCACACACCCATCACACAGTACATGTGAACAACTACAAGCAATGTACACACATCGCACAGAGCAATAGGGCACAATGCCACAGCCACCAACAGTGGCATACTACCCTGGCCATGGAGCGTTGACACACAGCACGCAGTGAACAAACGGCCACCCTGACACAGCACACACACACCTGCACAGATACAGCCACATCAGCCGTCGTACATGGACACTCACCGTCAAGTGAAGTAGCGGGCGATGAGCTGCTGCCGCACGTTCCCAGCTTCCTCCTCTCCGCTGTCCTCCTCACTCGAGCTGTCCTGGTCTGCGGGCTGGGGCCCTGGTTGATCTCCGTCATCCACGATGAGGGGGATCTGCTTCCGAATGGCCAGATTGTGCAGCATGCAGCACGCCACCACTATCTGGCACACCTTCTGTGGGGAGTACGCCAGCGCACCCCGGTGCGGTCCAGGCACCTGAACCTGGACTTGAGGAGGCCAAAGGTACGCTCGACCACACGTCTGGTCCTCCCATGTGCCTCATTGTAGCGATCGTCTGCTGGGGTGCGAGGATTCCTCAATGGACTGAGCAGCCATGCCCCATTCGGGTACGCAGAGTCACCTGGGTGTGAGGGACACAGAGAACCGTTGCTATTCCAACTGGACAGGGGACAGCACCGCACAACCAGCACGCTACACCACTCCACATACTCACCGACAATACAGCCACGATCCTGTTGCAGATTGGACATCAGTCGTGGCAAGATGCTGTTGCGCATTATGTGTGCGTCATGGGCCGAGCCTGGGAACTTTGCACACACGTGGGTGATCACCATGTCCGCAAGGCACACCACTTGCACATTCAGGGAGTGCGTGTGCTTCCTGTTGCGGTACAGGTGCTCAGTGGCCTGTGGTGGAACAAGGCCAACATGTGTGCAGTCAATGGCTCCAACGACGTGTGGGATTCTGCCAAGGGCATAGAATGCACCCTTCACTGCCGCCAATTCACGAGCCCTGGGGAAGCGGATGTACCTGTTTCGGTACAGCATCATGGCTGCCAGTACATCCCTCAGCACCTTGCTGAACATGGGCTGGGACATCCCTCCTCCACTGCCCACTGTGTGCTGGAATGACCCAGTGCCGAAGAAATGCATGGCGGCCATCACCTTAGCCGTGGGGGTGACAGCTGTCGGATACACCCTGCGGGGACGGAGATGGGGTTCTAACGTGGCACACAGTCGATGCAGGGTTGGCCTGTCCAGCCGAAACTTCCTAATGACCTCTGTATCGTCCATGTCCGCCAGCAATTGGTATGGGCGGTCAATGTTCGGTCTCCGCCTAGGGAAAATGGCAGTGGACACATGTCAAAGCAACACGACACATAGCAATTTCGCATACACATCACTGACATGACTGAGCAAGCACATGAGCCACAGCCCAGCTGTCAAGCTGGGACGGCACGACCACAATACACTTACACAGGTCTCCCAACAATGGCAATGGCTAGTGATACAGACCACTGCCATGTGCATGCACATGGGGATCTAGGCCCCAATGACTTGCGGGGCGTGCTGATGGCGACTGACTGCATATTCGTCAAGCGGCAACGCCACGGCAACATGAATGTCTGCTGAGCATGGAACTGCTTCCGAGGCTGGATGAGTATGGCACACGACGACGACGATGTGGGCACAGGCTGAGTGGCCAAAACAAGTGGGACCTGTGGCACGAGGGGATATGAGACAGTAGTAGGTGTCAGCACTGCACCCTATGTACAGCACTGTACGGATCACACCTCCCGAAACATTGTCCACATTGACAGCCCCATGCCAAGACGGTTGTGTGCTTGCAGTCACACGTCACAGGTGAGAGGTTACATTGCACGTGCCAGGTGGCAGACGTACATAGTGGGAGCTGGCATGTGTGTGCATGTGTCTCCTGTTCAGGATCCACCAGATGGGCGCTGACTCTGTACTGAGCATTGGACACAGCATGTTCCGTGGAAGGCTTGTGTGTGGGATGGTGGCACTGGATGTGCCTCCGTTGGGTGGGGGGCCATGCACAGGGCGGGTACGTCGATGATTGCGCATTGTTGGTCACGGTGGGTGCACCCACTAAGATGTGTTGCCCTGTGTTCAATTCCTATGTCCGCATGATGATGGACTGTAGATGTGGGCAGACTACACATTGGTCGATGTGCTGTCTATATGCATGTGCCTTCACACCAGGCACAGCTGCCCCTGCACATGTGACCCCTGCTGTACTCGCTGCTGGGTCTGTGGAGCTGATGCACCTTCTGTGCGTGGGGCGGACAGCTCTCCTCACTTCCCTCATTGCGCATGTCATGACTTTGCCGCAGGTGACATGGATCATGGAGGGCCCACATGTACGCGTGGGTAGGCTACACATGATTGTTCACTGGTCGCCACCCCAGTCAGTGTTCCGAATGGGAAGGTTGTCGTGCTGGTGGTATATTCGATGTGGCGGATGGGCGGGCCTAGGTGCGGGCTTACATTCCGGACATGGGGGGGTAGTTGGATTGGCGACTAGTTGCAGTACACACGGGACACGTCTCTTCCTTTCCACATCTGGGTCATCCCTTGTACTCACTGACAGTGATACAGTCATCTTCGCCCCAGCCCTCATGTCCTCCCCTCGCTCCCCCAATATGCATGTGCACCTGCGAGGCTAGCGCTTGCACAGGCAGCCCCAAGCTCGCACCAGAGAGGGCAAGGAGTGTATGTGTGGGTCCAGTTGCACAAGTGGGCTGTCTCAGGGTATGATGTGTTACGGGACGCCGTCCACCTGCGTGGTGCCCCAAATGGAGACCCGGCCTGCATGGACTATGCATCACAGTCTTCGCCTTCCGGATCCGCCACCTGCGACACCCAGTGGCTGTGGCTGCCCTTGCGGCCAGGCCGCGTCCGTCTGTGACTGATGGCCCACACATTCACTCTTTGGCCTCTCTGGGGAGGGCTCGGGGGTGGTGGCGCACGCGCTTGCACTTAGTCGCAATGGAATGTGTCGTCGTTGGTATGATGGGCAATGGATGGGATGGTGCGAGCCACCTCCCGTGACGTCAGTGCTGCTCGTGCTGTGGTGCGTCCCCTACACTTCCATCTGACTTGTGCCATGCTAGACGTTGAGGTTCTATTGCCTGCGTGATATGACCAGGAGGAGCGCGAGGAGACCTCTCACACACCATGCTCCACTGCCATCCCGTGCCCTGTATCGCCTGTGCGGATTGACTATGTTGGGGTTACACCTGGTCGACTGGGGCTGTGTGTGCCTTGTCAAGGGGCATGGCGGGCGCATAACAGGATCCAGCTTGTCCACAGAGGGTGGGCTGAGGTGCGCCTGGTACCGCTTTGTACGTGTGCCCGGCTGCTGTGCACACACGTGTTCACTCCCCCCGACAGGTGTCCTCTCACAATGCCCAGGGAAGCGGTGGTGTACTGTTCATGACCCCTCCCAACACGGCGTGCTCCAACTTGGCATGTGCGCATCTACCCGTCACACCCACCCACCTGAGCACTGCGTCCATACGACTTCACACGACACATGTGTGTCTTCCACAGTTGTGCTACTCATTTGCGTTGACATCCAATACCAGTGGACTACATGGTCATGTCACGACTGCCGTGTACTTCACATACTCCCATCCTCTCTCATTCGTACTTGTGAAATGAGTCAGCGGAGACAGTTTTGGTTTCAAACATTATATTGAGTCTTCTGTCCTCTGTGATGCAGTATAGTGGACACTACTGGCAGCGGAATACATGTTGAGGATATACTGAGCATGATTGCAAATGGGATAGGGTGTGGGGTTACATGTGATTGGCTGTTGCATGTGGGATGTGGGCTTCAGAGTTACATCTGCTTGGCCAAGGCTGTGCTAATGTACATTTACGTATAGCTGCGGAGCTGCAGACTTTGACACAGACGGTATACATGTAGCCTACCAGACCGCTTGGCATCATGGGCACAGTCCATCTCAGTTCCATGTGACAGGTTTGCTGCGGTTGTTCCTCATGCACGCGTGCATGTGAGATGTCATCAGGGCATGGGCTTGCGTGCATGCAGCGGCGTGCCACTTGTTGTTGCAATGTGGTGGTTACTGGACATGTCACAGTCACTGGGGTCGTGTTGTTGTTGTATGCACTTGTCTTCCATGCAAAGGTCCTGGTATGGGTTTCCCGGGGGGGGGGTGGGCAGGGGTGCAGCACCCACAGACTCCAGGCGACCTATTCATGTCCACTGAGCGGTGTGTGTGTCCATGGGCGCTGGATCCATGTCGTGTCCTGGTTGTTCGTGCAGTTCCGTCCATGTGGGTGCGATACACAGACCCCATGCCACTGCCTCCCACGATGCATGCGGTGTTCCTGGATGTGATGGGGAACAGTGTGCATGTCCCGGTCATATCCGATGTCATGGCGATGTCGTTGATGGTGTGGTTACAGTTGCCGGTCGTTTGGTATGGCTGTTGTGGTGGTGACTGGCCAGTCCGTGCGGGAGCTAAGCATGGGTGCGGGGTTGGACATCATAGGTCAATCGGGGAACCTGCGTTGTGGTCCGACGAATTTACAGGTTGTCAGGTATGCGATGCCGTCCAGCAGGGCTTCCATGTCATTGGTGGTGTACATGTTTGCCAGCCAATGTAGCGGATGGTGGCTGTCAAGGTGTTGTTCGTAAGTTGTCCCTTGGAGGACCATGATGGGGCATGCTGGGTGACATTCGATGTAGCTGTTCTCGATGATCCGTCGTGTGGAGGCACAGTGGTCCCATTTCAGTGCGGGTGCGATGTTGGCCACATACGCCATGCCCCCATAGGCAGAGCAGGCCCTGTCGTGTGCGTCCAGAGGGAGGAGTAGTGGTAGCAGGTCCGCCTTCAGACATGCCGGGTTGGAGAGGCATATCTCCACTGGATGCTGGTAGGGACACCTCCGACAGTAGAAGACGGGCATGACGCAGCTGAACAATGTGATGCGGTAAGTCAGTCGGTAACTTACGTTCAGCAGGGACAGGAGATCGCATCCCAATGTATGTAACAGGTTGGTTTTGTACAGCTTGAGCTGTCCGGCGTAGTTGGGTAGGTGTGTTGCGGTTGCCATTTCGCAGCGGTGCGTTGTGGTGGCGTGCTCCGGCTGTGTGTGCAGTCTGCAATGTGCACGCTCCGAGGTTGCTGTGAGCTCTGTGTAGTCGTAGGGAGACAGGACTTGTGTTCTGTTGGCTTGTTTGGAGGACACGGGCCCTCATCCCACATGCTTCTCAGACAGTTCAAGGTCAGTGATGTGTGACTCCTTCCAATTAACTTGCATGTGGCCGACATGGGGAGTGTTTTCTTTTTTCTTCCCCGTCCGTTGTGTGCTTCTGTGATATGCGCTATCTGCCCTGTGGTCGGTCTCCTCGGCATGCCTGTGTTGGTCTATTCTTGGACAATGGCTGTATTCACCGGCTTCTGTCGTAGGGCTGTGGTTTCGGAGTTGGAATGGAAGGTCATTCAGTGCTGTCTGCTCTCCCTTGTGTGGGCGGCAGGCTGCCTTTCCGCTCTGCGTTGGGCCTTGTGTGTGGATGTTATTCTTGGGCCACCTGTTGTCGGTCCCCGGGCTCTTTGGTGTTCCGTTTTATATGTCTTGTTCATATGTGCAGGGTGGTATGGGTGTTTCAGTGTGGTACTGGCGTTCCTCTTCCCGAAGGGGCCCTGCTTCTCCTAGTTGGTGTTGCCGCCGCTGTGTGCTACGCCATGTTTGTTACACTGGGGTGTGTCCTGCTGTTGCGTGACTTCACTGACATGTGTGCGTCGGTTGTGTGGCGTTGGGTGTTGTCCGTGAATTGGGCGTTGGGGACATGTCTGTGGCAGGCCTGTCACGTGTCATGTGCGTTCGGGATGGGGCTGATGTGTGTGCTGCTTGGTTGTGTCCCTGTGTCTGTGTGCGACTTATGCATGGCGCTGCGGTTGGCCTCTGCGTTGTGCGCATGTGTGGCGGCGTCATCGGCGCTTTGGGGCCGTGACGGGGTGGTTGGTTCCTAGTCCCAGGTGGTGTGTACACATGTGTTACGCGATGTTACGATTTGGCCTGTGTGTCATATGTGGATGCAATGGTGGATGTGTAGTGTACACGCGCTGGTGGGGGGTGTCCGCTTTTCCGCCCTTGCACTGTGTGCGCTGTTTGCGTGCACTTGTTGTGTGTGTGCCTACCTGCGTCTCCGCGGTACGTTGCGTCCTTGGTGGTGCATCATCAGGAGCATGGGGAGGGCCTGCAGTGCTGGATTCATGCTCGGGGAGCCGCTTCTTCGTTGTCCGTGCTCGGCGTCCGTGTTACCGCTTCGGTTTGTCGTACGGTATCTCTTGGCCGTGGGAGCCGTTTGTTTGCGGCATCGTAATTTATACGCCGGGCGGGACGTGTTTCGTCGGACGGTGTGTGTCAATTGGGCTGCGCCGCTACGTGTACGGGCGCACTTTGATGGCGGACGGTGTTGCTGGCTTGCCGGCGGTGTTTGGCCTACTTTTCGCATCGTAATTGGGCGGGCGTGTGGACTGCTGCGTGCCGGCGGTAACTGGTGGTTTTTGCATCCGCCAGCACGGCGGTTGTGCTTCCGCCCGACATCGTAATGAGCCCCTTAGGTTTGCCATAGCAGCGTTATAAAAAGTAACATTGCTTTCTTTCATTTGACTCGCAGTAGAACTCTGCTAATTATTGCAAAGTTTCCCTGCTCCAATGCTGTAGGAAAGCATTTGTTGCAAAGACCATAGCCTCTGATTTCCAACTGGAAAAGGCTGAAAACTGGTAATTTATATGGGATGACAAGAAATCTATTGATAAAGGACGCCAAAAGGAAAAGTGTTTGTTGAGTACTGAAGGAATCTAGAGGCAATCACTGACATAATATCGATGACAAAAATATAGATGTCAAAAATATCGATGTAAAAATATCGATAGTCAAAATATCGACATCCTATATTTAAAATGTAAATGACAAAAATCTCTAGAAAAAAAATATAGATGTAAAAAATATCGAAGTCCAAAATATCGTTTTTTTAATATATAAAAAAGAATGTTAAAACACCTATATTATAAAAATAACTAAAAAATAATTACTTAGATATACTTCTAATCTCATGAAGGTGGAGAACAACTTCATGAGGCAGTTACTAGGCCTTCCTCGTAGCACCCCCCTAGTTCCCCTCCGTATGGATTTGGGCATGAGGCCTATCGACGAAGAGATTGCCCTTAGGCCTATTACATTCTGGCGCCGGGTATGGGTGACCCCGGAGTTGTCCATCTATAAAGCCGAGCTCAAGGAGATTTTGTCTATCTCAACCACCAAGAAAATTTCATGGCTTTGTCACATAAGGGATCTCTTTGTAAGGCTAGGCAGGATGGACCTCTGGAAAACTCCTGAGACATCATGTCCAATGATATCTAGGTTGGATCTAGTGCAACACTATAGGCAATCCAACATACTGTCCCTACAGGAAAGTACTACTGGCGGTCGGATGACAGCAGAGTTTCTACAAGTAAAAGATGTATATAGAGGGGGGCGTGGTTTCGGCGCCGAGGGAAATGGCGGCTTGCTGAGTGAGCTCCGTACCTGTGGTCTCTAACAGGCCAATATCCGTACATTCCAGCCGGCCCTAAGCTACGAAAACACCAGAATACAGCGACGGAACACACCCATCATCGGTCTGCGGGCAGGAAATCGGCTCTCCGGCAGTCGGTGGGGCGGCTGAAGGGCGTGACGCAGCGGAGGACGGAGTCGGCTGCACGGCCTAGTAGGGTAGTGCAGGAGCCCGGGCAGGCCTAGTCGGCAGTGTGCGGATCTGCGAGAAGGACTGCGCCGCACGGTGGAGGGTGAGGTAAAGACGCCGGAGACAAGCGTTGGATTAACGGGAGTCGCCCGGTGCGGATCGGGCGTAATCGGTGTCCCGAGCGGGGGAAAGGGGCCCGAGCCCGAGACTGGAAGGAGCGGCCTGGGGGAGAAGCTGGCGGGGACAGTGGAGGCTGGCGGCGGTGACCAGCCCTGGATAGTTCGTGCCACTCGCAGCTCCCTAGGACACTGAGAGCTATACATTTGGACTGTTTCTGGGCCCCCGGCGCCCTATGCAAATAAATTGTCGCGACCCGGACCAATGTGAGAGGAGAGGCGGCCTGTGCTGAGAGCGCCAGTGGGCGAGCAGAGGAGTCTCCGGAGCGGCCTGGGTGTGCCGGGGCAGTGACGGAGCAAACAGCATAGCCCACTAAGCAAAGCGACTACATACCCCGCACGAGGAAGTAGGGATCAGCCGGTGGGTCGGCGGGCGCGACGGAGACCAAGACTGCTGCTGGTGGTGACTAGGTGGGGAAAAGAGTGTCTTGCACCTAATGAACTGATACAGCGCCAGAAATACTGAGAGGCGGCGGTGAACTGCTCTGGGACACTTCTCTGCAAATACAGAGGGACGCGCACAGAGACAGTCTTCGAGCGCCCAGGTGGCCTGCCAGGATACGTAGCGGCGCTAGCTGGCCGCCAAGGAGGAGGAGTGGGGGGCGCCATCGGGAGAGCAGCGGTGCACACCGGGTGGTGAAAGCATATGCGACAGGTGCGTGGAGCGCTATACGGAGTAAGCATCCCCCACAGTGAAACAACGAGGTCAATAGCACCCAGCAGGCGGGCGAGACGAGGACCGAGGTGACCGCTGCCCCTGAACCAAGAGAGGGCGGGCGCGGCGGAGAGCTGCATAAGCCGGGATCAACGACCTGGTATAACATCTGCACTAACGAAACAGAGCAGTAGGTGAGCCTACGGAGACGGCAGTGCGAGGCCGGAGAGGGGACCGTGGAACAGTGGGCAAAGTAGGGGACTCGGCCCAAACCCGGCGAAGAGGCCGCGGCGCCCACACCGTGGTGGCAGCACGGGGTGGGCCTGGACAAGATAGTAGGGAAGGCGAGAGGTGGGTCCCTAGGGGCACGCATGCCCGGGAGCGGAAGAGTGTTAGCATGAAGCCCAAGGGCCCGGCCTCGACACAGACTAACAAAATGGACAAATACGCCCTGCCGCTGGCGACGGCCCCAGCCCAAATTGATCAGGCTGAAGAACAGAGCGAACCATCTCTAACGGCCGTCTCGGCGGCCATAGCGGATCTGAAAGGGACAATCGATCCTAAAATTGACGCAGTCACAGTGGATGTCAACTTGCTCCGCGCCGATTTCCGTAAGATGTCGGACAAAATGGCGGCCACGGAAACTAGGGTCACACACCTGGAAAACAGCACGCAGAGTCTGGAGGAAAGGGTGCAGGCCCTCACTAAACAGCAGGAACTTATGGCGGCCAAGCTGGAAGACCAGGAAGGGAGGGCCAGGAGGAATAATATCCGCGTAGTGGGGGTACCGGAGGGGATGGAAGGGCCAAGGATGGACCTGTTTCTTGAGGACATCATCTTGAACCACCTGAAACCGAAACGCCTGTCAGTCCAATTTACAGTGGAACGGGCACACCGTGCTCCCATTCCTAAACCTAGACCGGGGGCACCACTGCGTACTATTATAGCACGAATCCTGAACTACCGAGATAGAGACGCTATCCTGCAGGCGGCGCGGCAGTCTGGGGACCTGCTTCACGAGGATGCGGTGATCCGTTTTTTCCCAGACTTCACGCTCAACGTGCAGCGCCAGAGGCGTACCTTTGATGCAGTCAAAAAGGAGCTGCGGGCCAAGGCAATAAAATACTCCATGATGTACCCGGCCAAGTTGAGGGTAGAGGCGAAGGGGAAGGCATGGTTTTTTGCAACTCCGGAATCCGCAGCGGCCTGGCTGGAAGGGTGGCGCATTGCTGGCGCCAACAATAAGACGGGAACCTGGCGAGAGCGGCAGAGACGGCCAGGAGAGGAGTCGGACTAGTCCACAGTGAGGAAGACCCACTCTCACGCAAGTACCTTGGTGCTGGGTATCGGCACGCAATGCGGTACCGCATGGAGATGATGGGCTGCGCAAGGGGCGCCAAGACTATTACAGTCCTATAATTGTATTGTATTAGTGGTCCTTATATGAATGAGGCTAATGGGAAGGTAACGTGTAAGGAGACCTGGGGACGGGCAGCTCAGGCGTTGGGCGCCTATACCCCCCACAGTTGTTAGAATGTTCTGGGCGACAGGCACTCTGCGAGTTGGGGTGGGAAGAGTGGTTATGCTCTCCAGCAGGGTAGCAGGGAGGGGGTGGGGGGGACTTAGGGGGGGCTTGTTGAAGTTGTGTATGTTTTGTTGTTGTGAGGTCAGCAGATTCACAGGGTCAGTGGGGATAGTAGAGACGTTCAAGCCAGTGGGCTTCCAGCGGCATACGCACCGGAACAATGGCACAGAGTGAACAACCAACTAGTGCAGAACTCCCTCCAGAACTGCAGAGTGGGTCACAGGTGGGTGCACAGGGCTCTGGTGCCCTGCGAATATTATCCTGGAATGTCAATGGGTTGGGGAGCCGGATTAAACGTAGCATAGTACTTCAGTACTTACATCGACACTCCCCCAGTGTTGTACTGATTCAAGAGACACATCTTAAGGGCCAGAGGTACCGAGCACTAGATCGCTATGGTTATAAACTGGTGGCGCATGCAGGGTACACCTCGGGTGCCCGAGGGGTGGGAATCCTGGTTAAAAGGGCAACCCCGTTGGCGATTAAAAACGTGACACACGACCCGCTGGGGCGATTTGTGGCTCTGACAGGTAGCTGGGAGGGACAGGTGCTTAATATGGTCTCCTGTTACATACCGCCAGCGACACGTGTAGATGCACTTAAGGACTTGGGGGCCTTTCTGGTGGCTCTCCCCCCCGGGGTGTTGGTATTAGGGGGAGATATGAACTCAGTTATGGACCCGGGACTTGATAGGGATACTAGAGTAGCCCGTGCGAGGGGTGCAGAGCCGCTACTAACATTCACGGAGGCGCTGTGGCTGGTGGACCTCTGGAGGTTCCACAACGTAGGGGCCAGACAGTACACATTTTACTCCGCAGCACACAACAGCTATTCCCGGCTGGATTATTTACTGACACTTAAGGGAAGTGTGGGATGGTTCTCCAATACCAAAATAGGGCCGCGAGGCATATCGGATCACTCTCCGGTGGAGATGTCACTGAAGGGTACACCACGTCAATCCGTTCAGCCACCGCGGCTGAATGCATGGTTTTTTCAGAATAAAGACAACGCACAGAAAGTTAAGGAGCGAACAAAGCTCTATTTTCAAGAAAATGAGGGCACAGTCGAAGATCGTAGCACCCTATGGGAAGCGTACAAACCGGTGATAAGGGGATATGTTCAAGACTGCATAGGGGTCGACAAAAGGGAGAAGAAACTACGCTGGGACCAATTAGAAACGACGGTGATAGACCTGGAGACACGATATCTGGGAGGGGGGGAGGAGAGATGAGGAATTGGCACACTCACTAGACCTGCGGAAACGAGAACTGCAAGATATGGCGATGGCAACCGCCAGATCTGTGGCCCTGGCCACGCAGCGGAGGATTTATGATCTTGGAGACAAGGCGAACAAAATGATTGCCTGGCTCGAGAAGAGAGATAGGGAGAGAAGCTGGGTAACGGTAATCCATGATGACGCAGGGAACGTGCACACGACGGGGGAAGCGATCGCAGGGGTGTTTGCAGATTATTATGAGTCACTTTATGACTCAAACCCAGTGCGGACAGCGACGGATTGCTTTGAGCTCCTAGCTGAAATGCAACTCCCAACCCTAGGGGTGGAGGATAGAGACTCAATAGACGGGGACATCACAGTAGAGGAGATCGTGGGTGCCATACAGGACTTACAGGCGGGTAAAGCGCCGGGACCTAACGGCCTACCGGTAGAGCTTTTTAAATGCACTGCCTCCACGGTGGCCCCACACCTCCTGGCCATGTTTAATGAAGCGAGGGAACAGGGTTCACTACCACTAGATCAGCGCACGGCGACGATCGTCGTGATCCCCAAGGCAGGCAAGCCGGCGGAGAAATGCGGGTCATACCGACCGATCTCCCTGCTCAATATAGAGGTTAAAATTCTAGCGAAGGTCCTGGTGAACAGACTATTGGTGCCCATATTGACGCTGATTCACCCGGACCAATCAGGTTTTATGCCCAATCGGAGTACTCGGCTTAACCTGCGCCGTCTCTATGGGGTACAATACTTAGTCAGGTGCGATCCCGAAACAGAGGCTGCGATACTATCGCTCGATGCCCGTATGGCGTTCGATAGTATTGAGTGGAATTATTTGTTTGAAGTCTTGCGGCGGTTCGGCTTTGGGCCAACTTTTATCACATGGATCCAACTTTTGTATACGCAACCCATGGCTAGAGTCAGAGTCAACGGCTCGGTGTCTCGTCCCTTTGGTATGCGGAAGGGTACCAGGCAGGGGTGCCCCATCTCCCCACTTTTGTTTGCCCTGGCGCTAGAACCGCTGGCGGTGTGGATTAGGGGTGATCCGGTAATCGCGGGAATCAGGGGTGGCGATCAATGGGAAGAGAGAATATCCCTCTACGCGGATGACGTGCTCCTGTATGCAACGCGGCCGCGATTCACAATTAATAGGTTGTTACAAATTTTTAAATTATTTGAAGGATACTCGGGGTATCAGATTAATTGGGACAAGTCCCTCCTGTTTATGTTGACGGATGGGCCGACGCCGGACCTGGGGGTGGACTCCCGACTTCAGATTAAGACCAGCTTCAAATACTTAGGGGTGCAGATAGACAAGACAGACAGCGCTTTTCTAGGTGCGAACCTTAACCCACTGTTAGATCGTCTAAAAGGCGACGTGGCGCACTGGAGAAACTTGCCGATCTCTTTGATGGGACGTGCTGTACTGTTCAAGATGATGACCCTGCCTCGTCTGCTATATGTACTCCAAAATACGCCCTGTCCCATACTGGAGAAATTCTTTAGAGAAGTCGATAGCCAACTTAGAACTCTGCTCTGGGATGGCGGGAGCGCGCGAATAGCGCTTGCAAAATTACAGAAAGGAGTCTATGAGGGGGCTGGCGGTCCCCAATGTTCAAAAATATTACTGGGCATCCCACCTTATGGTTGTAAATGATTGGGCCTTTGCAGATCGTAATGATCCAGCCTATCGGGTCGACCACTGGGCAATGGGAGGTGAGGGCTATCTGAAAGTCTTGTATGGGCCGGAGAAGCAGGAGGACCTACCCATGCATACAAAGATAGTACAGGCGGCGTGGGTAAAAGCAACCAAGTTTTTGGGCTGGGCGGGACGGTTGACAGAACAGACTCCCCTATGGTCAAGTGTAATGCTTAGGGAGGTTGGGCGCCTGCAGGGTTTCGCGAGTTGGAAACTGATAGACATTATGCGATTGGGAGACGTGAGAAAACAGCAGGCAATGTTTTCATTCGCTGACTTACAGCAAGAATACCAACTTACATCCAGGGAACACTATGGATACCTTCAACTGAAACATGCAATAGGTAGGCACATTAAAGAAGGGGAACAGCTTCCAGAATATAGTCCGTTAGAGGATAGATTAATATTGGACCCCATCCCGGAAAAAGCGCTTTCTGCCACGTACAAGAAAATAATGAATAACGCCCCAGACTTGTTGCTCAAGATCAGAGAGGCATGGGAATCGGATGTGGGATTGCTGGAAGATGCCGATTGGGCCGAAGCGATACAAAGTCCGAGGGAAGTAGCGATCAGGGCCAGGTTCCGACTGGTACAATTACGGATCCTGAACAGATCCTACTACACCAGGGTCTCGCTGTGCCGAATGGGCAGGATAACGGCGGAAGAGTGTCAGAGAGGGTGTGGCCAGAAAGGGACCTTTTTCCATACCCTGTGGGAATGCCCTAGCATACAGCGGTACTGGGCCAGAATAGCACAAATCCTTTCTGAAGTAACTGAGCTACAGGTCCCAGTGAATGCCAGATGGCACTTGTTGTGTGTGTCTGGGGAACTAGTTTGGTCTAAACACTCCACGATATGGCTACGGGTAGCGGCAATGGTGGCTAAACGGAATGTGGCAAGGGCGTGGGGGGCGGCGCAACCACCTCTGGTCTCTCAGTGGAAGAGGGACATGGACTGGTGTTGTACGGCAGAACGGACAGTCTATGAGAGGCGGGGATGCCCCGCAAAATGGAATAAAGTCTGGCAGCAGTGGGTGGATTATAGGGGCCTAGGGGTCGAATGAATGAAGGGAAGAGGGCGGGAGGGGGGTCCTGTATGAGTGCGATAGTGGAGTAGACACACCGGAAAGTGAACGTCGATTGATTATATGTACTTTCTATCGACAATAAGATACTGATTGCGTAATGCTGACTTTGGTTTGTTATTGAAAATAAAAACAGATTTTCAAAAAAAAAAAAAAGATGTATATAGAAAAGAATTCTTCCTGGATGTGATCTATCCCCCAACGGCCAGGAAACTGTACATGCAGTTCAGACAAGGGAACCTTCCATTATTGGCCCACACTAGCAAATGGGCCGTAGAGAACATGGGTGATTGTCTTGCGAGCAATTACAGGGTAGAGTCTGAAATACATGTATTGTTTTTTTGCCCTGCATATCTACTGCCTCGCAAACGCTGGTTAATCCAAATATGTAGAAACCTAGGGTTTGTGCGTTGCTTAGAGGCCTGTAGAGTTCTAAAATATGATACCCATCAACCAATCGTATTCGCTGTATCACGTTTTTTAAACATTATGTAGCACATATGGCATGGTTTCCTAAAGTAACACCCTGGGAAGAATAACGTGATGAAACTGCAAAGGGTCATAACAGTGTAAATACAAATAGGGTACATTGTCCCAGTTTTCTTTCTTTTTTATATATATTTTTCTTTTTTCCTTTTTTGCTCTTAACTGTGTAAAAATTTTAGCTTGTGTTTTTACCGAATGGTCGTTTTTAATGGATTCCAAGAATGTTGGAGGATGCCATTTTTTTCAATTGGGAGATATGTAAAATATATGATTGTAAGTGTACATATCTTTTATGTTTTTAATGTTTGATGAGCTTTTTGTAGTAATGTACTTTTATGGCCCTAGTGGCCGGAATAAAGTTATTGACTGACTGACTGACTTAGATATAATAAACATTAAAAAAATATAATAAACAAATTTAATTTAAAAAAATTTAACATAGATATATAAAATTAAATATATAAATGTATATTTACTTAAAAAAATAAACTAATAACTTTAATTTATTTTAAAATATTATAAATATATAAAAATTAACTATAAAATATATACATACATACACCTATAACATAAAATATAATAATAAAAACATTATATTATAAAATAAAATACTAAAATATTTATACATTTTTAAACTTACATTTTGCACTCCATTGAGTGCAACAGTAGGAAAATTGTTGAATAACGTAGGGGTAAAAATGTACTATTCCCACTGCAATTACTGCAACAGTAAAGAAAGTGTTGGATAGCGTAGGGGTAAAAATTACTATTCCCACTCCAGTGAGTGCAACAGTAGAGAAAGTGTTGGATAGCGTAGGCGTAAAAATTACTATTCCCTCTCCAGTGAGTGCAACAGTAGGGAAAGTGTTGGATAGCGAAGGGGAAAAATTACTATTCCCGCTCCAGAGAGTGCAACAGTAGGGAAAGTGTTGGATCGCAGAGGGGTAAAAATTACTATTCCCACTCCAGAGAGTGCAACAGTAGGGAAAGTGTTGGATAGCGGAGGGGAAAAAATTACTATTCCCACTCCAGAGAGTGCAAGAGTGGAGAAAATGTTGGATAGCGGAGGGGAAAAAATTACTATTCCCACTCCAGAGAGTGCAACGCTAGGGAAAGTGTTGGATAGCGGAGGGGTAAAAATTACTATTCCCACTCCAGAGAGTGCAACACTAGGCAAAGTGTTGGATAGCGGAGGGGTAACAATTACTATTCCCACTCCAGAGAGTGCAACGGTAGAGAAAGTGTTGGATAGCAGAGGGTTAAAATTAATATTTCAAAAAAATGAAAAGAAAAATAAAAAAGAAACAAAATACCAACTACAATACAAAAATTTTTAATTACACAAAAATAAAAAACATAAAAATATAATAAATTACAAAACATAGAAAAATATTTTAATGTTAAAAAGTACTAAAAATTAACTACAAACCTTAATTTATAGAAGTTTAAAAAACATTTTACAAACAAATAACTATATTTATTATAAATTAATTATAATCAAAAAATTATTAATGATTTAAAAAAAAATTACTTCACACCATATTCCCCTATAAACGCACAAAAAACTCCTACATAATTGACACAATTAACATATTTAACAATTAATTAGTTATAATTAAACAATTAATAATTAATTAATAATAAATAAATTACCACAAACACTATAAAATCAAAATATAAAATAAATACTAATAAATAAAAATTATTAATGACTTTATTCAAATTAAATTACTTCCCACCCTATTCCCCTATAAACCCACAACCCACTCCTAAAAAAACATAATACAATTTACATAATTAATTAATTATTAAAATGTAATAACCAATTAATATTTTATTAATACAAATTTAATTATAATTACTATTCATTAAAAATTATTAATTACTTTATTATAATTAAATTACTTCCCACCCTATTCCCCTATAAACCCACAACCCGCTCCTAAAAAAAATAACACAATTTACATAATAATCAATTAATTAATTAATAACATTTGATAACCAATTAATAATTAATTAATAAAAATTTATTTATAAATACTACTAAATTAAAATTATTAATTACTTTAGTATAATTAAATTACTTCCCACCCTATTCCCCTATAAACCCACAACCCGCTCCTAAATAAAATAACACAATTTACATAATTATCAATTAATTAATTAATAAAATTTGATAACCAATTAATAATTAATTAATAAAAAATTAATTATAAATACTAATAAATTAAAATTATTAATTACTTTATTATAACTAAGTTACTTCCCACCCTATTCCCCTATAAACCCACAACCCGCTACAGAACTAAAATACGCAAAATGTCATTAACATAAAATTAATCACTTCTAAAAATTTCACACATACATTAAAAAAACAGCTATACTTATACAAGAAACATTAGATCACATACTTTTAACATACATACTAAAATACAGAACACTATTATAAATATCGATATTATTGACAACGATATTTTGACAAACGATATTACTGACTTCGATATAACAGAAAACGATATTTCTTACCTTCAAGTCGATATTCTGGTCAACGATATTCTTCAAGTCGATATTCTGCCACTTCGATATTTGCAACTCGATATTCTGGCACTTCGATATTCCAGACTCTATATTCTGTCTGTGCACCACTGAATTCATGTAGATTTCTGGAGTACCAATTTGATACTGCATTCTTGTTCCCTGGAATATATTTGACTTATACTTAAATATTGCCCTGGAGACAAAATTCCCAAAAAGCTTTTTTATTGCTCCCCTAGAGGTTTGTGCTTTGTGCCTCTTACATGATTGATTTTTCGACAGCTTCTTGATTGTCTATTCTTCAAAGGATGCCACACTCCACTCTATCATTCACTAAGCTTTGCATAGCAAATTAACCTGCAAGCACTTCTAAAGAAATTATATCCAGTGCAGACTCCTTTTTGGACCAGGACCCGCCAATCGAGAATTGACCTCATTGTGCTTATCACCCTCTCAGGCTTGCATTGGATTCTAAGACTTGATCTGGGGCACAAGCAAATATTGCTCTGCAATTCCAAGCATCAAGATGAACCAACTACCTCTGGAGTTCCACCCATGCTTCCTGGTCTAGAGGATAACCATCTGAATTAGTTAGCCATATTCAAATATGTTGAATTTTTAACCTCTGTAGGGCTCGAGTGCAAAGGATTGTCTGGATTCAGAAGGCTAAGAGCTTACTGTCAAGAAGCACGTTATGAGATATAGCCAGTTAAGACTCAATGGGCAAATTGAAATGATAGTTCAAACTTGCTAGTGTGCAGTCCATCTCAGGGAAGAAAAGCCTGGCAGGCTTCTCAGAGTGTTTGCACTGTCTAGTGTGAGACTTTGTGTGTGTGGAGGATGCACTACATGACTGCGTCACTGCTTAACTACATTTCCTGGTAGGCCATAAACTATCACGTAATTTGAAGACAGCAGTGGCAATCTTGAATATCTGTTTATAATCTCCCTCATGTTTGTACTGTGTTTTAGATAGACAATCATGATACAATGTTGCCACAGCCAGAATGGGTTTGAGATTTCCTTTCCAAAGAATAGTTGCTTCCTTTGGTGTATGTTTGGAGGACATTTGGGAATGTAAAGAAGTATTCTGAAAGTTGAGTTGTACAGTGTAATGAACTTTGAACTATTCTGGACATTTGTCTTGAGCTATTTTACAGACTGTTGGATCATTGAATTGCTCTTGAGGGTATCTGGGGCCGAAAAAGAGGCACTATTAAGGCATGACTATTTTGCACATGCGATGTATATATGATCATGCATATGGTATTCAGAGCCCTAGTGATACATAAAAAAGTTGCTAGGATAGGAATCACAAATTAATAATGTTTGTTAATTACCTTGCAGTGGCTCAAGAGTCAAGTAGGAACTACAGCTCATTTTCCACAGAGATTGCATAGAGATAAAATGGTGAACAAATGTAAGATACTCATCTCTTGAATGTTTAGCTTCAGGAAAAAACTATTTCTTCATCAAAGTACAGAGAGTTGGTTACAGAGAGGGATCACTAAGTTATATCCATTCATTTTACAATTAGACGCAGGACTTTTATGGCAGGTTACTAAGATATCACTTATTGCATTTAAATACCCACTACACCCAGCAGACATTTGAGCCAAGCAGAGGTCACTAGTCACAGTGATGGAATCCAGGTTCTTATCCTTGCCCATTTTTATCACTGACCCTAATATTCTTGTATAAGTGGTCACTGGTGGAGGCTGCGACAGACAAAAGAATACATTACTTTCATTGGATCCAGTGTACAAGATTAGTTCTTCCTGACACCTACAATTCAGACAAAATGACATATTGAGACCGAATAATTGTGTACAATTTGCCAAATCTCTGCCTATAATGCCGAGACTTTACTGGGAGTTGTAAACTTGGTAACTCTGTATGTATCTTGAACTCCAGAAATTCTATATCTTTTGCAGCAAACAAATTGGGCTTTTCTTGATTGATTATAAAACCAAGATCTTGTTGACATGTTAGTTGGACATGATGCAGGAGACTCGCCTGATCTTGGGCTATTAACAGGATTTGGTCCAGATAAGTGACCATTATGATTTCCTGATCTCTTAAACTTGCAGTGACTGGTTTCAGTTTTTTTGTGAATCACCAAGAGGCTGGCACCAGTCCGAATGGGAGAATAATTAACTGGTAAGTTCTGTTTTGCTACTTCAATTGCAGGAATTTTCTGAAAGTGAATTAGAAAAGTAAGGTATGTCTCTTGAAGGTCTAATCTTGCAGAGCAATCTCCCAGTAGAAGAGAGTGTCTGAGATGCAATATTGCCTCAATTTTGAAATGGTGAAACACCACAAAATGAGTGAAATGCCATTGTCCCCATTTTGAAATTATGAAACCCCCCAAAGGAAGTGAACTCTAATGTGTTTATGGGCTGCATCTTCCCATTCTTCATTTAAGCAAGAATGATCATTCTGAGGAATCCTTTTGGATGGAGAAGAGACATTTCTATAGACCCTTTTTGAAGTAGAAAATTAATCTCCTAACTGACTATCACTGTGTTTGGTTGGGAGAGCTGAAAAGGTCTGGGGAAAGAAACCTGAAAAGGTTCAGAACGAAGTTCTAGCCGATGACTTTGAATTGTATGAAGAATCGAAGATTCAAAAAGATTTCTCTTTTTTCCTTCTTCCCCATTGGAGAGCACAAGAATCCAAATGTCTTACCTGTAGAGGCAGGTCCTCTTTGCAAAACAAATCCTCAATGGTGAAAGCACTCTACCTTTCTGGGGAAAGAATTGACACCAGCATTGAATAAGTATATACTGATGATGCACAGTTCATTTTAAGACCAGGTGGAGATGCTCAGCAGTTCTCCTCATGTTTGGCAGAAGGCACTGACTGCTTGAGAAGTAACTCTCTCACCCTAAATGGGGACAAAACTGAAGTGATCATCTTTAAAAAAAACTGCCCCATGGTCTCAGACATGGTGGTTGTCAAGTTCAAAAACTTTATTCAGTCATAATAAATATAGAAAAAGTAAAATACATATACTGTAAATAACAAATTGATATTAAAAATATAGTGATACAAAACAGTTTCATATGCTATTCTTTTTTTTGGAACTTTTTATTTTATTTTAAAACAAGGAAATACTAGGTGCACAAATGACAAATGTGCACACTGAACAACACCTGCGACAGTACAGTACATCTATCTCTCTCAACGGGCGGTCTAACATAGTCAAATCACAAACGATCATGTGCTGAGTTTCCCTTGAAGACTTAAGAATCATTCAGGTGTGGGCATAGCTTCTTCATCCATCATACCCACGCCATAGTATTTACACCAGGAACCCCAAATTTTAACATATTTCTTTGGGCAACATCTAGCTTTGTAGGTGACTTATTCTGCAACCATGTAGATGTCCACCCCTCTCCTTCGCTCCTCAAGGGTAGGTAATTTGGGTGCTCCGCCTTGTTTGCCGATATCTTGTTCACCAGACTTACGTTGCAAAAGAGAAGGTGGGCTCTCCTGAGATCCAAGTCTGCAGGGATGCTAAGAATTATGTATTTAGGATCTACCTGTAGGGGCATGTTCAGGATCTTACCCAGGTCATCTAATATGTGGAAAAACGTACCCTCATGCTCCCCACATCTCAGGCAGTTCAGTGTCCCAGACCTCCCAAATGTGTGTAGTCTAGACCAGTCATAATAGTTCCTATGCAGGATCTTGAATTGTATAAGCTGCAGTCTTGATTTAATTGCTACCTCTCCTGGGTGCATCAGAGATGCCTCCCAACCCTGACTATCTAATTCTACCAAATCTCTGTCCCACTTCTCCCGTAGTTTCTTCAGATTGTCAGGCATGTTATCATTTATGGTCTTGTACATGTAAGAGACTGCTTTCTCTAACAACTCCCCCTGTAGCAGTCTCCCTTCTAAAGGGGCATATTCCGGGATATGCGTTATATCAATTCCCTTGGCTCGCCATTTGTGTCTCAAATGTAAGTATTTATAGTGTTTCATATGGTACTCTTAAGAAATATTGATAGACTTAGCAAGTACCAATAAAACCCATGTCAAGGTTAAAAACAATTAAAGTGAGATAAAAAAGAGCAATTAGGCTCCCTTAGCATATTTAAGAATTACTCAGGCCCACAGATCATGAAGTGCATAACAGAGAAATAATATTAGACTTCAGAAGCCTATTCAGGTGATTTTTTAGCCTTGATCACCAGCGTCAAAAAATATACACAATTGATATAATCTCGTCTGAGGCCAGAGATTGCAGAAAGTGCAATGCTTCTATGCAGTGACAAAAGGAATATTTGATCAAAAGGGGCTTGATGGTACAGGATCTAGGCTTGGAATAAAAAGTGCAAAAGAACATTATATGCAAAGCACTCTGTGCTGAATTCTGGTCTCAAGGGCAGGGTGAAGGTCATATATCCAATCATTACACCAAGGAAAAGTGGTTAACCTATTAAATAGGTTAAGATGAAACATAAGAAGAATAAAGTGCTGGTAGTGCTGTGCATCTATTAACAGGAATGCCTGGATATCCCTTTGCTGGTTTAAGCTGCATGTATGAGGTAACATATGAAGATTTAATTACCTCACCTCGCCTTGTATCCTCCCAAAATATATAACACATATCCCTAAGTGATTTACAAGAAAGAGCCTGAGGCACAAAAACAGATTGCACCTATCACTTTCGTGGGTTATGTTTATATTCTAGGCACAGTGGTGCAGGGCCGTATCGGCACGACATGACAGAGCGCACAGCGTGTGTGAACTTACTAATTGGACCATCCTTGGCCCCTGCCCACACCGGATTGAAAACTCTGCTGATGATACCAAAAAATGGTATAGAAGTGCCTGGAACATACAGGAGTGTTCTAACATGTTCCCATTCTGACACCCAGACTACTATAGCAATGTTACTTGGAGGACCATCAATGGGGTATATTGACACAGGAATGAACACCGTATTCATGGCCACCTTGTGGGGAACAACTAATAGTACTCCGAATTCTGAAGTGTTTGCGTTCGTTTACAATTAGGAAGGTTTTCCCTGGACCACAACAACATAATCAAGATGTACAAACTAAGGGGGTTATTACGATGGCGGACGGATCGCCGCCGCCCGTATGGCGGTGGCGATCCACCCGCCATTTTCATCTGCCCGCCTAACATTTCCCCCCGCCATATTACGATGGCGGTGGGGACCCAGGCGGACGGAAAGACCGTCCGCCAGTTTTCTGCCGGTAGGCAATCCGCCCGATTGCCTACCGGGCAGAAAAGGCCTACAATATGGTGGCAAGGCACCGCCATCCATATTACGATGATGGCGGTCTCATGCCTTTCCATGGCAGAGACTCCGCCATGGAAAGGCATGCTGAGAATGCCTTTGGGGGCCCGTTGCGGGCCCCGAGGTGGTTGGGGGGGTGGGTGGCTGCACTTGGGGGGTACCCATGGTACCCCCTGACATTTGCATGCACAAGGTGGCAGGCACTGCGCGGTGCCTGTCACGTTGTGCGTGCAAATGCACAACATGCCCTTTTAACATTGTGGCGGGTGCTGAATACAGCACCGCCCGCCACAATGTTAACTATACAGGATGCGACCGCCATGGTGGCGGTCGCATCCTAATAGGCACAGCAGGACCGCCGCACCTCTTGCGGGCAGTCCCTTTTCCGTTGCGATGGCGGGCGGACTTTGTCCGCCCGTCATCGTAATGACCTCCTAAGCCCTGAAGAAGTCCATTTGGATGACACGCCTTGGCTACTGGAAAATAAGAGAAGAAGTTTTAAAATGAAAGGATTATTAATAAAGCAATCAACATTTTAAGAAAAAGGATCTGGGAGTCTGTGCATTATGTAATTCAGTCATGATTCAGTTTCTGATTCTTCATTGACCTGTATATTACTAGAAATGTTGATATTGAGTGGGTGCTGAGTCATATTGTTTTCACATAACTTTTTTTCCCACTAAGTTCAGGCATGAGGATGAAGCTTTAAACAGATTCCACCCATGCAGAGCCACCACCATGTCCCTAACTCCCTTCAGCAAGGAAATCTCTAGTCCATGGGTCAATGGAAAACAATCCTCAATTATCATTCTATTCAATGATAGAGCCTCATTAGTCCAGATCATGCAACAAAGCATTATTGGGCGTGCCCTTAGAGTGTCCGTAAGTGTATTTTGCCAGGTTGAAACTGCACACACAGGCTACAATGGGAGGTCTGAGATATGTTTAAAGGGCACAATGAGTGCTGCAGGCATTTGATGCATTTATGTTACAGGCCTTGGGTAACCACTCTACTAGGGACTTACAAGTAAATTAAATATGCCAGTTTGGTGGAAGCCAATTTCACTATGTTTAAAGGAGAGAGAGCACAAGCACTTTAGCACTGGTTAGCAGTGGTAAATTGTGCCGGGTCCTAAGGCCAATAAGAAAGAAGCAAAAGCAGGAGGAGTAAAGGCAAAATGTTTGGGGGAAGACCACCCTTAGGCTGACAGGTCTAACGGCTACTATGGAAGGAGAGAAGAAATGTATTTGTACATGAACGCCTCACTCACTACCAATAAGGATGGTGCTGTTAGACCCAGCACCATAGGTTAGATCAGTAATAGGTATACATTTTACTATCTCAGAGGCAGTAAAAATGATGATCTTACAGAGAGGGCAAGGTCCAACACTCTCTTAGCTGTGATACTGTTACTCTTTATTGATTGCTCTTCTAAAATACCTAACTCATAAAGCCCAAGTAGTTCAGAATGTGATGGCAAGGTAGGTCCTTGAACTGAACAGTAAATAATTTTTGGGGATCATATTCACCACCGTGACTGGTTTACAGACGCAAAGAGAAGCCTTTTAAGACACTATGTTTATGCCTCATTGCGCTCTATGACACAAGAAGGGACAACTACATGTTCTCCCATTTTGTTTGCCATACTCCATGACAGATTTTGAGGTCACCATCTCAACAATCCACTCTGCATTCCAAGATGCAAAAGATTTAGATGAGGAAGTTCTCTCTCAGGAACTACCTCTAAGACTTGGAATACCATACCTATCACAATTTTTGAAGGTTTCGGAAACAGGCGAAGACTTACATATTTACCTAAATTATGTAAGAGCTAATAAGATGGTCATGTTTCTTCTTTCTCTCTGTTTCCATTCAAGAATAGGGTATACAAAGTGCCTGGATAACCCTTATTGAAGTCAATGGTGTGCTATATGAATGGCATATTCATCTATTCATTCATTCATCCGATTGAGATCATTTTGCTGGTGGAATTGGGAACTTCTTGAATTGATTGTTGAATTTCTTGAGGCATCTAATAGAGCTTTTCTTGCCTCTACTAGCCCTGACAAAAACACAAGATACAAAGACTGTTTTAGCAAGAAATGTGCCTTGTTTAGTGAGGCAAATGTAGAGACGTGTGTCCTGATGTATTTTTTAAAGTTGTCTCTAAATAATAGACACTCAGATGGGTCGTGCCTCCATTGCGGCAAAATTGACCAATTTGTGGTATGCCTTCAGAAATAATAATTGTTCTCCTCTTACACGATTTTGGTGTATTTGCATTCCCAGGGAAACATACAGCCTTTTGGGCCCAATTAGAAATAGATACTAGATCAATGGGGAACCATCTAATCTAGCGACTGCCACACATCGGAAATTATTGTCAGTGGATCAATGACATCTAAGGCTTTGTCCTGATAAGAGGACCAGACACGATCTGTACCATTCTTCAGGTCTTTTCCATATTTGTAGAAAAAAAAAAAACAACATTGTGTTTTTTTAACCTGCTAAAAATATATTTTTCCATGCTTTTAGTAGTAACGTATCCCACGATGTTTGGGTGATGAATTAGGACTGGATTGAAAATTGAGACCCCTACAGTATCAAAAACTTCATATTTACCAACTGAATTGCTAAACAATGGAAGATTGCTCCTTTCTTTTATTCTCAGAAACCATATACCAAAAGAGATCATCTGACAAAGTATCATGTATGTCTTGAGTATGATGAACATAATCATCATCAGTATCGTTGATATGACCTACATCTTTAGGAGATTTAATCATTGTTACTGAGACCCCTAACTCTTTACCTGAGAGTCTGGATGACTGAATACTAATCATATGCAAAGAACCTGCCAGTTCAAACCTCTGAAAGCTGTTTGGATGTTGGGCCCAAAACAACAATCGATTGTGTTATATCCTGATTATTTAGTATATTTTCCCAGCTTAGCTATCTCCCTGCTGCTCAGCCAGTGTGAGTGTTGACAGTGGAATGTTGATGTGACTGTGATGCTTGGAATGTTTGGGTGCCTGTGTGGATGAGTGGTGACAGTTGGAAGATGGGCTGAGCAGCAGGCAGGCTGCTCCTGGTGGGGCTGTAGAATAAGGAACACCAGGCTAATGGACATTTGTACATAATTACTATCCTGCAAGAAGAAGTTAATAAAGAAATACTTAAAAGACAACTCGGCTACGTCTGGTAAGATACAACATATTTTTGGCGACGAACTGGACCTGGTCTCAAGCGTACTTATGGTCTTAAAGGAACTGTCTATGATTTGGACATGGAGAAACTAAAGTAACCAAGAGAAACAAAGAGTAAAGCGTGAAGAATGGAGCTCCAGGCAAGCCAGCCCCACCAGTGTCCTTGTCAGCGGACAGCCCAAGCCTGGACATGCTCCATTGGCCTTCACATAAGAATTTTCATGCTAGTGGATGTTTGGTCTGATACTCAGTAATTCCACAGCCTAACGTGTCTGCCACTTTGATGCTTCTGATATGAAAGAAATTAGTGGCTGGACAGAAGCGGAATATGGATTCATTTTACATTGCTTTGAGGTGGCTTAGACTGTCTCAGTGAGAGGACTTCAAAGGCGCCACACATGAGCGGTGTGGTTGTGCTCATTTAGTGCTTTGGAGATGCATGGAAAGCGCAAGCACTAGGTCTAAGGAGTGTCCCAACTGTGACTAATTTCGCTCGTTGTTGTTTTCAAATTGAAGCCGGTCTGCCCTTCACATTGTTTGGACAGCGTGGGATCAAAGGATCAACCTTCTTGCCACCAACTTGTATGGAACAGTACTCCTCACGCTGGGGATTGGGCTCGCACCACTTTTATGGCACATCTGTTTATGCCATCGGCTTGGCGTGTTTCACAAGTGCCAGTGTTTACAAGAGACGCTGTGTCTGAATGGTCTTTGCACCAACGGTCGAAAGCGGAATTTCTGTGAGGTCTGCTTTGGACGCTTTATGGTACTATGGATTTTCGGCAATTTAACTGGTGTCATGTTTAGACTTTGGTCGTGAGGCGTCTATGTCAGTTCAACTGTTGTGGTGCTTTGTTTCAAAATGAGGCACGAGTCAGGTAATGCACGCCTGCACTTACCTTCGGTTTGGTGTCGCGTGCTGTCTCTTCTTGGAAGCCCTTGTTGCTAGGCAGCTCCACAAGCTGTTTTGGTTCAGTTTAGAGCACGGACGCGCCGTGAGCGGCATCTAGTACGTGCCGCCATCTTGTGGCTTGTGGTTGGATGCTGCTGCTTTTCCGAGTTGTGGGTTCTGTTCTCCTTTGGCCAACCACGTTTTTGCTTTTGTATGGCTGGCAACACGCAAGGCAGAAGAGACGCTGTCGTGGAGTACGTCATCGACGCATTGTAATTTATGAAAACACTCAGAGTTTGGTAATGGCAAGCGGCATTTTAGGAAGGTCTAGAGCGGCGCAGTAGAGCTCAGGCCTGAGAGCTTACATCTTGATCTGCAGCGCATTCTCAGTGCATTGCAGATACAGTGGTTTGGTTGAAGAATTCCCTAAAAAAGTAAAGGTACATTTTTGCATTTTTGAGCGTCTACGGTCTTCAGTAAAGCTGCTTTCTCTGCTTCTGGCTCATTATGTTCGGTGTCAGCTGCATTATCTTTTGCTTGCATGTTAAATTCCACGGATTAGCTTCTTAACATTGATGAACAAAAGAGTAAAGTTTTCTTGTGAAGGTAAACAGTCTGCCTTTGCAAATTTGTGAGACATCGCTCACAGGAGGACTTGCTTCGTAAAATATTGGCTACAGTGTTGTTAAAAAGAAAAGACTAAGGGAAAGTGTTTGCTTGTCTTATGTTAATGTTTATGGTGTTTCAGCAAGTCGACATTTATGCAACATGGGTTTCGTTTAGTTGGATGCATAGGTACCCTTACGCAAGGGAGGTTCTAGTCAATTAATTCTCGGGTGAGGGGTCGCTCACCGGTGTTTAGGTTACAGTTTAAAAACATACTAATGGCAAAGGAAGGGATGTTGCATGACTTAAGGATCATATTGTTTTAATGTTCTTCTCTAGCATACTGTTTTAGTAATGCCACAGTTTATGTTTTCTTACACAAGGGTGGCACTTGACTTTAAGTGGGTGGTAGTCACATTACACCCCCTTACATGAGGGTGGTTCTGGTTTCTTGGTGGGTCTATGTGTTGTAGTTACACTACGTTACATATTGTGTGGAGTTGACTGTGTAAGTCGTCATGCGCTACATGTTTGGTCTGTTCTGTGTGTAAGTCGTCATGCGCTACATGTTTAGTCTGAGTTGTGTGTAAGCCGCCATGCGCTACATGTCTCGTCTTGTTGGTGTGTAAGTCGCCATGCGCTGCACGTCTTGTCGGTTCGTTGTGTAAGTCGCCATGCGCTACATGTCTTGTCTTGTCGTTGTGTAAGTCGTCATGCGCTTCACTTCTTGTTTGTCTAGTGTTTGTTGGGTGTGCAAGTCGCCTTGCGCTTCATGTTCCGTACTTATGGTGTGTAAGTCACCTGGTGCTACACGTGTACTTTGGTTTTACACCCTCACACAGGGTAGGTCTTATGGGTCGCGTCCCATTCACATTGTTTTCACCCTTTCAACAGTTTTGGGTCATGGGTGTTTGTCTAAGGGTGTGGTCCACCATTTGCTACATTTATCACATTTTTCAAAAACTGTTTATTGGTTGAGGATGGGTTATATTGCCTGTCAATGTTTTATATGTCTATTTACCTTTCCTTTCAGGTTACGTAGTGCTCAGACTCTTGCGAAGTTGTATTATAGGTTGCTTCCCTGAGTCTTGAACTTTGTCTCTGCTTATGTATATGCTTGTTTATAGTTCTTCCCTTGTTATACTGTTCTTTCCTTTTTTTCATTTAAAAGGAGGGGGATATGTTATATCCTGATAATTTAGTATATATTTACCAGCTTAGCCATCTCCCTGCTGCTCAGCCAGTGTGAGTGTTGACAGTGGAATGTTGGTGTGACTGTGATGCTTGGAATATTTGGGTGCCTGTGTGGATGAGTGGTGACAGTTGGAAGATGGGCTGAGCAGCAGGCAGGCTGCTCCTGGTGGGGCTGGAGAATAAGGAACACCAGGCTAATGGACATTTGTACATAATTACTATCCTGCAACAAGAAGTTAATAAAGAAATACTTAAAAGACAACTAGGCTACGTCTGGTAAGATACAACAGATTGCCTACTAGGTTTTCTCTTCTAGTGCGAGCTCAAACAGGCTTGACACTGATGCTTCACTTTCATTAGAAATATTTTTAATAGTGGAGACATAGCCAAACAAAGAAAGCAACCAAAGTTAGAATGAAAGTATTTCAGTTTTCTCTAAATAACTGTTCTTCCTTCACACAGAAACCTTGGCCACCACTTGAAGACATTGTGAACTAGAACCAGAATGTGATACTTGGTGAAAATATAGGGGCATATTAGCAAGAAGAGGCGATAATCATCGCTAACCCTGCTTAGCATGATTTTTTTTATCGCCGGCTATCGCTGGAATATATCGCCACGCTAACGCTGTATTAGCAACGATTAGCGCTATGGCGATGAATATTCCAGCGATAGCGGGGGAAATGGGCCAACATCGCTGAAAAACCAGCGATGTTGCATGGAGAAGGGAGAACACCTTGCTGATACGACCCTGTGGTCGTATCAGCATAATCCACCCCCCATGTTAGGTATGGCTAACACCTGCTAATTGCAGGTGTTAAATAAATGGCGATGACCCCGGTTAGCGCGACTTTTCACGTCGCTAACTGGGGCCATGGCCACCTTGCTAATAGGCGAAAGGCCTGTTAGCGAGTGTTTCCCAGGTTTGTTCGTCGGAACGCCCACTTTGCATGTCATTAGCGATAAATATCGCTGACATGCAAAGCGGTAAAAACGGGCGCTAATGCCCGCAAACTGTCGCTAACTGCTGTTAGAGACAGTTTGCTGATAGAGCGATATAAATATCGCCGCTTTAGCGGCAAAAAGTGCCGCTAAAGCGGCGATAGTGCCCTTGCTAATATGCCCCATAGTTTAACAAACAAACACACACACATGCACACATACGCACACTCACGCACACACACACACACACACCTGTACATCAACAACTTCCACTACAGTGAGTTAAATTCTTCATTTATTCAATGACCAAAAAAGTAAAAATGCAGCAACATAGCCACAAACTAAAATATGTCAAAACTCTTTAACTCTTTAAATAGGTGACGTCTGCCCAAAAACTCCCTTTAAGTGATAGAGTGATGGTTGATAGGCTGTGCACCTTAACCTATGTTGTTGGATCCAGGAAGACGTGGTGAACACCTAAGCACTTAATGTTAGCCTGACACGGAGAGCTTCAATGGCATGAAAAATGCTGAATCGAGAAAGTAAAAGTTACTCTTTTGTTCTACTATCATTTGTTTTTGCTTGTCTACTTCACTTGGGATTGTCAGAAGTGTAACTTGTGTTTTTTCTTGGCTGCTGTTCAAATAAAGGAAAGATGGGAAGACATACTCGATGACCCCAGTCTTGCCATGAAATTCAGTTCTGCTGGGCTTTCCTACTGACAGTGATTAAACCTTGAGACATGAAAAACAAAAACCTACCATACCAGCGGAGCAATATGACTGCTTCTGAGAGCAGAGAAGCCAAGAATGGATAATTAAGTCACCTAGGAACAGGTGGACAAACGAGAGCCCAAAGCTGACATTTGTCTTTTGACGTGATTAATTCAAGATGAGGTGTAGGTGACAGAAGCCTTTCTTCATGAGAGTCCCTTCAGACATTCCTCTCTCCTGCCAATAGAGGAGAGACTTGTTGCCAGATGACCAGAAGGAGGGAGTGTTTGCTGGGGCCAGACAAAATTGTTGGTTAGCCATGTCCTGTGAGTTTACATGCTAGCAAGACAGAAAGTGCAACAAAAGCGGTAGGATCAATGTTGGTGGGAATTCTTTAGACATTGGGCCAGAAATTTCACCAATCACTGTATAGTGTACTGGATAAAAATGCCACCATACCACTAGTTAATAAGAACACTTCTTCCTAAACCTTGTGAGAAGCCAGAAGATAAAAAGTAGAAGTATAATTTTGGCCTGCTGTCTGCCGGTGAAGAGGACTGGGGTGTGACCTGCTTGATACTTATATCAAACTGGATGTGCTCTGTAAGGGTCAGGTGGTTGCCCCCTGTACTAACCCATAGATACAAAAGGTGGAGGGAGAGCTTCAACTTGTGTGGGATAATCAGTTGCCTTGCTGGCAGTGGACTGTAGGTACCCTGTGGGAACTCCAGATGGTGAGAGATCTGGACCCTAGTTGTCTTCCCTGGAAGCCTAGGAGCTGTGGAAAAGATCAGCAATGATTTTTGAAGCATCTTCAAGAAATTTGGACTATTAGTTGTAGCAGAAAGCAGGGACAGTCGTGTCTTATTGTTAGAGCTGAGACAGGAGTTCCCCAGAACACCACCAGCAAGATTGACAACATTTGAGTATGCCAGTCTGAAATGCTCTTGCTTTCCTGGACAGTTTAGGACAGAACAGTTTGCTGGTAATTTTTCTTTTGTTTTTGTTTTGTCCAGTCGCTATTTTTTACAATTCACATTTAACTAAAATTGACTTTTATAATGCTGTTGTTCATATGAACATTTTTAGACATAAACATTTTGCAAATATATACCTCTGGTCCTTTTAATCCTGTAATCATTTTAGTGTTATTGTGTTCATTAATTATGACTTGAGTTTCTTAAGTGGGTTTGGTACTACTTTAGATTATACCACAATTCTCTTGGGAAAGGCCTACTGTGTGTGCCATACCTAAGAAGGGTGGAGCAGTGTTTTCTCAGTGGACTGCGTTGTAACCTAGCAAGACAGTACCTTCTGAAATTGTAATGTTTCCTCAACGGGCTATGTTATTATCTAGCATGATAATGTCTTATTGAACACAGTGGCCATCCCATCCCAAAATTATAATTCTCTTTCTCACAGCACAGGTTTTCACAATATATGATGGGTCTGCAGTAAGTAATAGGAATCTGTACCAAAAATTATGGGGCTGTACTAGGCACACAATTATATACTTACACATTTGTAGCTTCTTGGCATATGAAGCCAATGAGTAGCCTTAAGAAGTTATGCATGGACATATAAAGCTGATACTGGGCATCTAAGACTGTGACTGGGCACTGAATTTATGATTTGGAGTGCGATCCTTATTGTTTAGGGTTACATAGAAAGATTAAATGGCTGTGACAAGGTAATGAATGCTGTGTCTAAGCATTGGTGGCTTATTTTGGGCATTTTACATTGCATCTGACATTATTATTCTGTGCCTTCACATTTGAAATTTGTGTGTGTGCATTGGTGTAGGAAGTCAGATAGATTTATTTCAGGGGAGTGAGAGGAGAGTGTCCATGTGAGTTGCAATTCAATTTTCATAAGAACGAAACAATTAGATCCCTAAAAAGAAAACTGTTTTCTGCTGGGATTCACTGGCTCTTTTTTTGGTTTAGTGAAGGCAGCACAGTCTTCCTCTAAGGTAATATCATGCTCTCTTGGTATTCTTTGAAGGTGAAGACTTTCTCAAGATTGAATGTAAGTGATTTTTTAATGTCTGTCTGCTGAAGCTGCCGAGGTTCCTATTGGATATCAAGGCTTAGACCTGCTCTTCAGAACTGCTGGTGAAGAGGAGGACTTATATCCTTGTCAGACTGAGGTTTAGGTAGATATTTGGCTTCAAGCCTAAGGGAGGATTTGAGACCTTGAATGTCACTGTCAAAGAGAATTGGAAGTGGATTTGAGTGTCATCATCATAGGGATGGATCGTCTTGTTGTCAATGAATAAGGTTCAGAGAACTTCCATGTACAGATTAAAAGTGAATGGGGATAGGATGGATCACTGGAAGATTCTACACGAAGATTTTTCAGATTTAGGGGTCGATTCCGATTCGGGCCGGAAATTTCTCCGACCGAGCCGGACCCGGAGAGATTTCCGACCGAATCGGACCCGTGCAGTCCGACCGAACGAGTACGATGCGGCCGTATGTTATCGGACTCGAGTCGGTCGGACTCCCATGGAAGTCAATGGGAGCCGGTCGTACAACGCGTACGCGGGCTCCCATTGACTCAATGGGTGCGAGTCGGACAAGGGCGCCCCCTACAGCGGGTACGCGGCAAAGCGATTCGCGCCGTACACGCACAGGTAGGGGGGACCCATGGGTCCCCCTGTGTGCGACTCGCGCGGCTACGCGTACAGGGGGTCCGACACGGACCCCCAAAGTACGGCTCCGACAGCTCTTTCGAGCCGGAGTGCGCGGCTCGGTCGGACTGCTCGCGGCGCGCATCGTACTTACCCGGCCGGGAAACGTCTCCATTGCGCGGTGCGAGTCGAGTCCGAGCGAGTCGGTCGGAGCGGTTCGAGCCGGGAGCGAGTCGGTCGGAGCGGTCGGGACGCCCGGACGAGTCGGTCGGCGATTTTGCATCGTACTCGCTCGGCCGGACCCGCGTACGGTTCGGTCGGGAAACAGGGCTCCGAATCGGATCCGGTAAAGCCGAATCCGATTCGGAGCACTACCGGCCGAGATCGGAATCGGCCCCTTAGTTGTTCTATATGCATGTGCTGGTGGGGGTTGGTGATTTAGAAAGTAAACTATTGTGGGACAGTGTTGAAGAATCCTATGCATGCTTACAGAGTTTGAATCAATGCTTGATGGTCGACTATGTTTAAGCTTCTGGAGAGACCAATCATGATCAAGAGACAGGACCTTTCGTACTCTTTCTGTCATTGGAATGAGCATGTCGTTGATTACTTCAAGAGTGGATGCCCCCTTGCTGCTGCATGGTCTGAAGCTGAATTGGTAGACTTGTTCTTGTTGATCTGCTGTAATTGGGTGGTAACTGCTTTCTAAACGATTTTTCCTATGCAGAGTAGGTAGGGCAAATGTTCCAGAGGTTGTCTGGATCTACGTTTGGTTTCTTCTAGAAGGAAGGCTTCCAGGAAAGTGCCTAAGCTGAGGGAGGAGATGACAATATTGACAGTCGATGTGAAGGCATCTCCTTGACAAGATTTGACAAAGTATGATGGTTGGATCTTGCCCTTTTTGCAGTTCACCCCAAACCTTTTGCCTTCCTCCTCCTACATTTTGCTGAATATCCTGTGCACTTTACCGCTGCTAACCAGTGTTAAAGTGCTTGTGCTCTCTCCTTAAAACAAGGTAACTATGAGAAAATGCGTTAGTGGTGACTGGGGTGTGAGCCCTGGTTAAGCAGCAACTACAATCCTAGTCAGGGAAAGGCAGGCGTAAAGACCAAATTAACCAGTGCTCAACCCCATGGAACCTTGGCATAGATCAGCCAGGCTTAACTTAGAGGCAATGTGTAAAGTATTTGACCAACACATCAAACAGTAAATTAGTGAAAACACCACACAAAAAGATCCCACACCAGGTTAGACAAATAGAGCAAAATGTAATAAATAAAACAAGACCAAAATGACAGGAATCCAATCAGTTATGAATTTTTAAAGAATAAACTGCAATATAGCACCTAAAAGCATAAAGCGATGTCGGGCTGGACATAGTCAAGTTCAAAAGTTCAGGCTGAACCTAAAGGAGCACAGCTCAGATACAGTTCCAGATTAGCCCAGCTGAAGCTTTACCCTCTTAGGTTTTGTGCAGAGAATTCCGTTTGGGTTGGAGAGGGCTGCAGGGAGCAAAGAGAGCCTTGCTGGCAGTCTTCAACAGGACTGGAGGAGCAGGCCAGGTGTCACGGCCAGGCGTTGTGGCCAGCCGGCAAGAAGCCTTGCTTAGGCGGTTCTCTGTGGCAATCGATGGTTGCTGTATGAAGAGACCGGCTGGCAGCGGCTTGTGCTGATTTTCGGTGCAAGGGTCACAGTTTCGGTGCGAACGGGACTGCTCATGGTCGCGAAGACCCAAAAGCTGGACATCAAGATCTTGAGAGCAACACCAAGGGTCCAGGACCTGAGGGGCACCAGTTGGGGGTCAGTAACTCAATGAGGACAGTTCCAGGAGCGTTGAGGAGCCTGTTATGTCCCTGAGACTCAGATCAGTAGGCCAGCAGACTAGCCCTTTGAGTCAGTCTGGGGTCCTGGGGTTTAAGATGGTTTGCAGGTCCAGTTCTTCCTTTCCAGGTAACAGGGCAGGAGGCAGCAGGTCAGCATAGCAGGGTAGTATCTCCTTCAGAATAGCAGTCCAGCAGAGTGGCAGTCCTTTCAGCAGCACAGAAGTCTTTCTTCCTGGCAGAGTATCCACAGGTCCAGAAGTATACTGAAGAGTTGGTGTCTAAAGTCCTTTGTTTATACACTAGTGCCCTGGTTCTGAAAGGTGGGAGAAGCTTTTAGACAGTGGCTTTGAAGTGCATGTAATTTCCTGCCTCCCCTGCCCTGCCTTCAAGCTGCATGAAGTGATAATGCAGGGTAGGTAGGCCCTTTGTGTGGAGGACAAGTGTAAGTGGGGTTGTGCTCTGCTCCTCCCTTTCATCCTGCCAGTGATGGCCCATCCAGTCACACCTAAGCTCCCCATTGTGTGTGGCTAGCTAGGAGGAATACATAAAGCCCAACTGCCTACTACACCCAGTCATGTGATCAGAGAAAGGCTGCAGGCACCAAATGGCTAAGGCAAGAAAATTGAACCTTCTAAAAGTGGCATTTTTAGAATTGCAATTTAAGATCCGACTGCACCATAAGTTAGGATTTTAAATTGTGATTCCAGAGACACCAAACTTGAAGGGGATATCCCTTCCCGTTTGGAATTTACAATTATAAAATAATATGACAACTCCAATTTTTTCCAATGGGAGAGATAGGCCTTGCAGTTGTCGAAAATTTTGGAGTTTTTCACTACCAGGGCATGTAAAACATAAGAGTACATGTCCTACTTTTTAAATACAATGCATCATGCCCTCTGGGCTGTCCATGGCCTACCGCAGGGTGATATATATGTATTTAAAGGGAAGGTTTGGGCCTGGCAAAAGGTTTTCTTTACCAGGCCGAAATGGCCATTTAAAACTGAGGCTACTTTGGGGTTGAAAAGTCAACAATATTGTTTGACTTTGGACTGATTATGTCAATTGGATTGCAAATATGATCTGTAAGATTGACTAAAACCTTTGTCTCCTGTGTGGAAGTTGATTGAAGCTAAGTTGTTTGCTTTTTAGGTCGAGCCTAGTGGCAGCGCGCATGCGCTGCTCGCTCTTCGAGACTGCTGTAGTAGAGTACGGGAGAGGAGCCACGCCCACTCTCCTCCCATATTTTTCATTGGCTTGTGTCATTGTCTTTCGTAAATGCTGCCTTCGGATCCGTTATTAGGCTTGTTAGTCCCTCCTTAGTACGGCCTTGTCTTCATTTGTACCCTCCCATGGCGACTGGCCCCTTTACTTCGGTTGTTACACAGGACCTGTTATTTAGTCTGTAAGCACTATTTACTTTTTTGAGTTTTGTCTTACTGCAGGCCGGACATGCGCTGCTTCAGCTGAAACCGCTTGTGTTTTTTTAAGCAGCACGGCCGCCCCCGTAACATGGGCGCCTGCTTTCAATCACTTTAACCCGGCATTATCTCGTGTCTGTTTAAATGCCCCGCCCCCAAGTAAAATGGATTTAGAAATGATTAGCGATTTAAGCCATGTGAATTCCAGGTAGCACATAATCCTGTGCTAATGGGTTGAAGCTGACAACAGTACATCTATGTTACATGTCATCTGTACTAAAGCCACCTGACCGGTTGTTTTCAAAAGCCTGTTTTATTAACAACAACACCACCACCACCAATTCCACCATCAACAATACCACCAATACCACCACCACCAATACCATCACCATCAATACCACCACCTCCACCAATACCACCACCACCAATACCACCACCATTACCACCACCAATACCACCACCAATACTACCACCACTGCCAATACCACCACCACCAATACCACCAATACCACTACCACCACCAATACCACCACCACCAATAGCACCACGACCAATACCACCACCACCACCAATACCACCACCTCCATCAATACCACCACCACCAATACCACAAACACCACCACCACCAATACCACCACAACCAATACCACCACCACCAATACCACTACCACCACCACCAATACCATCACCAATACCACCACCACCAATAATACCACCACCACCAATACCACCACCAATACCATCACCACCAATACATCATCACCAATACCACCACTACCAATACCACCACCAATACCACCACTTATACCACCACCACCAATACCACCACCAATACCACCACCACCAATACCACCAGCACCAATATCACCACCACCAATACCACCACCACCACCAATATCACCACCACCAATACCACCACCACCACCAATACCCCCACCACCAACAATACCACCACCACCAATACCACCAATTCTACCACCAGTCCCACCACCAATACCACCACCACCACCTCCAACACCACCAATACCACCACCACCAATACCACCACAAATACCTACACCACCACCAATACCACCGCTCATGCCAATACCACCACCAATACCACCAATTCCACTACCACGAATACCACCACCACCAATATCACCACCAATACCAACACCACCAATACCACCACCACCAATAGCAGTACCACCACCAATACCACCACCATTACCACCCATACCACCACCACCAATACCACCACCATTACCACCACCAATACCACCACCAATACTACCACCACTGCCAATACCACCACCACCAATACCACCAATACCACTACCACCACCAATACCACCACCACCAATACCACCACCACCAATACCATCACCATCAATACCACCACCTCCACCAATACCACCACCACCAATACCACCACCATTACCACCACCAATACCACCACCAATACTACCACCACTGCCAATACCACCACCACCAATACCACCAATACCAGCACCACGACCAATACCACCACCACCACCAATACCACCACCTCCATCAATACCACCACCACCAATACCACAAACACCACCACCACCAATACCACCACAACCAATACCACCACCACCAATACCACTACCACCACCACCAATACCATCACCAATACCACCACTAATACCACCACCACCAATACCACCACCAATACCATCACCACCAATACACCACCACCAATACCACCACTACCAATACCACCACCAATACCACCACTTATACCACCACCACCAATACCACCACCAATACCACCACCACCAATACCACCAGCACCAATATCACCACCACCAATACCACCACCAATATCACCACCACCAATACCACCACCACCACCAATACCACCACCACCAACAATACCACCACCACCAATACCACCAATTCTACCACCAGTCCCACCACCAATACCACCACCACCACCTCCAACACCACCAATACCACCACCACCAATACCACCACAAATACCTACACCACCACCAATACCACCGCTCATGCCAATACCACCACCAATACCACCAATTCCACTACCACGAATACCACCACTACCAATACTACCAACAGTACCACCACCAATACCACCACCACCAATATCACCACCAATACCACCAATACCAACACCACCAATACCATCACCAATACCACCACCACCAATAGCACCACCAGTACCACCACCAATACCACCACCATTACCACCCATACCACCACCACCAATACCACCACCAATACCATCACCAATACCACCACCAATACCCCCACCAATACCACCACCACTACCAATACCACCACCAATACCAACACCACCAATACCACCGCTAATGCCAATACCACCACCAGAACCACTAATTCCACTACTACGAATACCACCAACAGTACCACCACCACCAATACCACCACCAATACCACCACCACCACCAATACCACCATCAATACCACCAATACCACCAATACAACTACCACCAATACCAACACCACCACCAATACCACCACCACCACCACCACCAATACCACCACCACCAATACCACCACCACCAATACCACCACCGCCAATACCACCACCGCCAATACCACCACCAATACCACCACCAATACCACCACCAATCCAATACCACCACCACTAATACCAATACCACCGCCAATACCACCACCAATACCACTGCCACCACTAATACCACCACCAATACCACCACCACAACCAATACCACCACCACCAATACCATCACCAATACCACCACCAATACCACCACCAGCAACAATATTACCACTACCAATACCCCCACCAATACCACCACCAACAATACCACCACCAATACCACCACCACCAATACCACCACCAATACCATCACCACCAATACCACCACCACCACCAATACAACCACCACCCCCAATACCACCACCAATACCAACACCACCAATACCACCACCAATACCACCACCAATACCACCAATTCCACTACCACCAATACCACCACTGATACACCACCAACAATACCACCACCACCAATACCACCACCACCACCAATACATCTACCACCAATACCACCACCACCAATGCCAACACCACCAATACCACCACCAATACCACCACCGCCAATACCACCACCATCACCAATACCACCACCACCAATACCACCACTAATGCCAATGCCACCACCAATTCAACTACCACCAATACCACCAATACCACCACCACCAATACCACCACCAACAATACCACCACCACCAATACCACCACCACCAATACCATCACCAATACCACAACCACCACCAATACCACCACCACCACCAATACCACCACCACCAATTCCACCACCACCACCAATACCACCACCACCAATACCACCACCACCATTACCACCACCAATACCACCACCAATACCACCACCACCAATCCAATACCACTAATACCAATAGCACTGCCAATACCAATACCACCACCACCACAAATACCACCACCACCGATACCACCACCACCGATACCACCACCAATACCACCACCACCAATACCACCACCAATGCCACCACCACCACCAATAGCACCACCAATACCACCACCACCAATAACACCACCAGTACCACCACAAATACCACCACCAATACCACCACCACCACCAATTCCCCCACCAATACCACCACTAATACCAGCACCACCACCAATACCACCACCACCAATACCACCACGAATATCACCACCAATACCCCCACAAATACCACCACCACTACCAATACCACCACCAATACCAATACCAACACCACCAATACCACCACCACCAATACCACCACTAATGCCAATACCACCACCAATTCAACTACCACCACCACCAATGATACCACCACCACCAATACCACCACCAACAACACCACCACCACCAATACCACCACCACTAATACCACCACCACCAATACAACTACCACCAATACCACCACCAATACCACCACCACCACCAATACCACCACCACCAATACCACCACCACCAATGCCAGCACCACCAGTACCACCACCAATACCACCACCAATCCAATACCAATAGCACCGCCAATACCACCACCACCAATACCATCACCACCACAAATACCACCACCACCGATAACACCACCAATACCACCACCACCACTAATACCACCACCATCAATGCCACCACCACCAATAGCACCACCAATACCACCACCAATATCACCACCACCAATAACACCACCAGTACCACCACCAATACCACCACAACCACCAATTCCCCCACCAATACCACCACTAATACCAGCATCACCACCAATACCACCACCAATATCACCACCACCAATACCACCACCACCAATACCACCACCACCATCAATACCACCACCAATACCAACACCACCAATACCACCGCTAATGCCGATACCACCACCAGAACCACTAATTCCACTACTACGAATACCACCAACAGTACCACCACCACCAATACCACCACCAGCAATACCACCACCAATACCACCACCACCACGAATACCACCATCAATACCACCACCACCAATACAACCACCACCAATACCAACACCACCACCAATACCACCACCACCAATACCACCACCACCAATACCACCACCGCCAATACCATCACCACCACTACCACCACCAATACCACCACCAATACCACCACCAATACCACCACCACCAATCCAATCCCACCACCACTAATACCAATACCACCGCCAATACCAATACCACCACCAATACCACCACCACCAATACCACTGCCACCACTAATACCACCACCAATACCACCACCACAAGCAATACCACCACCACCAATACCATCACCAATACCACCACCAATATTACCACTACCAGTACCCCCATCAATACCACCACCACCAATACCATCACCAATACCACCACCACCACCAATACCACCACCACCAATTCCACCACCACCACCAATACCACCACCACCAATACCACCACCACCATTACCACCACCAATACCACCACCAATACCACCACCACCAATCCAATACCACTAATACCAATAGCACTGCCAATACCAATACCACCACCAATACCACCACCACCACAAATACCACCACCACCGATACCACCACCAATACCACCACCACCACTAATACCACCACCACCAATACCACCACCAATGCCACCACCACCACCAATAGCACCACCAATACCACCACCACCAATAACACCACCAGTACCACCACAAATACCACCACCACCACCAATTCCCCCACCAATACCACCACTAATACCAGCACCATCACCAATACCACCACCACCAATACCACCACCAATATCACCACCAATACCCCCACAAATACCACCACCACTACCAATACCACCACCAATACCAACACCAATACCAACACCACCAATACCACCACCACCACCACCAATACCACCACTAATGCCAATACCACCACCAATTCAACTACCACCACCACCACCGATACCACCACCACCAATACCACCACCAACAACACCACCACCACCAATACCACCACCACTAATACCACCACCACTAATACCACCACCACCAATACAACTACCACCAATACCACCACCAATACCACCACCACCACCAATACCACCACCACCAATTCCACCAATACCACCACCACCAATGCCAGCACCACCAGTACCACCACCAATACCACCACCAATCCAATACCAATAGCACCGCCAATACCACCACCAATACCACCACCACCAATACCATCACCACCACAAATACCACCACCACCGATAACACCACCAATACCACCACCACCACTAATACCACCACCACCAATGCCACCACCACCACCACCAATAGCACCACCAATACCACCACCAATATCACCACCACCAATAACACCACCAGTACCACCACCAATACCACCACAACCACCAATTCCCCCACCAATACCACCACTAATACCAGCATCACCACCAATACCACCACCAATATCACCACCACCAATACCACCACCACCAATACCACCACCACCATCAATACCACCACCAATACCAACACCACCAATACCACCGCTAATGCCGATACCACCACCAGAACCACTAATTCCACTACTACGAATACCACCAACAGTACCACCACCACCAATACCACCACCAGCAATACCACCACCAATACCACCACCACCACGAATACCACCATCAATACCACCACCACCAATACAACCACCACCAATACCAACATCACCACCAATACCACCACCACCAATACCACCACCACCAATACCACCACCACCAATACCACCACCGCCAATACCATCACCACCACTACCACCACCAATACCACCACCAATACCACCACCAATACCACCACCACCAATCCAATCCCACCACCACTAATACCAATACCACCGCCAATACCAATACCACCACCAATACCACCACCACCAATACCACTGCCACCACTAATACCACCACCAATACCACCACCACCAATACCATCACCAATACCACCACCAATATTACCACTACCAGTACCCCCACCAATACCACCACCACCAATACCACCACCAATACCACCACCACCAATACCATCACCACCAATAACACCACCACCACCAATACGACCACCACCACCAATACCACCACCAATACCACCACCAATACCAACACCACCAATACCACTACCACCACCAATACCACCACTAATGCCAATACCACCACCAATACCACCACTGATACCACCACCAATACCACCACCACCAATACCACCACCACCAATACCACCACCACCAATACCACCACCACCAATACAACTACCACCAATACCACCACCACCAATACCACCACCACCAATGCCAACACCACCAATACCACCACCGCCAATACCACCACCACCAATACCACCACCACCAATGCCAACACCACCAATACCACCAATACCAATACCACCACTAATACCAATGCAACCACCAATTCAACTACCACCAATACCACCACCACGGATACCACCACCACCAATACCACCACCAACAATACCACCACTACCAATACCACCACCACCAATACAACTACCACCAATACCACCACCAATACCACCACCACCAATTCCACCACCAATACCACCACCACCAATACCAATACCACCACCACCAGTGCCAGCACCACCATTACCACCACCAATACCACCACCACCAATCCAATACCACTAATACCAATAGCACTGCCAATATCAATACCACCACCACCAATACCATCACCACCACCAATACCATCACCACCACAAATACCACCACCACCGATACCACCACCAATACCACCACCACCACTAATACCACCACCACCAATACCACCACCAATGCCACCACCACCACCAATAGCACCACCAATACCACCACCAATAACACCACCAGTACCACCACAAATACCACCACCAATACCAATTCCCCCACCAATACCACCACTAATACCAGCACCACCACCAATACCACCACCACCAATACCACCACCAATATTACCACCAATACCCCCACCAATACCACCACCACTACCAATACCACCACTAATACCACCACCAATACCAACACTAATGCCAATACCACCACCAATTCAACTACCACTAACACCACCAATACCACCACCACCACCGATACCACCACCACCAATACCACCACCAACGATACCACCAACAACAATACCACCACCACCAATACCACCACCAACAATACCACCACCACCAATACCACCACCACTATTACCACCACCACCAATACAACTACCACCAATACCACCACCACCACCAAAACCACCACCACCAATACCACCACCACCAATTCCACCACCACCAATACCACCACCACCAATGCCAGCACCACCAGTACCACCACCAATACCACCACCAATACCACCACCAGCAATCCAATACCACTAATACCAATAGCACCGCCAATACCAATACCACCATCACCACAAATACCACCACCACCGATACCACCACCAATACCACCACCACCACTAATACCACCACCACCAATGCCACCACCACCACCAATAGCACCACCAATCCCACCACCAATATCACCACCAGTACCACCACCAATACCACCACAACCACCAATTCCCCCACCAATACCACCACTAATACCAGCACCACCACCAATACCACCACCAATATCACCACCACCAATACCACCACCACCAATACCACCACCACCAATACCACCACCAATACCACCAGTACCAATACCAATACCACCATACCAATACCACCATACCAATACCACCACCAATACCACTACCACCAATACCACCACCACCACCAATACCACCACCACCAATACCAGTACCACCAATACCACTACTGATACCACCACCACCAATACCGCCACCACCAATACCACCACCACCAATACAAGTGCCACCACCAGTACCATCACCACCAATACCACCACCACCTATACCAATACCACCACCACCAATACCACCACCTCCACCAATACCACCAATGCCACCACCACCACCAATACCGCCACGAATACCACCAATACTACCACCACCAATACCACCAATACCACCATCACCACCAATACCACCACCGCCAATACCAATACCACCACCTCAGCGCCTCTTGCTCACTATTAATAGCAGGGACACTGTACGAGGCTGGAGCTGCAGCCGAGACCATCCCTCCCTCCCTCCATGCCTGCCATAAAGCACAGCCCGCTCTGCTCCAGGAGGTGAAGTCAGGGCCCTACTACAGCTGGAGTGTTTTTTATTAGGCCAAAGATAGCAATGACATTACGCAATGCCACACTGCACACTCAAATCACGGAGAGGGCAGGAAATAAACCCCCTCCCGCTCTTCCTCCTGAGCCGCGACAGTGTAATCACAGAGTGAAAGGTGTTGGAGCACTTTGTTAGTGTTTATAGCTCGGTTCATATGTAACTCTCACTGCACACTTTGTGTCTGTGTAATTTACAACACTTACACATCTTCTTCACTGCACTATTTATCAGTACTTTGAAGAGGTCGCAGGCCGGTCTCTTCCTCTGATATTTACAATCTAATAAGCGGTCGAGAAGGCCCTTTATTGCAATGCAATAAGTCTCGCATTTGCGAGAGTTTAAGCTATTAGTATTGTAAATGACAATGCCTTTTATTTATGTTTTAAAACCCAAAACATAAATAAAAGGCATTGTCATTTACAATGCCAATAGCTCAAACTCGCGTGAATACGAGACCTATTGCATTGCAAATGCTTGTTTAAAACGGTGTGTAGTTTGTCACTTGGTCACACTTGCACTTCACCGTATTATAATGTTGAGGCTCCTATTGTATCTATTTTAATGATATATATTTTCACTGAAGTACGATTTGGTGGATTGTGAGGTCTGTATTTTGATTGCTCATATTAAGAGTAAACTTGGCACTCTCTTAATCATTTATTGTATGAAGGTGTCTTAAATGATAATAATTATAATAATAATAACAATAACAGTAATAGAAAGAACCATTATTACCTGACCATTGTAGAGGGTTGCCCCATTAGATATTCGTTTTTGCTGAACTCTAAGCTCGAAAATACTGCAAGGGACTGGCAGGGCCGTTTTTGTCTATTATGGAAAACAATGTAATGACAAACAAAAAAATGATTGGGACCGTTTAGTTGTTAGAGGATTTGGATAAATAAAGCATGTAATTTGATTATTTTCCGTGTTTGGAAGTGTCCAATGTTTTCATTAAAATGCTGAATGTATAATTTATACCAATAAATAGCATACTTTACAATGCTAGTTTTATACATCTGCTTCAGTCATTTACATGTTGCGCTTTCAAACATAAGTTCCCTCTGCTTCGTCAGTCAACAAAACGTCTTGGCAATGGGGAAACTCGTTAATTCTGTAACAAAGAATAACAAACAATACTCTGAAAATGATGAAAGAGAACATCTGCCACTTACTGTTTCGTTATCTTTTTACTGGGATTCCAATGATGGACACAGCTTTTATTGTTGACAAAATGAGCAGCTGTGTGATTACAATTATCATACATTCAGAGCACCTGCTGTTCCAGTGTGATCGCTGTTTAACCTGTCCTCATGTGCATAATGAGTCAATATGCCGCCGCCCGCCAGCCTGGATTTTCCCAACTCTGACACTGCAGTTTTGGTCTCAAATTCGTCTGTGGGATTGTCCTCATGTTCAAGATAGAAAACATTCTAAGAAGTATTGTTAACAATTCCATGTTAATTCGTTTTTCTGTTTCTTTGTAACTTGTAGACTTTTTTTTAATTTTTATATTGATTTTTTAAACAACAGTATTCAAAACAGTTGCCCATTGTCAGTGCTAGCATACTAACATTTCACTGCAATGCATGTGCTAAACATTTTGATAATCTCAACTATTTTCACAGTTACACCAGCCAATATTCAGTCGCCCAGTAATCTTGTCCTCCCCATTATGTTTCTTATGGGTGACCTTTATGGCTTTCCCCTTGTTTTATCTCGTCTAGAGTCATTGCGAGTCAGGTGTTGCTGTTTCTGCGCCTCCCTCTTTCTGATGTTCAATTTGCAGAAATACCAGTGCACCGGAACCCATACATCTTTGGGCCTATTCTTGAGGGCCAGTGTTGCCAATATGGGAGAGGGCGTGGCCTAACGGCTAGGGCGACTGACTTTGTAGTTGAGGAACCAGGGTCCACTCTGGCAGGAGGCTCAAACATCCTGTGATTCTGGAATAATCACTTGATCTCCCTGTGCCTAAAAATGCATGTGTCCGTCTGTAATGCAACTGGTGCTCATGTAAAGCGCTCTGATACCTTCAGGTCAAGTACGCGCTATATAAAACTGCAAATATATATATATATATATGTCTATAATTGCTCATTGAAATATGCCTCATCACGCAGCCATTCTTTAGGTGTTAGTGCCGGACCTCTTTCCTGTCGCGTGGCTACCCTCCGCTTGGCCAGCACTAGAAGTATTGATGTAAGTCTTCTATCTGATGGAGGGAGGTCTTGAACACATCCTAGCGGGGTCAGTTTGAGTTGTCTACTTCCTGTGTCAGACAATATCTTTTTATCTTCCCTTCGATACATTTCTGTCTCTGGGCATTGCCAGGCAAGGTGCAAAAAACCTGCCATGGGTCCGCACATCTTCCTCAACATGTGGCTGGTCTAGGGCTAAGTTTATGCAGTTTTATTAGCATGTGGTATAATCTGTGCAAGAATTTGTAGTGAACTAATTGAAGTTTGAAGGTTGGATGACCTCTCCCATGTGTGTAGAAGTCTGCCCATTGTGTATCTGTAATTGTCATTTGTAGTTCTTCCTCCCACTTCTGTCTGGCTGTAGGTGGGTCCACTGAGTCTTCTTCTTAGAGTTAGGTGTTGTGAGGACCCTTTCTAAAGTGTGAAATGTCGGTGGTGGGGTTGGGGAAAATAGCCTTACTTTTGCAAAAGGCCTCCTTGAGTTGTAGTATAAAAATATGTTTAGCGCTCTGTTTGTCTTGGTGTAATATTGTCTCTAGTTGCATAAACCTCTCCTCTTGGTAGTTTAGACCAAGCCGTCACAATTATCTAGATGCCTGTAGGTCACATGTCAGGGGTAGAGAGGTTGGGAGCATATATCGAGCATATAATAGAGGTAATTTTGCCCATTGTTTTACTTTATTCCAGGCCCATATTGTGCAGCTGGCTGTGTCTACCTCATTATTTGACACCTGTGGGTCAAACAAATTATTTAGGGGTATCTCCACCACATTATCTTTTTCCACTGCTACTTGGGGTTGGTACATCGTCAGGAATTTCCAATAATGAATACACTGAGCCTGGGCACAAAGATAATGCAGTTCTAGATTGGGTGCCCCAATCTGCCTTGATTATAGGGTCGTATCAGCGTTTCCCACTTCAGTCGAGGTTGTTTCCTGCCCATGCAAGCCGTATTAGATTGGATCTTATAAGTATAAAAAAGGCCGTGTTTAATGGGAGAGATATATTGTTGAATACATAAAGGTATTTTGACAGTATCACCATCAATGCGAGTGCTAATCATCACCAAGCGATAGTGGTAATTTAATTCACTAAGTCATGGTGTCATGTTTTATTATGGCTGTATCACGTAGAGAATTACATCATTCGCGTGGAGTTAGGCCGCTCTATTTGTGATGCTGCCGTCTTGACACAACCTGCTCAATCGCAAGGACAGAGGATAGGTGAGAGTGGGCAACCTTGTCTTGTCATTCTTGATATCCATATCAGAGCTTATGTTATTCCGTTTTATTGGATTTGCGCCACTGGGTTTGTGTAAAGTAGTTTGATGCATTTTATGAATCTCGTGATAAAGTGTGGGTGCTCCAGTACATCCCCTTTCAAGAGTGAAACGCTTTTATTGCATCTTGTAGGAGCTCAAATATCGTTCTAAGGTTATATGATGTAGATCTGTTCAGTAGGAAGCCCAATTGGTCTGGTCTGACCAAGTTGGGGAGTAGGGGCAATATATTACTGGCCAAACTTTGCCCACTATTTACTCTTTGTTTTAATAAATGACAAGGGTCTATATGAGTTTGTCCTATCCGTGCGCCAGGTTTGAGTATATTTATTGTCATTGCCTCTCCTAGGAGTGGGGGCATTTTTGCTTTTTTGGAGTGCTTCATCATATACTTCTAGGCTTCTGAACACCAATTGGTGTGCGTATTCTTATAGAATTGCACAGGAAGTCCATCGGGACCAGGAGTCTTGCCATTTAATAGTCTATATATGACCCTAGAGATATCCTCAATAGTGATGGATGCATTAAAGTATAGCCTTTGGGCTGGGTCCAGCCATGCTAATGTTATGGTATCCAAGACACTGTCCAGGGCGGTCGCCTCTGGACTGGTCTTAGCGCTGTACAGGTCTATGTAATAGTTTTGAAATTTGTCAAATATTTGGTTAGCTTTTTGCACTTTTGTCCGATCTGATGTTATCAGATTGCTGCTTTTTCTGTGTACTGCTGAATCAGAGCAGCCAGAGTTTGCCAGTCATCCTCCCTATATGTTCTGGCTCTACCCTCTCTGCTCAGGAAGTTGAGTTTGCACAATGCCGTTTCCTGATACTCATCAAGTTTAAAATGTACAGCTGCCAACAATTCAGCTCAGTGGGTCAACATGTTTCTTGCCAACTAAAGTCAATCATGATCTAGTGGCAATTCTTCAGGACCACATTTTTTCTAGTCTACACAGGAAGAAGAGACAGGGTAGGTCTGAAGGTGGACGCCACACTGCATTCCTTATGCTAATTAGCATTTGCTCTGCCTTCACTTGAGGAGTTTTTACCAATACCCAAATAGGGTCGGTTTTTAGCTACATCAAGTTAATAATTTATACCACGTTTGGTAACTTGCGATTTGTAATCTTTGGAAACACATAAATCAAGATTCCAACCACTGTGTAAATTAGACAAAATTTGGTCCTGAAGAATTGGCACTAGATCATTATTGACTTTAATCAGCAAGAAACATGTTGACCCATTGATCTATCAAAGATCATTGTCTCTCTTGATAGCAATCACCATTTTAATTAGACTAGTGGACTCATTTGTTAAATTCCTCTGTCAATCAATCAATCAATCAGGGAATTGTAAGCGCGCTACTCACCCATGAGGGTCTCAAGGCACTGAGGGGGGGGTCCGCAGAACTGTTTAGCCGAAGAGCCAGGTCTTGAGGGTCTTCCTGAAGGTGTTCAGGGAGGGGGCGCGTCTGATGTCTGCCGGTAGCTCGTTCCAGGTCTTGGCTGCAATGTGAGAGAAGGATCTTCCGCCTGCTCTGGCTCTGTGGATGCGCGGGGTTTCGGCCAGTGCGAGGTTGGAAGATCGGAGGTTTCTTTTGGGTACGTGGAAGTTGATTCTGTCGTTGAGGTATTTGGGTCCGTTGTTGTGTAGGCATTTGTAGGCGTGAGTGAGGATTTTGAAAGTGACTCTTTTCTCCACGGGGAGTCAGTGGAGACTTCGTAGGTGTAGACTACTTAGTCTATTTTAACATGCATGTTCTTTCACACATATACATTTTCTACACCAATCTACACTACCAGCCCACACCCACACTTCACATACAGCATTTTATACAGAAGATCGCCGGCAAAGAACCCTATTGTAGGTGCCAGTTGGGCATTGCAACGCCGGCCCAATGAGGAGCATGCCATATGATGAAGCATGACATACTTCTGGGTGTGTGAGGGCTCTCGCTCCTGAGGGATCAGACCCCCCGTCTGATTCCTCACTGCATAAGTGTACCTATTTTGTCAAACTACATCTGTTCTTAAAAAAAAAAGAATCTGCGACGTGACATCTTGTATAGTTAGTAGCACATATGCTGGACCCATAAGCGCTCCTGGTCCCCTCTTTTTGGATATAGCTAATCATATAGCACCAAGAAACAAGCATTAGTTATGTTATGTTATTTGGATTTAATATAGCGCACGACTCACCCATGGGTATCTTGGCGCTGAGCCAGTTTAGCAGGTATCCTGAGGGAGATGAGATTGGGAATTAGAATAGGTGGGCTTTCAGCAATTTCCTAAATTTGCAGTAGTTAGCACAAGTGTGTAAATGTATCGGAAGCTTGTTCCAATAAAAGTGGGCAAGGTAAGAAAAAGCTCTACCCCCACATCTCATTAGGCGAGTGTGGGGGACAAACAGCAGGGCCTTATCACATGATCGTAATCTTCTGCTGGGTGTGTATGGTTTGATTTTTAATTGCAGATATCTGGGTCCTTTGCCTTGTAATGCGTTATAAATAATAGCACAGAGCTTAAAAATGCACCTTTTTTCACTGACAGCCAGTGCAGCTCCTTTAACATTGGAGCAGAGGAGGTGCTGGAGGCCGAAAATTAGTCTGGCTGCCGTGTTTTGAAATGCCTGTAATTTGGCTACCAGTGTATCATTAGCTGCTGCCAAGAGAGCATTGCCATAGTCTAATCTTCTCACTACTAGGGCTTGGACTAATGTTCTTCTGACGTAGAATGTAGGAAGATACGGAAATATTCTGCGCAGAAGACGCATAGTCCGGAAGTGGTCAGAATGTGATCTTTCATCGTAAGACCCTGATCAATTTTCATACCGAGATTCTTAACAGATTGTTTAGGGATAGGAGTAGGTCCCAATTGGGAAGGCCACCATTCATCTGTCCTGACAGAGGAGGCCTTGCCGAATAGCATGATGTCCGTCTTGTCTGCATTTAGTTGGAGATGATTGTCATTCATCCAGTTGGAGATGGCTAGCATACCCTAAGCAAAAAGCTTTTTAGTCGCGGCTAGATCTAACTCGAATGTAAACATCAGCTGAGTATCATCCGCATAGGAGATTATCGCAGAGCCAAAAGGCTGTACGATCTTAGCAAGGGGGGACACATAGATATTAAACGGAGTGGGGCTCAAACAAGAGCCCTGTGGGACACCCCTGTCTAGTCGCATTTTGTGAGAGGTTTTTGGGCCAAGGAAGACAGTTTGATATCTGTCTTGCAGAAAATGGCGGAGCCACATAAGGGCAAGGCCTTTTATTCCAATCTCTCACAGCCTCTCAATCATCCTGACATGACAGATTATGTTGAATGCCGCTGAGAGGTCTAATAGCACGAGCATGGCCAAGTTGCCTGCATCAAGTGTGAGTCGCAGAGAATCAATCTGCCAGAAGTGCCATTTCCGTGCTGTGGCCTGATCGAAAGCCAAATTGCGAGGAGTACAGGATTTGATTTGAATCCAGGTAGGCTGTTCATTGTTTATCTATTAAACCTTCAAGCAGTTTGCCCAAAAGAGGGAGAAGCGATATGAGGCGGTAGTTTGCCAGCACCTTTTGATCCAGGGTGGGTTATTTCAGAATGCTCTATTACTTACCGGTAATCTTCATTACTCCGTGTCCCTTATGTCCTCGTCCCATTCATTACAAAGTGGCGTATGAATGGGACGAGGACATAAGGGACCTGGGGGTAATGCTCTATTACTTACCGGTAATCTTCATTACTCCGGGTCCCGTTGTCCTCATCCCATTTATACGCCACTTTGTAATGAATGGGACGAGGACATAAGGGACCTGGGGGTAATAGGTAGTATAAGTGCAGCCTTCTATTCAAAAGGGATGGTGCCAGTTTCTACCGAGGAATTGAACATCTCTAAAAATAGCCAGGGCAAGACAGTTGGATAGCGATGCCCCTACTTTAGGGGGACAAATGTCCATGGGAGAGCCTGATTTGACAGTAGGCAGTAGTCAGTGCTCTACTTCCTCCGAGGTAGAGGGTTCAAATCTGTCTAAAGAATAAGTACTAAATATTATCAGATCCTCTTCACTGCTAATATTGCTAGCTATAGTGGGAAGTGAGGTATTTCATTTTAGATATATATGGGAGATTTTCCCCTGCAAGAAATTAGCCAGTGAGTCACAGAGTTCTTGGGACCCTATAGAGAGTTGTGCATATGTCTGGAGAAAAGTGAAATCTTGCACAGTTTTAAAAACCATTTGTGGAGAGTTATCTGCCTGTTCCATTTGCTTGGTGATAAAAATGTGTCTCGAAGATTTGATATTTAGATGATATAGAGATAATGCTTGTTTGTAAAGGTCCCTAGCATGAGGCTGTTTGGATCTGCGCCACCGTCTCTCTAAATTCTTGCATCCCGATTTGTCCTGTTTTAAATCAGGGGTAAACCAAGGCGCTGATGGCCTCCGTTTGGAGGAGCAGCATTTTTTGAAGGGTACCGTAGAGTCCAGAGCTTCAGTTAAGACAGAGTTAAACATGAGCAGCATGTTATTAACCTCCGAACATTTGTCTGGCAAGCTGAAGTGAAATGATTCATTAAAAGCTTCAGGAGAGAGAAGCTGCCAGGTCATACTCAGATTCTTAGCCTTATTGCTGATTCCCTTCGTACTGGATAATTGAGATGACTGAGCATAAATGGGAATTAAAAATTGGTCAGTCCAGGTTAGAGGCATAGGAGCCTCACATATGATGTGTTCGGAATGGGTGAATAATAGACCCAGAGAGTGACCTGCTATATGAGTGGGGCCGCTAATGCGCTGAGGCAGACCACGCATTTCCAGGTCTGCTCTTAACTTCGCCATTTCTGTATTGGTTAACCCTGGGTGGTAAAATCCGCTCCGCTTGCGGAGTTTGCGGATTTTTGGCAACTCCGCGTTCCGCGTAGAAAGCGGAGTTACCGAAAACTCCACGATCCGCGGCATAGCGGAGTTTTTCCCTTGTTCGCGCTTTCAAAATGCGTTTTCGCACGCGCGGTAGCGACTTACCGGGATCCCTGCGTTCGCCGACGAGTTTTCCTATCCGTTCGTGTGTGCCACGAGATTTTGGTAGCCGGCCGCGCGATCCCGCGAGAGTGTGCGATCGCGAACACGTCATTCGGACGCGCCATCAGACATCCGCGTTCGCGAACAGGAAATACGCATCGCGAACGGACGGGACAAGTGAAAAACAAGATGGCCGCACCCATTGGCGACCGCATGGGCAAGTTCGCGAGATATTTCCCCCCGAGCATGCAAATAGCGTCCCGAACACGCAATACACGTTCCCGAACAGGAAAAACGCATCGCGAACGGGCGGAACAAGCAACTCCGCGTGGTCGCGGAATTCTGCGTAGCTCGCAGAGTTTTTTTACCACTTCGCAGAACTCAGCGTAGTGCGACTACGCGAACTCTGCCCAGGCTTAGTATTGGTGAGGTCTTCCCCATGGTAATTAAAATCGCCCAAGAGAACAGAACTTTTAGTAGCTAAAACATGGGGGGAAATTTCTTTCACCAGTCGTTGGCTGAAGCCGTCTTTAGATCCAGGGGGACTGTAAATCAAGGCTACTTTCCAACTGTTCGTGGCTGACAGATTTTTCTTAAAAATGCCTAGTTCCACGGAATCTGTGTTAGTGGTCGCAATCCATGTCGCATTAAGAACGTTTTTAAAGATTATTGCAATGCCACCTCCTGTTTCCGAACTTCTATCTAGCTTGATTAAGTTATAGTTATCAGGAATGGCTAACAAATGGCTGGGAGATTTGAGGCATTTAGACAAGTTTCAGTCAGAAAACAAATGTCAGGTGACTGTGTGGTAATTAAATCCCATATTTCAGTCTCGTGTTTAGCTAGCAACCTAACATTGCAGAGAAAGCTTTTTATCTCTTTCTTAATAGGATTAAGGCCCGGGTCCATGCAGACTGGACTGCCTAACTCCAAAGAGTTGTAAAATTGGCATTTGCGACAGGCCATCCGGCCTTCTAGGATACACGGAAAGCCAATCCATTCGGTTTTAATGTGACAACACATATAAACAAACACATTCACATACGCTATTTACAAGCGTTGAATGTCCAATGTTTTATCACATAAAATCCTGCCCTCTTAGCTTTCCCAATGCTGTAGGGAAAAGTAGCAAAAGATTGCTATCGCAAAGAATGAACATATGACATAAAGACTTGAATTGACAAATAGAGTGTTGATCGAGCGTACTTTTCAGATGTAAGGCATTCCATCATGCATTCCAATGGAAGCACTTTTTGGAAGGAGGACTAGTACAAAAAATAACCAATAGCGTAAGGTGAGAGAGTAATACTCTTCTGGGTGGAGCCAAAGCCCACTCTATGTATATTTAAAAAAATTGGTAACAAATATGTCATACAGACAGCTGCGCTGCCACAAAAGGGACAGGGCATGTCTGATCCTGAACTGGCAACTAGTTTGTAGTGACAGAGATAGTGAGCTAAAGATAGGGTTGAAGTACCACTTCGTTCCAGCTGGCCACTTGTGTTTGCGGACAAGAACTAGCCCACTGCAGGTGTCGCACAGCATGAAGCCAACATTGATAGAAATATCGTGGCTGTGCATTTTTCTCAGCTGGATGCTAGAGCTGATTGGCACATGTGAGTAGTGTACAAAATCCTAAAATGCCCCTCCCCCCCTACATTTTACAATGTTTCCGTTCCTCCTGGATAGGTTCATTATTTAGTAGTATCATAGTACATCCCAAACAAAAAGAACGTATTGATTGCAAATTAGCCAAAAACATCCAATATGCTCTTTGCCAGTTTTTCAGCTGAAATTACGAAAGGATACCAGAGCCGTGACAAATAGATCGCAACAGCTGGGTGGACAAACCACACTGTTTTGTAAAACTCGCTTTCTTCAATAGTTATGTTTTGTGCTTTAATTTCATCTATTGGATTTTGATGTCAATTCATATGACATCAGAAGGGATGGAGGTGGGCTGGTCAGAGGTGCAGCCTCGGGTAGCTTTTCAAGATGAGATTTCAACATATGTTGATATAGGTTTATATGCATCCTGGTAATTCATTATTTCCTTTAATTGAGTAAGCCTAGGTGCTGGTCATTTCTATTTGAGTGTAATGGAAAGACCACTACCACCTTCAATCAATGGAACTGTCTCATTTGTTGCTCATTTTGTGGTTACCACAAGGTGCATTTTAGCTTGTCATTTTTTGCCCTATATTCGGGTTAACTTCGAGATAACATTTAAACATTTAGTGAAAACGTTTCTATTTACTTAGTCTAACATCATTAACAGTCCCATCATCATGGATAATACAATGCCTTCTGTCAGATAATTTATGGAGAGGGTTATTATACCCATTTTGAAGTCATCCAGTGGAAGGCCTCTTTAAAAAAGATTCAGATAAAATGACCTACTGTGTCAACAAGTAGCCCTATGGTAACATGGAAAACATTTTCAATGTTTGCTCTTTATTGCGGGTGATCATGCTATGAGCATACAAAGAGAACCGCATAAACTCACCAGCAACACTAAGGTTTGTCCACTCAAATGGCTGTATTCTGGTAAACTACTGCAAAATAGTGAAATGTCACGTACTGCGATGCACAACACGTTCTAGCTGTATCCAAGTGTATGTGACATATTGCCCCGGTTACTTACCGGTAATCTTCATTACTCCGAGTATAGTCTTCCTCGCCACATGACTAACGAAGTGAGCTTCAGCTCCACACCAGAACCCTCCAAAGCAAAAAGTTAGCCTCCCATGCCTCCCATCCCTTCCCGATATGGCCGACCCATTTCACCCTTGACCTCTATAAGAGGCGGGCCGGCCCAACCCTTCAGCCTGAAACTACCAAGCATAAACATGAAGCCGATAGCCAGACAGGGAGGGAGGGATGGGAACTCATGTGGCGAGGAAGACTATACTCGGAGTAATGAAGATTACCGGTAAGTAACCGGGGCATTACCTCCTCGTAAGTCTTCCTCGCCACATGACTAATGAAGTGAGCATATACCCAAGCCAAGAGGCTTCATCATACACAAGAAAATACACCAACAAGGAGGATCTGCCTTTATTCAGTGTACAAAAAAAACAAGATAAAACACGGCCCAACAAGGGGGCCAATCAAGGGACGGCAGACCCAGCACCCAGAACAGCCCCCGCAAAATCCCCAGGAGGGGAACCACCCAGGACCACCTGGTAGTGCTCCATGAACATGTGAGGAAATGACCAAGTCGCCGCCCGGCAGATTTCCTCAGTGGACACACCCTTAAAAGAGGCCCACGACACTGAGACGCTCCGAGTGGAACGACCCTGTACATCCCCTGGGAGCTCAGAACCCTGGGACTCGTAGGCAAGCAGGATAGCCTGCTTAAGCCACCGACTCAAGGTGGAGTCAGAGGGCTTGTGACCAGAACGAACCGGATCAAAGGTCACGAACAAACTGTCACACTGACAAAAAGTGGACGTGCGGCCCAGGTAAACTTCCACCGCACGCCGGGCATCCAGCAAGGACAGAGAGGCATCCGCCTCAGGAGGAAAAGAAGGTAGGGACACCTCACGAGAGCGGTTCACAAGAGAGGGGACCTTGGGCAGAAAACGAGGGTCATGATGCAGGACCAGACGGTCCGGTAGAACCCGCAAGAACGGAGGAGACCGAAGAAAAGACCCCAGCTCGCCCATCCAGCCAGCAGAGACAATGGCCACCAAGAAAACCACCTTGAAGGTGAGGATTTTAAGATCCACCGAGTGCAGGGGCTCAAAGGGGGCCCCCTGGAGGGCCCGCAACACCAAAGGCAGATCCCAAGGGGGAGCCAGGCAAATAGCCCAAGGCCGCTGCAGGAAACAGCTCCGCAGCAAGCGAGCAACCAAGGAATCCAGCCCATCCAGGCCTGGACTGCAGAAAACCCGTAGGGCAGCCCTCTGCACCCTCAGAGTGGAGGGTGCCAAACCCAGGGAAAAACCTTCAGCCAGGAAATCCAGGACGCTCATGGGGCCCACTGATACAGGGTCAGAACCCTGCAGTCTGTACCAACGGGAAAAAGAGGACCAGTGGCGGGAATAGGACAGCAAGGTGGAAGACCTCCGAGAACCCTGCAGCAAGTCCACCACCCCCGAAGAACACCCCTGAGCCAACAAGGTCACCCACTCAAGAGCCAAGCCTGAAGATGGAGCCGGCGTAACATCGGCCCGGGGAGCGGAGGGCCCCGCAACGGGAATGGGAGATCCGGAATCGGCCAACAGTCCCGAACCGCCAGCTTGCACAGGAGAGGATACCAGGGTCGGCGAACCCAACCGGGAACCACCAAGATCACCAAGGCCTTGTCCAGACGGATCTTGCAGAGGACCCGAGGAATCAAGGGAAAAGGGGGGGAAAGGCATACAGTAGACCCCGAGGCCAAGGGAACAAGAGAGCATCCACCAGCCAAACCCCCGGACACGGATGGCGAGCGCAGAAGCAGGGAAGGAGAGCATTGCCCTCGTCCGCGAACAGGTCCACTTGGGGAAGGCCAAACCGGTCCACCAGGTGCCGAAAAACCAATGGCGTCAGGGAGAGGGCAGACATAGGAGGGAACACCCGACTCAGATGGTCCGCCACCACATTCTCCGACCCCGGGAGATACACCGCCCTGAGAGACAGGACCGTGGCCTCCGCCCAGGAAATCAGCTCCCGGGTCAGCAACCAGAGGGAGCGCACCTGGCAACCACCCTGATGGTTGATGTAACCCCTCACCACCTGGTTGTCCGTCCGAACCAAGACGTGCAGACCCTGGAGAGAGGGAGCAAACTCCCGGCAGGCCAGCAGGACGGCCTTCAACTGGCGGAAGTTGGAGGATCACCGCGACTGAAGACGGTCCCAACGACCCTGAACCGACCAAGACCCCAAGGTTGCCCCCCAGCCGAGGTGACAGGCATCGGTCGTGACCACCCGGGACGGGGAGACCAGGAATGGAAGACCCTCGGAGAGGTGGGACTCCACCAACCACCAGCCCAGGTCGGACCGAATCTGTGGGGACACCAGGACCATGATCTCGTAGACCCCCGAGCAGGGATCCCAGAGAGACAGAAGGTGATTGACCAGCGGGTACAGGTGGAGGTGAGCCCAGGGGAGAACATTGATGGTGGCCGACATTAACCCCTGAACCCGCAACCACAGACGCACAGGAGTGAAATCCTGACCCAGAAGAGCCCCCAGATCCCGCCACAAGATGTCCGGGCATTCCCGGGGTAAGAACACCCTCCCCTGGAGCATGTCCAACCGACCCCCAATGAAGACCAAGTCCTGGGTGGGCGACAGGTGGGACTTCGTCAGGTTGATCAGGAAGCCGTGGGCGGAGAGAACCTCGCAGACCCTCCTGACATGCAGCCTCCCCTTGGAAAAAGAAGAGGCAGAAATTAGCCAGTCATCCAGGTACGGAAACACTCTGATCCCTTCCCGGTGAAGAATACCCACCAAGGGGGCCAGGATCTTGGTGAACACCCTCGGGCAGATGATAAACCAAAAGGAAGTACCTGGAACTGGTAGTGGCTGTCCCCCACGCAGAACCGGAGGAAACGCTGAGAGGCTGGATGGACGGGCACATGGAGGTATGCATCCAGCAGGTCCAGAGAAGCGATGACCTCCCCCTGGACCAGAAGCGGCAGAATCTCCTGCAGAGAAAGCATCTTGAACTTAGTGTGGGGAATGAAAGAATTCACCCGTTTCAAGTCCAAGACCGGCTGAAAATCCCCAGACACCTTCCTTACCAGGAACAGGATGGAATAGATGCCACATCCCCTCTGCGATGGCGGCACAGGCCGGATGGCCTCCTTGCCGAGTAGATCCTGGATGCCGGCCAGCAAGGCCACCCGTTTGGCCAGAGAGGAAGGTAGCGGGGTAGCGAGGAAAGCGTCGAGGAGGGGAGCTGAAGGTGATGGACAGACCTTCTCTCACGATCCGTAGAGCCCAAAGATCCAAAACAGAGCATTCCCACGCCGAGATGAAGTGGCGAAGGCGTCCGCCCACCGGGACACCACCGGGCGACTACAGAAGATAGCCAGGATTTGGGAGTGGAGGTGGAAGCAGCAGGCTGAGCCCGGGATTTGGAGAAGAAAGGGGTGCCCCGGCCGCGAACCCTACCTCGAAAGGGCCCACTGCCCCTAGCCGTAGACGAGGTGGAAAACGCCCTCTTCGGACCAGAGAAGCGGCCCTTGAAAGACCTAATGGGAGCCAGCAGCTTCCGGTCCTCAGCCGACTTCTTAACCATATCCTCCAAAGGTGACCCGAACAGTCTCGTCCCCGAGAAGGGGATCTTCATTAGCAACGCCTTCTGGGCAGCCTCCGCCTTCCAGTGGCGCAACCAGATTTGACGCCGGGCCTGAATAGCGGCGCCACCAGTCGCGGCAGCGGCACCCAAAGTGTCGAATGAAATGTCCGACAGCAGTCGAGTCTGCTGCTCCATCAGAGCCAGAGTTGGAACCACATCAACCCCCTGGTCCAGCAGCTCCGCCAAGGATTGAAAATCTTTCAACAAGGACTGTACTGTGTACAACAGGTAGGCCGAGGCCCGGATGGAAAAATTGGCTGCCGAGTGGGCACGCTTGGCAGCGGCCTCCACCCGCCTGTTAACCGGGTCAGAAGGTGAGGCGTCCTCGGAAATGATGGAGCCCTGTGAGGCCAGCCCCGCCATAAGAGAGTCCACCTTCACTGATGGAGGGAAATCCTTGGCAAAGTCCTGTATGGTGTAACATTTGGCCAGGTACCTTGGGAAGGCTTGTTTATCCACCTCCAGCCATTCACCCTCGATCACCTTCTTAACGGAGGAATGAAGAGGAAGTGACTCGGGCTCCTTGCGCTGGTACCGCAAGAAGAAGTCCTCTGAGAGCTCCTCCGCCGCTGGAGCCGGAAAAGCCAAGTTCTCCTTGATGTGCTGGAGCACATCACGCAGTTCCTGACCCTGGACATAGCGCCCCCGTAGGTCCTCCTCCTCCCCCTCCGCATCAGACACCGGAGGGGGGTCCATGCGAGTACGTTTTGGGGAAGAAGGACCCTGCCCCCCATCGCGCTGAGCCAAGGCAGCCGACACCGCAGCTTGGATCATCTCCTGGATGGACTGGAAGGACAGAGCCTCAGCAGGAGCCTGGGAGCCGGAACCAGCCCCCACCGCGGCATCCCCCTGCTCCATGGTCACAAAAAGCAGAACACAGGCACAAAAGACAGCACAACACGGGGAACAGCAAAGACAGAATGCCCCCACCGAGTCGGCATCGGAATAAATAGCCCGAACCGGGCGAAAAACCACAGCTGATGCAGCCCAGCGGGACCGGCAGCACCTGGTCGCACGGTAAGCCGCGCCCGACCCCGCCCCCGGAGGATGGGTCAGACCCCGAGGCCAATCGACCCACGAGCACCCGTACTGCGAGGACTCCCGCCGGGGAGGCCAGAGGAGCGCACTCCGCGGCGGGCGCCAGCCGTGACCGAGGACCCGACTACGTCCAAGCCGGTAAGCGTCAGGAGAAACAGACGCGAAGCACCGCAGCCATCCCCGCTCTTCCCTCGAGGGGCTGGTGGGCGGCACGGAACAAAGCGAGGCTGGAAAAAATAGCCCGAACCGGGCCTCCAGGGTGCCAAGCAAACGAGTGGGGGCGCGGTCATGAGCACAGATCGCCGGCCCCCACCCTGCCAGACCAAGTCCCGGCTGTCGCCGGGACGCTTCCCCCCAGCGCAAAAAAACGGAGACTCGGGGAGAAGCCGCCCCCAGACCCAGCGCAGAGACCAAGCTGACACGGGGAAATGACAAAAGGGGGCCGTACAACAAGCCCCGGGCCACCCCGGACGCCCCCCGTAGACCCGTGGCTTGCTAAGGCAGAGCCAAAAAAACAGGCTGAAGGGTTGGGCCGGCCCGCCTCTTATAGAGGTCAAGGGTGAAATGGGTCGGCCATATTGGGAAGGGATGGGAGGCTAACTTTTTGCTTTGGAGGGTTCTGGTATGGAGCTGAAGCTCACTTCGTTAGTCATGTGGCGAGGAAGACTTACGAGGAGGTAATGCAGCTTTATACATATATACATGACTCTTTCAGTCTCCTATTCTGTCCCCGATGCCATTCCTCAATGCGCCCTTGTTTTACTTGTGTGACTTTATAACCACTTAATGCTGTATTGTTCAACTATGACTCTTATCAATCCCCTCATGTACCTCTTGTAAAAGTTATCACATAACATTTAAAGCGCTCTGATACCTTCGGGTCTAGCTAACTCTATATAAAACTCAAAATAATAATAACAAGTGTAGGCAGGGTGACACTCTCTGACAGATAAACACATTTGAGAGAAATGTGTTGGCTCTTTAGTGAAGTTGAATTTTTGAAAATAATTATTTCTTTTGAATATTTATTATTTTTTTGAGATTTTATGTAGTGCGGGCCAGACCCAATGAATAACAGAGCACTTTTACACAGAACAAACAGATGGTATACAATTACCTGTCATTTGAACAGGTGAAAACATATATAGACTATACCAAGCCGCAAAACATATGTCAGAATGTGAGCACTAACATTCTAAAAGTTCAAAAAAGAATGTAAATAGAGTTGCAGTATATAGTATTATATAAAGCTTAATTTGGAAGCATTGGATGTCAAAGGTCGACGTTTCTTGGAGGGAACTCCAGTCCCACATCTTCTGGGTGTACAGTTATGTTCCTTGTCTGGTGAAATGTTTTAATGAATGACTCTAGGACATGGTAGCAGAGTTGGTAACTTGCCTCAATATCAGGACTACCCTGGTCCTGACTTTTCAGGGAACATCACATTGCAGTGTATGAACTGTATGATTATATTAACATTTACATTTGTACTGCAATGAGGGAAAGTAAAATGCTCAAAGGCGAAGTGTACAAGGGGGAAGCACAATTATATTTTGACTCACTGTACCATAGATATTCCCTTTGCCTCAGTCTTCCACGAAACAGCAAATGGATGGTTTCTCTCTTTTTTGTGAAGCTATATGAAACCTTTTCAGTCTTTATTGGGGGTAAAAATGTCATTCAGGTATAAAATGCAGAAAAACAACAGTGTATATTGTGGAATATTTTACTTAATAATACTTAGAGCGTAGGGTGCTGCTCAAAATTGCAAGGAACGGCTCTCAGAGGTAACTTTGTGACATTTCAATTATCTTTCCTTTTATGTCTAAAAACGACATTATTCTCTAGGTGGCCTTCATGGCTTCCATGGCAACGCACTTTACAAACCTCAACAGCGGCATCATCTTCAGCAGCGTGGAGACCAATATCGGAAACTTCTTTGATGTAATGACGGGAAGATTCTCTGCGCCAGTGACAGGCAAGTGCCTTTTTTCATAGTCATTATCAGGATGTATAAAAAACCGTGCCTTTTCATGACAAGAAATGGACCATTTAGTGAACATGAACAGTAAATGATGCCATTGGAAATTGAATTATCACTGTGGAAACAGGTTTAGTCAGAAGACAATTTGGCACAATTTAATCCAAAATCCCACTGTTTTGCTTACCTGGAAAAAAGTGATCTATTTGTGCTGCTCTATGCCTCTTATTGAGGGATTTTATTTATTGTGTATGATGTGGGTGCACTGGTTTCTGCATCCCCAAGCATGTTTCCCATTCTTAGTCAACGGCTGTTTTGACGACACATCCTCCAAGAATGAGTTTTCCAAGTGCCCTGTCTTGAAAAATGAATTTTGCTAGGAGGAAGGTGGAAAACCTCTTACAAGTCACTCCCACTTACCATCCGTTTATTTGGTTATTTAGCATCCATAACGTTTGGAACAGGAATGTATAAAAAGCATTTCCATGTCTCACTGTCATTTCTGCCCAGCACTCCCCATCTCTCTACCAGTCTGATGTGGGCCTTGTTGTGTAGTGATTTCCCTTTTGGGCCCACCTTGGTTCTTCCTTAGTTTAGCGTATTAGATGTTTTAGGCTGCTTCTGCTACCATAGCCACACATATCACCTTTGTTTTTGTGACATCATTTTAGAAATACGCTGTACATGTTCTTTTGTTATTCAGTGACTCTTCTTGGGATTTCGTCTGCACATTTCGCAAAAGGACATTTAGAATACATAGCAACCTGTTGTACTGTTTTCTGCTCTGTCAGCAACAACTCCTAATGTTTTAGACATAACACTGTAATCCAGCTGCAGCTTTATAACACACTAGTTTTATCATATAAACTATGTTTTGTCCCTTTGTGGGCAGAGAGCAGAATTCTGGCAAAGGGACTTGTCCTGAAACGAACACACATCAGGTATGGGTCCATTGCTAATCCCAGAGATCACTAATATATCCCTTTACTTACACTGTAAGAATAGGCCTAGACAGATAGATAATTTGCCATGGTTGGGTTGTTCATTGTATACAGTCTGCTAGTAATGTTGATTTCTTTGCTTAGTTGTATTTGTCTACTAATTGCAGCACATCTGATTCATAATAGACTATGATAGTTTCAATAAATGTATTGTAAACTTCCACCGTGTCTTTCCCTTGTTTACTAAGGGCATCCATGAGTGACAGACGAAAGGTGATGATCTGTTTCCATGATTCCCTAGGGGACTGAAGGTTCATGTTCTAGGTTTGCCAAAATCACCTGCTACTCTGGGAAGGTTAAGAGGTCAGGTGAGGAACCAGGTTCTAGCCCGGATTTGGGTTGCCAGGCACTGACGTGGTAGAGAGACACAGTCCCTACATTCTGACGTCCTGACATCCCAAGGCACAGTTCTGCTTACCAGCAGAATTCCTGTGACAGTTGTGTCCCCTGTGGTGTGAGCGTTAGTGTGCCCTAGGGGTGAAGGTATATGGGTACACTCTATTTTCTAAATCTGTTGTGGTCTCCTTTTGTGGTGTGTTTTCACTGATTTACTGTTTGAAGTGTTGCACAAATACTTTACACATTGTCTCTGCGCTAATCCTGACTGCTCTATACCAAACTACCAAGGGGGTGAGCACAGGTTGATTTAGGGTTGCCTGTGCCTTACCCTGACATGGATTGTGGTTGCTGATGACCAGGGATCACACCCCAGTCAACCAGCAACCCAATGTCTTACACATCTGGACAGATGCTCAGGGGCTTTTGTCCTTACATGAATGCTCATTTTATCACTAGTGATTCTGTTGCAACTTTAACGTCTCATGTGGATTTTTGTTTACTTAAGGTGTACCCTCATGCTCAGAAATGATTTAAAATTCCTAGTGCTCAGAAATGCTTGAGAATTGGACCTATGTTTGTATTTACAAACACTTTCAATGATCTCGAGTGAAATGAAAAAATGAATGAAATGTCATTTATGAGGCACCTTCAGTGTACTCCACTTGGAAACATGGCACTGATGATCAAGATGAGGAGCAGCAACAGAGGATTAAGCGGAGAACAAAGCTGACAAGATCCAGGTTATTGAAGATATGTGGGAGGCTATATGATTAGTGGTAGCTGTAAGATTAGGTGGAAGATTATTCCAGTATTCAATCTTTAGACCGGTAATGATTCTTTCAAGTGTCCTAGATTAGAGAAAGTGAAGCACAACCATGACATTTGCAGAGGCCAGTCTCAGAGCACAAGCAAGATAACAGCATTTAAAGTATCAGAAGCATGGATTAGACCCAGATAGGTCATTGTGGCACATGCACAGTTCTTTAAACATTAAAAGCATGTGCACCAGGAGCCAAGGGAGACTGTACATATGAGCTTTGAGAGGCAGACCAAGCACAGCGCGAGCTGCCAGATTTTAAATCACTTGCATCTGATGGATCACCTACTTGTCATGTCCCAAGTAAATGGCATAGTCGCAATGAAGATGAGAATATGGTAAAGCTTTCTGATAGTTTTGTGACCTGTCACGGACCTGTCCATGGTCCGGACATGTCAGGGTGAAATTATCCACAGAATCCTAATAATATAATTGTTAGACATGTCAGCCTTAGGGTGGTCTCCCTTAAACTTCTTGCCTTGCTTCCTCCATTTTGGTGAAACCAGTTTTGTTGGCCTTAAGACTCTGGGCACCTTACCACTTCTAACCAGGGCTAAAGTGCTTGTTACCTCTCCCTAAAACATTTTATTTTGGCTTTTACCAAATAAGCATATTTAATGTATTTGTAAGTCCCTAGTAAAGTGGTACTACATGTACCCAGGGCCTATAAATTAAATGCTACTAGTGGGTGTGCAGCACTGATTGTGCCACACACTTAAGTAACCCTTCACGATCGTAAACGGGCCTGTTCACACCTGAACAGCACCGCTCACACTGAAATTCAGCGCGAGCTGCTGTCAGCCCGTCTCTTCACACAGAAAGCATCAATCGCCAGCGGAGGACCGCCACTGGGAACCTCCAGGCTGCCGTCCGCAACACCGGGCCTGCTCTACGCACCACGCTGATCACCTCCCGCAATGCTCTCTTTGCGCCCTGCGACCCTCTCCAACGCAAATGGGACTCGTGGCACAAAACTTGAGAAGGTAAAACTTTAGCAGGACTACTCTGGGACTGTATCCAACCTGCGCTCCATCGCAGTCAGCCTGAACTTTTGACTTTGACCTGGCCCAGTGAGACCAGATAGCAGCGGTTGGGGCTTTCTGCTTTTAGGCGCTATTTTACAGTTTATCCTTTACAAATTTAGAACTTTGGTTCTACTGATTGAACTTTTGTTGTTTTGATCTTGTTTCATTTATTAAATTAAGCTCTATTTTTCTAGCCTGGTGTGGAATCTTTCTGTGTGGTGTTTTTACTGTCCTACTGTTTGAAGTGTTGCAAAAATACCTTACACATTGCCTCTAAGTTAAGTTTGACTGCTCTGTGCCAAGCTACCAGGGGGTTGAGCACAGGTTAATTTGAGGCTTGCTTTTACCTTAACTTGACTAGGAATGTGGTTGATGCTTGTCAAGGGATCACGCCCTAGTCAACCAGTAACCCAATTTCTAACATTGGCAATGAGCGGCGCAGTTAGGACTTGTGTTTGTTCAGTGCCATACAGTGATTTGGAGAACACTACCATCCCATATCTAAGTCCAATTTGCCTTTAAAATTCTCCTTGATTGGCCTTTTTGTTTATTCTAAATTCATTCATACTCTACCTGACTGTCTGTGTCTGTGGCCCCACCTGCAAGGATAGAACTTGAGTTTGCCAACCTGGAGAGCTACACTGTGGTTGAGCTCAGGGAGTTTTTCAAGGAGGAGAGGAGGCTGCCTGCCAAAAGGAGCACCAGGAAGGCAGCACTCCAAAAGGCCTTGAGGGCATAGGCAGAGGCTCATCAGTCACCAACACATGATGAGGAGGGAGAGGATGATGAGGAAGGATAAGAGCAGGACCAGCAGGAGGACCTTGAAATGCAGCCTCCTGAGAAGGGGGTAGCCTACTCCCAGGAATGGAAATCCCTCTTTGTGCAGCATGTCTTACAGGGGCCTGACCCCAGAGGAGCTGGAGGACAGGAGGAAGAGAGAAAACTCAAATTAGAGCTGGCCAAATTACAGCTGTAGAAGAAGTAAAAGAAACTGCCCTTGGCTGAAGCTAACAGGGCCTTAGCTGAAAAGCTACTGTTGGAGCATGCAAAGAGCATTAGGGAGCTGGAGCTAAATGCAAGGGAAACTATCGGATCCAACAGTGATGGTGGCAGCGTACTAAAGGGTGTGCTGGAGAGGTGAGAGTCCGCATACCCCAGAAGCTGCTGTCTAACTACGTGATGGGAGGTGATATAGATAAGTGTATTGCTGACTATGAAATTGCACTCAGGGTATATAAGGTCCCAGAGGCGTACTGGAGGGTAGCCTGTGAAAATATATGCCCACGGTGGGCAGGGACACACTCCTGACACTAGAGGTGGAGGATCAGACCAGGTTTGCCCCTATGAAGGGAATCCTCATTGCTAAGTTTGGGCTGACCTCAGAAGTACAGCAAAAGACACACAATTGATGGACGGAATGCAGAACAAATCAAAACATTCACCCCCAGTCAAAAGATCTGGGTTAAATCCATCATTCTTTTGCTCACCATGCCACCCCAGTTTAGACCTGGCCATATGCAAATCAGTCTTCACCCTGTGCCTCATGGGAACAGTCCAAAGCGATACCAAAGGGGATGATGGACGGAGCGCTTGAGGAAATCAAACACTCACCCCCAGTCAACTGATCTGGGTTTAATCCATCATCATTCTTTAGCTCACTCCACCACCCCTGTTCAGACATGGCCATATGCAAATCAGTCTGACCCTGTGCCTCATGGGAACAGTCCAGCCCGAACTGCCAAGCCATGTCTTCCTGGACCGGAAACAAGCATCCTGGGACCGGTTTCTGGCTATTCAGCCGTCATCAGCCAGGCTATCTTGAATCCAGTGGCAAAGTGAGCAAGGGACCCACGTCTGGGCATACCCTGCCAACTTAGGGCAAACAAAGCGATACCAAAGGGGAAGATGGACGGAGCGCTTGAGGAAATCAAACACTCACCCCCGTGCTCTCCATGCCACTGGAATCAAGCTATCCTGGCTGAAGAGGGGTGAAACCCCGAAACCGGTCCTAGGATGCTTGTTTCCAGTCCAGGGAGGACCTGGCTTGGCAGTTCGGGCTGGACTGTTCCCATGAGGCACAGGGTCAAGACTGATTTGCATATGGCTGGGTTCAAACTGGAATGGCATAGTGAGCAAAAAACGATGGATTTAGGCCCAGATCTCTGTACTGGGGTGAATGTATGACATTGTTCTGCATTCTGTCCATCAACTGTTGTTTTTGCATTTGTCACCCCGAGTGGGACGGGTATGCCCAGACGTGGGTCCCGTGCTCTCCATGCCACTGGAATCAAGCTATCCTGGCTGAAGAGGGGTGAAACCCCGAAACCGGTCCTAGGATGCTTGTTTCCAGTCCAGGGAGGACCTGGCTTGGCAGTTCGGGCTGGACTGTTCCCATGAGGCACAGGGTCAAGACTGATTTGCATATGGCTGGGTTCAAACTGGAATGGCATGGTGAGCAAAAAAACGATGGATTTAGGCCCAGATCTCTGTACTGGGGTGAATGTATGACATTGTTCTGCATTCTGTCCATCAACTGTTGTTTTTGCATTTGTCACCCCGAGTGGGACGGGTATGCCCAGACGTGGGTCCTGTGCTCTCCATGCCACTGGAATCAAGCTATCCTGGCTGAAGAGGGTGAAACCCGAAACCGGTCCTAGGATGCTTGTTTCCAGTCCAGGGAGGACCTGGCTTGGCAGTTCGGGCTGGACTGTTCCCATGAGGCACAGGGTCAAGACTGATTTGCATATGGCTGGGTTCAAACTGGAATGGCATGGTGAGCAAAAAACGATGGATTTAGGCCCAGATCTCTGTACTGGGGTGAATGTATGACATTGTTCTGCATTCTGTCCATCAACTGTTGTTTTTTCATGGGAACAGTCCAGCCCGAACTGCCAAGCCAGGTCCTCCCTGGACCGGAAACAAGCATCCTAGGACCGGTTTCAGGGTTTCACCCCTCTTCAGCCAGGATAGCTTGATTCCAGTGGCACAGTGAGCCCAGGACCCATGTCTGGGCATACCTGGCGCACTTAGGGCGAGAAAGCAAAAGACACACAATTGATGGACGGAATGCAGAACAAATCAAAACATTCACCCCCAGTCAAGAGATCTGGGTTAAATCCATCATTCTTTTGCTCACCATGCCACCCCAGTTTAGACCTGGCCATATGGAAATCAGTCTTGACCCTGTGCCTCATGGGAACAGTCCAGCCCGAACTGCCAAGCCAGGTCCTCCCTGGACCGGAAACAAGCATCCTAGGACCGGTTTCGGGTTTCACCCTCTTCAGCCAGGATAGCTTGATTCCAGTGGCACAGTGTGCCCAGGACCCACGTCTGGGCATACCTGGCGCACTTAGGCCGAGAAAGCAAAAGACACACAATTGATGGACGGAATGCAGAACAAATCAAAACATTCACCCCCAGTCAAGAGATCTGGGTTAAATCCATCATTCTTTTGCTCACCATGCCACCCCAGTTTAGACCTGGCCATATGCAAATCAGTCTTGACCCTGTGCCTCATGGGAACAGTCCAAAGCGATACCAAAGGGGATGATGGACGGAGCGCTTGAGGAAATCAAACACTCACCCCCAGTCAACTGATCTGGGTTTAATCCATCATCATTCTTTAGCTCACTCCACCACCCCTGTTCAGACATGGCCATATGCAAATCAGTCTGACCCTGTGCCTCATGGGAACAGTCCAGCCCGAACTGCCAAGCCATGTCTTCCCTGGACCGGAAACAAGCATCCTGGGACCGGTTTCTGGCTATTCAGCCGTCATCAGCCAGGCTATCTTGAATCCAGTGGCAAAGTGAGCAAGGGACCCACGTCTGGGCATACCCTGCCAATTTAGGGCAAACAAAGCGATACCAAAGGGGATGATGGACGGAGCGCTTGAGGAAATCAAACACTCACCCCCAGTCAACTGATCTGGGTTTAATCCATCATCATTCTTTAGCTCACTCCACCACCCCAGTTCAGACATGGCCATATGCAAATCAGTCTGACCCTGTGCCTCATGGGAACAGTCCAGCCCGAACTGCCAAGCCATGTCTTCCCTGGACCGGAAACAAGCATCCTGGGACCGGTTTCTGGCTATTCAGCCGTCATCAGCCAGGCTATCTTGAATCCAGTGGCAAAGTGAGCAAGGGACCCACGTCTGGGCATACCCTGCCAACTTAGGGCAAACAAAGCGATACCAAAGGGGATGATGGACGGAGCGCTTGAGGAAATCAAACACTCACCCCCAGTCAACTGATCTGGGTTTAATCCATCATCATTCTTTAGCTCACTCCACCACCCCAGTTCAGACATGGCCATATGCAAATCAGTCTGACCCTGTGCCTCATGGGAACAGTCCAGCCCGAACTGCCAAGCCATGTCTTCCCTGGACCGGAAACAAGCATCCTGGGACCGGTTTCTGGCTATTCAGCCGTCATCAGCCAGGCTATCTTGAATCCAGTGGCAAAGTGAGCAAGGGACCCACGTCTGGGCATACCCTGCCAACTTAGGGCAAACAAAGCAATACCAAAGGGGATGATGGACGGAGCGCTTGAGGAAATCAAACACTCACCTCCGTGCTCTCCATGCCACTGGAATCAAGCTATCCTGGCTGAAGAGGGGTGAAACCCCGAAACCGGTCCTAGGATGCTTGTTTCCAGTCCAGGGAGGACCTGGCTTGGCAGTTCGGGCTGGACTGTTCCCATGAGGCACAGGGTCAAGACTGATTTGCATATGGCTGGGTTCAAACTGGAATGGCATGGTGAGAAAAAAAACGATGGATTTAGGCCCAGATCTCTGTACTGGGGTGAATGTATGACATTGTTCTGCATTCTGTCCATCAACTGTTGTTTTTGCATTTGTCACCCCGAGTGGGACGGGTATGCCCAGACGTGGGTCCCGTGCTCTCCATGCCACTGGAATCAAGCTATCCTGGCTGAAGAGGGGTGAAACCCCGAAACCGGTCCTAGGATGCTTGTTTCCAGTTCAGGGAGGACCTGGCTTGGCAGTTCGGGCTGGACTGTTCCCATGAGGCACAGGGTCAAGACTGATTTGCATATGGCTGGGTTCAAACTGGAATGGCATGGTGAGCAAAAAACGATGGATTTAGGCCCAGATCTCTGTACTGGGGTGAATGTATGACATTGTTCTGCATTCTGTCCATCAACTGTTGTTTTTGCATTTGTCACCCCGAGTGGGACGGGTATGCCCAGACGTGGGTCCTGTGCTCTCCATGCCACTGGAATCAAGCTATCCTGGCTGAAGAGGGGTGAAACCCGAAACCGGTCCTAGGATGCTTGTTTCCAGTCCAGGGAGGACCTGGCTTGGCAGTTCGGGCTGGACTGTTCCCATGAGGCACAGGGTCAAGACTGATTTGCATATGGCTGGGTTCAAACTGGAATGGCATGGTGAGCAAAAAACGATGGATTTAGGCCCAGATCTCTGTACTGGGGTGAATGTATGACATTGTTCTGCATTCTGTCCATCAACTGTTGTTTTTTCATGGGAACAGTCCAGCCCGAACTGCCAAGCCAGGTCCTCCCTGGACCGGAAACAAGCATCCTAGGACCGGTTTCAGGGTTTCACCCCTCTTCAGCCAGGATAGCTTGATTCCAGTGGCACAGTGAGCCCAGGACCCATGTCTGGGCATACCTGGCGCACTTAGGGCGAGAAAGCAAAAGACACACAATTGATGGACGGAATGCAGAACAAATCAAAACATTCACCCCCAGTCAAGAGATCTGGGTTAAATCCATCATTCTTTTGCTCACCATGCCACCCCAGTTTAGACCTGGCCATATGGAAATCAGTCTTGACCCTGTGCCTCATGGGAACAGTCCAGCCCGAACTGCCAAGCCAGGTCCTCCCTGGACCGGAAACAAGCATCCTAGGACCGGTTTCGGGTTTCACCCTCTTCAGCCAGGATAGCTTGATTCCAGTGGCACAGTGAGCCAGGACCCACGTCTGGGCATACCTGGCGCACTTAGGGCGAGAAAGCAAAAGACACACAATTGATGGACGGAATGCAGAACAAATTAAAACATTCACAACCAGTCAAGAGATCTGGGTTAAATCCATCATTCTTTTGCTCACCATGCCACCCCAGTTTAGACCTGGCCATATGCAAATCAGTCTTGACCCTGTGCCTCATGGGAACAGTCCAGCCCGAACTGCCAAGCCAGGTCCTCCCTGGACTGGAAACAAGCATCCTAGGACCGGTTTCACCCCTCTTCAGCCAGGATAGCTTGATTCCAGTGGCACAGTGAGCCCAGGACCCTCGTCTGGGCATACCTGGCGCACTTAGGGCGAGAAAGCAAAAGACACACAATTGATGGACGGAATGCAGAACAAATCAAAACATTCACCCCCAGTCAAGAGATCTGGGTTAAATCCATCATTCTTTTGCTCACCATGCCACCCCAGTTTAGACCTGGCCATATGCACATCAGTCTTGACCCTGTGCCTCATGGGAACAGTCCAGCCCGAACTGCCAAGCCAGGTCCTCCCTGGACCGGAAACAAGCATCCTAGGACCGGTTTCGGGGTTTCACCACTCTTCAGCCAGGATAGCTTGATTCCAATGGCACAGTGAGCTCAGAACCCACGTCTGGGCATACCTGGCGCACTTAGGGCGAGAAAGCAAAAGACACACAATTAATGGACAGAATGCAGAACAAATCAAAACATTCACCCCCAGTCAAGAGATCTGGGTTAAATCCATCATTCTTTTGCTCACCATGCCACCCCAGTTTAGACCTGGCCATATGCAAATCAGTCTTGACCCTGTGCCTCATGGGAACAGTCCAGCCCGAACTGCCAAGTCAGGTCCTCCCTGGACTGGAAATAAGCATCCTAGGACCGGTTTCGGGGTTTCACCCCTCTTCAGCCAGGATAGCTTGATTCCAGTGGCACAGTGAGCCCAGAACCCAAGTCTGGGCATACCTGGCGCACTTAGGGCGAGAAAGCAAAAGACACACAATTGATGGACGGAATGCAGAACAAATCAAAACATTCACCCCCATTCAAGAGATCTGGGTTAAATCCATCATTCTTTTGCTCACCATGCCACTCCAGTTTAGACCTGGCCATATGCAAATCAGTCTTGACCCTGTGTCTCAAGGGATCAGTCCAGCCCGAACTGCCAAGCCAGGTCCTCCCTGGACCGGAAACAAGCATCCTAGGACCGGTTTCAGGGTTTCACCCCTCTTCAGCCAGGATAGCTTGATTCCAGTGGCACAGTGAGCCCAGGACCCATGTCTGGGCATACCTGGCGCACTTAGGGCGAGAAAGCAAAAGACACACAATTGATGGACGGAATGCAGAACAAATCAAAACATTCACCCCCAGTCAAGAGATCTGGGTTAAATCCATCATTCTTTTGCTCACCATGCCACCCCAGTTTAGACCTGGCCATATGGAAATCAGTCTTGACCCTGTGCCTCATGGGAACAGTCCAGCCCGAACTGCCAAGCCAGGTCCTCCCTGGACCGGAAACAAGCATCCTAGGACCGGTTTCGGGGTTTCACCCCTCTTCAGCCAGGATAGCTTGATTCCAGTGGCACAGTGAGCCAGGACCCACGTCTGGGCATACCTGGCGCACTTAGGGCGAGAAAGCAAAAGACACACAATTGATGGACGGAATGCAGAACAAATTAAAACATTCACAACCAGTCAAGAGATCTGGGTTAAATCCATCATTCTTTTGCTCACCATGCCACCCCAGTTTAGACCTGGCCATATGCAAATCAGTCTTGACCCTGTGCCTCATGGGAACAGTCCAGCCCGAACTGCCAAGCCAGGTCCTCCCTGGACTGGAAACAAGCATCCTAGGACCGGTTTCACCCCTCTTCAGCCAGGATAGCTTGATTCCAGTGGCACAGTGAGCCCAGGACCCTCGTCTGGGCATACCTGGCGCACTTAGGGCGAGAAAGCAAAAGACACACAATTGATGGACGGAATGCATAACAAATCAAAACATTCACCCCCAGTCAAGAGATCTGGGTTAAATCCATCATTCTTTTGCTCACCATGCCACCCCAGTTTAGACCTGGCCATATGCAAATCAGTCTTGACCCTGTGCCTCATGGGAACAGTCCAGCCCGAACTGCCAAGCCAGGTCCTCCCTGGACCGGAAACAAGCATCCTAGGACCGGTTTCGGGGTTTCACCCCTCTTCAGCCAGGATAGCTTGATTCCAGTGGCACAGTGAGCCAAGGACCCACGTCTGGGCATACCTGGCGCACTTAGGGCGAGAAAGCAAAAGACACACAATTGATGGACGGAATGCAGAACAAATCAAAACATTCACCCCCAGTCAAGAGATCTGAGTTAAATCCATCATTCTTTTGCTCACCATGCCACCCCAGTTTAGACCTGGCCATATGCACATCAGTCTTGACCCTGTGCCTCATGGGAACAGTCCAGCCCGAACTGCCAAGCCAGGTCCTCCCTGGACCGGAAACAAGCATCCTAGGACCGGTTTCGGGGTTTCACCACTCTTCAGCCAGGATAGCTTGATTCCAATGGCACAGTGAGCTCAGAACCCACGTCTGGGCATACCTGGCGCACTTAGGGCGAGAAAGCAAAAGACACACAATTAATGGACAGAATGCAGAACAAATCAAAACATTCACCCCCAGTCAAGAGATCTGGGTTAAATCCATCATTCTTTTGCTCACCATGCCACCCCAGTTTAGACCTGGCCATATGCAAATCAGTCTTGACCCTGTGCCTCATGGGAACAGTCCAGCCCGAACTGCCAAGTCAGGTCCTCCCTGGACTGGAAATAAGCATCCTAGGACCGGTTTCGGGGTTTCACCCCTCTTCAGCCAGGATAGCTTGATTCCAGTGGCACAGTGAGCCCAGAACCCAAGTCTGGGCATACCTGGCGCACTTAGGGCGAGAAAGCAAAAGACACACAATTGATGGACGGAATGCAGAACAAATCAAAACATTCACCCCCAGTCAAGAGATCTGGGTTAAATCCATCGTTCTTTTGCTCACCATGCCACGCCAGTTTAGACCTGGCCATATGAAAATCAGTCTTGACCCTGTGCCTCATGGGAACAGTCCAGCCCGAACTGCCAAGCCAGGTCCTCCCTGGACCGGAAACAAGCATCCTAGGACCGGTTTCGGGGTTTCACCCCTCTTCAGCCAGGATAGTTTGATTCCAGTGGCACAGTGAGCCCAGGACCCACGTCTGGGCATACCTGGCGCACTTAGGGCGAGAAAGCAAAAGACACACAATTGATGGACGGAATGCAGAACAAATCAAAACATTCACCCCCATTCAAGAGATCTGGGTTAAATCCATCATTCTTTTGCTCACCATGCCACTCCAGTTTAGACCTGGCCATATGCAAATCAGTCTTGACCCTGTGTCTCAAGGGATCAGTCCAGCCCGAACTGCCAAGCCAGGTCCTCCCTGGACCGGAAACAAGTATCCTAGGACCGGTTTCGGGGTTTCACCCCTCTTCAGCCAGGATAGCTTGATTCCAGTGGCACAGTGAGCCCAGGACCCACGTCTTGGCATACCTGGCACACTTAGGGCGAGAAAGCAAAAGACACACAATTGATGGACGGAATGCAGACCAAATCAAAACATGCACCCCCAGTCAAGAGATCTGGGTTAAATCCATCATTCTTTTGCTCACCATGCCACCCCAGTTTAGACCTGGCCATATGCAAATCAGTCTTGACCCTGTGCCTCAAGGGAACAGTCCAGCCCGAACTACCAAGCCAGGTCCTCCCTGGACCGGAAACAAGCATCCTAGGACCGGTTTCGGGGTTTCACCCCTCTTCAGCCAGGATAGCTTGATTCCAGTGGCACAGTGAGCCCAGGACCCACGTCTGGGCATACCTGGCGCACTTAGGGCGAGAAAGCAAAAGACACACAATTGATGGACGGAATGCAGAACAAATCAAAACATTCACCCCCAGTCAAGAGATCTGGGTTAAATCCATCATTCTTTTGCTCACCATGCCACCCCAGTTTAGACCTGGCCATATGCAAATCAGTCTTGACCCTGTGCCTCATGGGAACAGTTCAGCCCGAACTGCCTAGCCAGATCCTCCCTGGACCGGAAACAAGCATCCTAGGACCGGTTTCGGGGTTTCACCCTCTTCAGCCAGGATAGCTTGATTCCAGTGGCACAGTGAGCCCAGGACCCACGTCTGGGCATACCTGGCGCACTTAGGGCGAGAAAGCAAAAGACACACAATTGATGGACGGAATGCAGAACAAATCAAAACATTCACCCCCAGTCAAGAGATCTGGGTTAAATCCATCATTCTTTTGCTCACCATGCCACCCCAGTTTAGACCTGGCCATTTGCAAATCAGTCTTGATCCTGTGCCTCATGGGAGCAGTCCAGCCCGAACTGCCAAGCCAGGTCCTCCCTGGACCGGGAACAAGCATCCTAGGACCGGTTTCGGGGTTTCACCCCTCTTCAGCCAGGATAGCTTGATTACAGTGGCACAGTGAGCCCAGGACCCACGTCTGGGCATACCTGGCGCACTTAGGGCGAGAAAGCAAAAGACACACAATTGATGGAGGGAATGCAGAACAAATCAAAACATTCACCCCCAGTCTAGAGATCTGGGTTAAATCCATCATTCTTTTGCTCACCATGCCACCCCAATTTAGACCTTGGCATATGCAAATCAGTCTTGACCCTGTGCCTCATGGGAACAGTCCAGCCCGAACTGCCAAGCCAGGTCCTCCCTGGACCGGAAACAAGCATCCTAGGACCGGTTTCTCTTCAGCCAGGATAGCTTGATTCCAGTGGCACAGTGAGCCCAGGACCCACGTCTGGGCATACCTGGCGCACTTAGGACGAGAAAGCAAAAGACACACAATTGATGGACGGAATGCAGAACAAATCAAAACATTCACCCCCAGTTAAGAGATCCGGGTTAAATCCATCATTCTTTTGCTCACTATGCCACCCCAGTTTAGACCTGGCCATATGCAAATCAGTCTTGACCCTCTGCCTCATGGGAACAGTCCAGCCCGAACTGCCAAGCCAGGTCCTCCCTGGACCAGAAACAAGCATCCTAGGACCGGTTTCGGGGTTTCACCCCTCTTCAGCCAGGATAGCTTGATTCCAGTGGCACAGTGAGCCCAGGACCCACGTCTGGGCATACCTGGCGCACTTAGGGCGAGAAAGCAAAAGACACACAATTGATGGACGGAATGCAGAACAAATCAAAACATTCTCCCCCAGTCAAGAGATCTGGGTTAAATCCATCATTCTTTTGCTCACCATGCCACCCCAGTTTAGACCTGGCCATATGCAAATCAGTCTTGACCCTGTGCCTCATGGGAACAGTCCAGCCCGAACTGCCAAGCCAGGTCCTCCCTGGACCGGAAACAAGCATCCTAGGACCGGTTTCGGGTTTCACCCCTCTTCAGCCAGGATAGCTTGATTCCAGTGGCACAGTGAGCCCAGGACCCACGTCTGGGCATACCTGGCGCACTTAGGGCGAGAAAGCAAAAGACACACAATTGATGGACGGAATGCAGAACAAATCAAAACATTCACCCCCAGTCAAGAGATCTGGGTTAAATCCATCATTCTTTTGCTCACCATGCCACCCCAGTTTAGACCTGGCCATATGCAAATCAGTCTTGACCCTGTGCCTCATGGGAACAGTTCAGCCCGAACTGCCTAGCCAGGTCCTCCCTGGACCGGAAACAAGCATCCTAGGACCGGTTTCGGGGTTTCACCCCTCTTCAGCCAGGATAGCTTGATTCCAGTGGCACAGTGAGCCCAGGACCCACGTCTGGGCATACCTGGCGCACTTAGGGCGAGAAAGCAAAAGACACACAATTGATGGACGGAATGCAGAACAAATCAAAACATTCACCCCCAGTCAAGAGATCTGGGTTAAATCCATCATTCTTTTGCTCACCATGCCACCCCAGTTTAGACCTGGCCATTTGCAAATCAGTCTTGATCCTGTGCCTCATGGGAGCAGTCCAGCCCGAACTGCCAAGCCAGGTCCTCCCTGGACCGGGTACAAGCATCCTAGGACCGGTTTCGGGGTTTCACCCCTCTTCAGCCAGGATAGCTTGATTACAGTGGCACAGTGAGCCCAGGACCCACGTCTGGGCATACCTGGCGCACTTAGGGCGAGAAAGCAAAAGACACACAATTGATGGAGGGAATGCAGAACAAATCAAAACATTCACCCCCAGTCAAGAGATCTGGGTTAAATCCATCATTCTTTTGCTCACCATGCCACCCCAATTTAGACCTGGGCATATGCAAATCAGTCTTGACCCTGTGCCTCATGGGAACAGTCCAGCCCGAACTGCCAAGCCAGGTCCTCCCTGGACCGGAAACAAGCATCCTAGGACCGGTTTCTCTTCAGCCAGGATAGCTTGATTCCAGTGGCACAGTGAGCCCAGGACCCACGTCTGGGCATACCTGGCGCACTTAGGACGAGAAAGCAAAAGACACACAATTGATGGACGGAATGCAGAACAAATCAAAATATTCACCCCCAGTTAAGAGATCCGGGTTAAATCCATCATTCTTTTGCTCACTATGCCACCCCAGTTTAGACCTGGCCATATGCAAATCAGTCTTGACCCTCTGCCTCATGGGAACAGTCCAGCCCGAACTGCCAAGCCAGGTCCTCCCTGGACCAGAAACAAGCATCCTAGGACCGGTTTCGGGTTTCACCCCTCTTCAGCCAGGATAGCTTGATTCCAGTGGCACAGTGAGCCCAGGACCCACGTCTGGGCTTACCTGGCGCACTTAGGGCGAGAAAGCAAAAGACACACAATTGATGGACGGAATGCAGAACAAATCAAAACATTCACTCCCAGTCAAGAGATCTCGGTTAAATCCATCATTCTTTTGCTCACCATGCCACCCCAGTTTAGACCTGGCCATATGCAAATCAGTCTTGACCCTGTGCCTCATGGGAACAGTCCAGCCCGAACTGCCAAGCCAGGTCCTCCCTGGACCGGAAACAAGCATCCTAGGACCGGTTTCGGGGTTTCACCCCTCTTCAGCCAGGATAGCTTGATTCCAGTGGCACAGTGAGCCCAGGACCCACGTCTGGGCATACCTGGCGCACTTAGGGTGAGAAAGCAAAAGACACACAATTGATGGACGGAATGCAGAACAAATCAAAACATTCACCCCCAGTCAAGAGATCTGGGTTAAATCCATCATTCTTTTGCTCACCATGCCACCCCAGTTTAGACCTGGCCATATGCAAATCAGTCTTGACCCTGTGCCTCATGGGAACAGTCCAGCCCGAACTGCCAAGCCAGGTCCTCCCTGGACCGGAAACAAGCATCCTAGGACCGGTTTCGGGGTTTCACCCTCGTCAGCCAGGATAGCTTGATTCCAGTGGCACAGTGAGCCCAGGACCCACGTCTGGGCATACCTGGCGCACTTAGGGCGAGAAAGCAAAAGACACACAATTGATGGACGGAATGCAGAACAAATCAAAACATTCACCCCCAGTCAAGAGATCTGGGTTAAATCCATCATTCTTTTGCTCACCATGCCACCCCAATTTAGACCTTGGCATATGCAAATCAGTCTTGACCCTGTGCCTCATGGGAACAGTCCAGCCCGAACTGCCAAGCCAGGTCCTCCCTGGACCGGAAACAAGCATCCTAGGACCGGTTTCTCTTCAGCCAGGATAGCTTGATTCCAGTGGCACAGTGAGCCCAGGACCCACGTCTGGGCATACCTGGCGCACTTAGGACGAGAAAGCAAAAGACACACAATTGATGGACGGAATGCAGAACAAATCAAAACATTCACCCCCAGTTAAGAGATCCGGGTTAAATCCATCATTCTTTTGCTCACTATGCCACCCCAGTTTAGACCTGGCCATATGCAAATCAGTCTTGACCCTCTGCCTCATGGGAACAGTCCAGCCCGAACTGCCAAGCCAGGTCCTCCCTGGACCAGAAACAAGCATCCTAGGACCGGTTTCGGGGTTTCACCCCTCTTCAGCCAGGATAGCTTGATTCCAGTGGCACAGTGAGCCCAGGACCCACGTCTGGGCATACCTGGCGCACTTAGGGCGAGAAAGCAAAAGACACACAATTGATGGACGGAATGCAGAACAAATCAAAACATTCTCCCCCAGTCAAGAGATCTGGGTTAAATCCATCATTCTTTTGCTCACCATGCCACCCCAGTTTAGACCTGGCCATATGCAAATCAGTCTTGACCCTGTGCCTCATGGGAACAGTCCAGCCCGAACTGCCAAGCCAGGTCCTCCCTGGACCGGAAACAAGCATCCTAGGACCGGTTTCGGGGTTTCACCCCTCTTCAGCCAGGATAGCTTGATTCCAGTGGCACAGTGAGCCCAGGACCCACGTCTGGGCATACCTGGCGCACTTAGGGCGAGAAAGCAAAAGACACACAATTGATGGACGGAATGCAGAACAAATCAAAACATTCACCCCCAGTCAAGAGATCTGGGTTAAATCCATCATTCTTTTGCTCACCATGCCACCCCAGTTTAGACCTGGCCATATGCAAATCAGTCTTGACCCTGTGCCTCATGGGAACAGTTCAGCCCGAACTGCCTAGCCAGGTCCTCCCTGGACCGGAAACAAGCATCCTAGGACCGGTTTCGGGGTTTCACCCTCTTCAGCCAGGATAGCTTGATTCCAGTGGCACAGTGAGCCCAGGACCCACGTCTGGGCATACCTGGCGCACTTAGGGCGAGAAAGCAAAAGACACACAATTGATGGACGGAATGCAGAACAAATCAAAACATTCACCCCCAGTCAAGAGATCTGGGTTAAATCCATCATTCTTTTGCTCACCATGCCACCCCAGTTTAGACCTGGCCATTTGCAAATCAGTCTTGATCCTGTGCCTCATGGGAGCAGTCCAGCCCGAACTGCCAAGCCAGGTCCTCCCTGGACCGGGTACAAGCATCCTAGGACCGGTTTCGGGTTTCACCCTCTTCAGCCAGGATAGCTTGATTACAGTGGCACAGTGAGCCCAGGACCCACGTCTGGGCATACCTGGCGCACTTAGGGCGAGAAAGCAAAAGACACACAATTGATGGAGGGAATGCAGAACAAATCAAAACATTCACCCCCAGTCAAGAGATCTGGGTTAAATCCATCATTCTTTTGCTCACCATGCCACCCCAATTTAGACCTGGGCATATGCAAATCAGTCTTGACCCTGTGCCTCATGGGAACAGTCCAGCCCGAACTGCCAAGCCAGGTCCTCCCTGGACCGGAAACAAGCATCCTAGGACCGGTTTCTCTTCAGCCAGGATAGCTTGATTCCAGTGGCACAGTGAGCCCAGGACCCACGTCTGGGCATACCTGGCGCACTTAGGACGAGAAAGCAAAAGACACACAATTGATGGACGGAATGCAGAACAAATCAAAATATTCACCCCCAGTTAAGAGATCCGGGTTAAATCCATCATTCTTTTGCTCACTATGCCACCCCAGTTTAGACCTGGCCATATGCAAATCAGTCTTGACCCTCTGCCTCATGGGAACAGTCCAGCCCGAACTGCCAAGCCAGGTCCTCCCTGGACCAGAAACAAGCATCCTAGGACCGGTTTCGGGGTTTCACCCCTCTTCAGCCAGGATAGCTTGATTCCAGTGGCACAGTGAGCCCAGGACCCACGTCTGGGCATACCTGGCGCACTTAGGGCGAGAAAGCAAAAGACACACAATTGATGGACGGAATGCAGAACAAATCAAAACATTCACTCCCAGTCAAGAGATCTCGGTTAAATCCATCATTCTTTTGCTCACCATGCCACCCCAGTTTAGACCTGGCCATATGCAAATCAGTCTTGACCCTGTGCCTCATGGGAACAGTCCAGCCCGAACTGCCAAGCCAGGTCCTCCCTGGACCGGAAACAAGCATCCTAGGACCGGTTTCGGGGTTTCACCCCTCTTCAGCCAGGATAGCTTGATTCCAGTGGCACAGTGAGCCCAGGACCCACGTCTGGGCATACCTGGCGCACTTAGGGCGAGAAAGCAAAAGACACACAATTGATGGACGGAATGCAGAACAAATCAAAACATTCACCCCCAGTCAAGAGATCTGGGTTAAATCCATCATTCTTTTGCTCACCATGCCACCCCAGTTTAGACCTGGCCATATGCAAAACAGTCTTGACCCTGTGCCTCATGGGAACAGTCCAGCCCGAACTGCCAAGCCAGGTCCTCCCTGGACCGGAAACAAGCATCCTAGGACCGGTTTCGGGGTTTCACCCCTCGTCAGCCAGGATAGCTTGATTCCAGTGGCACAGTGAGCCCAGGACCCACGTCTGGGCATACCTGGCGCACTTAGGGCGAGAAAGCAAAAGACACACAATTGATGGACGGAATGCAGAACAAATCAAAACATTCACCCCCAGTCAAGAGATCTGGGTTAAATCCATCATTCTTTTGCTCACCATGCCACCCCAGTTTAGACCTGGCCATATGCAAATCAGTCTTGACCCTGTGCCTCATGGGAACAGTTCAGCCCGAACTGCCTAGCCAGGTCCTCCCTGGACCGGAAACAAGCATCCTAGGACCGGTTTCGGGGTTTCACCCCTCTTCAGCCAGGGTAGCTTGATTCCAGTGGCACAGTGAGCCCAGGACCCACGTCTGTGCATACCTGGCGCACTTAGGGCAAGAAAGCAAAAGACACACAATTGATGGACGGAATGCAGAACAAATCAAAACATTCACCCCCAGTCAAGAGATCTGGGTTAAATCCATCATTCTTTTGCTCACCATGCCACCCCAGTTTAGACCTGGCCATATGCAAATCAGTCTTGACCCTGTGCCTCATGGGAACAGTCCAGCCCGAACTGCCAAGCCAGGTCCTCCCTGGACCGGAAACAAGCATCCTAGGACCGGTTTCGGGTTTCACCCCTCTTCAGCCAGGATAGCTTGATTCCAGTGGCACAGTGAGCCCAGGACCCACGTCTGGGCATACCTGGCACACTTAGGGCGAGAAAGCAAAAGACACACAATTGATGGACGGAATGCAGAACAAATCAAAACATTCACCCCCATTCAAGAGATCTGGGTTAAATCCATCATTCTTTTGCTCACCATGCCACCCCAGTTTAGACCTGGCCATTTGCAAATCAGTCTTGATCCTGTGCCTCATGGGAACAGTCCAGCCCGAACTGCCAAACCAGGTCCTCCCTGGACCGGGAACAAGCATCCTAGGACCGGTTTCGGGATTTCACCCCTCTTCAGCCAGGATAGCTTGATTCCAGTGGCACAGTGAGCCCAGGACCCACGTCTGAGCATACCTTGCGCACTTAGGGCGAGAAAGCAAAAGACACACAATTGATGGACGGAATGCAGAACAAATCAAAACATTCACCCCCAGTCAAGAGATCTGGGTTAAATCCATCATTCTTTTGCTCACCATGCCACCCCAGTTTAGACCTGGCCATATGCAAATCAGTCTTGACCCTGTGCCTCATGGGAACAGTCCAGCCCGAACTGCCAAGCCTGGTCCTCCCTGGACCGGAAACAAGCATCCTAGGACCGGTTTCGGGGTTTCACCCCTCTTCAGCCAGGATAGCTTGATTCCAGTGGCACAGTGAGCCCAGGACCCACGTCTGGGCATACCTGGCGCACTTAGGGCGAGAAAGCAAAAGACACACAATTGATGGAAGTACAGTCAGAGGTTCAGGGACAGCCACAAGCCCCTTAATCAGTCCTGTGTGGATTTCTTAGATTATGCCAGCAAGGCACCGAAAGGCTGGGTGGGGGCCAGCAAAGTGGATGATTTTACTGGACTGCATAACCTAATTCTGAGAGAGCACATGCTCAATACTTGTTTCCAGAGCTGTGCCTACATGTAGTGGATAGCAGGCTTATTGATCCCAGGAAACGTTCTGAGGAGGCAGAACTCTCTGTCAGCACCAGATTGTCTAAGAAGGCATCTAGGGGGGACTTCCAAAAGGGTGGTCAGGGTTCCCAGCTGAAGAAAGAGGGGGAGATCAAAATAAAACCAAGGAGTTCTCTCATTGCCCCCAAAACAGTTCACAGGGGAAAGGGTCCTAATCCCAATCTGGCCACCAAAAGGAAGGATTCACAGATCAGAAAACCGGTAATTTTTTCCCTAAGTGCTATGAGAGCTATGAGTATGAGCATATGAAGGTAGATTCCAAGTGCTCCAAGAGGGCATCTCCCGCAGTGGTAAGTGGTCACAGGGAATAGCCAGTGTAGTGCTTGGGGAGGAGATGGCCCCAGTTAGTGTGGAGAGACTAGCGAGGTTACCCTAGTGTCCCTAGGTGATGAGAAGATGGTGCCCAAAGTCCATATGCCAGTATGACCACTGTCAGGTGTCATCTATGGCCTCAGAACAGGTGATACCAAATACATTCCACCAGGTTGTGGTAGCAGACAACCAGGATCGCTACTACCCTGTGGCTCTTGTTTCCTTTAAGTGGGGGGGAGGGTCTCAGGTCTTCTGAAAGTTGCTGTGAGCCCTGCTATCCCTGTGGACTGTCTGTTAGGGGATGACTTAGAGCACCCTGCCTGGAGGGAAGGGGAGCTCAGGTCACACCTGGAAATGTTAGGGTTGCCTGAGTGGATCTGTGTAACCACCAGGTCCATGGCTGCCCATGAAGGCTGTCAACAAGGTGTGGAGACTGGAAGAATGGCCCAGACAGCTGCCAGGAAAGGGAAGGGCAAGGGGCATGGGAAGCCAGCCCTTGATGGTCTCCCAGAAAAGATCGATTGAGGAGGCTACCCTGGAGCCTACAGGGGGAGGACACTGCCTTCCTTGGTTCCCTACCTGAACTTGCTGGATGGCAAGTGGAATGAGGGAGGAGTTCTGCAAGGCACAAAAGGAGTGCCCAACCCTTGAGAGTCTGTGGCAGGAAGCTGAAGCCCAGGCAGCTTTCAACACCTCTAGATATCGCCTCATATTTTGGGAGAATGACCTCCTGTATAGTGAGCCTAAGGCTCCTGAGCATGGAGCGACTCATGCATTGTTAGTTCCCCAATGCTAAAGGGCCTTCCTACTGGGGCTGGCACATGAGATACCATGGAAAGACATCAGAGACAGGACAGGACCTTTGACAGGCTTGTCATCCACTTGTATTGGCCCTGTATGAGGAAAGCTACTGCTGTCTTTTGTAGGACTTATCTCAACTGCCAGGCTAGTGGGAAGACTAGGATAAAGCTAAAAGCTCCCCTGAATCCCATGCCTGTTGTTGATACACCCTTTGAGAGGGTAGGAATTGGTATTGCAGGTCCCTTGCACCCAAGACAGCCTTAGGCAATAGGTTAATCATGGTTTAGGAGGACCATGTCACTAGTTATCCAGAAACAATCCCCCTAAGGTTCCATTACTGCACCTGTAGCGGCTAGGGCCCTAATGGGGATTTTCACCAGAGTGGGTTTCCCCGAGGAAGTGGTGTCAGAGTGGGGCACCAACATCATGTCCGCATACATGAAGTTTATGTGGTAGGAGTTTGGGGTTTCTTATGAGTCCTCCACACCCTATGATGTACAAAGAAATGGGCTTGTTGAAAGATTCACCAAGACCCGTAAAGGCATGATTATTAGTTTGCTGAGCGCATGAGGTGGAAGTGGGACGTCCTCTTGCCATGCCTGCTCTTTGCTGCCAGGGAAGTGCTACAAAAGGGAGTGGGCTTTAGCCCATTTGAACTTCGGTATGGTCACCCTGTCAGGAGACCTCTCAGTCTGGTTAAAGAGGGGTGGGGACAAGGTCCTAATAAACCCCCCCAGGATGTGGTTAGGTGCATGCTAGCCCTACAGAACCAAATGGCCACGTTCTGTAAGAAATCTTCTAAGAACTTGGAGGCTAGTCAGAAGGTTATGAAGCAGTGGTATGACCAGACAGCTACCCCTGTGACAGAAAGTGTGGTTGATGGAGCCATTGGAGCCCAGGGCTCTCCAGGATTGCTGGACTGGGCCACATGAGGTGGTAGGGAGAAAGGGTGAGTCCACCTACCTGTCGGATCTAAAGAACCCCAGGAGCCCCTTAAGGGTACTCCATCTCAACCGCCTCAGACACAACTATGAGAGGTCTGAGGTCACCATGCTGCTGGTAACAGATGTTGCGGTAGAGGAGGAGAGTGAACCTCTCCCGGATCTCCTGTCATCTAAAGATAATGATGGGTCAGTGGAAGGTGTCAACCTCTCCCCTACCCTGACACCAGAGGAGCAGTCGCCAGTTACTAGAACAGTTTGCCTCCCTATATTCCCTCAATCCTGGGTTTACACACTTGTGTACCCATGATATAGATACTAAGGGAAGCCTGCCTGTCAAAAAGAAAATGTACAGGCTGTCTGACAAAGTGAGGGCCGGCATCAAAGCACAGTCACTAACATGCTAGAAGTGGGGGGTCATTGAGCCCTCTAGTAATCCCTGGTCCAGGGCAGTGGTTCTGGCACCAAAAGCGGCCCCACTGGGCACCGCCCCAGAACTCAGTTTATGTGTTGACTTCCAAGGACTCAACTCAGTCACGAAGATTGATGCCCACTGTATGAAGCTGGCTCTGTATATACTATACCAAAGTGAGGTATAGTGTGCACAGAGTCAAGTGGAACCCCAAAAGTAGATAGCACCTTACTCTCTATTTGTGGTAGTGTGGGCGAGCAGTAAGGCTTTATCAGAGGGTAGTGTTAAGCATTTGTTGTACACACTCAATCAGCAAATGATTGTCACACACTCAAAGACTGAACTCAGACCAATTGGTTTTGTATAAAAAATATTATTTTAGTTATTTTATTTTCTAGAACCAAGCAAGCCTGGCACAAGTAAGTGATTTATACTTTGCAGTAAATACAGTTTGAAATATAGTAATACTACAGTTTGAATTGCAGTTGTATATATACTTTGGTTTGATTACAGTAAAACTACTAGTAATGCAATGCTTTGAAATATTGTATATATACTTTGTATTGGCTTTTCAATAGTGGTAGGTCGTTTTTCAGGGAGCATCTCTAGGATGCCCTCTGTGTGCATTTTTCATTAAATCCCACACTGGCATCAGTGTGGGTTTAATGTGCTGAGAAGTTTGATACCAAACTTCTCAGTTTTCAGTGCAGCCATTATGGTACTGTGGAGTTCGTAATGACGAACTCCCAGCACTATATACTCTTAATGGCAGCACTGCACTTACAATGTCTAAGAATTGACTTAGACACTGTAGGGGTACAGGGCTCATGCACCTGTACCCTCACCACTGGTATAGTGCACCCAGCTAGAGGGGTGACTGATTCATGCCAGGGCAGTGGGTTGTAGGCATGGCACACAGGGATGTGTGCCATGTCGACTCTTCACTTTGTTCTGCACCAAAACACGCAGCCTGCAAAGGCAGTGTGTGATTGTAAAGGCACAGGGCCTCTAAGGGTGGTACAATAAGTGCTGCAGCCCTTAGAGGCCTTCCCTGGTCACAGTGCCCTGGGTACCTGGTGTACCATTTACCAGGGACTGACCTGTGGCCAGAGAGTGCCAATTGGGTTTGGTCTTCAATGCGGTTTTATGGAAAGAACATAGGCCCTGGGTACCTGATTGGCAGGAGCCCAGGGCACACTCCGTCAAAGTACATCAGCAGTTCAGCAAAAAGTGGGGGCAACCATGGAGAAAGAGGGCACTTTCTTACACAGGCCCCCCAAACGAAAGAGGATGAGTCTAACCTTTCCCTAGAGAGTCTTCATTTTCTAAGTAGAAGAACCTGGAAAGTCCATCTGTATTGGCATGGGCAGTCCCAGGTCTGTGTTCCACTACAAAGTCCATTCCCTGTAGGGAGATGGACCACCTCAACAGTTTAGGATTTTCACCTTTCATCTGCATTAGCCACTTGAGAGGTCTATGATCAGTTTGAACTAGGAAGTGAGTACCAAACAAGTATGGTCTCAGCTTCTTTAGGGACCAAACCACAGCAAAGGCCTCCCTCTCAATGGCACTCCAACGCCGCTCCCTGGGGAGAAGCCTTCTGCTTATAAAAGCTACAGGGTGGTCTTGGCCTTCATCATTGGTCTGAGATAGGACTGCTCCTATCCCTTGCTCACATTCATCAGTCTGCACAATGAACTGCTTGGTATAGTCTGGAGCTTTGAGAATTGGTGCTGAGCACATTGCCTCTTTCAGGGTGTCAAAAGCCTTTTGACAGCTAACTGTCCAGTTTATCTTTTTGGGCATCTTCTTGGAGGTACGTTCTGTGAGGGGAGTCACAATGGACCCATATCCCTTTACAAACCTCCTGTAATACCCAGTCAAGCCAAGGAATGCCATGACTTGGGTCTGGGTTGTTGGAGCTGCCCAGTCCAGGATGGCCTTGATCTTGGGCTGTAAGGGTTGCACTTGGCCTCCACCAACGAGGTGGCCCAAGTATAGAACAGTTCCCTGCCCTATCTGGCATTTGGATGCCTTGATAGTTAGGCCTGCAGTTTGCAGGGCTTTTAAAACCTTCCCAAGGTGGATCAGGTGATCCTGCCAGGTGGAACTAAAGACAGCAATATTATCTATATAAGCTGCACTAAAGGATTCCAATCCAGCAAGGACTTGATTCACCAACCTTTGGAAGGTGGCAGGAACATTTTTTAAACCAAAGGGCATAACAGTGAACTGATAATGCCCATCAGGTGTGGAGAATGCTGTCTTTTCTTTTGCTCCTGGTGCCATGCCAATCTGCCAGTACCCTGCAGTTAAGTCAAAGGTACTTAGAAATTTGGCTGCACCCAATTTGTCTATCAACTCATCTGCTCTTGGGATAGGGTGAGCATCTGTCTTGGTGACAGAGTTGAGCCCTCTATAGTCCACACAGAACATCATTTCTCTCTTTCCACCCTGTGGATGAGGTTTGGGGACCAGAACCACTGGGCTGGCCCAGGGGCTCTCAGAGGGTTCAATAACCCCTAACTCCAGCATCTTGCTGACTTCAGCTCTGATGCTTTCCTTGACTTGATCAGACTGTCGATAGATTTTGTTCTTGACAGGTGCACTGTCATCAGTGTCCACATCATGGGTACACCAGTTTGTCTGACCAGGGGTCAAGGAAAAGAGCTTAGCATACTGCTGCAAGACTTGCTTGCAATCATTCTGCTGTTGGGCAGTGAGGGTGTCTGAAAAGACAACCCCATCCACTGACCCATCTTTGGAGCTGTATGAGAGGAGGTCAGGGAGAGGTTTACTCTTTGTCTCCTGATCCTCATCAGTCACCATCAGCATGGTGATGTCAGCCCTATCATGGAAAAGCTTAAGGCGGTTCACATGGATCACCCTTTTGTGTGCCCGGCTTGCGCCCAGGTCAACCAAGTAGGTGACCTCACTTTTCTTTTCTAAGTTGAGGTAAGGGCCACTCCATCTGTCCTGGAGAGCTCTTAGTGCCACTGGCTCCAAAACCCACACCTTTTGCCCTGGTTGAAATTCTACCAGTGCAGCTTTTTGGTAATACCATTGCTTCTGAAGCTCCTGCCTGGCCTCAAGATTCTTGGATGCCTTTTCCATGTACTCAGCCATTCTGGACCTTAGGCCTAGTACATAGTCCACAATGTCTTGTTTTGGTTCTTGGAGAGGATTCTCCCAACCCTCTTTTACAAGACAGAGTGGTCCCCTAACAGGATGGCCAAACAGAAGTTCAATGGGGGAAAACCCTACTCCCTTCTGAGGCACCTCTCTGTAGGCGAAAAGCAAGCTTGGTAAGAGGACATCCCATCTCCTTTTGAGTTTTTCAGGGAGCCCCATAACCATGCCTTTCAATGTCTTGCTGAACCTCTCAACAAGACCATTGGTTTGTGGGTGATAGGGTGTAGTAAACTTGTACTGCACTGCACACTCTTTCCACATGTGTTTTAGGTAAGCAGACATGAAGTTGGAACCTCTGTCTGAAACCACCTCCTTAGGAAACCCTACCCTGGTGAAGACACCAATGAGGGCCTTGGCTACTGCAGGAGCTGTAGTAGTCCTAAGGGAAATTGCCCCAGGATACCTAGTGACATGATCCACTACCACTAGAATGAATTTGTTTCCTGATGCTGTGAGAGGTTCAAGTGGACCCACTATGTCCACACCTACCCTTTCAAAGGGAACCCCAACCACTGGTAGTGGAATCAAGGGGGCCTTTGGGTGTCCACCTGTTTTTCCACTGGCTTGACAGGTGGCACAGGAGCTAACAAACTCCTTTACTTTCTGAGACATCTGGGGGCCAGTAAAAGTGGCTAACTAGCCTTTCCCAGATTTTGGTTTGGCCCAGATGTCCAGCTAGGGCGGATGTCATGAGCTAAAGTTAGGAGGAACTCCCTGTACTTCTGAGGCACTGCCACTCTCCTAGTGGCTCCAGGGTTGGGGTCTCTGGCCTCAGTGTACAATAGCCCCTCTTCCCAATAGTCCCTGTGGGTACCACTGACATCTCCCTTTTTTCCTGTGCAGCAGCTTGCTGCCTCGGGCTTTCAAGAGTGGGACAGTCCTGCTGTCCAAGGTATAACTCTTCCCTAGAGGACCCCCTGGGCCTAAGAGTTCAATCTGGTATGGGTCAAGCTCCATGGGCTCAGTTCCCTCTGGGGTGTCCAAGTCCTCTCCCTGAGGAGAGGGGTCCTGATCCTCTTGCTGTACAGAAGCTGGTTTCCCAGTCTTCTTACCTTTTCTCTTGGAAGGTTGGGCCATACTTTCAGGCTCCAACACTTCTTTGTCACCCTGCTTTCGGCTCTGTGCTCTTGTTTTCACACACACAATTTCAGGGATGTCCAGCATTGCTGCATGGGTTTTTAATTCTACCTCAGCCCATGCTGAGGTTTCCAGGTCAATACCAAGCAGACATGCAGCTGGAAGCTTTGGAGAGACCACTACCTGTTTCAGGCCAGTAACCCCCCCACCCCAGTCTAATGTCACCATAGCCATTGCATGGTTAGGGGTAACACTGTCAGCATTGGTGACTGGGTAAGTTCTCCCAATCAAGTATTGCTCTGGGGAAACCAGTGCATCTCTCACCATAGTGACACTGGCACCTGTATCCCTCAGGGCTTCTATCCTAGTCCCATTGATCCATGGGTATTGCAAGTATTTCTTTAAGTTGGGTAGCCACACAGCTAAAGTGGCAAACTCAACTTCCCCTTCTGTGAATAGAACTGCTTCAGTGTGCAACCCGATTTGCTCTTGGCAAACTACTGATCTCATCTGGAGACTGGCTACACCAGCAGTAGCTGTAGTAGGACTAGGGGGCTTCTTGTTAGGACAAGTAGCATCTCCAGTTAAGTGTCCCAACTTCTTACAGTTGTTACACCAGGCCTTTGCAGGATCAAAGTTCTTTCCCCTCTACCTATTATTGGACTGGGAAGAGTTTTGGGACCCACCCCCCTGTGCAGGTTTTTGGGGCCCTTTTGAAGACTCAGGTTTTTTATCTTGGGGATTCTCACCACCTTTCCCCTAGGGAGGTTTTGTAACCCCTTTTTTTTAGTCACCCCCAGTGGTTGTCTTTGTCACCCTTGTCTCGACCCAATGGTCTACCTTCTTTCCCAAGTCTTGGGGAGAAATTAGACCTAGGTCTACCAAATGTTGATGTAACTTTTCATTAGTGCAATTACTTAAAATATGTTCTTTCATAAACAAATTGTAAAGTCCATTGAAATCATGCACATTGTGTCCAGTTAACCAACCATCTAGTGTCTTAACTGAGTAGTCGACGAAGTCAATCCAGGATTGGTTTTGGGTTTTGTGAGCCCCCCTGAATCTAATTCTGTATTCCTCAGTTGTGAGTCCAAATCCCTCAATCAGAGTTCTCTTCATGAGGTCATAAGACCCAGCATCTGCCCCTGAAATGTTTTTAATTTTGCATAGGGACCTTACTTATTTGAAAGACAAGTTGAGGTAAGGGGTGAGGTCGAGCTCCTCAACCTGGTCCTCTATGCCATTATGGTTATCTTCACTAACAGCTGGGTTCTTGTTAAGAGGCATTGTTAAAAAACTTCTAATCCCTCTTATCCCTAGCTAAAGTGACTTTTTATTTTTCTAAAATTCTAAAGGGACTTAACCAAGGCCTAACAAGACTATTAGTAATTTGGAAAAACTTGTCAATTCAAAAATCAGAATTCTAAAGACAATTTAAGAGTTCTGTCGTGTCATCAGGTGGTAACCAAGTTAGTCCAACAAATGCAAAGTTGTTTATCCCACCACTGATCCACCAATGTAGGAAGCTGGCTCTGTATATACCATACCAAAGTGAGGTATAGTGTGCACAGAGTCCAGTGGAACCCCAAAGGTAGGCAGAGGTAAAAGTAGAAAGCACCTTACTCTCTATTTGTGGTAGTGTGGGCGAGCAGTAAGGCTTTATCAGGAGGTAGTGTTAAGCATTTGTTGAACACACTCAATCACCAAATGAGTGTCACACACTCAAAGACTGAACTCATACCAATTGGTTTTGTATAAAAAATATTCTTTTAGTTATTTCATTTCCTAGAACCAAGCAAACCTGGCACAGGTAAGTGATTTATACTTTGCAGTAAATACAGTTTGAAGTGTAGTAATAATGCAGTTTGAAATGCAGTTGTAAATATACTTTGGTTTGATTACTGTAGAACTACTAGTAATGCAATGCTTTGAAATATTGTACATATACTTTGTATTGGCTTTTCAATAGAATGTCAAGTAGATTACTTTACAGATTACTTTTCTTACACAGTGTAGTATACCTGGATACTACACTGGGACATTTCCTGTAAACAGGTAAGTAAAAGCGTTTTTGTTATTTGGTTACAGTTTTAAAGACTTTCATAGATTTTCCAACTCCACACTTAGAAACTTTTCATAGAAAAACAGTCAATGTTATCCTATGGGAGGAAATAGTGTTATCGGTTAACAGGTAAATACTTTGTTGTGGGAGTTGGGTTTCTGTGTTTAGACTCGGGGTCTCCCAGGGTCAAGGATGCACTCTTGTTACACCCTCAGCGGCACTAGGGCGGCCGGGTGCAGAGTGCTGAGGCCCAATGTTACCCACTGGGGGATAGGGGGCCTCCGGTTGGTGGCTGCTTACGAGCAGGCCACAAGGTTGAGGGAGCAAAGTTCCTGGACTTAAGCTCAGGGCAAATGGGGGTTCAGGATAATACAAAAGGTGCACCCTCAGCAGCACTAGGGCGGCCGGGTGCAGGGTGCTGGTTTGTCGGCAGGTTCCCTGTTACTTTCAATGGGGAGTCTCCGGTTCGCAAACACACTGCAGGCTCGGGACGAAGGTCTTCTGGGTGCGACCACCACTTGGAGAGGTAAGTTGGAATGCTGGGGGTTGGTTAGACACAGTCGGTTGGGCCACCCAGGGCCGTGGGGCGTCGTGTGCAGGGGTGTCTTTTAGAGTCGGATCTTCTTACCAGCTCCTGGTCGCCGTTGGGTGGACCTTCCGGATTTAGGCTGCAGGCGTTGGCTGGAGGCTTGAGGCAGGTCAGGGATCACTGGATCTCGGGTCTGGATCACCGGGGAGTCCTCCTTGTGGTGTTGGGCCACTCGAACTCGGGCCGTGGGCGTCAGGTGCAGAGTGGTGCAGACTCGCAGATTTTGCCAGAGCTGGAGTCTGTGGGTGAACAAATCCGGTGTTCACAGGAGACAAAGTCTTTTCGTTTGAAGGCAGGGTAGGTCCTCGGGGTTCTTGAGGTTACTGGCTGCAGGACACAACGGAGTTTCGCTTCCACAGGTTCGAGGTGGGGACAGGCTGGTAGGGCTGAGACCAAGTCAGTGGGCATCCTCCTCTTCTTAGCTTCAGCACGGCTGTTTGGTCCTTCTTCTTCTTTTCTTCTTGTGGTTTCTTGTCTGCGGAGGTAAGGTTCAGGGGTGCCCCTAAATACTAGATTTAGGGGCCTTACAGGTAGGTAAAAAGGTTGGGACCAATGGGTCACTACCCTGGGGTGGGTAACCCCCTATTATGCCACCCTCCATTGGGATGGGGGCATATGCCTCACTCTGGTGGCTGGGTCCCTCCCATCTGCAAGATGGCGGGGACTGAGAGTTGTGCTTCACCTCGCCTCCCCCACCTGAGGGGTGGAATTGGCAGAAGTGGACACCCCTCCCTTCCTCACTTGGTTTTCCCACCGGTTCTCCAGCCCAAAGTGGGGGTCAGAACCGGTGGGGACCAGTTGCTGAAGGCAGCAAAAGGCCTGTGGAAGCTCACAAAGGGGCAAGCCTTAGAAGCTTCCCCTTCGTGGACCCTGCCCATCCTGGGGGAGGAGGCTTGGCACCTCATTCCAGGATGTGCATTGTTTCAGGCCCCCAAGAGCAGCAGGGTCTCGACCCAGGTGTCCAGAAACATGTCTGGTGGTGACAGCTGAAAGCAGCCACTAGGCCTGGACATTAGTGGTAGGTCGTTTTTCAGGAGGGCATCTATAGGATGCCCTCTGAGTGCATTTTTCATTAAATCCCACACTGGCATCAGTGTGGGTTTAATGTGCTGAGAAGTTTGATACCAAACTTCTCAGTTTTCAGTGCAGCCATTATGGTACTGTGGAGTTCATAATAACAAACTCCCAGCACCATATACTCTTAATGGCAGCACTGCACTTACAATGTCTAAGAATTGACTTAGACACTGTAGGGGTACAGGGCTCATACACCTGGACCCTCAACACTGGTATAGTGCACCCAGCTAGAGGGGTGACTGATCTATGCCAGGGCAGTGGGTTGCAGGCATGGCGCACAGGGATGTGTGCCATGTCGACTCTTCACTTTGTTCTGCACCAAAACACGCAGCCTGCAAAGGCAGTGTGTGAGTGTAAAGGTACAGGGCCTCTAAGGGTGGCACAATAAGTGCTGCAGCCCTTAGAGGCCTTCCCTGGTCACAGTGCCCTGGGTACCTGGTGTACCATTTACCAGGGTCTGACCTGTGGACAGAGAGTGCCAATTGGGTTTGGTCTTCAATGCAGTTTTATGGAAAGAACATAGGCCCTGGGTACCTGATTGGCAGGAGCCCAGGGCACACTTCGTCAAAGTACATCAGCAGTTCAGCAAAAAGTGGGGGCAACCAATGCGGAAAGAGGGCCCTTTCTCACACACACCCCATCCCCCAAGCCGAGAAGCTCATTGATAGGTTAGGGGGTACCAAGTTCCTGAGCACTTTTGATCTGACTTCACAGTACGGGAAGATTGCCCTGACCGAGGGGGTTAAAGAGAGGACAGCCTTCTCTATCCCAGAGAGCCACTTTTTGTTGAAAGTGATGCTCTTTGGACTCAAGAATGCGTCTGCCACCTTCCAGAGGCTGGTGAACCAGGTCTTGGCTGGGATGGAAGCCTTAAGTGCTGCTTATTTAGACAACATAGCAGGCTTCAGCAGCACCTGACAGAACCACCTATTTCACCTGCAGGAAGAGCTTCAGGCCCTGCAACAGGCAGGCCTGACTATCAAGACCAGTATGGGCCAGATTGGACGGGGTCTGTGGTGTACTCGGTACACTTGGTGAGCAGGGGTAAGGTGCAGCCCTTCTTGGCCAAAAAAGAGACTATCCTGGCAGCCCCTAAAAACTCAAACAGAAGTGAGGGTCTTCCTGGGCCTCAATGGGTACTACAGGAGGTTTGTTAAGGGGTAGCACCATTGTTTCCCCCTTGACTGTGTTGACTTCCAAGAAGCAGCCCGGAAAGGTGACCTGGACAGAAGCCTGTCAGAAAGCCTTTGACTCCCTAAAGTAGGTTAAAAGCACAACCCCTGTGCTCAAGGTCCCTGACTTTTCTCTAGGAGTTTATTGTACAAACAGATGTCTCAGAGCATGGTGAAGGAGCAGACCTATCTTAGCTAAATGAGAAGGGCCTGGATCAAACTGTAGCATTCCTCTTGATGAGGCTACTTCCTGGGGAACAAAGGTGGAGTGCTATTGAGAGAGAAGCCTTTGCTGTGATTTTGGCACTGAAGAAGCTGAGACCATTCTTGTTTGGGACTCACTTCTGGGTTTAAACAGACAACAGGCCTCTCAGGTGTCTAATGCAAATGAAGGGTGAAAATCCAAAATTTTGAGGTGGTCCATTTCCCTACAGGGTCTGGAATTTAAGATGGAACACTGTCATTGGCTAGACCACGCCAATGTTGATAGTCTCTCCAGGTTTTTCTGCCTTAGTGAAGAGAAGCTCCCAAGGGGTTGGGTAGTTCTCCCAACTTTCAGCTGGGGGGACACATTAGACCTGTCAGCCTTAGGGTGATCTTCCCCCAAACGTGTTGCCTCTCCTCCTCCATTTTGATGAAACTATTTTTGTTGGCCTTAGGACTCTGGGCACTTTACTACTCCTAACCAGGGCTAAAGTGCTTGTGCTCTCTCACTAATACATGTTAGATTGGCTTTTACCCAAATGACATATTTAATTAACTGTAAGTCCCTAGTAAAGTGGTACTTCATGTACCCATGGCCTTTAAATTAAATGCTACTAGTTGGCCTGCAGCACTGATTGTGCCACTCACTTGAGTAGTCCTTCAAACATGTCTCAGACCTGCCATTGTAGAGCACCTGTGTGCAGTTTTAAAGTGCCATTTCGACCTGGCAAAATAAACCATTTGTCAAGCCCAAACCTTCCTTTATAATACATATAAGCCACTCCTAGGGTAGGCCTTGGACAGCCCAGAGGCCTGGGTGCAATGTATTTAAAAATCTGAACATGTACTTTTAGGTTTTACATGTCCTGGTAGTGAAAAACTCTTACATTTGTTTTTCCCTACTGCAAGGCCTATCTCTTCCTTCGGATAACATTGGAGTTGCTTTATTACAGTTTATAAGTGTCATTTCCAAATGGAAAGAGATAACCACTTCAAAGCCCTATTTAGTGTCGGAGTCGGGTTTTTGATCACAATTTAACAAAAGTTGGCATTTTTCTGCTCTTAGGCCTTTTTATGCCTATAGCCTGGTCTGGGTCACATGACTGGGTGTACCTGGCAGTTAGACTTTGTAAATTCCTCTCAAACAGTCACAAAATAGAAGTATTAGGTGTGCCTGAGTAGACCATCTGCTGGCAGGATGGGGCAGAGCTAAGCATAGCCCCACTTATACCTGAATAGCCTATACTCCGCCTTCTCAAAAAAGGCCTAACAACCCTGCATTGTCACTTCAGCCAGCTTGGAGCCAGGGCAGGGGAGGCAAGACATTTCATGCACTTCAAAGATACTGTCTAGAAGCTTCTCCCACCTTTCGGGACCAGGGCACCAGTGTATAAAGGAAGGACCTCAGACAGCAACTCTTCAGTACATTTCTGGACCTGTGGATACTCTGCCAGGAAGAAGGACTGCTGTGCTGCCACAACGGCTGCCACTCTGCTGGACTACTGTTCTAAAGTAACTGATGCCCTGCTGTGCTAATCTGCTGCCCTCTTGCCAGGGGAAGAAGAACAGGACCTGCAACTTCATCTTGAACCCAGGACCCCAGAGTGACTCAAAGGGCATGTCTGCTGACCTCCTGATCTGAGCCTCGGGGACATAAAAGGCTACCCATCCAGCTCCTGGACCAGCTGCAGTGAGTTTCTGCTCCTCAAGTGGTGCCTTTCAGTTATGAACCCTTGGTGTGGTTCACAGGGCTTTTGAAATCAAGCTTTTGAACTTTTCGCAACCGCGCACCAGAACCCCATCGCTTGCACTGAAACTGAAACTCACTGAAACTCAGCGCAAGCCCGTCCTCTTTGCACAGCAAGCATTGATCGCCCGCAGAGGACCGCCAACCCGAAGGTCCAGTCTGCCTGTCTGTGACACCTGACATGCTCTTCACGCAATGCCAGCCACCGCCAGCAACGCCCTCCATGCTGCCTGTGACCCTCTTCAACACGGACGGTACTCTTGGCACAAAACTTGAGAAGGGAAAACTTCAGCGGGACTAATCTGGGACTGTATATGATCGGCGCTCCATCATGGTGGGCCTGAACTTTTAACTTTCACCTAATCCAGTGCAACCAGATAGCCGCGGATGGCGCTTTCTGCTTTTATTGGTTATTTTACAGTTTATTATTTACAAATTCATAACTCAGGTTCTACTTTCTGCATTTATTGGTTATTTTACAGTTTATTATTTACAAATTCATAACTTCGGTTCTACTGATTGGATTTTTGTCATTTTGGTGATGTTTCATTTATTACATTGAGCTCTATTGTTCTAATCTGGTGTGGGATCGTTTTGTGTGGTGTTTCACTGTTTTACTGTTTGAAATGTTGCACAAATACTTTACTCATTACCTCTAAGTTAAGCCTGACTGCTTTGTGCCAAGCTACCAGGGTGCTGAGCACAGGTTAATTTGGGGTTTGCTTATGCCTAACCCTGACTAAGAATGTGGTTGCTGCTTGAGAAAGGCTCACACCCCAGTCAACCATGAACCCAATTTCTAATAATAATAATAACAACAATAATAATAATAATAATAATAAAATTATAGAAACAGGAGGACACAAGATTAGTGGTTTGGAGTATATTATAAGCTTTTGATTCTGCCCAGACTATGGTTTCGACTAATTTTGACTAATTTGTTTGTTGAGCATCGAAGGGAGGCCAGATATTCTAGGGCATGGTCTGTCACCCCTATTTCCTATGTGAAAGAGTATAAGATAGGATGAGAGACAGTGTCAAATGCATACAAAATATTGAGGAAGACCTACATAGCTAGTTCCCTTACATCCAGGATGTCTTCAAAGGGGTCAAACAATATGAATTATTTTTCCTGGACAGGACGGAAGCCTGCTCTGTTTCTGGAAATAGAAAGATGTAAATTCACTGCTGCTTTGTGATTTTATAAATAAAAGGTAACAAGAATATAAGATAATAATCAGAGCAGATTGATGTATCTGTATCTGTATTAGCTCTTAGAATTTTTATAAGAGGGGAGAATATTACTTGAGTCTAGAACGTAGGAACTGTAAAAGATGTAAGTGAAGAATTGCAATTCTTGAGTCGGTATTTAATGAGTCAGTCGAATGCTTTAAAATTGTTTCAAAACAGGGGTCACGAAAGACCCAGAAGTTGAAGAATTTACTTTAGGACCTTCCCATTACGAATGGCCTGCTTTAATACCCAAAATTCCACCCTGATTTACCGTTTCCGGAGGTCCTAGTAATTTGGGGGAAGGTAGGTGAATGGGTTTTTTAAGATTTCAATATGTTTCACACAGTATTTTGCCTGGAGACAACACCTACCTGGTGCAGTTGAAATCTCCGGATTAAATACCATCAATACAGTGATCGCGCACAACTTGCAATTTAAAAAGAACTACTAAATACCGATTTCTGGCACACATATACCAAATTCCACAAGCTGAATTAAGTCATTATGTCATTGGCATACGGCTTGTTCACAGAGCCAGATGCAAGTCTATGATGGGCAAGGCTTAGGGCAATTTGGCAAAGGTCAGAGGTGACCAAACTAAAAATGCAACAAAGTAATGGGCAACCCAAACTACCCTTGTGGGCTTGGGTAATAAAGTAAGACGATAAAGGTGCCTACAAAGGATTCTTTTAACAATTGTTATTCAGAATACCTTCATCTTAGTCATAGTGGCATCTAATGTCCACCAACAAAGCAAACAAATATATAAAAAAATATTTTAAGGGATTAAATTCACAAGAAAAACATTTAGGAAAAACAATTACTCACACAGGTGTATCAAAATAGGTAATTAATTTTATATTATACAAACATTAGAATAGGGGTACAGAAATAACAATAATTAAATCAAAGACATACATTGACAACGGAAAACATATATATTAAACATACAAAAACATCCTGATTCTCAATGTATAAAAACCCATCTTCATTGGTTCACAACACTGGGTCTGACCTATTCATAAGGTTGAGCCCTTAGATTTAATCAATTAACAATAACTAAAGAAAGAAGAGGAATGGGTTCAGTGTTGATGTTTCGTTCTCTGTGGCATTAAATCAGTGAGACCATCTTCAGGACAGAGGTCGATTGTCTGAAATTTCTTAACCCCTCTAAAACAATAACAATATTATTTATTACTTTCACAATATATACATTGTACACTTTGATTAAAAAACACCTGGGAGAAGTGAGTGAAATAATTTTATCAATCCATGTGCAAAAGTATAAACCTTAAATCCAAATTTTCATAGAGAAAAAGATGATTAAAAGAGTTAGAGCTATAAATGTGTCTATTTATTTATTTTTATAATTTTTTATTATATATTTATTGGTCGTCCAGAATCACAATAAAATCATGACAGTAATTACACATTGCAGGTGATTATACCAAAAATGCCAATACATTCCTTGTAACTATAGGACGTGTTCACAAATGAAATCTTGCATTAATGAAACATAATACTGTGTCCGGACATAAACAGCAGTGTCTCAAGGAAATAGATCATAACATTTTAACTCTTAACAAGCCCCTCCTCCCCCCAGGGTCACAAGAAGGAAACTCCCTCCCATACCATGTACCATAAGTCAGACTACGTTTCGCAATTGTGGTGCTTCTACTACATTCTCGGACTACGGGTGCCCCCAGACGGTACTACCACCCCCGAGCCAGCTCGGTCAGCTTGAGTCCCCTCCATCCCTTGTGAGGTGAGGACCCCTCTTATGGGGATTTCTGTGATAATGGTATACCAGGACCTCGCATCCTCTTCCAACTTTTCATCCCTCCGAACTCGCCTCATGCGGATTAGCTCCGCTGTTGCCCATTCCCGTAAGTCTTTGGCCCGACTCTCCACCGTGGGGGGCGTCGAGCTCATGCACCTGATTGCAATTCTCTGTTTAGCCAGTACCAGCCACAGCTGGAGAAATTTCCTCGTAAGCTTTTTCCCTTTAGATCTAGGGAGGAGTCCCAGAAGTACCTCCTTGATGGAGTGAGTCAGCATCCACCCAGTAACTTTTCGTAAGCGGTCTAGCACCGACCCCCAGAATAGCTTCAATTCCGGACAGTCCAAGGTCATATGTAAGAAATGGGCATCGGTATAACCACATTTGGGGCAGTGGGCAGGGCGGTCCGGGTATATTTTGTGTAGTACTCTTGGAGTCAGGTAGGTTTGATGGACAATGTTGAATTGGGTAAGTTTAAATCTGGCGTTGGAGCTAATTTGCTTGACCCCCTCATATACCCTTTTCTATTCCAAGTCTGTTAAAGGTTCCTCTGCTAAAGCATCCCATTTAGCTTGGACTGGGAGGGGGTCCGCAGTAATGTCCCCCCTTAGCGCCCTGTAAATGTGGGAAACTAGCCTACGTCCCCCCTCCAATGTCGATAGAGCCTGTAGAGTAGCAGATATGGGCGGCTCCTGTGGGAACATTGGCCACAGCTCTCGGGCCACCGCTGAGATTTTCGCGTATTGGAGGTACAACTTATTTGTTTATAGAAAACACACAGGTTCCCAAAATGTGAAATGGATTACAAAGGAACTCACTAGTAAGATAACTGAGGAGGAGACTTAAAAGTCTAAATAGGAAACTCTTCAATTCCCAGAGTCGATCCTATGTTAAATGAGTAATAGTTACATGCCATTTAACTAAAAACTCATTCTTTGAAGAAAGAAATATAAACAATATGTAGATGGCAGTACTTACAATGAATATAAGTAAAATATCATCCCAACGCAGAGTGAAGGGGAACATAATTCTGCAGGAAATACATGGAAGAAATTAAAGAAATATAAATAAATCTGGTTTAGAATTTTCCAAAACCATACCTAGATAAATTAGAAAAAAGAAGAGCACACACACATCACTAGTGTGTGAGATAACAATCAATCATGTTCTGGAGCCTTAATCGTAACAACCAATAGGTTACAATCGAAACGTTTTCACCGTATCCTACTCGGTTGGGCCCGAACCTTATGCTTAGTCAGACCCAGTGTTGTGAACCAATGAAGATGGGTTTTAATACATTGAGAATCAGGAAGTTTTGGTATGTTTAATATATATGTTTTCTGTTGTCAATGTATGTCTTTGATTTAATTATTGTACCCCTATTCTAATGTTTGAGTAATATAAAATTAATTACCTTTTTTCCAAACTAAAAATGCAGCAGCAGCATCCTAAAAAAGATATTCGTTGTGTAGTAGGTGATGTGGTAAGTGTCAGAAAATGCTCATAGCAACACAACTTTTTAATGAGTGTACTGGAAGGGGCCTCTTCACCTGAAAACTGTTTTACTTGTGATGAATAGAAAGGGATTAAAATATTTATGTAAATGCACATTTTCTCTAACCTTACTCCTGTAGGTAGTACACTTTTAGGGCCCGATTACGAGTTTGGCAGTGCGGCTACGGGTCCGCCCCACCAAACCCGTGGTGAGGCCGCTCACCTAGATACGGGTTTTCTCCTGTCTGGCTGGCTTTTTTTTGGCGTTCCCATGGCGGTGCCTTTAAAAACAGGCACGCAATGGTAATGTCAAAAACTGTTCAAAAACAGTTCCTGCAAGTCCATCCCGTGCAGGAACTGAGGTGCATGCACACAGGGCGCACATGTTGTGCCACCCTGTGTGCATCCACTTGGTGTGAGGCACAAGGGGGCCCTGTAGGGCCTCATTTGTTTCCTCTCCGCCAGGGTTTACATGGAGGAAGAACCGCCATGTACACCCTGGTGGAGAGGAAACTCGTAATATGCTTGGCGGAACCACGGTGGTCCCACCAAGAATGTTGTGGCCTCAGGACTACGGTGCCACCTCCAGGGAGCGGTGGTTCCCTGGTGGCATTGGCAGTCCAATGGCGGCCCACCACCCGAGCCATAATTGGACGGTCGGGAGACAGCCACCGCCGCACCCACGCAAGGACCGTCAGACTCATAATGGGGCCTTAAGAGTTTATTCACAAAACAGTGTGAGTATAAGAGAAAATAGCTTCATAAATAAGTCTTAAAACAAGCTTGAGGTTGAGATCAAGTGTTTGTTCCTAGGTTGGCAGGTATGCCCAGACGTGGGTCCCTTTCTCACTTTGCCACTGGATTCAAGCTAGCCTGGCTGATGAGGGGTGAAACCCCGAAACTGGTCCTAGGATGCTTGTTTCCAGTCCAGGGAAGACCTGGCTGGGCGGTTCCGGCTGGACTGTTCCCATGAGGAATAGGGTCAAGACTGATTTGCATATGGCTGGGTCTGAACTGGGGTGGCGAAGTGAGCTAAAGAACGATGATGGTTTAAACCCAGATCTGTGACTGGGGTTAAGTAAGTGTTTGAAAATTTTCAGCGCTCCGTCCATCATCTCCTTCTGTTTACTTTGTTATTAGATGTATTCATTGAAAATACAGGAAAATATGTCTACGAAATATGAAATCTAAAAAATACGTCTTCCATGGCCAACAACATGTGAGTTGGCCAGATGTATTGGTTAAATAGAAAAAAAAATACAAGTACCTTACAAACGTGAGTTCCATGACACACAAGTTTATCTTTGCCAGGATCATCAAATTCAAGTGCAAAAAAACCGATGCCATCTATATCAGTTATCAGCTTTTTACAGAATGATTAAGGTATTGTATCTTTTTTACAATTTGATGTTTCAATAAAATAGGTTTCGCCTGTTTCCTAAGTGAAGTATTTAAATGTTGCAAGAAATTAAAAAATTGTGCCCAGTCCCCTAGTCGTCCAAATTATTCCACCTGAGTTCGCTTTAATAAGTGAACATCTGAAAGAGACACGTTAGTGATAGATTCCTTACCTTAGAATATCCCCAGGCGTCAGACTGGATCCGGAAAGTTTTGCTAGCAGTACCCCTGCGCGCCACTAGGTGGCATCGTGCAGCTCCGCGTCCGTCGCTGGCGTCGTAAGCGCAGAGATGATGTCACGGAGACTACTTAGGCGCCACCCATGCGCGCTGACGTCAGTTCTTTCTTTTTCCGCGCCAGAAAGCGCAGATCCGGTTAGAGCACGTACCCTAGTCACTTTTTGACTATCTCTTTTGGGACTTTTGTCCCTCTTTTTTCCAGTTGGTTTCCTGGTGCACGTAGGGATGCCTGGATTTAAGTCTTGTGGGGCCTGCCGTCGCAACATGTCGGTGGTGGACCCCCACGATGTTTGCCTCTACTGCCTGGAGACCGACCACGACTCTCGGTCTTGTCCGGATTGTCGGGCCATGGCCCCGAAGGCCTTGCGGGAGCGGCACCGGAAACTGCAGGATGTCCGGCACTCGTCCCCACGCCGTTCCCGGTCCAGAGGCCATTCCAGGGAACGCTCGCGGGGCCACAGCCATCGCTCCTCGTCACCCTCGGATTCGGGTAAGAGACGACACAAAAAGAAGTCGAAGAAGCGTGTTCGCTCTCCGACGTCCCCCCGCCGGTCCTCGGATGCGGATGAGGGGACCTCATGCCTTGCCCCTGTGGCTCCTTTGGAGCTCGAGAGTCCCGCGGCCTACCCTCCTTACCCGGGTCCGTCGGCAACTCCCGCACAGGTGCAAGAATTTCTTGCTACCATGGACCGCCTTTTTAGGCCTCGGGCTCCCGCCGGTGCGCCCTCGGGCCCCACAGTCCCATGTCTGGACCCTGTTGGACCGCCGGCGGATCCAGCTTCGGCACCACAGGATCCTGCGCCGCTGGCTCCGGCCACGGCGCCACAAGGTCCATCGCTGGGGCTCTGGCCCCAGCGCCGCCCTCGGCTCCGCCGCCGGTGCCGCAGTGGGTGCCTTTCGTCCCGCCCTTACCCAGGTTCCAGGACCATTTTGTTCCTACCTGGGATCCGCATTGGGACACAGCGCCGGTTCGGCCACGACCGGCGCCGTTCTCTGAGCCGTTTCCGACGCCGTTCCCGACGCCGTATGTTCCCTCTCCGGCTCCTGCCCCGCCGCCGCGGTCGGTGCCACCGGCGGCGGTGGTGGAGGACGACTGGGAGGGGTCCGAGGACCCTTTCGCCCGTCAGTGTGACTCCGAGCAGGACTGGGCGGACGACTTGGAGGACGCCGGCGACTTCTATGTCTCTTCTGACCCGGGGTTTGCCTCTCCCCCGCCTACTATGGAGGAGGGCGCCTCCTACACAATGGTGCTCCGTCGGGCAGCTGATGTCCTCCACCTTGATCTCCCTATGGTGGCCCTCAAAACTAACCTCCTTACTGAGGTGCTCCAGACGGCGACCACCTCGTCGGAGCCCCTGCTCCCGTTTAACGACGCCCTTACCGACGTCTTGCTGGGCACTTGGTCGCGGCCATCCACTGGGGCCCCTGTGGATAAAAATGTCGCCAGGCGTCATTGCCCGGCGCCTGGTGACCCCGCTTTTTTGACCACTCATCCTACGCCCGAGAGTCTGGTCATCCAAGCTTCGACGTCGCAGAGTGCCTTTCCCACGGCTCCGCCGGATAAGGACTCTAAGAAGCTGGAACAGTTCGGTAAACATTTGTTCTCTTCGGCCAGCTTGGGGCTGCGGTCGGTGAATACCGCCTGCCTATTGGGCCGCTATTCCCACGCGGTGTGGGACACAGTTGCGCAGGTGTTACCTCAGTGTCCTGAGGAGACCCAAGCTGTATTGTCCCAAGCCATTGCAGAAGGTAAAGATGCGGCTAAGTTCGCCATTCGGTGTGGTTTAGACACCGCGGACTCCTTAGGTAGAGCGATTTCTACGACTGTGGCGCTTCGTCGCCACGCCTGGCTCAGATCTACCAGGTTCTCGCCAGATGTCCAAAACTCACTCATGGACATGCCCTTTGATGGCACTCGCCTGTTTGGCGATAAGGCCGACAGTGCGCTGGAGCATTTTAAGGACTCGCAGGCCACGGCCAAGCCCTTAGGTCTTTCCAGGAAAAGCCCAGCCACTCCTGGGTTTCGTTCCTTTCGTGGCAACAGGAGGGGCACCCAGGCACGTTCTTTCAACAAGCCTGTGCAGAACCAGCCTCAGCGCAACCGCGGTTTCCGCAGGGGCGGATCTGGGAATCAGCGTGGGGGTCAGTCCACCTCCGCCCCCGCCGCTTCGGCTTCCAAACCTTCCTAATCCGAGCCTTGTGGGGCATTCCACGCCAGTGGGTGGCAGGGTCCGCCTTTATCTCTCCCACTGGCACGCTATCACTTCAGACAAGTGGGTGTTGCAGATCATCCGCAAGGGTTACGCCCTTCCCTTCCAGTCCACCCCTCCAGCCATGCCACCTCAGTTCCACCGCATGTCAGGGGACCACTTGGCACTTCTCCTGCAGGAAGTCATGGCCCTCTTGGCCAAGGGGGCCATCGAGTGTGTTCCTGGGCCAGAAGTAGGGAGTGGTTGTTATTCCCACTACTTTCTGGTCCCCAAGAAGGACAAGGGGGGCTTGTGCCCCATCTTGGACCTCAGGAACGTCAATAGCTTCCTCCGAAAGGAGAAGTTCAAGATGTTGACTCTGGCTCAGGTCTTGGCTGCCGTCGACCCTGGAGACTGGATGGTAGCGTTGGACTTGCAGGACGCCTATTTTCACATCCCCGTCCTGCCGGCCCACCGGCGTTACCTGCGGTTCACGGTAGGCCAGGAGCATTTTCAGTTTGCCGTGCTCCCCTTCGGCCTTACCAGCGCCCCTCAGGTGTTCACGAAGGTGATGACGGTGGTCGCAGCTCATCTACGCAGGTCAGGGGTGTCAGTCTTCCCCTACCTTGACGACTGGTTGTTGAAGGCGGGCTCGCCCCAGGCAGTCGTCACCCACCTTCAGACTACGGCCGACATTCTGCCTTTGCTGGGGTTCTCCATCAACGTGCCGAAGTCGCACCTGAGTCCCTCTCAGAAGATCCCCTTCATCGGAGCGGTTCTGGATTTGACGCTGTTTCGGGTTTTTCCTCCCGAGCAGCGAGTCCGGGATATTCAGGCTATGATTCCGATCTTTCAGCCTCTATCCCGGGTTTCAGTCAGGATGGCCCTCCGGCTCCTGGGCCTGATGGCCTCCTGCATCCTGCTGGTGCAACATGCCAGATGGCATATGCGGGCTCTGCAGTGGGACCTGAAGTTCCAGTGGGCACAGCATCAGGGCAACCTGTCCGATCATGTCCAGATCTCGGAGGGCACTGCACGACAATTGCAGTGGTGGCTCACGAATCGCGATTGGGTCAATGGCAGATCCCTCTACCTCCCCCAACCGAAGCACACAGTGGTGACGGATGCGTCCCTCCTGGGATGGGGTGGCCACTTGGGAGAGGCGGAGATCAGAGGCCTCTGGTCTCCGGCGGAGTCCCGGCTCCATATCAACCTTTTGGAGCTTCGGGCGTTCCGACTTGCACTGAAGGCATTCCTTCCCTCTGTCCGGGGAAGTGTAGTGCAGGTGTTCACGGACAACACCACTGCCATGTGGTATTGCAACAAACAGGGCGGGGTGGGGTCCTGGACCCTATGTCAGGAGGCTCTGCGCCTCTGGACATGGCTGGAACATCAAGGCATTACCTTGGTGGTTCAACACCTGGCGGGTTCTCTGAGCGCCAGGGCGGACGAACTCAGCCGGCGGTGCTTGATGGATCACGAATGGCGTCTGAACTCGGACGTGGCGCAAGGTCTCTTTCAGCAGTGGGGAGAGCCTTGGTTAGATCTATTCGCCACAGAAGAGAACGCGCAATGTCATCAGTTCTGCGCGTTGGAATTTCCAAGGCGGCACTCGCTCGGCTATGCTTTTCGTCGCGAGTGGAGTTGCGGTCTATTGTACGCCTTTCCGCCTATACCACTTCTGCCCAGAGTGCTGAAGAAGATTTGGCGCAACCGGGCCCAAGTCATCCTTGTGGCTCCGGATTGGGCACAAGGATACTGGTATCCCGAGCTACTCAGCATGGCGATCGATCCTCCGATCCGACTGCCTCTTCAGGAGGATCTTCTGTCGCAGCAGCAGGGGACGGTCCTTCACCCGAACCTGTCCAGCCTCCACCTCCCTGCGTGGAGATTGAGCGGCGACAGTTGACAGCTTTCGATCTTCCTCCCGAAGTCTGTGATGTCATTCTGGCAGCCAGGCGTCCCTCCACTAAGACGGTATACGCCTGCAGGTGGAACAAATTTGTGGCATGGTGCACAGCAAAGGCTGTGGATCCCCTCTCTGCCCCTCTTTCTGAGGTTCTTCTGTTCCTTCTATCCTTGGCCCAGCAGGGCTCTGCTCTGGGCACTATCAAAGGTTATCTTTCAGCCATCTCCGCCTTTCTACGGCTTCCAGATCAGCCTTCTCTTTTTAAGTCCCCGGTTGTTAACCGTTTACTCAAAGGCATTACTCACACGTTTCCTCCCGTGCCTTTCATAATGCCTCAATGGGACTTAAATCTTGTCTTGACCTATCTGATGTGCGCTCCCTTCGAGCCCCTTCATAACTGTCCTTTACGTCTTCTTACTCTAAAGACGGCTTTCCTGGTAGCTATCACCTCTGCCAGAAGAGTGAGTGAGCTCCAGGCTCTTTCTTCTAAACCTCCTTTCCTTTCTGTTCATCCGGACAAGGTGGTTTTAAGGACCCGTCCTTCTTTCTTGCCAAAGGTTGTCACGCCCTTCCACATCGGGCAGACCATCACTTTGCCCACTTTCTTTCCGCCTCTGCATCCTTCAAAAGAGGAAGAGAGGCTCCATCGTCTGGACCCAAAACGTGCGCTCTCGTTCTATCTCAAGCGCACACAACAGTTCCGGGTGGATGACCAGCTCTTTGTTGGCTATGTGAGCGCCAAAAAAGGTCGGGCCGTGCACAAACGCACCATCTCTCGGTGGGTTGTTTTGTGTATCAAAGCGTGTTACTCCTTGGCTAAAAAGGAGCCTCCTGTGGGACTGCGTGCCCATTCTACCGGGGCAACAGCAGCCACTACTGCCTTGGGACGCGGCGTTCCCTTGCAGGATATTTGTCAGGCAGCCACGTGGGCCTCGCTGCACACATTTACCAAGCATTACTGCCTTGACAGTCAAGTCCGGAGAGACGGCTTCTTTGGCCGTTCTGTTCTCCGTGACTTTCAGGTGTAATCTATTCGCAGACCCACCACCGGGGTTGGTATTGCTGGGGTATCTATTCTAAGGTAAGGAATCTATCACTAACGTGTCTCTTTCAGATGCACAAGTTACTACTTGTGTAACGATATATCTGTAAGAGACATTAGTTAGTGATAGATTCCTTACTGCCCCACCCATCCTCCCCGTTCTGCGAACTGATTTCTTGGGTCAAGGTCATCCCTTTTAGGGCCCTAGTTTCATGGCACCAGTGGTCAGTTTCTTGCATTGCTCTGCGTTCCTGGCGCGGAATGTCGTGTACAGAACTGACGTCAGCGCGCATGGGTGGTGCCTAAGTAGTCTCCGTGACGTCATCTCGGCGCTTACGACGCCAGCGACGGACGCGGAGCCGCACGACGCCACCTACTGGTGCGCAGGGGTACTGCTAGCAAAACTTTCCGGATCCAGTCTGACGCCTGGGGATATTCTTAGATAAGGAATCTATCACTAACTAATGTCTCTTACAGATATATCGTTACACAAGTAGTAACTTGTGCTACTACTCATGGGTTGTAACTACTAAGGAGAGCATCTTAGTTCTTAGTCTACAGAGACCACCAGAAATATCTAGGGAGTCAACGTATGTAAGATACATCACTCTTAAATAGGTTCTTATGCACAATACACCAACTAAAGGATGTCATTGTAGTCGCCATGTACTGCCAGGCAGCAAAACTAAACACATACTTATGGTTTTAGCTCTCACTAGAACACTTCAGTGGTGCTCAGTGTGAACACAGTTTAAAAGCTTTTGGTCAAACTCACTAAACAAAACCTTTCTTGAGTGCTCTTATTAGGTGTCTTGATTCCGTCCAAGATTTCTCTCGATTTCTATACAAATATTATGACTACATTTCACAGGAAATGTGTATTTAATGTAGGCCAGTACTAGGACAGCATTGGTTTTGGAAGCAAGTAATTCCATTGTTATAGCCACTGTGTACGGGTATGCTGGTGCTTCCAGAATCACTCACATGATGTATTGGAACCTTTCTATCTCTGGGAAGCAGCAATAGCTTAGACCTCACTCCCTTATGTGAGAGACTCAAGACGCAATAGCCTAGCTCTGAAAGGCTTCAATACATCTACACGGTCTTCCAGTTTGTAGTATAATCACCAAAGCCACCCTAGACGTGCAGAGGTTGTCTTAAAGATGACTTTTATATGACCTTTCTATTTTCAGCCCCCAGAAATGGAATACTTTTAAAGAGGCGAATTCGCCCCCTTTACATGCCACACTGACATTCTGACTTTCTTGCAGAAGACCATAGCCTTAGTTTTAGAAACATTAAGATATAACAGAAGCGAGAGCTACACACAATTACCAATAGAAAAAGTTATGTGAAGAAGGCCTTGACTGGAAATCTATGAACAAAATTCAAATTTCGCTTTTGTGGGACTAGGGGTCACATGCATCAAAGGAAAAACCGGTCGCAAACGGGCAGATTCTCAGAATCTGCCCCTTTGCGACCGGTATTTTTGCATTTGGGATGCATCCTCCCAAATGCAAAAATCGCAATTTAAGTAATTGCAAAATTTGCGATTACTTAAATTGCGTTTGCATTTAAGGAATAGCAAATTGTGATGCCTCTAATGCAATGCCTGATGCCATTAAAAATAGCGATTTCGCTCTTAGGGGCGCAAATTACCGTCAAATGAAACTTGATGGTATTTTGCAAAAACCTTGAAAAATGCACTAAAGTGCATTTTTCAAAGTTCCAGGTTACACACACACATGCCCTTGGGGCATGTGTGTGTGCAACATGTGTTCACTTAACAATTTCAGGGGTGCAACAGGGTATCCTTTTGGCACCCTTGCACCCTTGAAATTGCATGCGCAATTTGCAGGTACCTATTGGGTACTCGCAAATTGCGCATGCAATTCCCTTTAATTCCTATGGGCCTCTGGGCCCATAGAAATGAATGGGAATCAATTCCTTAATTGCGACTCACAATTTGCGAGTCGCAATTAAGGAATTTGTAGGAATCGCAATTTTTTGTGATTCCCACAAGCATAGGCAATAACGATTCTTTAATTGCGATTCCTTAATAATCGCAATTAAAGAATCGCTATTGTCTATGTTGATGCATGTGCCCCTAAGACATTTGTGAACAATGAAAATTTTATAAATGGCCACATTTCTCAAGCATAAGTGTACACATTGGCGTCAGGCCCCATATATTTATTTATTATGGGGTCTACCAATGGGCCAACAAGTCACATCATCTCATATGCTCCAAAGGAGACCACACAGTTATAAATATTCATACAATTTATACTATAATCATCATCACAAAAGCAGTGTCTTAGTAATAAGTGACTTGTGTCCATCTTTGCTTTCCAGGGGTTTATTTTTTTACCTTTAGTATGATGAAACACGAGGAAGTTGATGAAGTGTATGTTTACCTCATGCACAATGGGAATACAATTATTAGCATGCATAGGTAAGTAGAAATGTAAGTGACTGCTTTAAAGAAATGTTTAAATATGCCTTCATTTGTTTATTCATGTATTGATTGAACATTTTTATACAGATAATAAAAGCTCAAAACCTCCAGAATGCTTTAAAGAAGAGGTCAGGAAAAACATTAGCATTAATACCCAATCATGTGGAAGACCAAGGTAGTACATACGAGACATATACATTATTCTTTAAATAGCTACAGACCTACATGCAAACACAAATTAATCGTTCATATATAAAGTGTAAGTTATGAATCGAGCAACAGTCATATTATGAACACAGAGAACCTTTGTAGGGGGGAATTACAATCAAGACGTATTATCTTGAAACATTCCACTATCCCTTTTTTTTTATTATCAATTTTATTGGTTTTGGACATCCCCGGGCTTTGTACACTGTTTGTTCCTGTGTGGTACACCAGTCAAGACGCCTGCCCCATTGGGAGACTGAGGGAGGGACAGGGTTTTTCCATCTGGCTGCTATATCTCTTTTGGCCACCATGATGGCAGTGCCCAGGAAAGCCCGATCTGCTCTGGTGCTGTCTATACCCTCCATTATTCCTAGGAGAAGTGTTTGAGGAGAAAGTGGAGCCTCCCAACCCAGGACCTCACCCAACTCTCCAACCACCTCTGCCCGGTATTTCTGTATGACGTCGCAGGACCATGTCATGTGATAAAAGTCTGCTGATGAGCCTGCGCATCGCGGACAACTTGGAGTCTGGAGGTGTCCTGCCCTGTATAGCCTGGTCAGTGCAAGGTATGCACAGTGAAGATAATAAAACTGAATCAGCCTAAGCCTCGCTGATATGGTAATCATTCGGGGGGCCATGAGGGCGTCTCTCCAGTTGTCATCCTCCAGGGGGCCTACCGGGACCGTAGCTGGTCTAGAGTATTAGGGGAATTATTCACCAGGAATCGGTAGATCTGGGATACTCCTCCCTTCCCCAAGGCTCCCAGGAGGATTTTAGCTTCCAAGGGGCTGAATTCTGGCAGTGTGGTGCCCATGGGGATGAGAGGAGTTGTGGCATGTCGAAGTTGCAGGTATTTATAAAACTGATTGGCGTGAGGGAGTATAATCCCTGCAAGTCCTGAAAGGACCGTATGTGACCTCCCAACCAGATATCTCCTATTTGGGAGATGCCAATAAGGTCCCACTTTTGGAACCTTTCCTATGCCTCTACATCCCCAGTCCATGCACCCCACCACAACGGTGTCTGGAATGTGAATTTGGTGTCCCATCGAGTATATTGCAGTGCAGACCGCCAGGCCAAGAGGACCGATCTTGTCACCGCTGGAATGTTCTGTGTGATTGGTGATCCAATAGAGCATGTCCTGAAGCTTTGAAAACCCCAGACCCTCCAGTTCTCGCTGATATGCCGGGTCCGACCATCCCCCATCAAACCAATCATTGATTACCAAGAGACGCGTTGCTATATAATAGAGGAAAAGGTTTGACATTCCTATTCCCCCATCATACGTAGCTTTCTGACAATGGACCAGTGCTACTCTCGGTCTGGAAGTGCCCCAGAAGAACAATGTTGCTAGCTTGTCAAGGGAGCGAAACCATTGTCGTGGGAGATGGAGTGGGAGGTTTTGCAGCACATAAAGGAAGGGCAGGAGTTTCATCATTTTATAAAGAGCTGTTTTCCCCATCAGGTTCAATGGAAGGGATTGCCACCTCCTCGGGTCTGTTTTTGCCTTTTTAATCAGCGGAGTCAGGTTAAGGGACCAGGTCAGTTCCGGGTGTAGATCCCCAGATATCGAAAACTAAAACGCCTAATAGGAATGCTCGATTGCTAGTCTATGCAGTCCCTTGAAGCATGTAGGGGGACCAGAATTGATTTTTTGGGATCAAGTCTCAATCCCAACGCTTCCCCAAAGAATTCCAGAATCCATATACAGCGGGGGCCTGTGCGAGCGGGATCCGCTATGTAGAGGAGAACATCGTCCGCATAAAGGACGATACGCTCCTCATGGGATGAGCTCCAGCGACATCCCTGGATTTGGGCATCACATCAAATTAGTTGCTCTAGCGGCTCTATTGCCAGAGCAAAGAGTAAGGGGGACAAGGGGCATCCCTGTCTCATCCCCCGGTGGATCAAAAATTCTTGTGAGAGGACTCCGTCGACCAAGACTCGGGCTGATGGGTTTGAGTACAGAACTCGCGTCAGCCTCCTGAAATATATGTGCCAATGCCCATCCGGATGAGTATCTATTCCATATATTGTCAATCTACGGTGTCAAAGGCCTTCTCAAAATCTATAAGTAGCAAGGCCACATATGGGGGAAGGAGGGGTCGGTGTTCCAGTGTCACATGTAGGCGTCTTAGGCAATGTCTTGTCCCCCGGCGAGGCATGAATCCACATTGATCTGGATGTATTAGAGTGGACAACACGTGTTTGCGGCGAGCCGCCAGGATCGTGGTGTAAATTTTAACTTCCTTGTTGATAAGCGATATCGACCGATAGTCCGAGCAGGACAGAGAAGGTGGGTTCTCCTTAGAGATAACCACCACCATGGCCAAGTCAACATCTCTCGAGAATCCTTCTCGATCCACTGCTTCTTTATAAAGGGCCCGAAGCTGTGGGATCAGTAGCTCCCTGAATGTCGAGTAATATTCGACCGGGTACCCATCCGGGCCTGGAGTTTTGCCAACTGCCATAGCCGAAATGGCCTGGCCTATTTCCTCCTCCGATATAGGCTGATCTAACATCTGAAGTTCAACCTCCGACAATCGCGGGACATCGCCCAAGAAATCTGAACTGTTCCTTGTTTCTGGGGTCAGGGTCGTGGAGTGGAGGTTTTTATAATATATTGCAAATATCTGGGCTATAGCCTCTGGCCTCCTCATAATGCCCCCTTCCGCTTCCATGAGTTCAGGGATTATCCGATTCGCTAAGGGGCGGGACACTAACCAAAAGAGCTTACCATTTTTATCCCCCATCCGTACACACGGGCCATGGAGGATCGCCACATTTGCTTAGTCGAGTCTAGGTAGATATGGCGAATCTCTTCCTGAATGAGCTCGAATTGACGAGACTTCAAGTCTCAGTCTGACTCATCCATAGAGTGCTCTAATCGGAGCGCAAGTACTTCGAGGTGAGTGAGATGTTCTTCCCGGGAGCGGTGCTTCGCTTTGATGTGACCCTTGGCAATGCCTCTGATAGTGTCCTTGCCCGCTTCCCAGAGCGTGCTTGACGACTCGACTGTGCCTTCATTGCGTTGGAAATATAACTGAATTTCTTCTCTCAGGTTTTTTTTGGACACTCTCTGTTGGAGGAACCAAGCGTTAAGCTGCCAAACCGGGCGGAGCTCACCGCTCAGGTTCCCCAAGGAATGGAGTAGGGGTGAGTGGTCAAAAATTCCCCAAACCAGTGTGTGGACGCCTGTCACCATGCGGCAGTCGGTTGCTGGCTTAAACATCAGGTCAATACATGATGAGTATGGTAGGCTGCTGAGGTATGAGTGTATTGGTGATGTTGGGGATGCCACGTTCTCCAGATATCACATAGCCCTTGTTGGGAAGCTCAGTCCGATAGCAGTCTGGCACCCGAGCATCGGCTCCGAGAGGGGGTGCCTGTAGCATCATTGGCCGGGTCCATGACTGCATTAAAGTCCCCACCAATCACAGTCACGCCCTGATGGAGGGAAGCTAGCATGGTCATCAAGTTGCGGAGTGATGTCTCGAGGAGTGTTGGAGGAACATAGACCGTAATGAGATTCAGGGTGTGTTCCCCCATTTTAACGGTGAGAGCTAGGAATTGTCCCAGGGGGTCTGGGATTTCCTGAGTGACTGTCAGGGAAAAGGAACGGCGGAGGAGAATGGCCACTCCTCTGGAGCCCCAAGCAAACCCTGTATGGTGGACCCTGTCTTACCCCTGCCTAGCTAGAAATGGGCACTGATTGCCTAACAGATGAGTTTCTTGCAACATGAGAACACCAGGTGTAGAGCGTTGTGGGAACTTCAGAACCGCCGCTCGTTTCACTCTACTAGGAGTCCATTCACATTCCATGAAAGAATGCGCAGGGACTCCAGACAAGTACTATTTGATGACATTGGAGCCAATACCAGTTGAGCAAGGACTACTAACTCCGGATACCCGGGGGTTCGTGTGCACTGAGATTGTGGGCAAAGGTTGGCCATCTCTGTTTAGTGCTTGATCAAGGAGTAAGTAGTTTGAGCATGTCTTGTCTGTTGTGATAGAAAACTGGACGAGAAACAAAAATAGACAGATAATTCCCTCAACAAGCCCCCCAACTCCCACCCCACCCCATACTTCTTTCCCAGAAGCATCTGTCGCCCTAACGTAAACTAGTCAAACTGGTGTACCCATTATGGTCAAAGGACGCAGCAGAGGACCCCTACGATTTATAGGATTAATAAGTCTCAGGAGTCCAGGATGTCGAGCTCTCTGGAGCCATCAGAGAGCTGTGGCTGAATATTCTGGAGCCTCTCTTTATATCTTTGGACTGCGGGATAGGTCAGTGTCCTCGTTCATACTCAACTGTGGGTTCGGGGATCTCCTCTGAGTCACCTCCCCGTTCAGTACAGAGTCTTGCGACACCTCTTGCTGTCGTCTCTCCATAGGGGATGTAGACCTGCTCTGCACCAGCAATTCTGGTGATCCAGAGGGGCTTCATCTGGTATTGCGCCCCCTTTGGGACCGGATACGCCGCCATTGTGATTTTGGTGCCTTATTCCACCCATTGCTGATCTTGACCCGTGTTGGGGACTCGGTTGGCGCTTTGTTCAGGGCTAAAGACCTCTCCTCTGTGGCCCACATCCAGGCCGCCTCCGGGGTTTTAAAAAAAAAAAGGTTTTGTTGTTGAAGATTACCCTGAGACAGGCAGGGAACAAGAACCGGTAAGATAGGTAGAGAGCTAGCTTCTGCTTGACCGCCATGTAGGATCTTCTCTGAGCCTGCACTTCCTTTGTGTAGTCTGGGAATACCAACACTTTATTCCCTTGGCAGGAGAGATGGGGAAGAGTGCGTGCCTCCTGTAGAATAGCATCCCTGTCCTTAAAGTTGAGAACACGTGATATTATTGGTCTTGGGGGGCTCCGGGCGGAGGCTTGGGTGCCAAGGATCGGTGCACCATTCCACCACGAAGCATGTCGAGAGGCGCTCCGGTGACATCCAGGTTTTAATCCAATTTTCTATAAAAGGGGCGGCCTGACTAGGCTCCATTCCCTCTGGGATGCCCACAAAGCAAAGGTTGTTCCTACGGTAACGATTTTCATCATCCTCGGCCCTCCTATGAAGTTCCGCCATGAGGGATGAGAGTGGCACGATCTGGTCCTTCACTGCCACCATTTCATCCTCCAAAGTAGACACGCGTGACTCAGCCTCTGAGATCCTGGCTGTGGCATTACAGAGGTCTTGCCGGATGAGCGACATATCCACTCGTACTTCCCCGATCTTAACTTGTTTTCTACTGAGTCCTGGGAAGTGCGTATTGCCTGGAGAATGGTAGCAATATCTCCCTTCAGGAGTGGTTCTGTGGCATGGGCACCCTCATTCCCTGTAGTGTACTGTTCCATTTGAGTTTGGGAGGGGGCGGTTTCATTACTTTGTCTTTGCCCATATTTGTGCAACTGGTCCCCTCCCCAGGTTCAGGTGGGGGTGGCAGCCCAATGGAACCCCTGTGACAGGGACGCCCAAGGCCCGCTCACACTCCAGCCCTCTTGGTCTTTGTCTCTGTGAGATCTCTTTTTCTCCCCGAAACGCTGAGGAATCCTTTCAAGGAGTAGGAGGTGGGCACACATCCCCGGGTCTCCCTCATCCCTGTCCGCAAGATCTACTCTGGGTCAGCTCCGCCTCTTCGTGCCATATGGTGACTTTCGGGCTGAGGTGTCAATCCATCTTACTGTGGACCATGGTCTCTGAGCCGGATCTCATTCCTCCCTCTGGGGGTCGTTTGTCAGCTTCTTTTCCCCTGCTGGGTCCTGTTTACATCAGGGTGAAGGCCGCATCTATGGAGCTCACAGCTTGAGGAAGTATTATTGAGAGGGGAGGCCCTTTTCAAACCCAAAGCTCTTCCCCAACCTGTAGTCTTGCCCTTCAGCTCCCCACCCGGCTCTCCTCTTGCAGGCCAGGGATCAGTTGGGGGGGCCAGGCACCTCCTCTCAAGAGCCCAGGCTGTCAGCCACCGATGAATGAGCCTTCCTAGGGCTCGGAGGGTGCAGATTCTATCTTGCGGTGTGGGGGACAGAGTCTCTCAGCTCCGCTCCGCTTCTGCAGGTCAGGCGGCTCCGTGCCTCAGCCACTCTCCCCCTATGCATCGTCTTCAATGTGGGCTCCCCGGAGCGCGCTCGCCACTGCAGCCTGTGTTTCTTCGGCGGGCCCGACAGCCCAAAGCCTCCTCCACTCCGGGGAGCCCACACCAGGGTAGCTCACCTCACACTGAAGCCCCCGCTCCGGCAAGTCATCTTCAGTGTCGGCTCTCCGGAGCACACTCGCCACTGCAGTCCGCGTTCCTCGGTGGGCCTGACAGCCCAGGGCCTCTTCCGCTCCCAGGGCAGCCCACACCAGTGTAGGAAACCTCACACCGAAGCTGCCATTCTGGTGATTCCGCGATGTGTGGTCAGCCTCACTCCGGTCCGCTTCTCTCGCAAGGAGCGTACGGTCAAGGGTCTGAGGCCACTCTGACAGGCTCCGATTCACAGCCCCCTCACGCAGCCCTTACAGGTTGGCCGGCATTTTGTATGTGGACGGCTCTGCACCTCAGTTTCACCAGAACAGAGAGAGCACTATCAGACTGGAGCTGGGCCACAGGAGGACCTCTCGTTAGTCACGAGTGGCAACGGGAGCACTCCAAAGTCTCTGGATGTCCTGGACTTAGAGGAGAGATGAGCAGATGACAGAGATGTCCGGAGCACTCTCAAAGTGCGACCTCCATCTTGGCGCTCGTAACCATGCCCCCTTCAGTATCCCTTTTAATGGCAGCCAAAGGACGAATACTAACGGAAGAGAGAAGAGAAGTAATGTTCGAAGAGATGTATTTGCAATTCCCAAGTATGGATATAATCTACAACTGACATTTAATTAGCCCGGAAGTCATTTAAATTATTCCAGAGTAATCATTTCAGTATTTACTTATTACTCTTGTGATGCAAAATTGCCGAAATTACGCAATAACGTTAGCTTGAGTAATTTGTGGCAAAATCCTACTGCAGAAGCACGGGAAACTGAGAGACATAGCGACTGTTGGCTACTGTTGTTTATGTCCTGTAGCATGTAGTGCTATTTTATTAGCACAAAATCCACCCTCTGGCCCATTTAGGATGCCGGGATGCATTTGCACACAAAAAAATTGCGCTAACAAATGGATTATGCTTCTCACACAATTACACAATTATGAGTAATTTTGTGGTAATTACGAGCTATTGTGCTAAAGAGAATTACACAAGTTATGCTCACCACTACTTTTAATGTTATTGATGTGTCATGAAACTTCAATATTTTATCAAGAAAATATCACTACTTTTGTTTTTGTGAAGTTGATAGAAAATAACATTTGCCTCATTATAGATTTCAGATTTTGCCAATGGTCTCCGCAAACCTATAGGTGTTGATGTTATTTATATCAAATCATCAGCATAGGTTAAGTTGCTGATATTTAAATTACCCAGCCCTATCGGCAAATGGCCTCCTTCATTTTTTTAGCTTTTGGATAGCTTTTTTCCAGACTCAGGTTTCTTTATGAATCTCCAAAGTTAAATCTAAGAATGCCTGTCAATCCCCCAAGATTGAAGCTATGACCACAACCATACTCTTTTGCCCCTTTGAAAAGCATGGGTCAGGGGGAAAACTTGACTTTGGCTGAATGTTAGTTACATTATTTACTTATAACATCACTTTGCACTTATTGTAAAATAAGAAAAATGCGCATAACCATTTGAGTGAGATATGTGTTTGAAATGATGAAAGAGTAGAGAACACACTGGTAATTGGGACTATGCCAGACATCTTAGAACGTTAATAGAGTTTACTTTGCACATACAAAATATCCTCATGTCCTCACAACCAGAAGGGATGCACTTGTTGGAGTGATGATTTGTCCACCCAGCACCTCCCAGTGCACGGAGATGAAAATACATGCTGATAAGAAATGCTTTTGTCTCCCTCTGAAAACTACACACTATGGGCCCTATATAATGTAAATGTAAATTTACTATGAGGAGCATGCTAGAACAGGATTTACAAGTGTAAGTTACTACTACTTACTTTCCACATGTAGGCAGAGGTCGCTGCCTCCATTGCAGAGATCTTTGCCTTGTAAAGTAGAGGGAAAAATAAGAAAGGGAATCAGAATCAAAAATTGTACAATATTTTTTTTTAAATACATTTCTTTATTAATTTTGCAATAAAAAGCAAACAGTACAAAACAATAAGTAAATGCAGATACAAGGGAGAAGTCTCGAGCTACCAGAAGCTTACAATCTGTTTGCGCATTCATGAAGAAGTAGAAATAAATAAAAAATAAAAAACAAAAGGGTCCACAGTGATAAGGATGTAGAAAGAAATACATGGCATCAATAAAGAGGGCAAGAGAGTAGTGGAGCCATCAATGTAATGGGAAGCATGACATACAGCAAAAAGAAGGGCAAATATCTGGAAAGTGAGCTCAACTGAAGGGACTACCACAGCTGGGTCTTTGGTCATGCATACTGTAGTGAAACCATACAGTTACATTGTATGATAAAAGGCATTAGTCCCGGGGCAAAGTGTGCTTCAATTGTGTTCAGGCCCTCCAACGTCTGGTGGAAAAAGTAATAAGTAGGTTTGCAGTGGTTGCCATATGTTTTTAGGCCTAGAATTGGGTGGTATCACTCATGGTGTCGCAGCACATCAGATCACAAATCCACCCCTTAACCGTTGGGATTGATTTGGCACCCCAGTGTAAAGACACCTGGCGCTCCGCTAACAGAAGCGCAATAGCTACATAATGCCCAACTCCCACTGGGAGCAACCTAACATAGCCCAACAGTGCCATTAAGGGAGATGAAACAAACCTGATCTCGATCATCCGTAATAAAATGCCGAATACCACTTCCCAATAGGCAAGTATTGCCGCACAGTTCCACGCTAAGTGTGAGAAGTCAGCGTGGTCCGCGGCACATCGAGGGCAGCAATGTGATTTAGTGGAATCAAATTTGGGTAGTGTAGGCGCGGTGTAGGTATTTGAGCTGTAGCAAAGGAAGTTTAATCCCTTGATCAATTTGGGATGATAACTTAGCGATTGTGGGGCCATAGTTTAAGCGTATGACCTAGGCACTCTTGAGATGAAGCCAGATGCCAAGGTATTTGGGGGGGTCTGTCCACCATTTCAAGGGAAACTCCAGGGGACAAGCAACTGTGGCATCTGTAAAGGGGAAGATTTCAGATTTATTCCAATTGATCGCAGGCCAGAAAGCGCCCCGAAGCAAACAACCTCACGAAGGAGAAGGGAAAGGTTGGACTCGGGTTCCCTGACAAATAACATTACATCGCCCTTGTGTAGAGAAGAGGGGGCCACGTTGAAAGTGTAGTCCTCTCGCTAAGTGGTGCTCCTGAAAATACCATACAAGGGGATCCATGGGAATCATAAATAGAAGAGGGGACAGAGGGCACCCCTGTCTAGTGGCACAGGATAATACAAATTGGTCAGTTAAAGTACCATTGACTTTCAAGCCTGCTGGTGGAGTCGCATACAGGAGGCAAACAAGCTCACGAAAACCCTTAGGCACTCCGAGCTTCCTCAGCATGGCAAGTAGGAAAGGCCATTCCAGTGAATAACATGCTTTTTTAGTATTGAGTAAAACCGCTGCAGTGGGGAGCTCCAGATTGACCTGATTGAGAATAGCAAATATGGTACGCAAATTAACTGATGTGGAATGGTTCGGAAACTAACCCAGATTACAACAGGGAAATGATTATATCCATAAGGAGGGAAACGCGGGTGGCCAGGACTTTCGCTAACATTTTATTGTCATGGTTCAACAACGACAGCGGTCTATACGAAGTACACCATTCCAGGGGTTTGCGTGGCTTTAGTAATAAGGTGATGATCGCCTCACGCAGTGTCAGGAGGAGGACTCCACGTGACAGGGACTCTGTGTAGACTTTGAGAATGTGAGTAATATGTTTTGATTTGTATGCCTTACAAAATGCCCCAGTAAAACCGTCGAGACCCGAGGCACGTGTGCCGCTCAGGTCATCAATGGCCTGCAAAATCTCGTCACAGGAGATATGGTAAGCGAGAACCTGTTGCTGTCCCAACTCTAGGCAGACCATGGCAACCTCTGCCAAATAGTCAGCGATCTTGTCCTCTGGGGCATCACATCATGATGTATATAGATAAGTGTAATAGTCAGGAAAAGCGCACATTATATCATCATTTTGTGTGACGGAGGAGCCATCGTCAAGGCGGAGGAACGTGATCAATGCAGCCTGATATGGGGGTGGCCAAGGTGCGGCCAGGCCTTTCGCCCTCACCATCGGCCCGAGCTCGTGCATACTTGCCCAGGTATTTAACCTCACGGGCTGCCAGATCTTGGAATTCTTGCATTAAGGAAGCCTGCTGACGCAGCAGCGAGGAAGGATCTCCAGTCAGTGTCCTAGTATCTAGATCTCTCAGTGCTTGCTCGACAGCCGCCTGTTCACCACGTATGGGGCGCAGCACTCCTGAGTGCTGCGCTATGCATATCCCTCTGATGTATGCCTTAAAAGCATCCCAGAGTGTTAAATATTGTTGCACGGTTCCCAGGTTGAGATGAAAATATTCGATTATCGCATCTCGCACCCCAACACGGAAAATCTCGTCGAACAGTGCATTCGTGGGGAAGCGCCAGGGCACATGAGGCAACTTCGCCTTGGGAAATCGGAGAGTGAGGAGCACTGGGAAGTGGTCTGACAGGGTCCTGGGGAGATGTTCAATATTGGTGATCACAAGTATAAGGTCCGGGGTGAGATACCAGTGATCAATACGGGACCAGTATCCGTGGGGAGCAGAGTAAATTGTGTAACCTCTGCCGGTCAAATGTGTGAAACGCCAGGCATCAGTAAGGAGAAAGGATTGTATGAGTGTGTAGAGTGCCTGTAGTGAATGAGGCTTGGTGATATGTCCTGTGCCCATTGAATCCATGGAGGGATCCGGGAGAGGTTAAAGTTGCCCCCCATGAGGACAGTATGGTCCTGTAACCTGGCAAGGTGTGTGGAAATTTCGACGAAGAATTCAGGGGTGTCAACTTTGGGGGCATAAATATTAACCAATAAGAGGGGCATAGCAGCGTACATGCTGGAGGCCAGCAGGTATCAACCCTCAGGATCAGCAATTACTTCTCGTATCATGAAAGGGATCGCCCTATGCAGTAGGATGCATACACCTCAAGAGTACGTGCTGTAATTAGCAAAAAAGCGGTTTGTCCCCCAACTGGACGCATATCGGGAAAGGGAACCAGGAGCGCGGTGGGTTTCTTGTAAAAAGCTATCTGCACCCCATGCCAAGCTAAATAAGACAGTACTTGACGTCCCTTCTGTGGGTTGGATAGCCCCCGTACATTCTCTCATCCTCAACCGTGGGCACAGACATTCAAAATGGTGAAGAAAAATATATAATTATTAGTGCATGAATAACAGGTAATGCAACGTCCATTGTCCGATTATTCCCTTGCATAAAAATAAAGTAATTTAACCCCTTGTGTGCTTCGGACGGCCCCTGGCCGTCCGACGTCACGGTGGGCGTGTGCGGAGGACGGCCGGGGGCCGTCCGAACCCCGCCCACTCATTAAAACGCCCGCACAGCACGAAAATTCACGCAGCGCGGAAGGAGTTAACATAGTAACACCCAGAGCCCCCCACTCACATCGGATAGTTAATAATCCGCTACCGGTGAACATCAACATTTCAACCAACAAAAGGTAATAACAAACTGGAGGAGTCATCCTTGGGGAGAGACAACACTCAAGGGAGAACGTCTGTTGTCCATATTCGTGTTAGTGTGAGAGATAGCCATAAGGAGAACGTTAGTAAAATCTATCAAGTCATTGCCAGTATAACAGCGCCCAGAGGCACATATCCAGAATCAAATGAAAGTCCACACGCCACAAATCTAGGTAGACGTGGCCTCAGTTCCAAAATGTAGAATTGAGCAAGAGATACAGAAAGTCACTAAGCCGATGAAGAGTAGGCAGGAGAGGAGTTGGTTCTCCCCGTTCGGTGGGTCGGTTTCAACACGGCTCTGCTTGCAGAACTGGATGGCCTCAGCAGGAGACTCAAAGATATGGGTCTTGCCGTTAAGTTGTACACGCAGTCTTGCTGGGTGTAGCATGGAGTATTTTATATTAGCCTTCCGAAGAAACTGATTAGCGCCAGTAAATTTTATGCGCACCTCCTGTACAAACGGAGTGTAATCAGAGAAGAAGAAAACTTTTATGCCCTGGTATTGTAATGTGTCCTTTTCACAGGTGAGGTATAGAATAGTATCTCAGCCCTGATAGTTAATAAGCTTGGCTATAATCAACTGGGAGGGTGCGCCCGGCACTGGTCGCGGGCCGAGGGTTCTGTGGTCTCTTTCAATTCCAAACGTGGCCGAAAAAGCTTCCCCGCCGAAGAGATCAAGGAGGAGGTGTTCCACGTAAGAACTCATGCGACTGGTGTTAGTGGTTTCTGCAACTCCAGCTATACGTATATTCTTTCTACGTGATCTTGCTTCTAAATCTTCAGCTTTCGCAGCAGTTTGTTTGAGGAGCTTCTCAAGCTTATCTATACGTTTGGTGGTAGAAGGGCCAACAGCTTCAATGTCCGAAATGCATTGTTCAGCGGTGGAAATGTGTGTTTCTTGCTGATTGAGCCGCTCATACATGCTTTCAAGCCTGGCCGCAAGCATGTCGAGGTGGGTATCCACTGACTTGCACCCTGCTCTCAAATCAGCTAATATGGTCACCGTGCCCTCAGGAGCTAGAGTATCAGACTCAGCTGCGCGCGAGGTTGCCCCTCATGGGGTCTCATCATCCCCACTGTGGGGGGTCTTGGTGGCGTTGAATGAGAGCGTGCGCTGGCGGGGGTCAGTGCGTTCCATTGGTGGGGCGGTGGCAGGGGCACAGAGGCAGCGTCAGGCAGGAGGCAAAGCCCTGCAGGAAAGTAAGTAAGTATGTGCCTACAGGCCCACCGCGACCAGGATGCAAGCAGCACCGGTGCAAATTATTACTTTATGGGGGAGACCATAGAGCGCTCACGGTGTCGTGCTAGCCGCAGTATGACCACTTCGCTAACACAGGACATCAGATGAGGCGCAGAGAGTCAGATAGCGCTAACAGGAGACATCAGATGAGGGCAGTTGGTAGTCAGAGCAGATCCCCAGAGTAGTGATCAGGGCACACATTAATTCTGCACAGCCAGCATCTTTAAGAGAATATATTGGGCAGCCTTGTAGTGTGGACAATAGCTTTCAACTCCAGTAGGTGTGACCATCTTCAAAAACACTGCTTCAAAGGGCCTCTGGCCAGCCAGCACTGCATAGTACCAGTCATCCCCATAAGCAGCGAGGTATATTCAAACTACGCTGTCTACGCGGCAGGCCCAAGGCCACAGGCATTGGCCTGCAGGAGCTCCGCTAGACTCACCACCACAATCAGGAGCTCTGTGCAGCGCATAGGACGGATATTGGTGACCTCATCTGCAAATGCGTTGGTGAGGGGGCATAGATTGAAAGTTGTTTAGGCCGACCAAACCTGGAGTAATGCACAGTCGCCAGACACGTCCACAGCCCCACCCTCAGGCTTGCCTGTGACCCTTGTTGTTGCAGGTCCTCCAAGGGCCGTGTCAGGCCACCGCCAGCTGCATCTCCGTGCCTCCCAGCGGTCGGCATCCATGTCGCAGCTTAGTAGTCCTGGGGCACCCAGAGCCTCTCCTCATGATGTTGCGGCGGCGATGAGGCCCGCAGGGCGGAGAGAGACCATCCGGTGTTGGTGCGGGCTCCGGAGCTTTAGGCTCGAGCGCCAATCTTGGTCCTCGGCCAAGCCACGGCCCCCAAAAATTGTACAATATTTTAATGTACAACAAAAATGTAAATTAACTTCAAATAGTTATTATTAACCTTGAACTAAAAAAGTTACAGCACAATAGCTAATGAAATTAAATGATTAAATAAAATATGCTAATTCAATTTATAATTTTTATTATTTACACTAATTTAAAACAATCCCACCCTTACTATAATTTCTATATTTACTTATTAATTAATACATTTTGTTAAGTTATTTATTTAATTAATATAATTTTTTTAAATAATTTTTCTATAATTATTTAAAAATTAACATTTAAATATACATTTATTTCACTTACAAAATATGTGACATTGAATATAACTTTCAACACTTTAAACAATATATGTGTGTGTGTAATTTAAGACTTTAATTAATTCGATTTATTTAACATTATATCCTATGGGGTGTTATGTTAGGGGCCTGCCTTCATTATGTTTTATTTGTGTGTGTTGCAGTACCTGTGAGTGGCAATATGTGGGGCTGGACTTACTCCATGGCTGAGCTGGAGTATATTTACAAATGTTTTGGTTAATTTTTGCCAATTGTAACTTTAGTGCAGTTCGTGTATAGCAATGGCTACTGCAAGGGATCTTTGATCCCTGGCGGTTGCAGTGGTCCCCGGGTGGCCAGACCTCCCCGGTCGTAATAGGGTGGTCGGAGGACCGCCACCGCCGTGCCCCACGAGTCTGGCCGTCCATGGACCGCAAGACTCTTAATAAGCCCCTTACTCATTTGCCCTACCGCTCCCTAATCTTCTACCATTTAGGAATATGCATTCCTTGCTTTACAGTCACTTCCTCAGGTTACTCCCACATTTACTACTAAAACATATACCAATGTATGCAGAGTCTCCTCCGCAACCTAGAGAATTCTGCAAAGAAAGATAGAAAGAGGTGTTCACACATATGTTTCTGAATAGCAATTATTAGTGCACCAGTGGTATTATTGTAGTCCTACTAAACATTTGTTGATGCTATCTCTTGCAAATTGGTAAAATAGAGATAAATCACCTTTGCAGGATTGGGGACAGTGTGGCACTCAAGAATAGATGAGGAAATGTGTTCCTAAAGAAAGATAGCATTTCAAATAAGCCTTGAGACTCAAAAAGGCTCCTGATTAGTAAGTTAGAAACCATGAAGGTTTATTAAAATGTTAATGTGCAATACAGAAGACATAAATATAGTTAGTCTTAAAATCAGTCAAAATGCATTATAAATCACTCCTGGGGAATTAGCAACATGACCAAAGTCTGCAAAATAATCTAAGTCCTGAGTATGCAGCAAATGAATAAGGAATTAGGCAGCATACCTAGAGCACAAGAGTCCTCCACAACCATAAAATCATTAATTGTTATAAGACAATTTACAATGAAATCCAATGGAAATTGCACAGCCAGCATAAGGTGAGCAAATATATCACATGTTGACAAATTCAATACAGAATCAATAAATCATATATTGACACCATCCTTACACTATCCCCCTAAATGAATAATAATGAACTTTACTCTAACCTAATGTCATCGGAAGTGACAGTACATATCTAGCTACCTAAGCAATGAAAGTCTTATAAATGAATAGGCCTGCAGTCAACAAGGAGGAAGAGAGATACAAATTTACCAAAGAACTTCCTCCAAGGCTATCACAGAACAGCGTCTCATCATCACTAAGCATCAGTGCATATTTTACTGAGTGCAGCGTCAATGAGAAATGGAGACATGGATTAAAAGATGCCTGCTCTGAAATCCAATTTGAAGTTGAGGCCAACTTGAGGCCCAGTCCAGCCTATACTATGGAAACATAGTTCTGCATATTGCAGAATTGTTGATTGAAGTGCAAAATGTTCATGTTACTAAACAAGTAGGATTTTAATTGAAAATAACTCTTTCACATACTGCAAAATACTGCTTTTGAATAGCCCCCTATGTAGTGATCATGATGTAGGCCCATCTCTTCATACAAGATGCTGAAAGGTTGGGTCATTGTTTACCTACCATTTTTTCATTGCCTGGAGGGACTCAATTAACATACCTTACTACTACAGAACACTCCTATCTTTTGGTCTGTTTTAAATATAATGAAAGGCAGGATTAAATATTTACCTCTATTAAGATTCTGCCTACAGATAGTTTTGCGGTCTGGCAAGAGCTGCTGTCACCACTACATGCTCCATACACCAAACAACAACAGACCATACACCATTCTATACAGCGCACAATATATAGAAAATGGGTTTGTTCAGAGATTATATTGTTTGCCATAGCTGGCTGTATGCCTGCTTTGAAGGTTTATCCTTCAGCTTCAGTATCTTTTCACAACATTTTGTGGATGTATGCTTTTTTTCCAGTTGTATTATGAAGTAGCCATTTTTTGTAATTTATTTTGTGTGGGTATCCCTACTAATACTTACTTAGGGCCCAATTTCAATTTTGGCAGACAGAGTAATCTCTGCCGTCCTAGCGCAGGACTTAACTTCTGCCAGGCCAAGGGATCACTGACACACTACTGTGGTAAATACATATCATGCTCCTATGCATATAAGGGCCAGTACAAAAATATTAGAAAAAAAATATTGTTGACAGTAATATTGTCAAAAAATAGAGAAAATTATCCATTGTAAATATAAATAGAGTTAAAATTAGTAAGTGTTAAATATTTTGATATATAAATGTAATATAATTTGAATTAAATATGTTCTGCTAATATTTAAAACTATATATAAATATATAATGATATCAACACACAAACACATATATATGGGTCTGTATTTTTATATATATAAATTACGTCCTAACTATAACTACCTACTGACGACCGCCATATATATATATATATAATTTATATATACATTTATATATATATAAAAATACAGACCCATATATATGTGTTTGTGTGTTTATATTACATTTATATATCAAAATATTTAACACTTACTACTTTTAACTCTACTTACATTTACAATTGATTTTATATACATTTACAATTTGATATATATATATATATATATCATCCAAAGAAAGCCTCCAAGCTTTAGAGATGCACTCCACGGGAAACAGGTTTGCAAAACCTTTATTTAAACAGAAAACGGCATTTCAAGCCCAAAAAGTGACTGTCCCTTACGCGTTTCGGTACTTCCAGCACCTTAATCATAGGGCGGGCAAAGTTGAAAAACAAAGAATGGACTGCCGCATATATTACCCATTAAGCACGTGCTCTCCAGTGAACAGCATGCTGGGAGCAGTAGTCCTTATTGTTACTCCTTAGTGAGGTCCGTTTTACAACAAACTTTCATCTGCCCAATTTCTTGATTTGGAGCCCTCCAGTGGGCCTCAGGTCTGAAACGCCGCTTTCAATTACCAGTTTCTCGTGCTGAACAAGGCTGTCATTCAATTACAGCCACATAGACCTGCCTTCAATGATAACGGCGGTGCAATCTCCCACGGCCGGAGCCGCCGTGCGTCAACATCATCCAAAGAAAGCCTCCAAGCTTTAGAGATGCACTCCACGGGAAACAGGTTTGCAAAACCTTTATTTAAACAGAAAACGGCATTTCAAGCCCAAAAAGTGACTGTCCCTTACGCGTTTCGGTGCTTCCAGCACCTTAATCATAGGGCAGGCAAAGTTGAAAAACAAAGAATGGACTGTCGCATATATTACCCATTAAGCACGTGCTCTCGAGTGAACAGCATGCTGGGAGCAGTAGTCCTGATTGTTACTCCTTAGTGAGGTCCGTTTTACAACAAACTTTCATCTGCCCAATTTCTTGATTTGGAGCCCTCCAGTGGGCCTCAGGTCTGAAACGCCGCTTTCAATTACCAGTTTCTCGTGCTGAACAAGGCTGTCATTCAATTACAGCCACATAGACCTGCATTCAATGATAACGGCGGTGCAATCTCCCACACCGGAGCCGCCGTGCGTCAACATCATCCAAAGAAAGCCTCCAAGCTTTAGAGATGCACTCCACGGGAAACAGGTTTGCAGATGAAAGTTTGTTGTAAAACGGACCTCACTAAGGAGTAACAATCAGGACTACTGCTCCCAGCATGCTGTTCACTGGAGAGCACGTGCTTAATGGGTAATATATGCGGCAGTCCATTCTTTGTTTTTCAACTTTGCCCGCCCTATGGTTAAGGTGCTGGAAGCACCGAAACGCGTAAGGGACAGTCACTTTTTGGGCTTGAAATGCCGTTTTCTGTTTAAATAAAAGTTTCAAACCTGTTTCCCGTGGAGTGCATCTCTAAAGCTTGGAGGCTTTCTTTGGATGATATATATATATATATATATGTATATATATTACCTACTGGCGGTCGTCAGTAGGTAGTTATAGTTAGGACCTCGTTTCCATAGGAAAAGCGTTTTTTGATTTGCCAATATCTTTGGTGCCAGTTGACGAATCTTTGCGACATTTTCAAAACTAATGTGGCGCTCCGGTCAGCTCCTGTGTTGAAAGTTTCGGGGTGATTCGTCAAGCGGAGGCCGAGAAAAAAGGGGGGTCCCAAAACGCGTTTTCTCCAGGTTCATTTCTATAGGAACTTTTGTCGCGGCTACAGCCCGAACTGTTGAACATAATTACACCAAACTTGGCAGAGAGGTAGCTCTTGGTCCAGAGTGCATTCTTTGCTTTAAATGGTGTAAATTCGTTCAGTAGTTCCTGAGAAATTTAAAAATAAAAAATATTGATATCTGGTGACCGAGGAGGATTCGCGAACCCTCCCGATCACGAGCTTCATTCTGATTGGCTGCCAACACTCCAAACCAGGAAGTGTTGGCAGCCATCTTGTGACTCGGTAAAACTGAGTCACAAGAAAACAGTAAAAAAGAGATAAAAAACAAGAAAAGGGGGCAGGGTAGAAACACCCTGACCCCCTAGCCCTGCTCAGGTCCCAGGGGCAATCAAAATGTATGTGCAGGGGCCTGTGGGCACCCCCGCAGCCCCTGGGATGGGCACCTCCCCGGGGCTTTGCTCATAATGTGCGGGGGGCACGCGGCCCCCCCGCACTGCCCTGGGGACCGCCACCTACCCAGGGCATCTGTAATTATGTGCGGGGGCCTTGCAGGCCCCCCCAAGCCCCGGGGACCACCACCTCCCCGGGGCTTAAATATAAATAAAGAAAGTGTGGGGGGACTCCTGCCCCTCCCCACACTGCCCTGGGGCCCACCACCTCCCCGGGGCATCTGTAATTATGTGCGGGGGGCCTCGTGGGCCCCTCAAGCCCCGAGGACCGCCCTCTTCCCGGGGCTTAAATATAAATAAATAAAGTGGGGGTGCTCCTGCCCCTCCCCACACTGCCCCGGGGACCACCAACTCCCCAGGGCAATCTTTAATTATGGGTGGGGGTCTGTTGCGGACCCCAGGGACCACCACCTCCCCGGGGCTTTTCATCCTGGAGCCCTCTATGGCCCTGGGGACTGCCACCCCCCAGGGCTGGCTCCAGCAATGTCCCAGGGTGCCCACTCCCAGGACATTGCAGTTTGCAATGACAGGGCAGGAGCACGACTCCCGCCCTGTCATTGCAAACTATGCTTCGCTTCATGGAAGCGAGAGCAGAAAACCTGCTCTCGCTTCCATGAAGCGCAGCAGTATTGCTTTTGGACAAGGGGAGCTGCATGTCAGCAGCTCCCCTTGTCCAAAAGCAATGCCGGCTCCCGCAGGATGCGGGGAGCCGGCTGGGACTGCGGGGGCATTGGGGCTCCCCCAGCAGTCCCCAACATAAGGCCAGGCCCCGGGGGATGGGGTCCCTGGGGCCATAATTGGCCTCAGGAGGGGGGCCACACAGCCCCCTCCAAAATAAATAAAAATCAAAGCTGGCCAGGCTCTGGGGGATGGGTCCCCGGGGCCATTAGTGGCCCTGGGAAGGAGGGGCATGCGGCCCCCCTTCTGTCAATTTTTTTTTTTTAAATAAACGAGGCCAGGCCCAGGGGATGGGGTCCCCAGGGCCAAAAGTTGCCCAAGGAAGGGGGGCCATGCGACCCTCCTCCCGTAATAAAATAAAAAAATTAAGGCACAGCCCTGGGGGATGGGGTCCCTGGGGCCAAAAAAGGCCTCGGGAGGGAGGCCGCGCAGCCCCCTTTCCGTTTTTTTACATTTAAAAAAAAAATGGGTCAGGCCCTGGGAGATGGGGTCCCCAGGTCCCACAAAATGTTAGGAGAAGGGGGGCCACACAGCCCCATTCTAATGTAAAAAAAAGGCAGAATCCGGCATCTCGCCAGAGGCCCCGCCCCCTCCCTGCACCACTCTGCAATCGCACCTCCTGGCGCGTTCTAGGTTGGGGAATTGAGTCCCTCGAATCTTAAGGGTCCTTAGAGGCCAACTAGCCCACCAGGTACCTCCAGTATGCCCCACACAGTAGGATTGCTGAGAGGTGGTCCGAGGCCATGCCCCTTTTAACACCACTCTGCAAACGCGCCTCTTGGCCCATTGCTGGTGGGGCGAAGAGGTCCTCTTGTGTCCTGAGGACCTCAGGACTAAAGTGGACTTCATCCCCCGGGCAGCAGTGCGCCAGGAGGCGCGTTTGCAGAGTGGTGTAAAATGGGGCGTGGCCTTGGACCACTCTCAGCAATCCAGCTGTGTGGGGCTTACTGGCGGTACCTGGTGGGCTAGTTGGCCCCCAGGGACCCTCAGGAGATAAGGGGACTTAATCCCCCAACCCAGAACGCACCAGGAGGCGTGTTTGCAGAGTGGTGGAGAAAGGGGGCATGGCCTGTGTCCAACTGTCAGCTATCCCACTATCTGGGGCATACTGGAGGGATCAGGTAGGCTAGTTGGCCCCTAAGGACCCCCAGCAGTGAAGTGGACTTTAATCCCCATCCAAGAGCGCGCCAGGGAGCACGTTTGCAGAGTGGTAGAGAAAGAGGGAGTGGCCTGCAATGACAACTTACCAATACCACTGTGTGGGACTTACTGGAGGTAATAGGAGAGGTAGTTGGCCCCCAAGGTTGTCCTTGGGGGCCAACTACCCCTCCTGTTACCTCCAGTAAGTCCCACACAGTGGTATTGGTAAGACATCTTCGGAGGCCACGCCCCCTTTCTCCACCACTCTGCAAACACGCCTCCTGGCACACTACGGGTTGCGGGATGAAGTCCACTTTGCTCCTGATGGACTTTGGGGGCCAAGAAGCCCTCCTGGTACCTCCTGTAAATCCTACGCAGCGAAATTCCTGAGCGCTGGTCGGAGGCCCAGCCCCCTTTCTCCACCTCTCTGCAAACACGTCTACTAGTTAAAGAAGCATTTGCAATGTAATAGGGTTCACATTTGCAAGAGTTAGAGCTATAGGCGTCGTAAATGTGTTTTACTAATGTTTCTTGCAGTGGAGTGGATGTAGGTTGTATGGAGTGGAATTATGTGGATAGACTTTGACTTTGATGTGGATAGAAGGTATGTGGTATTTAGTGTAAAGGAATTATGTAGAGAGGGATTATGTGTTGTGGAGAGTAATTATGTGGTATTGTAGTCTGTGTTGTGGAGTGGTAACCTCAGGTTTAGTCTTCCTCGTTTCCATAGAAGCTAAACTATACATTCAATGGGACAAAAAAAAGAAGGAACCACTGAGGAGCACTTATGGACCTAGTCAGAGGTATGAGCAGGGCCACTGCAATTCTGCGACTGTTTGGCTGCACCGACTTTCGCACAATTCTACATTTTCAGCATTTGCCACATAATCAATCATCTGCTGCATAATCTGCAGATTTGAACAAAAAAACCTTGTTTCTAGCTCAAACGCTACCAAAAATGCAGCGACAAGTGTTACAGCGTGGTGGAAGGCCCTTTGCACACCTAGAATGGTCACCTATTACTTATTGCTAAATGTGGGTGTTAAATTGGTACTAATGGTGTGCAAACCACTCTTGCTTCTTTCTGCGCCTCTCTTGCCACTTTCTGCATTTCTGTTGCTTCTTTCTGCACCTTTCTTTTTTTTCTGCACTTCTTTTGCCTCTTTATGGTCATCTCTTCCACTTTCTGCACCTCTCTTGCCTCTTTCTGCACCTCTGTTGCCTCTTTCTGCACCTCACTTGCTTCTTCCTGTACCCCTCTTGCCTCTTTCTGCACCCTTCTTCCCTCTTTCTGCACCTCTTGCCTTTCTGCACCCCTGTTCCCTCTTTCTGTACCTCTCTTGCCTCTTTCTGCACTTCTCTTGCTTCTTTCTGCACCTCTTGCTTCTTTCTGCACCCCTCTTGCCTCTTTCTGCACCCCTTTTCCCTCTTTCTGCACCTCTCTTGCCTCAGTCTGCCCACCTGTTCACTCTTTCTGCACCCCTTTTGCCTGTCTTCAACTCTCTTGCCTCTTTCTGCAGTTCTCTTGCCTCCTTCTGCACCTCACTTGCCTCATTCTGCAACTCTCTTGCCTCTTTCTGCAGTTCTCTTGCCTCCTTCTGCACCTCTCTTGCCTCTTTCTGCACCTCACTTGCTTCTTTCTGCACCCCTTTTGCCTGTTTCTGCAAACCTCTTCCCTCTTTGTGCAACTCTCTTGCCTTTTTCTACACCTCTCTTCCCTCTTTCTGCACCACTCTTGCCTCTTTCTGTACCTCTGTTGCTTCTTTCTGCACTTCTCTTGCCTCTTTCTGCACCCTTCGTGCATCTTTCAGCACCTCTGTTGCTTCTTTCTGCAGTTCTCTTCCTTCTTTCTGCACCCCTCCTGCCTCTTTCTGTACCCCTCTTGCCTCTTTCTGCACCTCTCCTACCCTTTTCTGCAACCCTCTTGCCTCTTTTTGCACCTCTATTGGTTCTTTCTACACCTCGTTTGCTTCGTTCTGCACTTCATTTGCCTCTTTCTATACCCCTCTTGCCTCTTTCTGCACCTCTGTTGGTTCTTTCTGCACTGCTCTTGCTTCTTTCTGCACCTCTGTTCCAAATTTCTGCATCCCTCTTGCCTCTATCTGCACCCCTCTTCCCTCTTTCTGCACCTCTCTTGCCTCAGTCTGCCAACCTGTTCCCTCTTTCTGCACCCCTTTTGCCTGTTTCTGCAACTCTCTTGCCTCTTTTTGCAGTTCTCTTGCCTCCTTCTGCACCTCACTTGCCTCTTTCTGCACCTCTGTTGGCTCTTTTGCACTGCTCTTGCTTATTTCTGCACCTCTCTTGCAAATTTCTGCTCCCCTCTTGCCTCTTTTTGCACCCCTCTTACCTTTTTCTGCACCTCTCTTGCCTCTGTCTGCACCCCTGTTCCCTCCTTCTGTACCTCTTTTGCCTGTTTCTGCAACTCTCTTGCCTCTTTCTTCAGTTCTCTTGCCTCCTTCTGCACCTCTGTTGCTTCTTTCTGCACCCCTCTTGCCTCTTTCTGCACCCCTGTTGCTTCATTCTGCACTTTCCATGCTTCTTTCTGCACTGGTCTTCCCTCTTTCTGCACCTCTCTTGCCTCTTTCTGCACCTCACTTGCCTCTTGCTGCACTTCCCTAGCTTCTTTCTACACCTCTGTTGCTTCTTTCAGCAATTCTATTGCCTCTTTCTGCACTTCTCTTGCCTGTTTCTGCACCTCTCTTGCCTCTTTCTGCACCTCTCTTGCTTCTTTTTGTACCTCACTTGCTTCTTTCTGCACCTCTCTTCCCTCTTTCTGCACCACTCTTGCCTCTTTCTGTACCTCTGTTGCTTCTTTCTGCACTTCTCTTGCCTCTTTCTGCACACCTCCTGCCTCTTTCTGTACCCCTCTTGCCTATTTGTGCACCTCTCCTACCCCTTTCTGCACCCCTCTTGCGTCTTTTTGCACCTTTGTTGGTTCTTTCTGCACTGTTCTTGGTTCTTTCTGCGTCTCTTTTGCACATTTCTGCAGCCCTCTTCCCACTTTGTCCACCTCTCTTGCTTCTTTCTGCACCTCTGTTCACTCTTTCTGCACCTTTCTTGCCTGCTTCTGCACCTCTCTTGCCTCTTTCTGCACCTCTGTTGCTTCTTTCTGCACTTCTCTTGCCTCTTTCTGCACCCCTCTTGCCTCTTTCTGCACCTCTGTTGCTTCTTTCTGCACTTCTCTTGCTTCTTTCTGCACCCCTCTTGCCTATTTCTGTACCCCTCTTGCCTGTTTGTGCACCTCTCCGTCCTTATTCTGCACCTCTCTTGCCTTTTCTGCAGTTCTCTTGCCTCTTTCTGCACCTCTTTTGCTTCGTTCTGCACTTCACTTGCCTCTTTCTGTACCCCTCTTGCCTATTTCTGCACCTCTGCTGGTTCTTTCTGCACTGCTCTTGCTTCTTTCTGCACCTCTGTTCCACATTTCTGCATCCCTCTTGACTCTTTCTGCACCACTCTTCCCTCTTTCTGCAAATCTCTTGCCTCAGTCTGCCCACCTGTTCCCTCTTTCTGCACCCCTTTTGCCTGTTTCGACAACTCTCTTGCCTCTTTCTGCAGTTCTCTTGCCTCCTTCTGCAACTCTGTTGGTTCTTTCTGCACTGCTCTTGCTTCTTTCTGTACCTCTTTTGTCTGTTTCTGCACTTCTCTTCCATTCTTCTGCACCTCAGTTGCTTCTGTCTGCATTCTCTTGCCTCTTTCTACACTTCTCTTGCCTCTTTCTGCACCTCTGTTCCTTCGTTCTGCACTTTATTTGTTTCTATTTGCACCTCTTGCTTCTTTCTGCACCCCTTTTGCCTCTTTCTGTACCCCTTGCTTCTTTCTGCACGTCTGTTACTTCTTTCTGCACTTTTGTTTCTTTCTGCACCTCTGTTGCTTCTTTCTGCACTCCTCTTGCTTCTTTCTGCACTTCTCCTGCTTCTTTCTGCACCACTCGTGCTTCTTTCTGCACCCCTCTTCCCTCTTTCTACACCCATCTTGCCTCTTTCTGCACCGCTGTTCCTTCTTTCTGCACTTCTTTTGTTTCTTTTTGCACCTATCTTGCTTCTTTCTGCACCCCTCTTGCCTCTTTCTCCACCCCTCTTCTCCCTTTCTGCATCTCTGTTGCTTCTATCTGCACTTCTCTTGTCTCTTTCTCCACCCCTCTTCCCTCTTTCTGAACCTCTATTGCTTCTTTCTGCACCTCTCTTGCTTCTTTATGCACCCCTCATGCCTCTTTCACACCCCTGTTTCTGAACCCATCTTGCCTCTTTTTGCACCTCGGTTCCTTCTTTCTGCACTTCTTTTGTTTCTATCTGCACCTCTCACGTCTTTCTGCACCCCTTTAGCCTCTTTCTGTACCCCTCTTCCCTCTTTCAGCACCCCTCTTGCTGTTTTCTGCACCTCTGTTCCATCTTTCTACGCTTCTTCTGTTTCTTTCTGCAGCTCTCTTGCTTCTTTCTCCACCCCCTGGCCTCTTTCTCCACCCATCCAACCTCTTTCAGCACCCCTGTTGCCTCTTTATGCACCTCTGTTCTTTCTTTCTGCACTTCTTTTGTTTCTTTCTGCATGTCTCTTGCTTCTTTCTGCACCCCTCATACCTCTTTTTGCACCCCTCTTGCCTCTTTCTGCACTTCTGTTGCTTCTTTCTGCACCACTTGTGCTTCTTTCTACACCTCTCTTGCTTCTTTCTGCACCACTCGTGCCTCTTTCTGCACCTCTGTTCCTTATTTCTGCTCTTCTTTTGTTTCTTTCTGCACATCTCTTGCTTCTTTCTGCACCCCTCTTGCCACTTTCTCCACCCTGTTCCCCCTTTTTGCACCTCTGTTGCTTCTTTCTGCACTTCTCTTGCTTCTTTCTGCACCTCTGTTCCTTCTTTCTGCACTTCTTTTGTTTCATTCTGCAACTTTCTTCCTTCTTTCTGCACCCCTCTTGCTTTTTTCTGCACCCCTTGTGCCTTTTTCACACCCCTCTTCACTCTTTCTGCAACCCTCTTGCCTCTTTCTGCACTTCTCTTGTTTCTTTCTGCACCTATCTTGTTTCTTTCTGTATCCCTCTTGCTTTTCTCCACCCCACTTCCCCCTTTCTGCATCTCTAATTCTTCTTTATGCACTTCTCTTGCTTCTTTATGCACCTCTCTTGCTTCTTTCTGCACCCTTGTGCCTATTTCTGTACCCCTCTTCCCTCTTTCTGCACTCCTTTTGCCTCTTTCTGCACCTCTGTTGCTTCTTTCTGTACTTCTTTTGTTTCTTTCTGCGCACCTCTTGCCTCTTTCGGCACCTCTGTTCCTTCTTTCTGCACTTCTTTTGTTTCTTTCTGCAACTCTCTTGCTTTATTCTGCACCCCTCCTGCTTCTTTCTGCACCCCTCGTGCCTCTTTCACACCCCTGTTCCCTCTTTCTGCACCCCTCTTGCCTCTTTCTGCACCTCTGTTCCTTCTTTCTGCACTTTTGTTTCTTTCTGCACCTCTCGTTTCTTTCTGTATCCCTCTTGTTCTTTCTCACCCCACTTCTCCCTTTCTGCACCTTTGTTGCTTTTCTGCACTTCTTTTATTTATTTCTGCACACTCTTGCCTCTTTCTGCACCTCTGTTCCTTCTTTCTGCACTTCTTTTGTTTCTTTCGGCACATCTCTTTCTTCTTTCTGAACCCTCATGCCTCTTTCTCCACTCATCTTCCGCCTTTCTGCATGTCTGTTGCTTCTTTCTGCACTTCTCTTGCTTCTTTCTCACCCTCTTCCCTCTTTCTGCATCTCTGTTGCTTCTTTCTGCACTTATCTTGCTTCTTTCTGCACCTCTCTTGCTTCTTTCTGCACCACTTGTACCTCTTTCTGTACCCTTCTTCTCTTTCTGCACTCCTCTTGTCTCTTTCTGCACCTCTGTTCCTTCTTTCTGCACTTCTTTTGTTTCTTTCTGCACCTCTCTTGCTTTTTCTGCACCCCTCTTGCCTCCTTTTCCACCCGCCTACCCCACTTTCTGCATCTCTGTTGCTTCTTTCTGCACTTCTCTTGTCTCTTTCTCTACCCCTCTTCCCTCTTTCTGCACCTCTGTTGCTTCTTTCTGCATCTCTCTTGCTTCTTTCTGTACCCCTCAAGCCTCTTTCTCTACCCCTCTTCCCTCTTTCTGAACCTCTGTTCCTTCCTTCTGCACTTCTTTTGTTTCTATCTGCACCTCTCACTTCTTTCTGCACCCCTTTTGCTTTTTTCTGTACCCCTCGTGCCTTTTTCACACCCCTCTTCACTCTTTCTGCAACCCTCTTGCCTCTTTCTGCACTTCTCTTGTTTCTTTCTGCACCTCTCTTGTTTCTTTCTATATCCCTCTTGCTTTTCTCCACCCCACTTCCCCCTTTCTGCATCTCTAATGCTTCTTTATGCACTTCTCTTGCTTCTTTATGCACCTCTCTTGCTTCTTTCTGCACCCATGTGCCTATTTCTGCACCCCTCTTCCTTCTTTCTGCACTCCTCTTGCCTCTTTCTGCACCTCTTTTGCTTCTTTCTGTACTTCTTTTGTTTCTTTCTGCGCCCCTCTTGCCTCTTTCGGCACCTCTGTTCCTTCTTTCTGCACTTCTTTTGTTTCTTTCTGCAACTCTCTTGCTTTATTCTGCACCCCTCCTGCTTCTTTCTGCACCCCTCGTGCCTCTTTCACACCCATCTTCCCTCTTTCTGCACCCCTCTTGCCTCTTTCTGCACCTCTGTTCCTTCTTTCTGCACTTCTTTTGTTTCTTTCTGCACCTCTCTTGTTTCTTTCTGTATCCCTTTTGTTCTTTCTCACCCCACTTCTCCCTTTCTGCACCTTTGTTGCTTTTCTGCACTTCTTTTATTTATTTCTGCACACTCTTGCCTCTTTCTGCACCTCTGTTCCTTCTTTATGCACTTCTTTTGTTTCTTTCGGCACATCTCTTTCTTCTTTCTGAACCCTCATGCCTCTTTCTCCACTCATCTTCCGCCTTTCTGTATCTGTTGCTTCTTTCTGCACTTCTCTTGCTTCTTTCTCACCCCTCTTCCCTCTTTCTGCATCTCTGTTGCTTCTTTCTGCACTTATCTTGCTTCTTTCTGCACCTCTCTTGCTTCTTTCTGCACCACTTGTACCTCTTTCTGTACCCTTCTTCTCTTTCAGCACTCCTCTTGTCTCTTTCTGCACCTCTGTTCCTTCTTTCTGCACTTCTTTTGTTTCATTATGTACCTCTCTTGCTTTTTCTGCACCCCTCTTGCCTCCTTTTCCACCCGCCTACCCCACTTTCTGCATCTCTGTTGCTTCTTTCTGCACTTCTCTTGTCTCTTTCTCTATCCCTCTTCCCTCTTTCTGCACCTCTGTTGCTTCTTTCTGCATCTCTCTTGCTACTTTGTGTACCCCTCAAGCCTCTTTCACACCCCTCTTCCCGACCCCTCTTGCCTCTTTGTGAACCTCTGATCCTTCTTTCTGCACTTCTTTTGTTTCTATCTGCACCTCTCACTTCTTTCTGCACCCCTTTTGCCTCTTTCTGCACCCCTCTTCCCCCCTTTCTGCACTCCTATTGCCTCTTTCTACACCTCTGTTGCTTCTTTCTGCACTTCTTTTGTTTCTTTCTGTGCCCTCTTGCCTCTTTCTGCACCTCCGTTCCTTCTTTCTGCACTTCTTTTGTTTCTTTCTGCACCTCTCTTGTTTCTTTCTGTATCCCTCTTGTTTCTTTCTCCACCCCACTTCCCACGTTCTGCACCTCTGTTGCTTCTTTCTGCACCTCTCTTCCCTCTTTCTGCACTTCTTTTGTTTCTTTCTGCACCACTCTTCCCTCTTTCTGCAAATCTCTTGCCTCAGTCTGCCCACCTGTTCCCTCTTTCTGCACCCCTTTTGCCTGTTTCGGCAACTCTCTTGCCTCTTTCTGCAGTTCTCTTGCCTCCTTCTGCACCACTGTTGGTTCTCTCTGCATTGCTCTTGCTTCTTTCTGTACCTCTTTTGTCTGTTTCTGCACTTCTCTTCCATTCTTCTGCACCTCAGTTGCTTCGGTCTGCACTTCTCTTGCCTCTTTCTACACTTCTCTTGCCTCTTTCTGCACCTCTGTTCCTTCGTTCTGCACTTTATTTGTTTCTATTTGCACCTCTTGCTTCTTTCTGCACCCCTTTTGCCTCTTTCTGTACCCCTTGCTTCTTTCTGCACGTCTGTTACTTCTTTCTGCACTTTTGTTTCTTTCTGCACCTCTGTTGCTTCTTTCTGCACTCCTCTTGCTTCTTTCTGCACTTCTCCTGCTTCTTTCTGCACCACTCGTGCTTCTTTCTGCACCCCTCTTCCCTCTTTCTGCACCCATCTTGCCTCTTTCTGCACCGCTGTTCCTTCTTTCTGCACTTCTTTTGTTTCTTTTTGCACCTATCTTGCTTCTTTCTGCACCCCTCTTGCCTCTTTCTCCACCCCTCTTCTCCCTTTCTGCATCTCTGTTGCTTCTATCTGCACTTCTCTTGTCTCTTTCTCCACCCCTCTTCCCTCTTTCTGAACCTCTATTGCTTCTTTCTGCACTTCTCTTGCTTCTTTATGCACCCCTCATGCCTCTTTCACACCCCTGTTTCTGAACCCATCTTGCCTCTTTTTGCACCTCGGTTCCTTCTTTCTGCACTTCTTTTGTTTCTATCTGCACCTCTCACGTCTTTCTGCACCCCTTTAGCCTCTTTCTGTACCCCTCTTCCCTCTTTCAGCACCCCTCTTGCACGTTTTCTGCACCTCTGTTCCATCTTTCTACGCTTCTTCTGTTTCTTTCTGCAGCTCTCTTGCTTCTTTCTCCACCCCTGGCCTCTTTCTCCACCCATCCAACCTCTTTCAGCACCCCTGTTGCCTCTTTATGCACCTCTGTTCTTTCTTTCTGCACTTCTTTTGTTTCTTTCTGCATGTCTCTTGCTTCTTTCTGCACCCCTCATGCCTCTTTTTGCACCCTCTTGCCTCTTTCTGCACTTCTGTTGCTTCTTTCTGCACCACTTGTGCTTCTTTCTACACTCTCTTGCTTCTTTCTGCACCACTCGTGCCTCTTTCTGCACCTCTGTTCCTTATTTCTGCTCTTCTTTTGTTTCTTTCTGCACATCTCTTGCTTCTTTCTGCACCCCTCTTGCCACTTTCTCCACCCCTGTTCCCCCTTTCTGCACTTCTCTTGCTTCTTTCTGCACCTCTGTTCCTTCTTTCTGCACTTCTTTGTTTCTTTCTGCAACGTTCTTCCTTCTTTCTACACCCCTCTTGCTTTTTTCTGCACCCCTTGTGCCTTTTTCACACCCCTTTCACTCTTTCTGCAACCCTCTTGCCTGTTTCTGCACATCTCTTGTTTCTTTCTGCACCTCTCTTGTTTCTTTCTGTATCCCTCTTGCTTTTCTCCACCCCACTTCCCCCTTTCTGCATCTCTAATGCTTCTTTATGCACTTCTCTTGCTTCTTTATGCACCTCTCTTGCTTCTTTCTGTACTTCTTTTGTTTCTTTCTGCGCCCCTCTTGCCTCTTTTGGCACCTCTGTTCCTTCTTTCTGTACTTCTTTTGTTTCTTTCTGCAACTCTCTTGCTTTATTCTGCACCCCTCCTGCTTCTTTCTGCACCCCTCGTGCCTCTTTCACACCCCCTCTTCCCTCTTTCTGCACCCCTCTTGCCTCTTTCTGCACCCCTCTTCTCCCTTTCTGCATCTCTGTTGCTTCTATCTGCACTTCTCTTGTCTCTTTCTCCACCCCTCTTCCCTCTTTCTGAACCTCTATTGCTTCTTTCTGCACCTCTCTTGCTTCTTTATGCACCCCTCATGCCTCTTTCACACCCCTGTTTCTGAACCCATCTTGCCTCTTTTTGCACCTCGGTTCCTTCTTTCTGCACTTCTTTTGTTTCTATCTGCACCTCTCACGTCTTTCTGCACCCCTTTAGCCTCTTTCTGTACCCCTCTTCCCTCTTTCAGCACCCCTCTTGCCGTTTTCTGCACCTCTGTTCCATCTTTCTACGCTTCTTCTGTTTCTTTCTGCAGCTCTCTTGCTTCTTTCTCCACCCCTGGCCTCTTTCTCCACCCATCCAACCTCTTTCAGCACCCCTGTTGCCTCTTTATGCACCTCTGTTCTTTCTTTCTGCACTTCTTTTGTTTCTTTCTGCATGTCTCTTGCTTCTTTCTGCACCCCTCATGCCTCTTTTTGCACCCCTCTTGCCTCTTTCTGCACTTCTGTTGCTTCTTTCTGCAGCACTTGTGCTTCTTTCTACACCTCTCTTGCTTCTTTCTGCACCACTCGTGCCTCTTTCTGCACCTCTGTTCCTTATTTCTGCTCTTCTTTTGTTTCTTTCTGCACATCTCTTGCTTCTTTCTGCACCCCTCTTGCCACTTTCTCCACCCCTGTTCCCCCTTTCTGCACTTCTCTTGCTTCTTTCTGCACCTCTGTTCCTTCTTTCTGCACTTCTTTTGTTTCTTTCTGCAACGTTCTTCCTTCTTTCTGCACCCCTCTTGCTTTTTCTGCACCCCTTGTGCCTTTTTCACACCCCTCTTCACTCTTTCTGCAACCCTCTTGCCTGTTTCTGCACATCTCTTGTTTCTTTCTGCACCTCTCTTGTTTCTTTCTGTATCCCTCTTGCTTTTCTCCACCCCACTTTCTGCACCTCTGTTGCTTCTTTCTGCACCTCTGTTGCTTCTTTCTGCACCTCTCTTGCTTCTTTCTGCACCACTTGTACCTCTTTCTGTACCCTTCTTCTCTTTCTGCACTCCTCTTGTCTCTTTCTGCACCTCTGTTCCTTCTTTCTGCACTTCTTTTGTTTCTTTCTGTACCTCTCTTGCTTTTTCTGCACCCCTCTTGCCTCCTTTTCCACCCGCCTACCCCACTTTCTGCATCTCTGTTGCTTCTTTCTGCACTTCTCTTGTCTCTTTCTCTATCCCTCTTCCCTCTTTCTGCACCTCTGTTGCTTCTTTCTGCATCTCTCTTGCTACTTTGTGTACCCCTCAAGCCTCTTTCACACCCCTCTTCCCGACCCCTCTTGCCTCTTTGTGAACCTCTGATCCTTCTTTCTGCACTTCTTTTGTTTCTATCTGCACCTCTCACTTCTTTCTGCACCCCTTTTGCCTCTTTCTGCACCCCTCTTCCCCCCTTTCTGCACTCCTATTGCCTCTTTCTACACCTCTGTTGCTTCTTTCTGCACTTCTTTTGTTTCTTTCTGTGCCCCTCTTGCCTCTTTCTGCACCTCCGTTCCTTCTTTCTGCACTTCTTTTGTTTCTTTCTGCACCTCTCTTGTTTCTTTCTGTATCCCTCTTGTTTCTTTCTCCACCCCACTTCCCACGTTCTGCACCTCTGTTGCTTCTTTCTGCACCTCTCTTCCTCTTTCTGCACTTCTTTTGTTTCTTTCTGCACCACTCTTCCCTCTTTCTGCAAATCTCTTGCCTCAGTCTGCCCACCTGTTCCCTCTTTCTGCACCCCTTTTGCCTGTTTCGGCAACTCTCTTGCCTCTTTCTGCAGTTCTCTTGCCTCCTTCTGCACCTCTGTTGGTTCTCTCTGCATTGCTCTTGCTTCTTTCTGTACCTCTTTTGTCTGTTTCTGCACTTCTCTTCCATTCTTCTGCACCTCAGTTGCTTCGGTCTGCACTTCTCTTGCCTCTTTCTACACTTCTCTTGCCTCTTTCTGCACCTCTGTTCCTTCGTTCTGCACTTTATTTGTTTCTATTTGCACCTCTTGCTTCTTTCTGCACCCTTTTGCCTCTTTCTGTACCCCTTGCTTCTTTCTGCACGTCTGTTACTTCTTTCTGCACTTTTGTTTCTTTCTGCACCTCTGTTGCTTCTTTCTGCACTCCTCTTGCTTCTTTCTGCACTTCTCCTGCTTCTTTCTGCACCACTCGTGCTTCTTTCTGCACCCCTCTTCCCTCTTTCTGCACCCATCTTGCCTCTTTCTGCACCGCTGTTCCTTCTTTCTGCACTTCTTTTGTTTCTTTTTGCACCTATCTTGCTTCTTTCTGCACCCCTCTTGCCTCTTTCTCCACCTCTTCTCCCTTTCTGCATCTCTGTTGCTTCTATCTGCACTTCTCTTGTCTCTTTCTCCACCCCTCTTCCCTCTTTCTGAACCTCTATTGCTTCTTTCTGCACCTCTCTTGCTTCTTTATGCACCCCTCATGCCTCTTTCACACCCCTGTTTCTGAACCCATCTTGCCTCTTTTTGCACCTCGGTTCCTTCTTTCTGCACTTCTTTTGTTTCTATCTGCACCTCTCACGTCTTTCTGCACCCCTTTAGCCTCTTTCTGTACCCCTCTTCCCTCTTTCAGCACCCCTCTTGCCGTTTTCTGCACCTCTGTTCTATCTTTCTACGCTTCTTCTGTTTCTTTCTGTAGCTCTCTTGCTTCTTTCTCCACCCCCTGGCCTCTTTCTCCACCCATCCAACCTCTTTCAGCACCCCTGTTGCCTCTTTATGCACCTCTGTTCTTTCTTTCTGCACTTCTTTTGTTTCTTTCTGCATGTCTCTTGCTTCTTTCTGCACCCCTCATGCCTCTTTTTGCACCCCTCTTGCCTCTTTCTGCACTTCTGTTGCTTCTTTCTGCAGCACTTGTGCTTCTTTCTACACCTCTCTTGCTTCTTTCTGCACCACTCGTGCCTCTTTCTGCACCTCTGTTCCTTATTTCTGCTCTTCTTTTGTTTCTTTCTGCACATCTCTTGCTTCTTTCTGCACCCCTCTTGCCACTTTCTCCACCCCTGTTCCCCCTTTTTGCACCTCTGTTGCTTCTTTCTGCACTTCTCTTGCTTCTTTCTGCACCTCTGTTCCTTCTTTCTGCACTTCTTTTGTTTCATTCTGCAACTTTCTTCCTTCTTTCTGCACCCCTCTTGCTTTTTTCTGCACCCCTTGTGCCTTTTTCACACCCCTCTTCACTCTTTCTGCAACCCTCTTGCCTCTTTCTGCACTTCTCTTGTTTCTTTCTGCACCTATCTTGTTTCTTTCTGTATCCCTCTTGCTTTCTCCACCCCACTTCCCCCTTTCTGCATCTCTAATTCTTCTTTATGCACTTCTCTTGCTTCTTTATGCACCTCTCTTGCTTCTTTCTGCACCCTTGTGCCTATTTCTGTACCCCTCTTCCCTCTTTCTGCACTCCTTTTGCCTCTTTCTGCACCTCTGTTGCTTCTTTCTGTACTTCTTTTGTTTCTTTCTGCGCCCCTCTTGCCTCTTTCGGCACCTCTGTTCCTTCTTTCTGCACTTCTTTTGTTTCTTTCTGCAACTCTCTTGCTTTATTCTGCACCCCTCCTGCTTCTTTCTGCACCCCTCGTGCCTCTTTCACACCCCTGTTCCCTCTTTCTGCACCCCTCTTGCCTCTTTCTGCACCTCTGTTCCTTCTTTCTGCACTTTTGTTTCTTTCTGCACCTCTCTTGTTTCTTTCTGTATCCCTCTTGTTCTTTCTCACCCCACTTCTCCCTTTCTGCACCTTTGTTGCTTTTCTGCACTTCTTTTATTTATTTCTGCACACTCTTGCCTCTTTCTGCACCTCTGTTCCTTCTTTCTGCACTTCTTTTGTTTCTTTCGGCACATCTCTTTCTTCTTTCTGAACCCTCATGCCTCTTTCTCCACTCATCTTCCGCCTTTCTGCATGTCTGTTGCTTCTTTCTGCACTTCTCTTGCTTCTTTCTCACCCCTCTTCCCTCTTTCTGCATCTCTGTTGCTTCTTTCTGCACCTCTCTTGCTTCTTTCTGCACCACTTGTACCTCTTTCTGTACCCTTCTTCTCTTTCTGCACTCCTCTTGTCTCTTTCTGCACCTCTGTTCCTTCTTTCTGCACTTCTTTTGTTTCCTTCTGCACCTCTCTTGCTTTTTCTGCACCCCTCTTGCCTCCTTTTCCACCCGCCTACCCCACTTTCTGCATCTCTGTTGCTTCTTTCTGCACTTCTCTTGTCTCTTTCTCTACCCCTCTTCCCTCTTTCTGCACCTCTGTTGCTTCTTTCTGCATCTCTCTTGCTTCTTTCTGTACCCCTCAAGCCTCTTTCACACCCTCTTCCCGACCCCTCTTGCCTCTTTCTGAACCTCTGTTCCTTCCTTCTGCACTTCTTTTGTTTCTATCTGCACCTCTCACTTCTTTCTGCACCCCTTTTGCTTTTTTCTGTACCCCTCGTGCCTTTTTCACACCCCTCTTCACTCTTTCTGCAACCCTCTTGCCTCTTTCTGCACTTCTCTTGTTTCTTTCTGCACCTCTCTTGTTTCTTTCTATATCCCTCTTGCTTTTCTCCACCCCACTTCCCCCTTTCTGCATCTCTAATGCTTCTTTATGCACTTCTCTTGCTTCTTTATGCACCTCTCTTGCTTCTTTCTGCACCCATGTGCCTATTTCTGCACCCCTCTTCCTTCTTTCTGCACTCCTCTTGCCTCTTTCTGCACCTCTTTTGCTTCTTTCTGTACTTCTTTTGTTTCTTTCTGCGCCCCTCTTGCCTCTTTCGGCACCTCTGTTCCTTCTTTCTGCACTTCTTTTGTTTCTTTCTGCAACTCTCTTGCTTTATTCTGCACCCCTCCTGCTTCTTTCTGCACCCCTCGTGCCTCTTTCACACCCATCTTCCCTCTTTCTGCACCCCTCTTGCCTCTTTCTGCACCTCTGTTCCTTCTTTCTGCACTTCTTTTGTTTCTTTCTGCACCTCTCTTGTTTCTTTCTGTATCCCTTTTGTTCTTTCTCACCCCACTTCTCCCTTTCTGCACCTTTGTTGCTTTTCTGCACTTCTTTTATTTATTTCTGCACACTCTTGCCTCTTTCTGCACCTCTGTTCCTTCTTTATGCACTTCTTTTGTTTCTTTCGGCACATCTCTTTCTTCTTTCTGAACCCTCATGCCTCTTTCTCCACTCATCTTCCGCCTTTCTGCATCTGTTGCTTCTTTCTGCACTTCTCTTGCTTCTTTCTCACCCCTCTTCCCTCTTTCTGCATCTCTGTTGCTTCTTTCTGCACTTATCTTGCTTCTTTCTGCACCTCTCTTGCTTCTTTCTGCACCACTTGTACCTCTTTCTGTACCCTTCTTCTCTTTCAGCACTCCTCTTGTCTCTTTCTGCACCTCTGTTCCTTCTTTCTGCACTTCTTTTGTTTCATTATGTACCTCTCTTGCTTTTTCTGCACCCCTCTTGCCTCCTTTTCCACCCGCCTACCCCACTTTCTGCATCTCTGTTGCTTCTTTCTGCACTTCTCTTGTCTCTTTCTCTACCCCTCTTCCCTCTTTCTGCACCTCTGTTGCTTCTTTCTGCACCTCTGTTGCTTCTTTCTGCACCTCTCTTGCTTCTTTCTGCACCACTTGTACCTCTTTCTGTACCCTTCTTCTCTTTCTGCACTCCTCTTGTCTCTTTCTGCACCTCTGTTCCTTCTTTCTGCACTTCTTTTGTTTCTTTCTGTACCTCTCTTGCTTTTTCTGCACCCCTCTTGCCTCCTTTTCCACCCGCCTACCCCACTTTCTGCATCTCTGTTGCTTCTTTCTGCACTTCTCTTGTCTCTTTCTCTATCCCTCTTCCCTCTTTCTGCACCTCTGTTGCTTCTTTCTGCATCTCTCTTGCTACTTTGTGTACCCCTCAAGCCTCTTTCACACCCCTCTTCCCGACCTCTCTTGCCTCTTTGTGAACCTCTGATCCTTCTTTCTGCACTTCTTTTGTTTCTATCTGCACCTCTCACTTCTTTCTGCACCCCTTTTGCCTCTTTCTGCACCCCTCTTCCCCCCTTTCTGCACTCCTATTGCCTCTTTCTACACCTCTGTTGCTTCTTTCTGCACTTCTTTTGTTTCTTTCTGTGCCCTCTTGCCTCTTTCTGCACCTCCGTTCCTTCTTTCTGCACTTCTTTTGTTTCTTTCTGCACCTCTCTTGTTTCTTTCTGTATCCCTCTTGTTTCTTTCTCCACCCCACTTCCCACGTTCTGCACCTCTGTTGCTTCTTTCTGCACCTCTCTTCCCTCTTTCTGCACTTCTTTTGTTTCTTTCTGCACCACTCTTCCCTCTTTCTGCAAATCTCTTGCCTCAGTCTGCCCACCTGTTCCCTCTTTCTGCACCCCTTTTGCCTGTTTCGGCAACTCTCTTGCCTCTTTCTGCAGTTCTCTTGCCTCCTTCTGCACCACTGTTGGTTCTCTCTACATTGCTCTTGCTTCTTTCTGTACCTCTTTTGTCTGTTTCTGCACTTCTCTTCCATTCTTCTGCACCTCAGTTGCTTCGGTCTGCACTTCTCTTGCCTCTTTCTACACTTCTCTTGCCTCTTTCTGCACCTCTGTTCCTTCGTTCTGCACTTTATTTGTTTCTATTTGCACCTCTTGCTTCTTTCTGCACCCCTTTTGCCTCTTTCTGTACCCCTTGCTTCTTTCTGCACGTCTGTTACTTCTTTCTGCACTTTTGTTTCTTTCTGCACCTCTGTTGCTTCTTTCTGCACTCCTCTTGCTTCTTTCTGCACTGCTCCTGCTTCTTTCTGCACCACTCGTGCTTCTTTCTGCACCCCTCTTCCCTCTTTCTGCACCCATCTTGCCTCTTTCTGCACCGCTGTTCCTTCTTTCTGCACTTCTTTTGTTTCTTTTTGCACCTATATTGCTTCTTTCTGCACCCCTCTTGCCTCTTTCTCCACCCCTCTTCTCCCTTTTTGCATCTCTGTTGCTTCTATCTGCACTTCTCTTGTCTCTTTCTCCACCCCTCTTCCCTCTTTCTGAACCTCTATTGCTTCTTTCTGCACCTCTCTTGCTTCTTTATGCACCCCTCATGCCTCTTTCACACCCCTGTTTCTGAACCCATCTTGCCTCTTTTTGCACCTCGGTTCCTTCTTTCTGCACTTCTTTTGTTTCTATCTGCACCTCTCACGTCTTTCTGCACCCCTTTAGCCTCTTTCTGTACCCCTCTTCCCTCTTTCAGCACCCCTCTTGCCGTTTTCTGCACCTCTGTTCCATCTTTCTACGCTTCTTCTGTTTCTTTCTGCAGCTCTCTTGCTTCTTTCTCCACCCCTGGCCTCTTTCTCCACCCATCCAACCTCTTTCAGCACCCCTGTTGCCTCTTTATGCACCTCTGTTCTTTCTTTCTGCACTTCTTTTGTTTCTTTCTGCATGTCTCTTGCTTCTTTCTGCACCCCTCATGCCTCTTTTTGCACCCCTCTTGCCTCTTTCTGCACTTCTGTTGCTTCTTTCTGCACCACTTGTGCTTCTTTCTACACCTCTCTTGCTTCTTTCTGCACCACTCGTGCCTCTTTCTGCACCTCTGTTCCTTATTTCTGCTCTTCTTTTGTTTCTTTCTGCACATCTCTTGCTTCTTTCTGCACCCCTCTTGCCACTTTCTCCACCCCTGTTCCCCCTTTCTGCACTTCTCTTGCTTCTTTCTGCACCTCTGTTCCTTCTTTCTGCACTTCTTTTGTTTCTTTCTGCAACGTTCTTCCTTCTTTCTACACCCCTCTTGCTTTTTTCTGCACCCCTTGTGCCTTTTTCACACCCCTTTTCACTCTTTCTGCAACCCTCTTGCCTGTTTCTGCACATCTCTTGTTTCTTTCTGCACCTCTCTTGTTTCTTTCTGTATCCCTCTTGCTTTTCTCCACCCCACTTCCCCCTTTCTGCATCTCTAATGCTTCTTTATGCACTTCTCTTGCTTCTTTATGCACCTCTCTTGCTTCTTTCTGTACTTCTTTTGTTTCTTTCTGCGCCCCTCTTGCCTCTTTTGGCACCTCTGTTCCTTCTTTCTGTACTTCTTTTGTTTCTTTCTGCAACTCTCTTGCTTTATTCTGCACCCCTCCTGCTTCTTTCTGCACCCTCGTGCCTCTTTCACACCCCTCTTCCCTCTTTCTGCACCCCTCTTGCCTCTTTCTGCACCCCTCTTCTCCCTTTCTGCATCTCTGTTGCTTCTATCTGCACTTCTCTTGTCTCTTTCTCCACCCCTCTTCCCTCTTTCTGAACCTCTATTGCTTCTTTCTGCACCTCTCTTGCTTCTTTATGCACCCCTCATGCCTCTTTCACACCCCTGTTTCTGAACCCATCTTGCCTCTTTTTGCACCTCGGTTCCTTCTTTCTGCACTTCTTTTGTTTCTATCTGCACCTCTCACGTCTTTCTGCACCCCTTTAGCCTCTTTCTGTACCCCTCTTCCCTCTTTCAGCACCCCTCTTGCCGTTTTCTGCACCTCTGTTCCATCTTTCTACGCTTCTTCTGTTTCTTTCTGCAGCTCTCTTGCTTCTTTCTCCACCCCTGGCCTCTTTCTCCACCCATCCAACCTCTTTCAGCCCCCTGTTGCTTCTTTATGCACCTCTGTTCTTTCTTTCTGCACTTCTTTTGTTTCTTTCTGCATGTCTCTTGCTTCTTTCTGCACCCCTCATGCCTCTTTTTGCACCCCTCTTGCCTCTTTCTGCACTTCTGTTGCTTCTTTCTGCAGCACTCTGTGCTTCTTTCTACACCTCTCTTGCTTCTTTCTGCACCACTCGTGCCTCTTTCTGCACCTCTGTTCCTTATTTCTGCTCTTCTTTTGTTTCTTTCTGCACATCTCTTGCTTCTTTCTGCACCCCTCTTGCCACTTTCTCCACCCCTGTTCCCCCTTTCTGCACTTCTCTTGCTTCTTTCTGCACCTCTGTTCCTTCTTTCTGCACTTCTTTTGTTTCTTTCTGCAACGTTCTTCCTTCTTTCTGCACCCCTCTTGCTTTTTTCTGCACCCCTTGTGCCTTTTTCACACCCCTCTTCACTCTTTCTGCAACCCTCTTGCCTGTTTCTGCACATCTCTTGTTTCTTTCTGCACCTCTCTTGTTTCTTTCTGTATCCCTCTTGCTTTTCTCCACCCCACTTCCCCCTTTCTGCATCTCTAATGCTTCTTTATGCACTTCTCTTGCTCCTTTATGCACCTCTCTTGCTTCTTTCTGTACTTCTTTTGTTTCTTTCTGCGCCCCTCTTGACTCTTTTGGCACCTCTGTTCCTTCTTTCTGTACTTCTTTTGTTTCTTTCTGCAACTCTCTTGCTTTATTCTGCACCCCTCCTGCTTCTTTCTGCACCCCTCGTGCCTCTTTCACACCCCTCTTCCCTCTTTCTGCACCCCTCTTGCCTCTTTCTGCACCTCTGTTCCTTCTTTCTGCACTTTTGTTTCTTTCTGCACCTCTCTTGTTTCTTTCTGTATCCCTCTTGTTCTTTCTCACCCCACGTCTCCCTTTCTGCACCTTTGGTTGCTTTTCTGCACTTCTTTTATTTATTTCTGCACACTCTTGCCTCTTTCTGCACCTCTGTTCCTTCTTTCTGCACTTCTTTTGTTTCTTTCGGCACATCTCTTTCTTCTTTCTGAACCCTCATGCCTCTTTCTCCACTCATCTTCCGCCTTTCTGCATGTCTGTTGCTTCTTTCTGCACTTCTCTTGCTTCTTTCTCACCCCTCGTCCCTCTTTCTGCATCTCTGTTGCTTCTTTCTGCACTTATCTTGCTTCTTTCTGCACCTCTCTTGCTTCTTTCTGCACCACTTGTACCTCTTTCTGTACCCTTCTTCTCTTTCTGCACTCCTCTTGTCTCTTTCTGCACCTCTGTTCCTTCTTTCTGCACTTCTTTTGTTTCTTTCTGCACCTCTCTTGCTTTTCTGCACCCCTCTTGCCTCCTTTTCCACCCGCCTACCCCACTTTCTGCATCTCTGTTGCTTCTTTCTGCACTTCTCTTGTCTCTTTCTCTACCCCTCTTCCCTCTTTCTGCACCTCTGTTGCTTCTTTCTGCATCTCTCTTGCTTCTTTCTGTACCCCTCAAGCCTCTTTCACACCCCTCTTCCCGACCCCTCTTGCCTCTTTCTGAACCTCTGTTCCTTCCTTCTGCACTTCTTTTGTTTCTATCTGCACCTCTCACTTCTTTCTGCACCCCTTTTGCTTTTTTCTGTACCCCTCGTGCCTTTTTCACACCCCTCTTCACTCTTTCTGCAACCCTCTTGCCTCTTTCTGCACTTCTCTTGTTTCTTTCTGCACCTCTCTTGTTTCTTTCTATATCCCTCTTGCTTTTCTCCACCCCACTTCCCCCTTTCTGCATCTCTAATGCTTCTTTATGCACTTCTCTTGCTTCTTTATGCACCTCTCTTGCTTCTTTCTGCACCCCTCGTGCCTCGTTCACATCCCTCTTCCCTCTTTCTGCACCCCTCTTGCCTCTTTCTGCACCTCTGTTCCTTCTTTCTGCACTTTTGTTTCTTTCTGCACCTCTCGTTTCTTTCTGTATCCCTCTTGTTCTTTCTCACCCCACTTCTCCCTTTCTGCACCTTTGTTGCTTTTCTGCACTTCTTTTATTTATTTCTGCACACTCTTGCCTCTTTCTGCACCTCTGTTCCTTCTTTCTGCACTTCTTTTGTTTCTTTCGGCACATCTCTTTCTTCTTTCTGAACCCTCATGCCTCTTTCTCCACTCATCTTCCGCCTTTCTGCATGTCTGTTGCTTCTTTCTGCACTTCTCTTGCTTCTTTCTCACCCCTCTTCCCTCTTTCTGCATCTCTGTTGCTTCTTTCTGCACTTATCTTGCTTCTTTCTGCACCTCTCTTGCTTCTTTCTGCACCACTTGTACCTCTTTCTGTACCCTTCTTCTCTTTCTGCACTCCTCTTGTCTCTTTCTGCACCTGTTCCTTCTTTCTGCACTTCTTTTGTTTCTTTCTGCACCTCTCTTGCTTTTTCTGCACCCCTCTTGCCTCCTTTTCCACCCGCCTACCCCACTTTCTGCATCTCTGTTGCTTCTTTCTGCACTTCTCTTGTCTCTTTCTCTACCCCTCTTCCCTCTTTCTGCACCTCTGTTGCTTCTTTCTGCATCTCTCTTGCTTCTTTCTGTACCCCTCAAGCCTCTTTCACACCCCTCTTCCCGACCCCTCTTGCCTCTTTCTGAACCTCTGTTCCTTCCTTCTGCACTTCTTTTGTTTCTATCTGCACCTCTCACTTCTTTCTGCACCCCTTTTGCTTTTTCTGTACCCCTCGTGCCTTTTTCACACCCCTCTTCACTCTTTCTGCAACCCTCTTGCCTCTTTCTGCACTTCTCTTGTTTCTTTCTGCACCTCTCTTGTTTCTTTCTATATCCCTCTTGCTTTTCTCCACCCCACTTCCCCCTTTCTGCATCTCTAATGCTTCTTTATGCAGTTCTCTTGCTTCTTTATGCACCTCTCTTGCTTCTTTCTGCACCCATGTGCCTATTTCTGCACCCCTCTTCCCTCTTTCTGCACTCCTCTTGCCTCTTTCTGCACCTCTTTTGCTTCTTTCTGTACTTCTTTTGTTTCTTTCTGCGCCCCTCTTGCCTCTTTCGGCACCTCTGTTCCTTCTTTCTGCACTTCTTTTGTTTCTTTCTGCAACTCTCTTGCTTTATTCTGCACCCCTCCTGCTTCTTTCTGCACCCCTCGTGCCTCTTTCACACCCATCTTCCCTCTTTCTGCACCCCTCTTGCCTCTTTCTGCACCTCTGTTCCTTCTTTCTGCACTTCTTTTGTTTCTTTCTGCACCTCTCTTGTTTCTTTCTGTATCCCTTTTGTTCTTTCTCACCCCACTTCTCCCTTTCTGCACCTTTGTTGCTTTTCTGCTCTTCTTTTATTTATTTCTGCACACTCTTGCCTCTTTCTGCACCTCTGTTGCTTCTTTCTGCACTTCTTTTGTTTCTTTCTGTGCCCCTCTTGCCTCTTTCTGCACCTCCGTTCCTTCTTTCTGCACTTCTTTTGTTTCTTTCTGCACCTCTCTTGTTTCTTTCTGTATCCCTCTTGTTTCTTTCTCCACCCCACTTCCCGCGTTCTGCATCTCTGTTGCTTCTTTCTGCACCTCTCTTCCCTCTTTCTGCACTTCTTTTGTTTCTTCTGCACCTCTCTTGGTTCTTTCTGATCCCCTCTTGCCTCTTTCTCCACCCCTCTTCCCCCTTTCTGCATGTCTTTTGCTTCCTTCTGCACCTCTCTTGCTTCTTTCTCCATCCCTCTTCCCTCTTCCTGCATCTCAGTTGTTTCTTTCTGCACTTATCTTGCATCTTTCTGCACCTCTCTTGCTTCTTTCTGCACCACTTGTACCTCTTTCTGCACCCTTCTTCTCTTCCTGCACTCCTCTTGCCTCTTTCTGCACCTCTGTTCCTTCTTTCGGCACTTCTTTTGTTTCTTCCTGTACCACTCTTGCTTCTTTCTGTACCCCTCTTGCCTCTTTCTCCACCCCTCTTTCCCCCTTTCTGCATCTCTGTTGCTTCTTTCTGCACTTCTCTTGTCTCTTTCTCCACCCGTCTTCCCTCTTTCTGCACCTCTCTTGCTTCTTTCTGCACCTCTCTTGCTTCTTTCTGTACCCCTTAAGCCTCTTTCACACCCCTCTTCCCGCACCCCTCTTGCCTCTTTCTGCACCTCTGTTCCTTCTTTCTGCACTTCTTTTGTTTCTATCTGCACCTCTCACTTCATTCTGCACCCCTTTTGCCTCTTTCTGCACCCCTCTTCCCTCTTTCTGCACCCCTCTTGCCTCTTTCTGCACCTCTGTTCCTTCTTTCTGCACTTCTGTTTCTTTCTGCAGCTCTCTTGCTTCTTTCTGCACCCCTCTTGCCTCTTTCTGCACCTCTGTTCCTTCTTTCTGCAATTCTTTTGTTTCTTTCTGCACCTCTCTTGCTTCTTTCTGTACTTCTCTTGCCTCTTTCTCCACCCCTCACCCCTCATCCCTCTTTCTGCACCTCTGTTGCTTCTTTCTGCAATTCTCTTGCTTCTTTCTGCAACTCTGTCCTTTCTTTCTGCAACCCTTGTGCCTCTTTCTGCACCCCTCTTCCCTCTTTCTGTACCACTCTTGCCTCATTCTGCACCTCTGTTCCTTCTTTCTGCACTTCTTTTGTTTCTTTTTGCACCTCTCTTGCTTGTTTCTGTACCACTCTTGCCTCTTTCTCCACCCCTCTTCCCCCTTTCCTCATGTCTGTTGCTTCTTTCTGCGCTTCTCTTGCCTCATTCTCCAGCCCTCTTCCCTCTTTCTGCATCTCTGTTGCTTTTTTCTGCACTTATCTTGCGTCTTTCTGCACCTCTCTTGTTTCTTTCTGCTCCACTTGTACCTCTTTCTGCACCCTTCTTCTCTTTCTGCACTCCTCTGGCCTCTTTCCGCACCTGTGTTCCTTATTTCTGCACTATTTTGGTTTCTTTCTGCACCTCTCTTGCTTCTTCTGCATCCCTCTTGCCTCTTTCCCCACCCCTCTTCCCCCTTTCTGCATCTCTGTTGCTTCTTTCTGCACCTCTCTTGTCTCTTTCTCCACCCCTCTTCCCTCTTTCTGCCCCTCTGTTGCTTCTTTATGCACCTCTCTTGCTTCTTTATGCACCCCTCATGCCTCTTTAACACTCCTCTTCCTGCACCCATCTTGCCTCTTTCCTGCACCCATCTTGCCTCTTTCTGCACCTCTGTTCCTTCTTTCTGCACTTCTTTTGTTTCTATCTGCACCTCTCACTTCTTTCTGCACCCCTTTTGCTTTTTTCTGTACCCCTCATGCCTTTTTCACACCCCTCTTCACTCTTTCTGCAACCCTCTTGCCTCTTTCTGCACTTCTCTTGTTTCTTTCTATATCCCTCTTGCTTTTCTGCACCCCACTTCCCCCTTTCTGCATCTCTAATGCTTCTTTATGCACTGCTCTTGCTTCTTTATGCACCTCTCTTGCTTCTTTCTGCACCCTTGTGCCTATTTCTGCACCCCTCTTCCCTCTTTCTGCACTTCTCTTGCCTCTTTCTGCACCTCTGTTGCTTCTTTCTGTACTTCTTTTGTTTCTTTCTGCGCCCCTCTTGCCTCTTTTGGCACCTCTGTTCCTTCTTTCTGCACTTCTTTTGTTTCTTTCTGCAACTCTCTTGCTTTATTCTGCACCCTCCTGCTTCTTTCTGCACCCCTCGTGCCTCTTTCACACCCATCTTCCCTCTTTCTGCACCCCTCTTGCCTCTTTCTGCACCTCCTGTTCCTTCTTTCTGCACTTCTTTTGTTTCTTTCTGTGCCCCTCTTGCCTCTTTCTGCACCTCCGTTCCTTCTTTCTGCACTTCTTTTGTTTCTTTCTGCACCTCTCTTGTTTCTTTCTGTATCCCTCTTGTTTCTTTCTCCACCCCACTTCCCGCGTTCTGCATCTCTGTTGCTTCTTTCTGCACCTCTGTTGCTTCTTTCTGCACCTCTCTTCCCTCTTTCTGCACTTCTTTTGTTTCTTCTGCACCTCTCTTGGTTCTTTCTGATCCCCTCTTGCCTCTTTCTCCACCCCTCTTCCCCCTTTCTGCATGTCTTTTGCTTCCTTCTGCACCTCTCTTGCTTCTTTCTCCATCCCTCTTCCCTCTTCCTGCATCTCAGTTGTTTCTTTCTGCACTTATCTTGCATCTTTCTGCACCTCTCTTGCTTCTTTCTACACCACTTGTACCTCTTTCTGCACCCTTCTTCTCTTTCTGCACTCCTCTTGCCTCTTTCTGCACCTCTGTTCCTTCTTTCGGCACTTCTTTTGTTTCTTCCTGTACCACTCTTGCTTCTTTCTGTACCCCTCTTGCCTCTTTCTCCACCCCTCTTTCCCCCTTTCTGCATCTCTGTTGCTTCTTTCTGCACTTCTCTTGTCTGTTTCTCCACCCGTCTTCCCTCTTTCCTCACCTCTCTTGCTTCTTTCTGCACCTCTCTTGCTTCTTTCTATACCCCTTAAGCCTCTTTCACACCCCTCTTCCCGCACCCCTCTTGCCTCTTTCTGCACCTCTGTTCCTTCTTTCTGCACTTCTTTTGTTTCTATCTGCACCTCTCACTTCATTCTGCACCCCTTTTGCCTCTTTCTGCACCCCTCTTCCCTCTTTCTGCACCCCTCTTGCCTCTTTCTGCACCTCTGTTCCTTCTTTCTGCACTTCTTCTGTTTCTTTCTGCAGCTCTCTTGCTTCTTTCTGCACCCCTCTTGCCTCTTTCTGCACCTCTGTTCCTTCTTTCTGCAATTCTTTTGTTTCTTTCTGCACCTCTCTTGCTTCTTTCTGTACTTCTCTTGCCTCTTTCTCCACCCCTCACCCCTCTTTCTGCACCTCTGTTGCTTCTTTCTGCAATTCTCTTGCTTCTTTCTGCAACTATGTCCCTTCTTTCTGCAACCCTTGTGCCTCTTTACGCACCCCTCTTCCCCCTTTCTGCACCCCTCTTGCCTCATTCTGCACCTCTGTTCCTTCTTTCTGTACTTCTTTTGTTTCTTTCTGCACATCTCTTGCTTGTTTCTGTACCACTCTTGCCTCTTTCTCCACCCCTCTTCCCCCTTTCCTCATGTCTGTTGCTTCTTTCTGCGCTTCTCTTGCCTCATTCTCCAGCCCTCTTCCCTCTTTCTGCATCTCTGTTGCTTCTTTCTGCACTTATCTTGCGTCTTTCTGCACCTCTCTTGTTTCTTTCTGCTCCACTTGTACCTCTTTCTGCACCCTTCTTCTCTTTCTGCACTCCTCTGGCCTCTTTCCGCACCTGTGTTCCTTATTTCTGCACTTTTTTGGTTTCTTTCTGCACCTCTCTTGCTTCTTTCTGCATCCCTCTTGCCTCTTTCCCCACCCCTCTTCCCCCTTTCTGCATCTCTGTTGCTTCTTTCTGCACCTCTCTTGTCTCTTTCTCCACCCCTCTTCCCTCTTTCTGCCCCTCTGTTGCTTCTTTATGCACCTCACTTGCTTCTTTATGCACCCCTCATGCCTCTTTCACACTCCTCTTCCTGCACCCATCTTGCCTCTTTCTGCACCTCTGTTCCTTCTTTCTGCACTTCTTTTGTTTCTATCTGCACCTCTCACTTCTTTTTATACCCCTTTTGCCTCTTTCTGCACCCCTCTTCCCTCTTTCTGCACCCCTCTTGCCTCTTTCTGCACCTCTGTTCCTTCTTTTTTGCGCTTCTTCTGTTTCTTTCTGCAGCTCTCTTGCTTCCTTCTGCACTCCTCTTGCCTCTTTCTGCACCTCTGTTGCTTCTTTCTGCGCTCCTTTTGTTTCTTTCTGCAACTCTCTTGCTTCTTTCTGCACCCCTCTTGTTGCTTTCTGCAACTCTCTTCCTTCTTTCTGCACCCCTTGTGCCTCTTTCTGCACCCCTCTTCCCTCTTTCTGCACTCCTCTTGCCTCTTTCTGCACCTCTGTTGCTTCTTTCTGCACTTCTTTTGTTTCTTTCTGCGCCCCCTTGCCTCTTCCTGCACCTCTGTTCCTTCTTTCTGCACTTCTTTTATTTCTTTCTGCACCTCTATTCCTTCTTTCTGCACTTCTTTTGTTTCTTTCTGCACCTCTCTTGTTTCTTTCTGTATCCCTCTTGCTTCTTTCTCCACACCACTTCCCCCTTTCTGCATCTCTGTTGCTTCTTTATGCACTTCTCTTGCTTCTTTCTGCACCTCTCTTGCTTCTTTCTGCACCCCTCTTCCCTCTTTCTGCACCTTTGTTGCTTCTTTCTGCACTTCTTTTGTTTCTTTCTGCACTCCCCCATGCCTCTTTCTGCACCTTTGTTGCTTCTATCTGCACTTTTTTTGTTTCTTTCTGCGCCCCTGGTGCCTCTTTCTGCACCTCTGTTCCTTCTTTCTGCACTTCTTTTGTTTCTTTCTGCACATCTCTTTCTTCTTTCTGAACCCCTCATGCCTCTTTCTCCACTCATCTTCCCCCTTTCTGCATGTCTGTTGCTTCTTTCTGCTCTTCTCTTGCCTCATTCTCCACCCCTCTTCCCTCTTTCTGCATCTCTGTTGCTTCTTTCTGCACTTATCTTGCGTCTTTTCTGCACCTCTCTTGCTTCTTCCTGCACCACTTGTACCTCATTCTGCACCCTTCTTCTCTTTCTGCACTCCTCTTGCCTCTTTCCACACCTCTGTTCCTTCTTTCTGCACTTGGTTTGTTTCTTTCTGCACCTCTCTTGCTTCTTTCTGCACCCCTCATGCCACTTTCTCCACCCCTGTTTCCCCTTGTTGCATCTCTGTTGCTTCTTTCTGTACTTCTCTTGCCTCTTTCTCCACCCCTCATCCCTCTTTCTGCACCTCTGTTGCTTCTTTCTGCACTTCTATTGCTTCTGTCTGCACCTCTGTCCCTTCTTTCTGCAACCCTTGTGCCTCTTTCTGCACCCCTCTTCCCTCTTTCTGCACCCCTTTTGCCTCATTCTGCACCTCTGTTCCTTCTTTCTGCACTTTTGTTTCTTTCTGCACCTCTCTTGCTTGTTTCTGCACCACTCTTGCCTCTTTCTCCACCCTCTTCCCCCTTTCCTCATGTCTGTTGCTTCTTTCTGCACTTCTCTTGCCTCATTCTCCAGCCCTCTTCCCTCTTTCTGCATCTCTGTTGCTTCTTTCTGCACTTATCTTGCGTCTTTCTACACCTCTCTTGTTTCTTTCTGCACCACTTGTACCTCTTTCTGCACCCTTCTTCTCTTTCTGCACTCCTCTGGCCTCTTTCCGCACCTGTGTTCCTTATTTCTGCACTTTTTTGGTTTTTTTCTGCACCTCTCTTGCTTCTTTCTGCATCCCTCTTGCCTCTTTCCCCACCCCTCTTCCCGCCCCTCTTTTTGTTTCTTTCTGCAACTCTCTTTGCTTCTTTCTGCACCCCTCTTGTTGCTTTCTGCAACTCTCTTCCTTCTTTCTGCACCCCTTGTGCCTCTTTCTGCACCCCTCTTCCCTCTTTCTGCACTCCTCTTGCCTCTTTCTGCACCTCTGTTGCTTCTTTCTGCACTTCTTTTGTTTCTTTCTGCGCCCCCCTTGCCTCTTCCTGCACCTCTGTTCCTTCTTTCTGCACTTCTTTTGTTTCTTTCTGCACCTCTATTCCTTCTTTCTGCACTTCTTTTGTTTCTTTCTGCACCTCTCTTATTTCTTTCTGTATCCCTCTTGCTTCTTTCTCCACACCACTTCCCCCTTTCTGCATCTCTGTTGCTTCTTTATGCACTTCTCTTGCTTCTTTCTGCACCTCTCTTGCTTCTTTCTTCACCCCTCTTCCCTCTTTCTGCACCTTTGTTGCTTCTTTCTGCACTTCTTTTGTTTCTTTCTGCACTCCCCCATGCCTCTATCTGCACCTTTGTTGCTTCTATCTGCACTTTTTTTGTTTCTTTCTGCGCCCCTCGTGCCTCTTTCTGCACCTCTGTTCCTTCTTTCTGCACTTCTTTTGTTTCTTTCTGCACATCTCTTTCTTCTTTCTGAACCCCTCATGCCTCTTTCTCCACTCATCTTCCCCCTTTCTGCATGTCTGTTGCTTCTTTCTGCTCTTCTCTTGCCTCATTCTCCACCCCTCTTCCCTCTTTCTGCATCTCTGTTGCTTCTTTCTGCACTTATCTTGCGTCTTTCTGCACCTCTCTTGCTTCTTCCTGCACCACTTGTACCTCATTCTGCACCCTTCTTCTCTTTCTGCACTCCTCTTGCCTCTTTCCACACCCCTGTTCCTTCTTTCTGCACTTGGTTTGTTTCTTTCTGCATCTCTCTTGCTTCTTTCTGCACCCCTCGTGCCACTTTCTCCACCCCTGTTTCCCCTTGTTGCATCTCTGTTGCTTCTTTCTGTACTTCTCTTGCCTCTTTCTCCACCCCTCATCCCTCTTTCTGCACCTCTGTTGCTTCTTTCTGCACTTCTCTTGCTTCTGTCTGCACCTCTGTCCCTTCTTTCTGCAACCCTTGTGCCTCTTTCTGCACCCCTCTTCCCTCTTTCTGCACCCCTCTTGCCTCTTTCTGCACCTCTGTTCCTTCTTTCTGCACTTCTTTTGTTTCTTTCTGCACCTCTCTTGCTTGTTTCTGCACCACTCTTGCCTCTTTCTCCACCCCTCTTCCCCCTTTCCTCATGTCTGTTGCTTCTTTCTGCACTTCTCTTGCCTCATTCTCCAGCCCTCTTCCCTCTTTCTGCATCTCTGTTGCTTCTTTCTGCACTTATCTTGCGTCTTTCTGCACCTCTCTTGTTTCTTTCTGCACCACTTGTACCTCTTTCTGCACCCTTCTTCTCTTTCTGCACTCCTCTGGCCTCTTTCCGCACCTGTGTTCCTTATTTCTGCACTTTTTTGGTTTCTTTCTGCACCTCTCTTGCTTCTTTCTGCATCCCTCTTCCCTCTTTCTGCCCCTCTTTTGCTTCTTTCTGCACCTCTCTTGCTTCTTTATGCACCCCTCATGCCTCTTTCACACTCCTCTTCCTGCACCCATCTTGCCTCTTTCTGACCCCTGTTCCTTCTTTCTGCACTTCTTTTGTTTCTATCTGCATCTCTCACTTGTTTTTACACCCCTTTTGCCTCTTTCTGCACCCCTCTTCCCTCTTTCTGCACCCCTCTTGCCTCTTCTGTTTCTTTCGGCAGCTCTCTTGCTTCCTTCTGCACCCCTTGTACCTCTTTTTGCACCCCTCTTGCCTCTTTTTGCACTTCTGTTGCTTCTATCTGTACTCCTCTTGCTTCTTTCTACACCTCTCTTGCTTCTTTCTGCACCACTCGTGCCTCTTTCTGCATCTCTGTTCCGTCTTTCTACTCTTCTTTTGTTTCTTTCTGCACCTCTCTTGCTTCTTTCTGCACCCTTCTTGCCACTTTTTCCACCCCTGTTCCCCATTTTTGCATCTCTGTTGCTTCTTTCTGCACTTCCCTTGCCTCTTTCTCCACCCCTCATCCCTCTTTCTGCACCCCTATTGCTTGTTTCTGCACTTCTCTTGCCTCTTTCTGCACCCCTTGTGCCTCTTTCGGCACCCCTCTTCCCTCTTTCTGCACTCCTCTTGCCTCTTTCTGCACCTCTGTTGCTTCTTTCTGCTCTCCTTTTGTTTCTATCTGCAACTCTCTTGCTTCTTTCTGCACCCCTCTTGCTGCTTTCTGCACCTCTCTTCAGTCTTTCTGCACCCCTTGTGACTCTTTCTGCACCCCTCTTCCCTCTTTCTGCACTCCTCTTGCCTCTTTCTGCACCTCTGTTGCTTCTTTCTGCACTTCTTTTGTTTCTTTCTGCACTCCCTTGCCTCTTCCTGCACCTCTGTTCCTTCTTTATGCACTTCTTTTGTTTCTATCTGCACCTCTCACTTCTTTTTACAACCCTTTTGCCTCTTTCTGCACCCCTCTTCCCTCTTTCTGCACCCCTCTTGCCTCTTTCTGCACCTCTGTTCCTTCTTTTTGCGCTTCTTCTGTTTCTTTCTGCAGCTCTCTTGCTCCCTTCTGCACCCTCTAGCCTCTTTCTCCTCCTATCCACCCTCTTTCTGCACCCCTGTTGCCTCTTTCTGCACCTCTGTTCTTTCTTTCTGCACTTCTTTTGTTTCTTTTTGCATGTCTCTTGCTTCTTTCTGCACCCCTTATGCCTCTTTTTGCACCCCTCTTGCCTCTTTTTGCACTTCTGTTGCTTCTTTCTGCACTCCTCTTGCTTCTTTCTACACCTCTCTTGCTTATTTCTGCACCACTCGTGCTTATTTCTACACCTCTCTTGCTTCTTTCTCCACCACTCGTGCCTCTTTCTGCATCTCTGTTCCGTCTTTCTACTCTTCTTTTGTTTCTTTCTGCACCTCTCTTGCTTCTTTCTGCACCCCTCTTGCCACTTTTTCCATCCCTGTTCCCCATTTTTGCATCTCTGTTGCTTCTTACTGCACTTCTCTTGCCTCTTTCTCCACCCCTCATCCTGCACCCCTGTTGCTTGTTTCTGCACTTCTCTTGCCTCTTTCTGCACCCCTTGTGCCTTTCTGCACCCCTCTTCCCTCTTTCTGCACTCCTCTTGCCTCTTTCTGCACCTCTGTTGCTTCTTTCTGCTCTCCTTTTGTTTCTTTCTGCAACTCTCTTGCGTCTTTCTGCACCCTTCTTGCTGCTTTCTGCACCTCTCTTCCTTCTTTCTGCACCCCTATTGCCTCTTTCTGCACCCCTCTTCCCTCTTTCTGCACTCCTCTTGCCTCTTTCTGCACCTCTGTTGCTTCTTTCTGCACATCTTTTGTTTCTTTCTGTGCCCCCTTGCCTCTTCCTGCACCTCTGTTCCTTCTTTCTGCACTTTTTTTGTTTCTTTCTGCACCTCTATTCCTTCTTTCTGCACTTCTTTTGTTTCTTTCTGCACCTCTCTTGTTTCTTTCTGTATCCCTCTTGGTTCTTTCTCCACACCACTTCCCCCTTTCTGCATCTCTGTTGCTTCTTTATGCACTTCTCTTGCTTCTTTCTGCACCTCTCTTGCTTCTATCTGCTCCTCTGTTCCTTCTTTCTGCACTTTTTTTGTTTCTTTCTGCACCTCTATTCCTTCTTTCTGCACTTCTTTTGTTTCTTTCTGCACCTCTCTTGTTTCTTTCTTTTTCCCTCTTGCTTCTTTCTCCACACCACTTCCCCCTTTCTGCACCTTTGTTGCTTCTTTCTGCACTTCTTTTGTTTCTTTCTGCACCCCCCTTGCCTCTTTCTGCACCTTTGTTGCTTCTTTCTGCACTTCTTTTGTTTCTTTCTGCACCCCTCGTGCCTCCTTCTGCACCTCTGTTCCTTCTTTCTGCACTTCTTTTGTTTCTTTCTGCACATCTTTCTTCTTTCTGAACCCCTCATGCTTCTTTCTCCACTCATCTTCCCCCTTTCTGCATGTCTGTTGCTTCCTTCTGCTCTTCTCTTGCCTCATTCTCCACCTCTCTTCCCTCTTTCTGCATCTCTGTTGCTTCTTTCTACACTTATCTTGCGCCTTTCTGCACCTCTCTTGCTTCTTTCTGCACCACTTGTACCTCTTTCTGCACCCTTCTTCTCTTTCTGCACTCCTCTAGCCTCTTTCCGCACCTCTGTTCCTTCTTTCTGCACTTTGTTTGTTTCTTTCTGCACCTCTCTTCCCTCTTTCTGCACCTCTGTTGCTTCTTTCTATACCCCTCAAGCCTCTTTCACACTCCTCTTCTTGCAACCATTTTGCCTCTTTCTGCACCTCTATTCCTTCTTTCTGCACTTCTTTTGTTTCTATCTGCACCTCTCACTTCTTTTTGCACCCCTTTTGCCTCTTTCTGAACCCCTCTTCCCTCTTTCTGCACCCCTCTTGCCTCTTTCTGCACCTCTGTTCTTTTTTTGTGCTTCTTCTGTTTCTTTCTGCAGCTCTCTTGCTTCTTTCTGCACCCCCTGGCCTCTTTCTCCACCCATCCACCCTCTTTCTGCACCCCTGTTGCCTCTTTCTGCACTTCTGTTCTTTCTTTCTGCACTTCTTTTGTTTCTTTCTGCATGTCTCTTGCTTCTTTCTGCATGTCTCTTGCTTCTTTCTACACCCCTTGTGCCTCTTTTTGAACCCCTCTTGCCTCTTTTTGCACTTCTGTTGCTTCTTTCTGCACTCCTCTTGCTTCTTTCTACACCTCTCTTGCTTCTTTCTGCACCACTCGTGCTTCTTTCTACACCTCTCTTGCTTCTTTCTGAAACACTTGTGCCTCTTTCTGCACCTCTGTTCCTTCTTTCTGCACTTCTTTTGTTTCTTTCTGTACCTCTCTTGCTTCTTTCTGCACCTTCTTGCCACTTTTTCCACCATTGTTCCCCCTTTTTGCATCTCTGTTGCTTCTTTCTGCACTTCTCTTGCCTCTTTCTCCACCCCTCATCCCTCTTTCTGCACCCCTGTTGCTTGTTTCTGCAACCTTTGTGCCTCTTTTCGCAACCTTCTTCCCTCTTTCTGCACCCCTCTTACCTCTTTCTGCACCTCTGTTCCTTCTTTCTGCACTTCTTTTGTTTCTTTCTGCAACTCTCTTGCTTCTTTCTGCACCCCTCTTGCTGCTTTCTGCACCTCTCTTGCTTCTTTCTGCACCCCTTGTGCCTCTTTCGGCACCCCTCTTCCCTCTTTCTGCACTCCTCTTGCCTCTTTCTCCACCTCTGATGCTTCTTTCTGCACTTTTGTTTCTTTCTGCAACTCTCTTGCTTCATTCTGCACCCCTCTTGCTTCTTTCTGTACCCCTCTTGCCCCTTTCACACCCCTCTTCCCTCTTTCTGCACCCCTCTTGCCTCTTTCTTCACCTCTGTTCTTTCTTTCTGCACTTCTTTTGTTTCTTTATGCACCTCTCTTGTTTCTTTCTGTATCCCTCTTGCTTCTTTCTCCACCCCACTTCCCCCTTTCTGCAACTCTGTTGCTTCTTTATGCACTTCTCTTGCTTCTTTCTGCACCTCTCTTGCTTCTTTTTGCACCCCTAGTGCCTCTTTCTGCACCCCTCTTCCCTCTTTCTGCACCTTTGTTGCTTATTTCTGTACTTCTTTTGTTTCTTTCTGTACCCCTTTTGCCTCTTTCTGCACCTTTGTTGCTTCTTTCTGCATTTCTTTTGTTTCTTTCTGCGCCCCTCGTGCCTCTTTCTGCACCTCTGTTCCTTCTTTCTGCACTTCTTTTGTTGCTTTCTGCACATCTCTTTCTTCTTTCTGAACCCCTCATGCCTCTTTCTCCACTCATCTTCCCCCTTTCTGCATGTCTGTTGCTTCTTTCTGCACTTCTCTTGCCTCATTCTCCACCCCTCTTCCCTCTTTCTGTATCTCTGTTGCTTCTTTCTGCACTTATCTTGCGTCTTTCTGCACCTCTCTTGCTTCTTTCTGCACCACTTGTACCTCTTTCTGCACCCTTCTTCTCTTTCTGCACTCCTCTTGCCTCTTTCCGCACCTCTGTTCCTTCTTTCTGCACTTCGTTTGTTTCTTTCTGTACCTCTCTTGCTTCATTCTGCACCCCTCTTGCCTCTTTCTCCACCCCTCTCCCCCCTTTCTGCATCTCCGTTGCTTCTTTCTGCACTTCTCTTGTCTCTTTCTCCACCCCTCTTCCCTCTTTCTGCTCCTCTGTTGCTTCTTTCTGCACCTCTCTTGCTTCTTTCTGTACCCCTCAAGCCTCTTTCACACCCCTCTTCCTGCACCCCTCTTGCCTCTTTCTGCACCTCTGTTCCTTCTTTCTGCACTTTTGTTTCTGTCTGCACCTCTCACTTCTTTCTGCACCCCTTTTGCCTCTTTCTGCACCCCTCTTCCCTCTTTCTGCACTCCTCTTGCCTCTTTCTGCACTTCTTTTGTTCCTTTCTGCGCCACTCTTGCCTCTTTCTGCACTTCTGTTCCTTCTTTCTGCACTTCTTTTGTTTCTTTCTGCAACTCTCTTGCTTCTTTCTGCACCCTTCTTGCTTCTTTCTGCACCCCTCGTTCCTCTTTCACACCCCTCTTCCCTCTTTCTTCACCCCTCTTGCTGCACCTCTGTTCCTTCTTTCTGCACTTCTTTTCTTTCTAAGTGCACCTCTCTTGCTTCTTTCTGTATCCCTCTTGCTTCTTTCTCCACCCCACTTCCTCCTTTCTGCATCTCTGTTGCTTCTTTATGCACTTCTCTTGCTTCTTTCTGCACCTCTCTTGCTTCTTTCTGCACCCCTTGTGCCTCTTTCTGCACCCCTCCTCTTTCTGCACCTCTCTTGCTTCTTTCTGCACTTCTTTTGTTTCTTTCTACGCCCCTCTTGCCTCTTTCTGTACCTCTGTTCCTTCTTTGTGTACTTTTTTTCTTTCTGCACATCTCGTGCTTCTTTCTGAACCCCTCTTGCCTCTTTCTCGACCCCTCTTCCCCCTTTCTGCATGTCTGTTGCTTCTTTCTGCACTTCTCTTCCCTCTTTCTCCACCCCTCTTCCCTCTTTCTGCATCTCTGTTGCTTCTTTCTGCACTTATCTTGCATCTTTCTGTACCTCTCTTGCTTCTTTCTGCACCACCTGTACCTTTTCTGCACCCTTCTTCTCTTTCTGCACTCCTCTTGCTTCTTTCTGCACCTCTGTTCCTTCTTTCTGCACTTCTTTTGTTTCTTTCTGTACCTCTCTTGCTTCTTTCTGCACCCCTCTTGCCTCTTTCTCCACCCTTCTTCCCCCTTTCTGCATTTCTGTTGTTTCTTTCTGCACTTCTCTTGTCTCTTTCTTCACCCCTTTTCCCTCTTTCTGCACCTCTGTTGCGTCTTTCTGCACCTCTCTTGCTTCTTTCTGCACCCCTCAAGCCTCTTTCACACCCCTCTTCCCGCACCCCTCTTGCCTCTTTCTGCACCTCTGTTTCTTCTTTCTGCACTTCTTCTGTTTCTTTCTGCAGCTCTCTTGCTTCTTTCTGCACCCCCTTGCCTCTTTCTCCACCCATCCACCCTCTTTCTGCACCCCTGTTGCCTCTTTCTGCACCTCTGTTCTTTCTTTCTGCACTTCTTTTGTTTCTTTCTGAACATCTCTTGCTTCTTTCTGCACCCCACGTGCCGCTTTCTGCACCCTCTTCCCTCTTTTTGCACCCCTCTTTTCTCTTTCTGCACCTCTGTTGCTTCTTTTTGCACTCCTCTTGCTTCTTTCTGCTCTCCTTGTGCCTCTTTCACACCCCTCTTCCCTCTTTGTGTACCCCTCTTGCCTCTTTCTGCACCTCTGTTCCTTCTTTCTATACTTCCTTTGTTTCTTTCTGCACCTCTCGCTTCTTTCTGCACCCCTTTTGCCTCTTTCTGCACCCTTTTTTCTGCACCTCTGTTCCTTCTTTCTGCACTTCTTTTGCTTCTTTCTGCACCCCCTTTCCTCTTTCTCCACCCATCCACCCTCTTTCTGCACCCCGTTGCCTCTTTCTGCACCGCTGTTCTTTCTTTCTGCACTTCTTTTGTTTCTTTCTGTGCATCTCATGCTTCTTTCTGCACCCCACGTGCCTCTTTTGCACCCCTCTTCCCTCTTTTTGCACCCTTTTTCCTCTTTCTGCACCTCTGTTGCTTCCTTTTGCACTCCTCTTGCTTCTTTCTGCACCCCCTTCCCTCTTTCTTCACCCCTCTTCCCTCTTTCTGCACCCCTGTTGCCCCTTTCTACACCTCTGTTCCTTCTTTCTGCACTTCTTTTGTTTCTTTCTGCACATCTCTTGCTTCTTTCTGCACCCCTCGTGCCTCTTTTTGCACCCATCTTGCCTCTTTCTGCACCTCTGTTGCTTCTTTCTGCGCTCCTCTAGCTTTTTTCTACACCTCTCTTGCTTCTTTCTGCACCACTCGTGCCTCTTTCTGCACCTCTGTTCCTTATTTCTGCACTTGTTTTGTTTCTTTCGGTACCTCTCTTGCTTCTTTCAGCACCTTCTTGCCACTTTTTCCACCACTGTTCCCCCTTTTTGCATCTCTGTTGCTTCTTTCTGCACTTCTCTTGCCTCTTTCTCCACCCCATCCCTCTTTCTGCACCCCTGTTGCTTGTTTCTGCAACCTTTGTGCCTCTTTTCGCACCCTTCTTCCCTCTTTCTGCACCCCTCTTACCTCTTTATGCACCTCTGTTCCTTCTTTCTGCACTTCTTTTGTTTCTTTCTGCAACTCTCTTGCTTCTTTCTGCACCCCTCTTGCTGCTTTCTGCACCTCTCTTGCTTCCTTCTGCACCCCTTGTGCCTCTTTCGGCACCCCTCTTCCCTCTTTCTGCACTCCTCTTGCCTCTTTCTGCACTTCTGATGCTTCTTTCTGCACTTCTTTTGTTTCTTTCTGCAACTCTCTTGCTTCTTTCTGCACCCCTCTTGCTGCTTTCTGCACCTCTCTTGCTTCCTTCTGCACCCCTTGTGCCTCTTTCGGCACCCCTCTTCCCTTTTTCTGCACTCCTCTTGCCTCTTTCTGCACTTCTTTTGTTCCTTTCTGCGCCACTCTTGCCTCTTTCTGCACTTCTGTTCCTTCTTTCTGCACTTCTTTTGTTTCTTTCTGCAACTCTCTTGCTTCTTTCTGCACCCTTCTTGCTTCTTTCTGCACCCCTCGTTCCTCTTTCACACCCCTCTTCCCTCTTTCTTCACCCCTCTTGCTGCACCTCTGTTCCTTCTTTCTGCACTTCTTTTCTTTCTAAGTGCACCTCTCTTGCTTCTTTCTGTATCCCTCTTGCTTCTTTCTCCACCCCACTTCCTCCTTTCTGCATCTCTGTTGCTTCTTTATGCACTTCTCTTGCTTCTTTCTGCACCTCTCTTGCTTCTTTCTGCACCCCTTGTGCCTCTTTCTGCACCCCTCCTCTTTCTGCACCTCTCTTGCTTCTTTCTGCACTTCTTTTGTTTCTTTCTGCGCCCCTCTTGCCTCTTTCTGTACCTCTGTTCCTTCTTTGTGTACTTTTTTTTCTTTCTGCACATCTCGTGCTTCTTTCTGAACCCCTCTTGCCTCTTTCTCGACCCCTCTTCCCCCTTTCTGCATGTCTGTTGCTTCTTTCTGCACTTCTCTTCCCTCTTTCTCCACCCCTCTTCCCTCTTTCTGCATCTCTGTTGCTTCTTTCTGCACTTATCTTGCATCTTTCTGTACCTCTCTTGCTTCTTTCTGCACCACCTGTACCTTTTCTGCACCCTTCTTCTCTTTCTGCACTCCTCTTGCTTCTTTCTGCACCTCTGTTCCTTCTTTCTGCACTTCTTTTGTTTCTTTCTGTACCTCTCTTGCTTCTTTCTGCACCCTCTTGCCTCTTTCTCCACCCTTCTTCCCCCTTTCTGCATTTCTGTTGTTTCTTTCTGCACTTCTCTTGTCTCTTTCTTCACCCCTTTTCCCTCTTTCTGCACCTCTGTTGCGTCTTTCTGCACCTCTCTTGCTTCTTTCTGCACCCCTCAAGCCTCTTTCACACCCCTCTTCCCGCACCCCTCTTGCCTCTTTCTGCACCTCTGTTTCTTCTTTCTGCACTTCTTCTGTTTCTTTCTGCAGCTCTCTTGCTTCTTTCTGCACCCCCTTGCCTCTTTCTCCACCCATCCACCCTCTTTCTGCACCCCTGTTGCCTCTTTCTGCACCTCTGTTCTTTCTTTCTGCACTTCTTTTGTTTCTTTCTGAACATCTCTTGCTTCTTTCTGCACCCCACGTGCCGCTTTCTGCACCCCTCTTCCCTCTTTTTGCACCCTCTTTTCTCTTTCTGCACCTCTGTTGCTTCTTTTTGCACTCCTCTTGCTTCTTTCTGCTCTCCTTGTGCCTCTTTCACACCCCTCTTCCCTCTTTGTGTACCCCTCTTGCCTCTTTCTGCACCTCTGTTCCTTCTTTCTATACTTCCTTTGTTTCTTTCTGCACCTCTCGCTTCTTTCTGCACCCTTTTGCCTCTTTCTGCACCCTTTTTTCTGCACCTCTGTTCCTTCTTTCTGCACTTCTTTTGCTTCTTTCTGCACCCCCTTTCCTCTTTCTCCACCCATCCACCCTCTTTCTGCACCCCGTTGCCTCTTTCTGCACCGCTGTTCTTTCTTTCTGCACTTCTTTTGTTTCTTTCTGTGCATCTCATGCTTCTTTCTGCACCCCACGTGCCTCTTTTTGCACCCCTCTTCCCTCTTTTTGCACCCCTTTTTCCTCTTTCTGCACCTCTGTTGCTTCCTTTTGCACTCCTCTTGCTTCTTTCTGCACCCCCTTCCCTCTTTCTTCACCCCTCTTCCCTCTTTCTGCACCCCTGTTGCCCCTTTCTACACCTCTGTTCCTTCTTTCTGCACTTCTTTTGTTTCTTTCTGCACATCTCTTGCTTCTTTCTGCACCCCTCGTGCCTCTTTTTGCACCCATCTTGCCTCTTTCTGCACCTCTGTTGCTTCTTTCTGCGCTCCTCTAGCTTTTTCTACACCTCTCTTGCTTCTTTCTGCACCACTCGTGCCTCTTTCTGCACCTCTGTTCCTTATTTCTGCACTTGTTTTGTTTCTTTCGGTACCTCTCTTGCTTCTTTCAGCACCTTCTTGCCACTTTTTCCACCACTGTTCCCCCTTTTGCATCTCTGTTGCTTCTTTCTGCACTTCTCTTGCCTCTTTCTCCACCCCATCCCTCTTTCTGCACCCCTGTTGCTTGTTTCTGCAACCTTTGTGCCTCTTTTCGCACCCTTCTTCCCTCTTTCTGCACCCCTCTTACCTCTTTATGCACCTCTGTTCCTTCTTTCTGCACTTCTTTTGTTTCTTTCTGCAACTCTCTTGCTTCTTTCTGCACCCCTCTTGCTGCTTTCTGCACCTCTCTTGCTTCCTTCTGCACCCCTTGTGCCTCTTTCGGCACCCCTCTTCCCTCTTTCTGCACTCCTCTTGCCTCTTTCTGCACTTCTGATGCTTCTTTCTGCACTTCTTTTGTTTCTTTCTGCAACTCTCTTGCTTCTTTCTGCACCCCTCTTGCTGCTTTCTGCACCTCTCTTGCTTCCTTCTGCACCCCTTGTGCCTCTTTCGGCACCCCTCTTCCCTCTTTCTGCACTCCTCTTGCCTCTTTCTGCACTTCTGATGCTTCTTTCTGCACTTCTTTTGTTTCTTTCTGCAACTCTCTTGCTTCATTCTGGACCCCTCTTGCTTCTTTCTGTACCCCTCTTGCCCCTTTCACACCCCTCTTCCCTCTTTCTGCACCCCTCTGTTGCTTCTTTATGCACCTCACTTGCTTCTTTATGCACCCCTCATGCCTCTTTCTCGACCCCTCTTCCCCCTTTCTGCATGTCTGTTGCTTCTTTCTGCACTTCTCTTCCCTCTTTCTCCACCCCTCTTCCCTCTTTCTGCATCTCTGTTGCTTCTTTCTGCACTTATCTTGCATCTTTCTGTACCTCTCTTGCTTCTTTCTGCACCACCTGTACCTTTTCTGCACCCTTCTTCTCTTTCTGCACTCCTCTTGCTTCTTTCTGCACCTCTGTTCCTTCTTTCTGCACTTCTTTTGTTTCTTTCTGTACCTCTCTTGCTTCTTTCTGCACCCCTCTTGCCTCTTTCTCCACCCTTCTTCCCCCTTTCTGCATTTCTGTTGTTTCTTTCTGCACTTCTCTTGTCTCTTTCTTCACCCCTTTTCCCTCTTTCTGCACCTCTGTTGCGTCTTTCTGCACCTCTCTTGCTTCTTTCTGCACCCCTCAAGCCTCTTTCACACCCCTCTTCCCGCACCCCTCTTGCCTCTTTCTGCACCTCTGTTTCTTCTTTCTGCACTTCTTCTGTTTCTTTCTGCAGCTCTCTTGCTTCTTTCTGCACCCCTTGCCTCTTTCTCCACCCATCCACCCTCTTTCTGCACCCCTGTTGCCTCTTTCTGCACCTCTGTTCTTTCTTTCTGCACTTCTTTTGTTTCTTTCTGAACATCTCTTGCTTCTTTCTGCACCCCACGTGCCGCTTTCTGCACCCCTCTTCCCTCTTTTTGCACCCCTCTTTTCTCTTTCTGCACCTCTGTTGCTTCTTTTTGCACTCCTCTTGCTTCTTTCTGCTCTCCTTGTGCCTCTTTCACACCCCTCTTCCCTCTTTGTGTACCCCTCTTGCCTCTTTCTGCACCTCTGTTCCTTCTTTCTATACTTCCTTTGTTTCTTTCTGCACCTCTCGCTTCTTTCTGCACCCTTTTGCCTCTTTCTGCACCCTTTTTCTGCACCTCTGTTCCTTCTTTCTGCACTTCTTTTGCTTCTTTCTGCACCCCCTTTCCTCTTTCTCCACCCATCCACCCTCTTTCTGCACCCCGTTGCCTCTTTCTGCACCGCTGTTCTTTCTTTCTGCACTTCTTTTGTTTCTTTCTGTGCATCTCATGCTTCTTTCTGCACCCCACGTGCCTCTTTTGCACCCCTCTTCCCTCTTTTTGCACCCTTTTTCCTCTTTCTGCACCTCTGTTGCTTCCTTTTGCACTCCTCTTGCTTCTTTCTGCACCCCCTTCCCTCTTTCTTCACCCCTCTTCCCTCTTTCTGCACCCCTGTTGCCCCTTTCTACACCTCTGTTCCTTCTTTCTGCACTTCTTTTGTTTCTTTCTGCACATCTCTTGCTTCTTTCTGCACCCTCGTGCCTCTTTTGCACCCATCTTGCCTCTTTCTGCACCTCTGTTGCTTCTTTCTGCGCTCCTCTAGCTTTTTCTACACCTCTCTTGCTTCTTTCTGCACCACTCGTGCCTCTTTATGCACCTCTGTTCCTTATTTCTGCACTTGTTTTGTTTCTTTCGGTACCTCTCTTGCTTCTTTCAGCACCTTCTTGCCACTTTTTCCACCACTGTTCCCCCTTTTTGCATCTCTGTTGCTTCTTTCTGCACTTCTCTTGCCTCTTTCTCCACCCCATCCCTCTTTCTGCACCCCTGTTGCTTGTTTCTGCAACCTTTGTGCCTCTTTTCGCACCCTTCTTCCCTCTTTCTGCACCCCTCTTACCTCTTTATGCACCTCTGTTCCTTCTTTCTGCACTTCTTTTGTTTCTTTCTGCAACTCTCTTGCTTCTTTCTGCACCCCTCTTGCTGCTTTCTGCACCTCTCTTGCTTCCTTCTGCACCCCTTGTGCCTCTTTCGGCACCCCTCTTCCCTCTTTCTGCACTCCTCTTGCCTCTTTCTGCACTTCTGATGCTTCTTTCTGCACTTCTTTTGTTTCTTTCTGCAACTCTCTTGCTTCTTTCTGCACCCCTCTTGCTGCTTTCTGCACCCCTCTTGCTGCTTTCTGCACCTCTCTTGCTTCCTTCTGCACCCCTTGTGCCTCTTTCGGCACCCCTCTTCCCTCTTTCTGCACTCCTCTTGCCTCTTTCTGCACTTCTGATGCTTCTTTCTGCACTTCTTTTGTTTCTTTCTGCAACTCTCTTGCTTCATTCTGGACCCCTCTTGCTTCTTTCTGTACCCCTCTTGCCCCTTTCACACCCCTCTTCCCTCTTTCTGCACCCCTCTTGCCTCTTTCTGCACCTCACTTCTTTCTTTCTGCACTTCTTTTGTTTCTTTCTGCACCTCTTGTTTCTTTCTGTATCCCTCTTGCTTCTTTCTCTACCCCACTTCCCCCTTTCTGCATCTCTGTTGCTTCTTTATGCACTTCTCTTGCTTCTTTCTGCACCTCTCTTGCTTCTTTTTGCACCCCTTGTGCCTCTTTCTGCACCTTTGTTGCTTCTTTATGTACTTCTTTTGTTTCTTTCTGTACCCCTCTTGCCTCTTTCTGCACCTTTGTTGCTTCTTTCTGCATTTCTTTTGTTTCTTTCTGCGCCCCTCGTGCCTCTTTCTGCACCTCTGTTCCTTCTTTCTGCACATCTCTTTCTTCTTTCTGAACCCCTCATGCCTCTTTCTCCACTCCTCGTCCCCCTTTCTGCATGTCTGTTGCTTCTTTCTGCACTTATCTTGCGTCTTTCTGTACCTCTCTTGCTTCTTTCTGCACCACTTGTACCTCTTTCTGCACCCTTCTTCTCTTTCTGTACTCCTCTTGCCTCTTTCCGCACCTCTGTTCCTTCTTTCTGCACTTCGTTTGTTTCTTTCTGTACCTCTTTTGCTTCATTCTGCACCCCCCTTGCCTCTTTCTCCACCCCTCTCCCCCCTTTCTGCATCTCTGTTGCTTCTTTCTGCACTTCTCTTGTCTCTTTCTCCACCCCTCTTCCCTCTTTCTGCACCTCTGTTGCTTCTTTCTGCACCTCTCTTGCTTCTTTCTGTACCCCTCAAGCCTCTTTCACACCCCTCTTCCTGCACCCCTCTTGCCTCTTTCTGCACCTCTGTTCCTTCTTTCTGCACTTCTTTTGTTTCTGTCTGCACCTCTCACTTCTTTCTGCACCCCTTTTTCCTCTTTCTGCACCCCTCTCCCCTCTTCCCTTTCTGCACTCCTCTTGCCTCTTTCTGCACTTCTTTTGTTCCTTTCTCTGCCACTCTTGCCTCTTTCTGCACTTCTGTTCCTTCTTTCTGCACTTCTTTTGTTTCTTTCTGCAACTCTCTTGCTTCTTTCTGCACCCTTCTTGCTTCTTTCTGCACCCCTCGTTCCTCTTTCACACCCCTCTTCCCTCTTTCTGCACCCCTCTTGCCTCTTTCTGTACCTCTGTTCCTTCTTTCTGCACTTCTTTTCTTTCTAACTGCACCTTTCTTGCTTCTTTCTGTATCCCTCTTGCTTCTTTCTCCAGCTCACTTCCTCCTTTCTGCATCTCTGTTGCTTCTTTATGCACTTCTCTTGCTTCTTTCTGTACCTCTCTTGCTTCTTTCTGCACCCCTTGTGCCTCTTTCTGCACCCCTCTCCTCTTTCTGCACCTCTCTTGCTTCTTTCTGCACTTCTTTTGTTTCTTTCTGCGCTCCTCTTGCCTCTTTCTGTGCCTCTGTTCCTTCTTTGTGTACTTTTTTTTTCTTTCTGCACCTCTCTTGCTTCTTTCTGAACCCCTCTTGCCTCTTTCTCGACACCTCTTCCCCCTTTCTGCATGTCTGTTGCTTCTTTCTGCACTTCTCTTCCCTCTTTCTCCACCCCTCTTCCCTCTTTCTGCATCTCTGTTGCTTCTTTCTGCACTTATCTTGCATCTTTCTGTACCTCTCTTGCTTCTTTCTGCACCACCTGTACCTCTTTCTGCACCCTTCTTCTCTTTCTGCACTCCTCTTGCTTCTTTCTGCACCTCTGTTCCTTCTTTCTGCACTTCTTTTGTTTCTTTCTGTACCTCTCTTGCTTCTTTCTGCACCCCTCTTGCCTCTTTCTCCACCCTTCTTCCCCCCTTTCTGCATTTCTGTTGTTTCTTTCTGCACTTCTCTTGTCTCTTTCTTCACCCCTTTTCCCTCTTTCTGCACCTCTGTTGCGTCTTTCTGCACATCTCTTGCTTCTTTCTGCACCCCTCAAGCCTCTTTCACACCCCTCTTCCCGCACCCCTCTTGCCTCTTTCTGCACCTCTGTTTCTTCTTTCTGCACTTCTTCTGTTTCTTTCTGCAGCTCTCTTGCTTCTTTCTGCACCCCTTGCCTCTTTCTCCACCCATCCACCCTCTTTCTGCACCCCTGTTGCCTCTTTCTGCACCTCTGTTCTTTCTTTCTGCACTTCTTTTGTTTCTTTCTGAACATCTCTTGCTTCTTTCTGCACCCCACGTGCCTCTTTCTGCACCCTCGTCCCTCTTTTTGCACCCCTCTTTTCTCTTTCTGCACCTCTGTTGCTTCTTTTTGCACTCCTCTTGCTTCTTTCTGCACTCCTTGTGCCTCTTTCACACCCCTCTTCCCTCTTTGTGTACCCCTCTTGCCTCTTTCTACACCTCTGTTCCTTCTTTCTATACTTCCTTTGTTTCTTTCTGCACCTCTCGCTTCTTTCTGCACCCCTTTTGCCTCTTTCTGCACCCTTTTTTCTGCACCTCTGTTCCTTCTTTCTGCACTTCTTTTGCTTCTTTCCGCACCCCCTTTCCTCTTTCTCCACCCATCCACCCTCGTTCTGCTCCCCTGTTGCCTCTTTCTGCACCGCTGTTCTTTCTTTCTGCACTTCTTTTGTTTCTTTCTGCGCATCTCATGCTTCTTTCTGCACCCCACGTGCCTCTTTCTGCACCCCTCTTCCCTCTTTTTGCACCCCTCTTTTCTCTTTCTGCACCTCTGTTGCTTCTTTTTGCACTCCTCTTGCTTCTTTCTGCACTCCTTGTGCCTCTTTCACACCCCTCTTCCCTCTTTGTGTACCCCTCTTGCCTCTTTCTACACCTCTGTTCCTTCTTTCTATACTTCCTTTGTTTCTTTCTGCACCTCTCGCTTCTTTCTGCACCCCTTTTGCCTCTTTCTGCACCCTTTTTTCTGCACCTCTGTTCCTTCTTTCTGCACTTCTTTTGCTTCTTTCCGCACCCCCTTTCCTCTTTCTCCACCCATCCACCCTCTTTCTGCACCCCTGTTGCCTCTTTCTGCACCGCTGTTCTTTCTTTATGCACTTCTTTTGTTTCTTTCTGCGCATCTCATGCTTCTTTCTGCACCCCACGTGCCTCTTTTTGCACCCCTCTTCCCTCTTTTTGCACCCCTCTTTCTTCTTTCTGCACCTCTGTTGCTTCTTTTTGCACTCCTCTTGCTTCTTTCTGCACCCCCTTCCCTCTTTCTTCACCCCTCTTCCCTCTTTCTGCACCTCTGTTGCTTCTTTTTGCACTCCTCTTGCTTTTTTCTGCAATCCTTGTACCTCTTTCACACCCCTCTTCCCTCTTTGTGTACCCCTCTTGCCTCTTTCTACACCTCTGTTCCTTCTTTCTATACTTCCTTTGTTTCTTTCTGCACCTCTCGCTTCTTTCTGCACCCCTTTTGCCTCTTTCTGCACCCTTTTTTCTGCACCTCTGTTCCTTCTTTCTGCACTTCTTTTGCTTCTTTCCGCACCCCCTTTCCTCTTTCTCCACCCATCCACCCTCTTTCTGTACCCCTGTTGCCTCTTTCTGCACCGCTGTTCTTTCTTTATGCACTTCTTTTGTTTCTTTCTGCGCATCTCATGCTTCTTTCTGCACCCCATGTGCCTCTTTTTGCACCCCTCTTCCCTCTTTTTGCACCCCTCTTTCCTCTTACTGCACCTCTGTTCCTTCTTTCTGCACTTCTTTTGTTTCTTTCTGCACATCTCTTGCTTCTTTCTGCACCACTCGTGCCTCTTTTTGCACCCCTCTTGCCTCCTTCTGCACCTCTGTTGCTTCTTTCTGCGCTCCTCTAGCTTCTTTCTACACCTCTCTTGCTTCTTTCTGCACCACTCGTGCTTCTTTCTGCACCCCTTTTCCCTCTTTCTGCACCCCTATTGCCTCTTTCTGCACCTCTGTTCCTTCTTTCTGCACTTCTTTTGTTTCTTTCTGCATCTCTATTGCTTTTTTCTGCACCCCTCTTGCCTCTTTCTCTACCCCTCTTCCCCCTTTTTCATCTCTGTTGCTTCTTTCTGCACTTCGCTTGCCTCTTTCTCCGCCCCTCATCCGTCTTTCTGCATCTCTGTTGCTTCTTTCTGCACTTCTCTTGCTTATTTATGTACCTCTCTTGCTTCTTTCTGCACCCCTCTTGCCTCTTTCTGCACCCCTCTTCCCTCTTTCTGCATCCCTCTTGCTTCTTTCTGCACCTCTGTTGCTTCTTTCTGTACTTCTTTTGTTTCTTTCTGCACCTCTCACTTCTTTCTGCACCCCTTTTACCTCTTTCTGCACCCCTCTTCCCTCTTTCTGCACCCCTCTTGCCTCTTTCTGCACCTCTGTTCCTTCTTTCTGCACTTCTTTTGTTTCTTTCTGCAGCTCTCTTGCTTCTTTCTGCAGCCCCGTGCCTCTTTCTCCGCCCCTCTTCCCTCTTTCTGCACCTCTGTTCCTTCTTTCTGCACTTCTTTTGTTTTTTTCTGCACATCTCTTACTTCTTTCTGTACTTCTCTTGCCTCTTTCTGTACTCAAGTGGGAAGTACAAGCTGTCATGTTTAAAGGTCTGCGGGCTCTTGTGACTGTGGTATATGTCTACTCGTATATGTATTCTCACATGTGTTATGCATCTGAAGATGGTAGCTTAAAAAGTGGGTAGCTTCTTCTGTAGGTGGTTAAATGTTCTCAGTTCTGCTCTGTCATTCAGTTGCACAGCAGACATGTCTTATGTATATAGGTGTTATAGAGCCCCTCAAATATACTATTTTTTTTTTTTTTTTATTAGTCCTCATTCTACAAAACATGCTCGAAATTTCAAGAATGTAAAGCCGGTCGGTCCGATACACTACAGCCCAGTGTAACCATGAAAAAGGAGAGGCCCGGTCTCTTCTCATTGAAGGATGGGAAAGTTTAACCCCCGGACACTTTTTTCAACAGGGCTTGTCGGTGATGACCAAGGCTCCTCTTCTTTAATGGGCCATTCACACCTAGCCTTAGCCAGTTTCCCGACCTTTCGGCCACACGAGCAGATTCATAATCACACCTGAGTGTTTGTGACTTCCATCTGTGAACAAGGCTAGTATGCCGAAACGTCGGAATATGGAAGCAGGCGCTGCCAGACTTTGAAAATAAAACCTCTGCTGCAGTATTGGGCCTCACTACTTGTGTGCTTACAGTGGTGTAATGATGGGCTGCTCCGTGCCCATTGCGTGAGGCCGCCTTGTAGGGTCCTGGGCTCCGGAGCGGGGGCTTGTTTTTGGATTTGAATTGAGGAGCCTGACCCACTCGTGCACCCAACCTATCAAGGTAAAGGCTAATGTAGCGAAAAGGGATGGCGCGAGGAAAGGATTCAAGGAGGGATAATATCCTGCCATGATCGTGCTGCATAATGATGGTTTTAATTTTAAGTCAGAATGAAATCGAGAACAGTGTGGTATTTTACCAATTCACCTGACTGCCTTTTAAAAGTATTCCACATTGACATCAGTGCTTGTGCTGTATGGAAATTACCAATAAGGTAAATAACATCTGAGGACTTCCAGTTATTTCACCAACTGGCACAATGCACTGTGGGACTTGAAGTAAAGTGAATACAGTCATGTGACCTAACCCTATTAAAAGCACGCCCAAGCGCACCTGAGTGTTTGTGACTTCCATCTGTGAACAAGGCTAGTATGCCGAAACGTCGGAATATGGAAGCAGGCGCTGCCAGACTTTGAAAATAAAACCTCTGCTGCAGTATTGGGCCTCACTACTTGTGTGCTTACAGTGGTGTAATGATGGGCTGCTCCGTGCCCATTGCGTGAGGCCGCCTTGTAGGGTCCTGGGCTCCGGAGCAGGGGCTTGTTTTTGGATATATATATATATATATATATACACAGACACACATAGTGGTAAATATAAAATATTAACACAATTAATATATAATGAGAAATAACTATCTTTATTAATTGTGTTACTCTGTATATATAAATATATACACACACACACACATATATATATAGATCTATATGTATAGTATACATACACAATAAAACCATGAAAAACATAAACAATTCAATAAGAAAAATATAGTAATTAATGTAGACAATAAATAAAATATGAAAAATGTTAAAATCTAAAAAACACATTCACAAAAAACGATAAACAATACAATAAATTTAAAAATAAAAACAAATAATCTAAAATACAAAAGATAAAACTATTAATGCTATAAAATCTATTTAATTGATATTATGAAAACTATTGGAGTTTAAGATTATTAAATATGCTATTCACACTCTTGTTTATGCAACAGTAGGGAAAGTTCTGGACTTCAGAGAGGTTAGATTTACTTTCTTCAGTCACCGCATTAATAGGGAAAGTGTTGGACTTCGGTGGAGTCCTACTCCAGTCAGTGCAACAGTAGAGAAAGCGTTGGACTTCAGAGGGGTGAAATGTACTATTCCCACCACAGTCTAAGCAACAGTAGGGAAAGTGTTGGACTTTGGAGGGGTGAAATTTACTGTTCCCACTCCAATCTGTGCAACAGTAGAGAAAGCGTTGGACTTTGGAGGGGAAAAATTTACTGTTCCCAAACCAGTCTGTGCAACAGTAGGGAAAGTGTTGGATTTCAGATGAGTGAAATTTACTATTGTCACCCCAAACAAAGCAAAAGTAGGGAAAACATTGGATTTCAGAGGGGTATAATTTACTATTCCCACTTTACTCAGCGCACCAGTAGGGAAAGTGTTGGACTTTGGAGAGATAAAATTTACTATTCCCACTCCAGTATCTGAAACAGTATAGAAACAGCTGGATTTAGGTTGGGTGAAATTTACTATTCCCACTCAAGTCAGCGCAATAGTAGGGAAAGTGTTGAACTGCAAAGAGGTGAATTTGACTATTCCTACTGCAGTCTAAGCAAAAGTAGGGAAAATAACACACTTGAAACACATTACATATATGGGTAACCACACAAAAGTAGAAAAATATTTAACTCCTAGTAAAAAATGTTTTAATTAATATAAAGAATATGTGCATTTAAAAAACTATAAACAATTAATCAATTGATATAACTATTCAATAAAAATGAATTATTGATTAATAAATAATTGTTATTCAATCACTAATTAATTTCCACCCTGTACCCCTACAAACCTATCAGTATGCACCTAAAATATAACACAAAATATAAATATTCCATAACTTACATATTTTAAATAAATTAAATAGTTAATTAACAATTAATAATTATTATTTAATTAGCTTCCCATCCTAGACCCTACAAACCTAGCATCCCACAGTTAAAATAAAATGAAATAAAATAGGTTTTCCACAGTTTACATATTTAAAATTCAATTAAATAATTAATTTGCAAATAATAATTAATAGTTAATAAATTATTCCTTAATTAACTTCCCACCAGCATCCCACAACTAAAATATAAGTAAAATAAATAAGTATTCAATAAATTGCATAAATAAAAATCAATTAAATAATTAATTAACAATTAATAGTTAATTAGTCATTACATAATTATCTTCCAACCCTATAACCCTACAAACCTAACGGCACATAAATTAAATATAACTAAAATAAATATTACATACATTGAGTAATAAATATCAATTATATAATTAAATAAAATGTATTAAATAATTCTGAATTATTTATTACCTAATTAAGGGCCTGATTACGATGCTGGTCGGACGACCGTGGTGAAAGCAGGACCGCCCGATTCGCTGTTGGCGGTCCTGCTAGCCGTATTATGAGGCGACTGCCTTCAAGGAGGTCGCAATCTATATATTTTGTATTGCGGCCTGTGCGGCCAAAATATACAATTTATAAACATCCCTGCACTATGTGGTTGGAACCATGCGGTGCCTGCCACATGGTGCAGGGATGTTTAGGGGGGCACCATAGGTGCCCCCCAGGGCCCATAGTGGAATGCCAGGGGGGGCGGAAGCCCTGCTAGGGGCCCCCTAAGTCACTTTCCGCCAGCCTTTTCATGGCGGGTTAACCGCCATAAAAGGGCCGGTGGAAAGTGACATCCTAATCCCTACGGTGGTGCCTGAGCAGGCACTGCCCCATTGTAGGGAACAGGAGTTCGACCGCCGCACTGATGGGATCTTTAATCCTATCGGACGCGGCGGGCTTTCCCCCGCCAGTGGTGATCCGACCGCCTGAATCGTAATGTGGCAGTTTGAACCAATGGACTTGATGGCGGTGGGACCGCCACCGACGGCCTGACGGTGGAGGTCCCACTGCCATCGTAATCAGGCCTTAAATTCCCACCCTATGCCCCTATAAACCCAACAACACGTAACAACACTACAATACTTCTATCAAAAGCTAATAAAAAGTTCTAAATCACATAAAATAAGAAGCTGTATTTCAAAAACAATTAATAACATTAATATAAGCAATAGTAACACATAAAATGAAGATATCAACTAAAACACACCATATTAGTGAAAACAGTATTAAAAACAAATATTATTTACAACAATATTACTTCCCTCCAAAAACAAAATACTTGTCAACAGAATTTCTGCATCACAATATTTCTGTCTCCCACTATATTTAAAGCAATATTTTGTCCAAACACCAGGCAGAAACTAACTACTCCACCCACCAAATTTAGAAATGATTGCCAAGCAGGCAGTCAGTTGTAAAGCATTGACAGGAACCGCTGTCATGGTTGCATTCTTTTTATTTTCAAATAGAAAATCCCAACGCACAATTTTCATTTTAAAAGAAAATACTCCCCTTGCCATCGCAGTACTCTCCCTTGGCAAGGGGAGCATTTAGCAGTTTTCACTTCCCTTTACCGCCAGTGTTTTCCTGGCGGTGATGGGCAGTGAAAACGTACTTCTAATTTCACCCATCTAAATCAGGTGAGTGGAATTAGAGGTTACACTCCTACACCCTTACTCCACAGGGTCATCGGAGCAGTTTAATCACGGCGTAGACAGAGTAGTCTCTGCTTTGGTTAAGCCAAAGGTCTGCCAGCATCTAAATTTGCCAGGCAAACTGCATTCTTGGCAGTAATGATACTCTGTTGCCATTGAGACGGAGTTTCCTTATCACCAAGAATTAAATCAGGCCCTTACTTATATATTTTTGTACGCTTTCTAATGGTTGTCCAATCCAGCCATGTATTTTGTCAAGAAATTCAAATTTAAACTTATTTATTGTCTCACCTAAAACCATACAATAATTATAAAATACTTTAGTTTGATTAATTTACAATGGTAATAACTTTAAAAATATCAAATAGAAATGTGAGTGCTAAAAACTAAAGAAAAAAGCATTAAAAACTTAGGTAGAAGTCTCATTGTCCATTCGTTGCTAAAGTTTCATAACAGTGTCTCCTTGTCAGTTGCCATGCTATATAGATGTGTGATGCAGCTGAAAGATAAATATGTTGTGAGTTTGTCCTATCCAGAAAGTGATAGTGGGGTCAGTCTTCGCCATCTTAGTACCAGAGCTGCTTTGAAAAGAAATTTGAAGAAGAGATTGACTTTATCACACCCTTCTCACAGGGGCATGGGCCCAAAGTTACTTCTTTAGTTGGTCAACTTGCAGTAAAGGCTCCAATAGGCAAGATTCCAAGTAGGGGTGGGCGGAATTTGCGTAGTCGCGCTACGCAAAGCTCCGCGAAACAGTAAAAAATCTCTGCGAGCACGCAAAAGTTCCGCGAACACGCGGAATTGCTTGTTCCGCCCGTTCGTGATGCTTTTTTCCTGTTCGCGAATGCTGTTTGCGTGCTCGGGGAGAAATATCTTGTGAACACGCATTTTGAAAGCGCGAACAGGCAAAAAATTCTGCGAAGCCGCGGATCGCGGAATTTTTGGTAATTCCGCATTCTCCGCGGAACGCGAAATTACCCAAATTCCGCAAATTCCGCGAGCGGAACGGAATTTACTGCCCAGGCCTAATTCCAAGCCTAAATTTCAAATACATAGATTGATGTATTTTGTGTTTGATCATATCAAGATAAGCGATGGTGTGATATTACTTTTAAGTCTCTACAAAACTTCTCCTCCTTTATCACTGGTGACTAAGGGCCTAATTACATGTTTTTGGCGGAGCGGTGGCGCGGCGGTGCAGACCTCTGTAAAAAATTATTTTAGAAACTCAAAAATTATAAGAGTATTCTGTTACTTCACACATTTCCACTTCACCTATTGATGACAGTAATGTACCAGAGCAATCATGTCTCTAAACATGCTCTTCAAGCAAACAAAAGGAATTATAAAATCAATACCTATTTGGACCCATGGCCCATTAGGAAAGGGAACGCACCCCACAGGTGGTTTACACAGACTTGTCAGAGTTCGCACGAACTTCACAGTTTTTGACAAAACTTGCAACCATGTCATTCATGTATCTCCACCAAAACAAATTCCTAACTAACGTCTGGGTACCTATCTTTACGAAATGGCCCTGTGGACAACCCCATTGATGGACCATCTGACACACTCAGAAGGCACACATTTGTTTTCTCAAATCATTACTTCAACTTCTGCAGTGAATTCATTCGTAATTGTCCAGAAAACATAAAGTTCCTTATTCAATGCCCTTACATAGAACCAGTTTCAAGTAACCTGACCCAAAACCCAATGAGTCTTCATCCCTCTCAACTACTCTCCCTTATTCACTTCCTTTCTGACTGAAACAATGGCATCAGACACTGTAGCTACAATACACTCCTCTCCAATCACGTTCTCAATACTTTCAATCACTACTCTGGGTAATCTAGACACCCAACCTGCTTTGACATTGGTGCCTATTTACATACTGCATTTTATAGTATGTTAGAAGTGGTAAAATACTACTAAAATGTACTACAAAAAGCTATTTACTAACCTAGATGTGGAGGTTCACGTCTCGCCTCTTCATGTGTGAAACTCTCTGACCCCCCTGCAGAGATGCCCGCACACTTTTTAGTAGTAAATGTGAGACCGGACAAAGGGTTGTGGCTGGAAAATGGGGAATACTTACTACTAAATGGGAGGCGTTAGGGAGGAGCTTCACGGTTTAGGGAGGGACATGCACCCACCTACAAATGAGTAAGCTTCTTGCTATTCACAAACTGAACTTCTATATTTACTGCAGCTGAAAAGGACCCAAAGCAGTAGTAAATGTACTCCAGCTAATAGCTGGAGTAAGTCCAGCACCACACATGGGCAATACCTGGTAGTACGACACTCTAACATGGAACCTAATGGAAACTTAGGGCCTTATTACGAGGATGGTGGTCCCAGGACCGCAATACCCATGGTTGTGGTCCGACCCCTGCAACCTAAGTGGTCTGACCAACAGATTGCGAATTTTGTGGTCAGACCGCCACCAGCCTGCCACTACACCTCCGACACCGCCAGGATCTTGGATCCCGACAGTGCCACAGAGACGAAGGCGGCTGGGGATAGTGGATATGCCGAGGCAGGCCCCGCCATCAGGATTACAAGTTCCCTTTTCCACAGCCTTTTCATGGGCGGAACCCCTCCATGAAAAGGATGGCAGAAAGAGAAGGAAGGGGCCCCAAACAGGGCCCGGGCAATTTTGCCCAGGGTGGGTAGTGCATGGGGCACATGTTGTGCCCCCCTCTGCATGGCACTGTGTGCCATGCACAACATATTGCATGGCACACAGTGCACGGATGTGCAGAAGGTGCAGCACCATGGCGGCATCTGCTGCAACTTTTCTCAATGGCTGAGCCATGCCGCTACTGTGAGACCACTGACAATGGACCACCACTCAATCAATCAATCAATCACGGCATTTATAGAGCGCGCTACTCACCCGGGAGGGTCTCAAGGCGCTGGGGGAGGGGGTAAGTTATTGCTCGAACAGCCAGGTCTTGAGCTGCTTCCTGAAGGAGAGATGGTCCTGGGTTCGCCGAAGGTGAGTGGGGAGGGAGTTCCAGGTCTTGGCTGCCAGGTAGGAGAAGGATTTTCCTCCGGCGGTGGTTCTGCGGATGCGTGGTACGGTGGCGAGGGCGTGGCTGGTTGATCGTAGCTGGCGGGTGGGCGTGTAGAAGGTCATGCGGTCGTTGAGGTACTTTGGGCCCAGGTCGTGGAGGGCTTTGTGTGCGTGGGTGAGGAGTCTGAACGTGATTCTCTTGCTGACGGGGAGCCAGTGCAGGTCTTTCAGGTGTCCGGTGATGTGGCTGTGTCGGGGATGTCCAGGATGAGTCGTGCGGAGGCGTTCTGGATGCGCTGGAGTCTTTTTGAAGTTTGGCTGTGGTTCCGGCGTAGAGGGTGTTCCCATAGTCCAGTCGGCTGGTGATGAGTGCCTGGGTGACGGTCTTCCTGGTTTCAGTGGGGATCCATCTGAAGATCTTGCGGAGCATGCGCAGAGTGTTGAAGCACGAAGATGAGACGGCGTTGACTTGTCTGGTCATTGACAGGGAGGAGTCCAGGATGAAGCCCAGGTTGCGTGCGTGGTCCGTTGGCTTGGGCGCGGTGCCCAGGGCCGGGGGCCACCAGGAGTCGTCCCAGGCGGAGGGTGATGAGCCCAGGATGAGGACTTCCGTCTTGTCTGAGTTCAGTTTAAGGCGGCTGTTCCTCATCCAGTCGGCGACGTCTCTCATCCCGTCGTGTAGGTTGGCTCTGGCGGTGGTGGGGTCGTTGGTGAGGAGAGGATCAGCTGGGTGTCGTCGGCGTAGGAGATGATGTTGAGGTTGTGTTGGCGTGCGATGGCTGCGAGGGGCTCATGTAGACGTTGAAGAGGGTTGGACTGAGTGAAGATCCTTGTGGAACGCCGCAGATGACTTCGGTGGCCTCGGATCTGAACGGGGGAGGCGGACTCTCTGGGTTCTTCCGGCGAGGAGCGAGATGATCCATTCCAGTGCTTTCTCTCGGATTCCGATGTTGCTGAGGCGCTTCACTAGGGTGCGGTGGCAGACGGTGTCGAACGCCGCGGAGAGGTCCAAGAGGATGAGGGCTGCTGTTTCCCCGTTGTCGGTTAGGGTTCTGATGTCGTCGGTGGCTGCGATAAGGGCGGTCTCGGTGCTGTGGTTGGCCCGAAACCCGGACTGCGAGGGTCGAGGATCCGTTCGTCTCGAGGAAGGCGGCAAGCTGTCTGTTGACGGTCTTCTCGATGACTTTGGCCGGAAACGGAAGGAGCGAGATGGGACGGTAGTTCTTGAGGTCGGTGGGGTCCGCCGTTGGTTTCTTCAGGAGGGCGGTAGCTCGGCGTGCTTCCAGCTCTCCGGGAAGGTGGCGGTGTGGAAGGAGGAGTTGATGATGTCCCGGAGATGGGGTGCGATGGTGGCGTCGGCTTTGTTGAAGACGTGGTGTGGGCAGGAGTCGGTTGGTGATCCGGAGTGGATGGAGTTCATCGCGCGGGTGGTGTCTTCGGTGCTGATCGGGGTCCAGTTGCAGAGGGTGGTGGTGGCGGGCGTTGGTTCGGCGGTAGGATGCGTGGTTTGTGCGTCGAAGCTGTTATGTATGTCGGTGATCTTGCGGTGGAAGAACGCGGCGAGTGAGTTGCAGAGGTCTTGCGAGGGTGATGTCGTTGTTTCCGGCGCCGGGGTTGGAGAACTCTTTGACGATGCTGAAAAGTTCCTTGCTGTCGTGGGCGTTGTTGTCCAGTCGTTCTTTGAGTGCCGACTTCTTGGTGGCACGGATCATCTGGTGGTGTTTACGGGTGGCGTGCTTGAGGGCGGTCCTGTTGTCTGTGGTCTGGTCGAGTCGCCAGGTTTTCTCGAGAGTGCGGCAATTCTTCTTGGATTCCTTGAGTTCGTTGGTGAACCAAGGGGTTTTTTGCTTCCGGGTCTGCTGGGAGGGTTTTTAGTGGTGCGAGGTCGTCGGCGCAGGCGGTCAGCCACTTGGCGAGGTTGCTGGCTGCTTCGTTTGGGTCCGTTGTGTTGGTGGGTGTGTTCTGGCTGAGGAGGCGGTGAGCTGCTCGGCGGTGATCTTGCTCCAGCTCCGGCGGGGAGCCTGTTGCGGGTGGTGGTGGGTCGCAGTCTTTCTGAAGCTGAAGTGGACGCAGCTGTGGTCGGTCCAGTGGAGTCCGGTGGCGTGGCTGAAGGAGATGTGCTTGCTGGAAGAGAAGACGGGGTCAAGCGTGTGGCCGGCGTAGTGGGTGGGCGTGTTCACCAGTTGCTTGAGTCCGAGGTTGGCGAGGTTGTCCAGCAGGGCGGTGGTGTTTCTGTCGTTGTTGTTCTCCATGTGGAAGTTGAGGTCCCCTAGGAGGATGTAGTCGGCGGAGGGCATGGCGTGCGGGCTGATGAAGTCTGCGATGTCTTCGCTGAATAGTGTGCGTGGTCCCGGGGGTCTGTAGATGAGGGTGCCTCGGATGGTGGTCTTGGGGTCAGTGTGTATCTGGAAGTGTAGGTGTTCGGCGGCGGTGAAGGTCTCGTCGGAGTTAGTCGAGATGCGGATGGTGTTCTTGTGTACGATGGCGATGCCTCCTCCCGTCTGGTTGACCACTCAGAATATGGCAGTCTGAACACCACAGCCTTTGTGGTATTCTGGCGACCGCAGCATCGGTGGTCCAGCAGACGGGCCGCCGATGTCGTAATGAGACTCTTAAATTAAAAGTCCATTAAGCTAATGTTTAAAAAAATAGATATAGATTTATAGAAACAAAACATAGGTGCCGATTACGATGGCGGTGAGACCTCCACCAACAACCCACCGCAATGCAAAATATAGGCATTGCGACCACCGTCGTGGCGGTCGCATTGTAATGCCTCTGTCGGGACCGCCGACAGCCTGTCCGGCGGTCCCGTTTACGATAAGGCGGCGGGAGGACGAAAGTCCGCCCACCATCCTAATCAGCCCCATAATTATTAGTTTATTATAACATGTGTTAATAATCTTTTATACTTTTAAAAATCAATGAAATTTTACTTTAAAAAAATAAATACAATATTTAAATTAATTCTATACACAGCTTTTACATTTTTTTACTACATAATAAATATACATTTCATACTTTTGGTGGGATTTTGTTTTTCAATTTAAAAGTATTTAATTTATCTATCAAACCAATTAAATATTAAATTCAGAATTATGTAAATATTGCTGCAGCCTTTTTACTTCGTTCTACATTTAAAATTAATATCTTAAATTAATTTACATTAATATTTATCTCAAAAATATGTTTACTATTTTTTAAATTTTAACAAAGTTTTAAACTTTGCCATAGGAGATTTCCGCCCCAGCGCAGACTTCTCACTTCTCCCTCTATGTGTGAAAAAGTTACAAGTAGTAACTTTAAACCTGTAAATTAGGCTCCACCACCTGGTTTCAAGGTTTGGAGCCGTCTCAGCCAACGTTTGTAGTAATTTTACACCTGTAAATGGTTAACAGTCTGCAGCAGTCATTTTACTACAAGGGCAAAAGTAAACTTACCCGTGTAAATGTATTCACCTGCAGTACAACAGGGGAGCATACAACGCCGTCTCACTCCTGACCCTGCCAGGCCCTTTCCTGCCCTGACCCCCAGGACACAAAATACCCACCCCGGCCAATACTGGCCCTCCTGCAGACATTTTCCTCTTGCTCCGAAAAGGCAGACGATGTCAGTGGATTTGTTCTCATAATCAGGGAAAAACCACAAGAAATTAACCCTGGTTTTCCTCTGCGGTTATTCCCCTTTCTGGGAACAAATCTCATATTTGCAGGATTTTGGTACAGAGATAACCGCTGGAATAAGAGATTCTGACTCCTGGGCATCCTCACGTCCAAATTGTGTAAACTCATAGCGCGGGCTAAAATGACTTTACAAGAATAATGGCATTTGAGCACTTCTGTGACTTCCCCTGTATATTTTGTGAACTGATTAAAATGAGAACTAAATTGCGAACCATTCAATTTCAGCTACGAAGCAAAGGGCCATCATGACACCGCAGGGAACAGCGCCGTGCTGAAGCTGGCCAAGGAGGACGAGGTGTGGCTGCGCATGGGCACCGGGTCCCTGCACGGGGACCACCAGCGCTACTGCACCTTCGCGGGATTCCTGCTCTTCGAAAGCAAATAAGGCGAAACATCCGTCATGCGCACTCCAGTTTGACACTAATCCATTGACACGGCTACAACATTATGTACACACCTGAAGTGAGGAAATCTAATTACGCAAATTAATGGTCCGAACACATCGAAAAACAGGCACATTGCTTTGTGCAAATATTCCCTCCTGGGAAACTAACCATTTGTATCTTTGCATGTTGTTATTTCTTATAGTACCAAATGAATTTGCATTGCTCCTCCTGCGTCAGAAAGGTGTGTTTGTAATGAGTTGGTATATTCTGTGATGAATTGTACTACTGAAAACAGAATGCACCGTATTTTTAGCTGTCACCTTGGAAGTTTTTATAATCATGAAATTTAACTCAGAAAATGTGCAATAAAAATAATTTGCAGTTAGTTACGTTTGGACTGCGTTCATGAAAGTTATGTTTTCAGATTATTGTTAAATGTTTCGCTCTCATTTTCTGGGATTAAAGCAGGTAAGGCATCCTGTACCTTTAAAGGACCCTTTCTGTACCCTCCTGTCATTCATGAGCGATGATAATGAATCCATACCCTGCCTGCGGCTGAGCTTTTTTGTAGGGTGTTTGGAATGGCCAATATTTCATCAAAGAGCATTGACAGGTCTACTTATCTCAACAGCTGTTCCCAGGTCTCACAAACAGGCCACTGACTCTAAAGTCATATAATGCTCTCCAATGTGATGTGCCTCAGACAAAGACAGTTGTGGATCGTTCTTGGCCCTCCCAGAAATGGAATGAAGTACTCATTTCTTCAGTACTCAGTACGCAAAAGGCAAAACATGGTCTAATACAGTGTGGATGGGGTGTGTGTTTCTGTGCGCTGCTCTGGAAGTGAGGGGGCTCCACAGGAATTCTGGGTGTGGCAGCTATTGTTGAGCTGGTTATGGTTTTTGTTTTCTTCCTTTAGATCAGATTAGTAGCTAATATACTGCATGAATATTTCCATCTGTTTTTTGGCTGCCTTTGCCTAGTTTTAGCAGATTGTTGACCAGACCTAATGTTTCTAATGAACATAGAGCATGCTTTGCGTCATCTGCTTGTTTATGAATGGATGGCTATGTTGTCTATCTCAGTTGTCTCTTCTTGATTTAATGGCTTTCCTTCCAATTCTTGTGTTTATTCCACCCAGGAGCATTTCTATCTCACAGTGTCCCGACTGGATAAATTGTATTATTCGACTGCTGTCATTGCTTGCATGCAAGGAACAACATCATTCCTTTTTTCTATACGCTCCATGGGAGTGCCAGTGCTTTCTCACTCTCTATCCCATGTCTTGTTTACCCCGTCACTCTGCCCCCACTCCCTTCTCTGTCCATGTTGCTTTTCCTCCCTCTCCTACATGGTTGCTTCACCGCCCCTCCCCATCGAGCTCATTTAAAAAAAAAAAATGCCCCATCGTCATTCTGCTGCTTTACCGTCCCTCTGCACTTGTGACCCTATCCCCCATCAATCTCCCACTTCTATATTTTTTTTAATTATTTTTCTTTATCATTCATGTCTTGGAACTCGAACAAGATTTATCGACTATTTTATTTCCCATGAAGGCCAGTATCAGGCAGTCCTTTGGCCATAGGAGAGTTATCCAGTAAAGAAATTCAAACCTTTTTAAACAGGTAGGTGCCTCTGAAAGGCAGGTTCGGTTGGTGTAAAGTCAGCTCACAGCGCTGTTAGGAAATATTCCAATCACTGTAGTGGTAAAATCACTTCTGGACCCACAATAATTGGTGGTTTACCAGTAAAATATAGTTTTGCAGTAGGGTCCAAGAATCTCCCATTATATCCAGTTGGCACAATTAGCATCTGATTTTCTAATTTTCTGAAATAGAAAAAGGGCTTGTTATGTTTCAGGCTGTTTTACATTGCTTAGCAATGTGAATACTATACGTTTCGATGCATTGTCCAAATGTTTACAAAATAAAGATTTCTCAGTGTATTCTCAATTTTTTAATCACTGTTCTGCTCCTGCCATCTAAACGCATGACATCTTGAGCAGTAGATGCATGTTATCTGTTGTCTACTTATGCAATGGTTTATCTGTGAATGGTGTGTGCCTTTTTAATAGTCCTCATAATATAGCTGTACAACCCATCTGTAAGGGTTCCTTATGACAGACAGAAACATGGCCACCAGTTGAAATGAGCTTCTCAGGAGGAACAAATACCATGGGCTCACTATGAAGGAAGGGATTAGAACTGTGTGTTAACAATTGGAAGATGTCTCCTATGCCACAAAGCCAGGGAGCACTCTCTCAACCAGGTCCTGCACAATTATGTGCAGGACCTGGATGCACATATGTGGTAAGAAACACTTCCTGGTCTGGCACATTGAGTGTTTGAATCTCCTCTTGACTGTAATATGTCTATATTATGCCTCCTGGCAGAGAAGCTGTGGGGACAATGGCATCTTACCTGCATGAACAAGCTGAATATTCTAGCAGCCACAAGTGTAACTATGTAACACTTAATGCTGCAGCTAGCCTGTATCCAAGGGCGTCTGATTTTTAGCCAGGTAACAGAACAGATGATTTGTCCAAGATCATACTATTTGGTAAGTGGGAAGACAGAGATTAGAAAGTGGACATTCTGGTTGTACAGCCATTGAGTTAGAGTCAAGGCTACACCTACTTTCTGTCTGAGATTTGGGCCAAACTCAAGAAATGCTGAAACTATCTTTTTCTTACCATCACCTATGTACTTATGTGTAAGTGCTATCAGCTTTCAAATGTAATGATCAGGGAGAGGGCAAAGACTGAAAAGTTGAGGATAAAAAGCTAGGGTTGGCAGCATTTCTAAATAATGAGAAAACCCAAAAGACAATGTCAATTCTTTTCTAGAAAGAACACATTTTTCCTAAAAAAAAACATGATAGGAGTTTAACTAGGAAATCTCTTTATGGTAGAGGGTCATCATTTTTACAACCTTTGACATAGTAAAATTTATAACTATTGCAGATCTAACAAATGGTGCTGGGTCTGACCGAACCGACTTTCTTGGGAGTGAGTGAAGCCTTCATGTGCAAATACATTTCTTCTCTCCCTCCATAATAGCTGTTAGACTTGTCAGCCTTAGGGTGGTCTTCCCCCAAACCTTTTGCCTTACTCCTCCATTTTAGCTGTTCTCTTTTTTGTTGGGCTTAGGACTCTGTGCACTTTACCGCTGCTAACCAGTGCTATTGTGCTTGTGCTCTCCTTTAAACATGGTGACATTGGCTTACACCTAAGTGGCACATTTAATTTACCTGTAAGTCCCTAGTAAAGTGGTACTACATGTACGCAGGGCTTGTAACTTAAATGCTACTGGTGGGCATGAAGCACTGCTTTGGCCACCCATGTAAGTAGCCTTTAAACATGTCTCAGCCTGCCACTGCAGCCTGTATGTGCAGTTTTAAGCTGACATTTCGACCTGGCAAAGTAAACCATTTGCCAGCCCTAAACTTTTCTTTTTAGTACATATGTAACCCCTGGGGTAGGGCCTAAACTGCTCACAGTGCAGGGTACAATGTATTTAAAAAGTTGGACATGAACTATTAAGTTTTAGATGTCCTTTTAGGGAAAACCTCTTAAATTAGTTTTTACTACTGCAAGGCCTGCCTCTCCCATATGATTACACTGGGTTACCTTTTTACATTTAATAAGTGCTAACTTTCAATTTAGAGCAAGTAGGAATGCTGAGTTTGGTGTCTAAAAATGTTTTAATTTAAAACCCTCTTTAATGGTAAATCGTATTTTAAATCACAATTTTGAAAATGCCACTTTTAGAAAGTTGGCTTTTTCCTGTCCTAACCATTTGGTACTTACAGCCTGTTTCCTGTGTCACATGAGGTGTAGCTGTCAGTTGGCCTTTGTGTATTGCTCCCAGGCAGTGAGACAAAGGGGGAATAGGTGTTGGCAGGAGGGGCCATCTCTGACTTGATGAGGGGGAGGAGCTGTTACCTACCACATTTGCACACCACAAAGCCTCTGCTTGAGGACACTCACAAAGGGTTTGAGACTAGTCTTTTGTGACTCCAGACATGCCAGGGAAGGGCAGGGAGGCAGGAAATTCCAAACACCTCTAGTGGTGGGACTTTCAAAACCTTCTCCTTTTTGAAAGTGGGCACCAGGTATTAATAACGGACCCTCAGACCCAACTCTTCAGTGCTCCTCTGGACCTGTGGAAGGCTCAGAAGGGCTGCTTTGCTGCTGTGCAAAAAGGATTGCTAGTCTTGCCCTGCTGCCTGAGTGAAAGGACCAGACCTGCATTTTGATTCCAGGACCACCGGAGTGACTCCAAAGGCTAGTTGGCAGGCCTCCTGATCAGAGCCTCAGGGACAGAAAGGGCTCAACCACCTTGAACCCAGCACCCTGACTCTGTCTGCTGTGAGTTCTACCCCCCCAAGTGGCGCCACCCCAGTCCTGGACCCTTGGAAATGGGCCTGAAGGTGCTCTGCCAACCCAGCTGTGGTCCTGTGGGGAGAACCGAGGCAACGCGATGCATCTCCTCGCAGCTCTGCTTCTTAACTGCCGCAGCACAATGCATCCCCCACGCAGGACCTCCCATCGCAGCCCACAGTCTCCTCTTAACCACCACTGCATGATGCATCCTCAACACAGTCCTTCGCATCGCAAGCCCCTCATTGACAGAATCCTCCGCGACGAAGCAAGACTTCAATCGCAGCTCGACGCTTCTTTGGAACTGCCAGTGCGCAACGCATCTTTGATGCAGGGCTTCACAATGCAGGCCCCTCAGCAACGGCATCCTCAATGACGATGCAGGACTCCTCATTACAGCCCTGCAGCTTCCTTGGAACCGCCACTCTGCGACTCATCCTCAACACGGGATCTCGCAACGCTCTGCAACCAGGATTTAAGGTACTTGGTCAGTGGGCCTAAAGTGGTCCCTATATTCAGGCCATGATCCATCGTGGTAGGCCCGACCTTGTGACTTTGACCAGGCCTGGGGCGACCAGAAACCCACATTTGGTGCTTTTTGCTTCTATGCACTATTTTTGCTTAAAACTTTAAAATTGTAAATCTCCTGTTCTACTGATGGCATGTTTATCATTCTGATCTCAAATAATTTATTAAATTTTACTCTAGTTTTCTAAATTGGTGTGGGATTTTTCTTAGGTTCTATTTTTACTTTATTACTGTACGAAGTGGTGCATAAATACTTTACACATTGCCTCTAAAGTTAAGCCTGACTGCTTTGTGCCAAGCTGCCAGAGGGTTAAACACAGGTTAGTTTGGGGTTTGCTTGTGTTTCACCCTGACAGAGATTGTGTTTGCTGCTTGAGTAGGGTTTCATCCCCACTCAACCAGTAGCCCAATTTCCAACAGTAGCTCTCTGCTGTGTCTTATTCCATGGCTGCCACATGCTGTTGCTTTCTCCTCACCAGCAGTGTTAGCTGATTCCTACCTGTCTTTTATATTGACCATCATTTACATCATATTATGTAAGCCACTGTTTAGAGGAATCTATCAAGGGGAACATGATTTCATGCTGTTCAATAAAGCCATTTAAATCTAACTCATTGGCATTTTTAGGTGCTGCATACAAGCAACTTTAGCTACCTGCAGACCTATTGTTTCCAACCCATAGCATATATTTAAAATGGGGTTTGAGTCAGCTCTCTTGCACATAATTGAATGACTATCTCAAGTGTCAATTACTTTCCTCCACAGAGCTGTATATGTTCAACCCAGGAGCATTTTGTTCTCACAGTGTTCTGAATGGGTGAGTTAAAGCCTTGCACTCCTAACATGATGGGACTCGTTTTTATTTTTTATTTACTTTATCTCTCCCATGCTTGTTCCTATGCACTCAAATCCATGCTCTCTCCACACCTCATCGCCTCTCGCTGATCTTCCGGTCCATATTACCATTTTCAATATTTCTTTCAACCTTTTCAATTTCCTTTTTTTACACGCAACTTACAGCTGCCCATTACCACCAGGCTGCTGACTTCCTTTTTTTGTGCATGTGCACACTTTTTGTATTGCTTTTTTTACTTTCAGTTTACTGGTCTAAAATGGTTGTCAACCCTGTTAAATCAGTAAATTAAAAGTGACTGCCTAGCATCACTCCTCAGTACAGTAGGGAAGCTGGTCCCAGTAGAACAATTTTAAACAGCACACACACTTAAAAATCAATAGGCATTATTACGATAATATTCCATAGTTCGTAGTTCATCACATTGAACAGATGCTCATATATCAACAGCAAATATACAAATTTGTACTGAACAAGTGCCCCATGTAAAAAGGGGAGAAAGGGAGAGGGTAATGTGCATCAAGTGAGGGTTGAAGAAGTGAAAAGGAAAGGTAGTGACAATAAATCCATCACACCATTATTTACAATAAAACCGGCTTTCCTCAGCCTCACAGTTTAACATATAACGAATACATAGCCATTGTTTGTAATAGCACAAATCAAAAAACACTGTTGACCAAACTGGCGCACAAAGAGAACAATGTGGGCGTTTCAACCCCCAAATTAAAGTAGGCTGTTTAGGTCCTTACACCGGGGTCTTCCTCAGGACTGAATGTGGGGCACCTGAGGATATTAACGGAGGAGGTTCTTAGTTTCTAGTACGTAATCATATTAAAAAGAGTATAGGGTAAAAAATAACCTCTAAATTACCATGCCGCACCCTCAACTGGATGGTGGAAAATTGTAGGCGGGTCCATTGGCTCCAAAATCAGAGAGCAGAGAGATGGCAACTGTAAAACAAGGTGAGGGCCATCAGGAAATTATCACGCAAAATTATTAGTAGTTGTACAGCCGTGTCAGACATGCAATCAATCTAACTTACTTGACATAAATCTTAAGAGTTCCACACTGCTGGAAATTACCTCTTGAGGCAGGAAAATCAAATATTTACTATTGAAATCAGTATTGGGCCCAGATGAACTCCAAGGTTCCGAAATTAACTGCAGTATAAACATTGAAAAAAGAAAAGAAAAAGGGACCAAAGGTCAACCACCACTGTCTTTAGGAATGGCTTCAATCTAATAAGTTGCACGAAAGGAGAAGAAAGGACTGTGTTTACCTGTAGAGGAGAAACACATTCACGATTTCCGTAGAGCCCCACGGGTACTGTCCGTCTAAAAATGTGGAAAGGAAAGAAGAGAAAGGTATTCTTAGTTTCATCTACAACTGGCTCCCAGCACGATCATTAACGTGGTAGATGGAAAGTAAACCTAATGAAAAATGGCAGCGTGGTCTGACCGGAGAAAGTTTTAACATGAATACCTTCTGCCTTCACAGTGCGTCCGTCTCTGTCAAGCAAAACGGAGCACTGACAGCCTCGCCGTTTAAGTAGGGGGCTCGGCTACGCCGTGCACGCGCCCGTCTCATCAAGGCAGCCGCTCGATGCTTGTCAAATTATGACAAGTCATTGCGGCGTCTACATGGTAAAAAGACTCCATACCATGTTTAGAAAGACTGCGTTCCTTGTAAAAATAAAAAATTCATGCCCTTGAGTAGAAAAATTCTTAAAACTTGATTAGAGATACTGCAAAGGCTAATTATCGTTAAGATCAAGTCCCGTGGCACTTAAGGACTGGTATGTGTTGTATTACGGGCACACAGGCAAGCATTGATTTAGTATAATGCCACATAGATTGCCGTGGTATAAAAATACATAACGTTGGTATGATAGGGACATCAAGGTGAAGGGAAACTACATCAGGCCGCATGGACCGTATTCCAAATTAAGTGAGTCCGCCTCGTCCCTAACGATAGTCTGTGGATGCTATACGATAACCGCATTAAGCTTCTTAGAAAAACTGCCTATTTCCATTCTCACGACACTGTGAGGTACAAAGTTATTCAGTGCTGTCTGCCTATACCAAATATATAACCGGAGTGTCATTCCCACACATAGTTGATCAAGCATTATCATAGGTATTATGCATATGATTCCTGCCTGTTTCCATTCTATAATAACGCTTATGTGCAAAGTTGATCTGTACTGGCAGCATATAACAAATTGGTTAGCAAAACATAGACATAAGTTATATAAATATTCACATCGGGAATACGTCACCATGGTTAGATTGCTAATGTTATGTATGTAAAAATGCATTGTCCCACATATAGTAATATCACAAAAGGGGCTGAGAGAGCGCATTGACATTTATGAACATTGAACGCACAAGATCATATTTCCTGCACCACTCTAGATTATGAAATATATTATTGCAGGGTAGAGGAGTGGTCTCCAGATCTTGTATGGGACAATAATTGTACCCATTGCAGGGTAATCGGTACGGGTGGACTAATTCAGAAGCAGGTTATTCAGATACTAGAAGAGACAACTGTGCATGGCTGGCATCCAGTTCATTAAGGCCAGTGCGTATAGAGTCCAATCGGTACATCCATTTACACTCTCTCACATTTAGGATGGTCTCAATGTTGCCCCCTCTGGTTCCAAGGGTAGCCTTTTCTAGTACTAGCCATTTGAGATCGTCTGGCCCGTGTTGTGCACCTCTGAAATGCTCTACAAGGGGGGCCCCTTGGACTTCGCAGCGTATCCTGCTGCTATGCTGCAAAATGCGAGCTTTGACCTTTTGTTGTGTTTGGCCAACGTATATCATGTCGCACGGACAGATGATTACATAAATTACATTAGACGTATTACAGTTAGTAAAAGATTTCAGATCAATTTTATGTTGTTTGTGGATAAACTGTTTTGTCTGGACGGTCATTTTGCAGGCCTTACAATGGCCATATTTGTAGTGGCCAAGTGTGGGGGGTAAATTCCATAGCGACTGGATTGATGGGTCCTCCGGTGAATCAAGGAGTTACCGTACCACATGGTCCTTCACACTTTTGGCTTTCTTAAAAGAATGCATGGGTAGTTCCTGCTGTTCCAGGTCATCTGATATTAGACCCCAGTGTTGGTTTATAACCTTCTTGATTGCGTTGCTCCGGGTGGAGAACGTGGTAACGCACATCATCCTCTGTGTAGAGTCGCATTCTCTTTCCTTGGGTGTCAGTAATGTTTCTCTTGGGCTGAACCACACCCTCTTGCGTGCTCTCTTCACCAATCTCTTCGGATAGCCCCTTTGTACGAGTCGATCATTCAGCTCCTCCGATTCCTTCATGAAGTCTTCTTTTTTGGAGCAGTTCCTTCGGATCCGAAGAAACTGCCCGAAGGGCAAGTTGTCCCGTAAGCCCCCGGGTGGTGGCTGTTGTAGCGGAGTAATGAATTGCGTTCAGATGGCTTCTGATATAATGTCGTGTATAATAGATTGTTCTCATTCTTAATGGTGATGTCAAGGAAGTCAATCTTGTCTGGATCCCAGTGTATGGTGAACTGTATATCCTCACTCCTCTGGTTCAGCCATGTGTGAAAATTGTCCAGCCCCTCTGAATCGCCGGTCCAGATCATCAAGATGTCGTCTATGTAACGCCACCACAAAGTCACCTGAGTGTAGTAGGGATTGTTGGTGCAGAATACGTAAGAATGTTCAAAGTGATCCATAAAAATGATCGCTAGGTCTGGAGCAAAGGCCGCCCCCATCGCTACACCTTTAGTTTGCACATAATAGTTACCCTGAAAAAAGAAGAAATTCTGCATCATTGCGATACGGAGTAGTTTAATAATAAACTCTGTAGGTACAGCCACTGGTGCTGTTCTCTGATCCAAGGCTATCTTCATCACTTCAAGGGCCTGTTCCTGGGGTATACTGGTGTAGAGTGACACGATATCTAGGGTCACTAGAAGTTGTTGGGCCGGGTCGAGTGGTTGCTGATCCAATAGATTGATAGTCTCCATCGTATCCCTCAAGTATGCCTTCGTTGTTTCTGCTTTGGGCTTCAAAAAGAAGTCTATGTATCTACACAGGGGTTCGAGTAGAGATCCGCAACCCGAAACGATGGGTCGTCCTGGCGGGTTCTCCATATACTTGTGGATCTTGGGTATGGTATAGATCGTGGGGAGATGGGGCTGCTTTTGATTCAGAAAAGAAATTCCAAGTTGGAGAGAAATCCTTGCTCTACACCCTCCTTTGTGATTTCCATGATCACTTTCTCCAATTCCTTAGTTGGGTCTGACCTCAGTCTCCTGTAGCTAATTCCATCTTGCAATTGGTTGAGGATCTCAGTAGTGTATTTGGTAACATCCTGTACCACAATTGCACCACCCTTGTCCGCGGGTTTGATCACGATTTCCTTATTCTGCTTCAAGGACAATAGGGCTTCTTGTTCCAGTTTGGTGACGTTGCAGTTGACGTATTTTTTGTCGTTGAGTACTTTGGAGACATCTCTCAGGACCACGCTCTCATAGGCAAGAATCTTACTGTTCATAGCATGGGACGGTGGGACAAAAGTGGATGGTACTCTCAATTCTGTCTGTGAAGCTACTCGCGATGCAGGAGATTGTCTGAAGAAGTAGCGTAAACGAATCTTCCTGAAAAAACGGTGGAGTTCTGCCTTAATGGTGAAATGATTCGGATGGGCAGTGGGCACAAAGGACAGACCTTTACTCAACACCTTCGTCTCTTCTTCTTTGAGAGTGTATGAGGAGATGTTCACTATTGGGTTCTCCAGTTGTTTTACCACCTGTAGACCCTGCGGCGGGTTTGAATCTCCCCATGACTCTCTGGCTGGAACCGGACCTGCTTCTGTGCTCTCATGCGTCCTCTCTCCCAGTTTCCGCTGAACTGTTCCTGCCCCCATTGGGGTCCTTGAAGCCAATTGGCGCTCCTCCCCCTGGGTGGTCGCCATTGTCCCTCGCATAAAAAAGGAGGAGGTCCCTGGGGTTGATACCAATTGTCCTCGTATCTGTAGTCCGAGCTAGTTCCTGGTTGCTCGCTGTCACTATCGTTCGAACCAGAGGACTCGGAGAAAGTAGTGTATTGTCTTCGGCCTCTGTACCCTCCTCTTCCTCTATTCGGAAAACAGCCTTGATTATCCTGTTTAAAATAATCTTCTTGGAGATAGGGATAGGTACCCTTCTTGTCGTAGTAGCGAATGTCCTTCGCTAACTTCTCCAATTTCTTGGTCTGAGTATTAATCTCAAAGTCTTTTAAAGTTTTATCCAAGCGCTCAAGGGCATCTTTAGCATTGATCAGTGAAGAGTCTCCGGAAATCTCTAATTTCAGGGCAGCAATCTCTCTAGTAAGAACCTGTACCTGTTCCAACGCTGTCTCGACCCCCAGCACCATCCAGTGCCAGGAGCAGTTGTTAGCGACAAAGCTGAAGCCTTCTTTAAATTTAGGCAGGTCTACAAAGATGGCCGGTTCATTTTTCACTTGGAGACCAATGGGGATTATATTTGCCTGCAAATATTGCTTGAGTAGATGTCCATGAAAACGGGTGCGTACTAGTTTTTTCTCCAGACGCTCAAGACGCGCAACCTTATCATTGAGTGTAAAGTCAATATTGGGAGTGGTGGAAGAAAGGAAATTACTTGATGGGCCCTGTATCAATTGATTGATATAGTCTTCTGAGTATGACAAAGTCTCGCCCTCTGACATAATAAACAGTGAAATAGATCCACAATATACCTCGCAGGTCAGCACCTGCTCAGACGTAGTTATAGAAAAAGGGTATACCCAAATAAGCCACTGGGACCTGGGTTGAGAACAGTACAGTAGGGAAGCTGGTCACAGTAGAACAATTCTAAACAGCACACACACTTAAAAATCAATAGGCATTAGTACGATAATATTCCATAGTTCGTAGTTCAACGTTATTTAATCACATTGAACAGATGCTCATATATCAACAAATTTGTACTGAACAAGTGCCCCATGTAAAAGGGGACAAAGGGAGAGGGTAATGTGCAGCAAGTGAGGGTTGAAGAAGTGAAAAGGAAAGGTAGTGACAATAAATCCATCACACCATTATTTACAATAAAACTGGCTTTCCTCAGCCTCACAGTTTAACATATAACGAATACATAGCCATTGTTTGTAATAGCACAGTCGAAAAATACTGTTGACCAAACTGGCGCACAAAGAGAACAATGTCGACGTTTTCGTCACTCCTCAGGCACATCACAATTTGTGCACCTGCATCAGCAGCTATTTTGGAATGAGTTTTCATTAATAGGAAACCTATTGCAAAATTGAAGGCCAAGCATGTGGATGTGTCATCAAGCAAGCATTTGCATGAGACCATTAAAGGCTTGGCAAAGTCAATAGCTCAGTGTTTCAGAGCTGTGCCCTATTGGCTTTGCCAGTGCCTTTACAACGTGTTTCAAATATTTGGTTAAGTTATCTCTTTATATCATAAGGTGCAAGGATGCCATCCTCCTATGCCTGCTGTCTTTGTACCTGAGGAAAATATATTTATTCTTCCAGCAATTTCCATTCTTTTGCCCATCTATAAGCAATGCTCTCCCAAATCTTCTCAAATTTGGTGTCATTTTGAAAAATTCAGTTCAATTCTTCCTCAGTAAATGCCTCATATATTAAACATCTTGTTAAACCAATGTAATGAATGGTAAATGCTACTTGACAATATCTCATTCTCTTGGTCATTTTGGGCTTTCCATGGTAGGCAGGTCATTCAATCAGTAGGCCAATTACTCTTTCTAGAACTAATTCTGCCTCAAATTGATAAGCTTGGAGTTTAGCTGTTAGTCTAGATAACCCAAAATGAGGATTCTGCATCCACCGGGTGAAAGCATATTTATAAGAGGGTTATAATCAGGTTGAAGGATACATTTGGTCCTCTGAAGAAACATTCAACAGTGCTCAGCTGCTCAGGTGCATGTAAGGAGCTCCATTTCAACAACTGAGTAGATACTGTCTGACACAGTTTGGACCCAGTGGCTAATACCCACTCGCTTGAACCATTACTCTGCAACAAGATGGCTCTGAGGCAATTCAGACATTTTTTGTTCTGCTTCTAAAATACATTTAGCATCCATCTTGAGTAATAGTATCAAAGGCTTCAACTTTAGAGGAATAAATCATCTTCAGCAAAGTTTTAATAGACATCTATGAGCCCCAGAAACGACACCAAGTGGTCTTTTGTAATCAGATCAGGAATTTCTAAGATTGCCTTACCAAGGCAACCCTTTGGTCTTATTCCTTTGTTTCAAATAGTGCATCTTAAATATTTGAAGCTATCACAGATACATTTACAATTGTTATGTATTAAGAGGAGGGCCTTCTCTGAAATGTCTGAAGATTTTAATCATGCAGTGCTTGATCTTTTCCAAATTCGAGTATCATCTTTAAAGGCAACAGCTCCGTCCACCTCTCCAATATCTCTTTCATAATGTGTTGTAAGATTGATGCAGCACTTGCTAGACCTAAACGTATCCGCTAGTACTGAAACATTCCTTCCAGTGTCACGAAGGTGGTCAGCCGTTTTGAACTTTACTCCAGTACAATCTGATGGTAGGTGCTTGCAATGTCAAGGGTTGAAAACACTGTTGCACCTGTCAGTGCAGAAATCAGTGTGGAAATCATTTTATACATATAGGGGGGAGTGGGTGGTGGTCTGCCAAAATGACATTATTGGACTTCAAAGGTCAATACACAAACGCAAACCACTAGAGTTTATGAAGGAAATAACAACAGGTGCGACTCAAGCGGAAAACTTAATACTCTCTATGATCTATTCTAACCAAAAGGATTTGAGTGTCTCCTTGAGTTTCCCACTATAAAACAGGTGAACATGTCTCATGCCGTGTCTTACGGGAATTGTCCCATCTTTCAATATTATGCAGTGTTCAAAATGTTTGTACTTTTGCAGTTTGTCATTGAACAAGCCATTAAATCAATCTTTGAATTCCTTCAAATATGCAACATTAGCAGATCCTGTCTCTCCTGTGTTGCTAGTGAGCCCGGTGTGAACAATGTACACAGGTGAATCAGAAATATCAAGCCGGATCCCCATCTCCTCCTTTTATGGCCAACCTAAATGGGAGACCTATTTATCCACTTCATAACAATTTCTCATAGGGTCTACCTCCTTTAAAGTTCATGTCAGGGCAAGATTAACAAAGGATGTTGATCTTATGTCCTGTTTAACTGCCTGATCAAATGTTGGTAGGTAATAGTTTCCTCACTTTGCATAGTCCACCAACAAGTGCTGCATACAGAATGGTGAACTATGGATCCAGGTTTTATGGCATTTATATTTTTTGACATTTCCGTCTGTATTTATCTATATTTATTTTTTGCGCATTTTTTCTGTATTTATCCATATTTATTGTGTGCTTAGTGTGAAAAAATGAAGTTGCAGTGGGCATATTTCCATGTTTATTTAAATGACAAATGATTACTCATGTTTGAATGTCCAATGAGTTTTAGCCATTTACAGTACAATGCAGTCATCTGAAATCATTTGAATTCTATTTGTAGAACATGCATTGTAGAACAGCTTAAACAGCTGTACTCCTGCAGTCATTTAAGCTTCATTAGGAAATCTTTTATCTTTTTAACTCCCCTACCTGTCAGTCTGCACAGCTATTGACCTAGAACATGTGATTGATAGCAGTGAGAATCGTCCAGAAGAAAACCTATTTTCTGTATTATTCCATATTTAATAATAAATAGACAGGAAAATAGACAACAAGAGTCCACTTCAATTTCCTTCCCATCAATCAAGATTATACATTTCAGTAATCTTTTAAATTTCTGCCCAAACGCTTAAGGCAACTGTGATTTAATCCTAATATTTTCTCATTTATTTCCCCGGACATGATATTGACTTTACCTCCTTTGCACAAAGTGACTATTCTTTTTACAGAATCTGTCAACTACAGGGCATTTTTTTTTTATTTCCTATCTTGATATTTCTTTTACATCTGCACTAATACATGTGGCTCTTCATGAAGGAATTGGAATTCCTCTCATTTCTTTTTAATGATCTGCTACTATAATCATTCCTGCTAATGAGTTTCACCTCAATGTTTAATGACTATCTACTTTGTTCTACATATGTCCATTACTGTTCTATCTCTTTGTTATGTCAATGGCAGCATTTAGAGTAGATTGAGCCGTGCCCTCTGTCTGTCTTGAACTTTTTTGCTATTTGCTTTTATGAGAATGTAATTACGACAGCTGAAGGTATGCAATGTTCTTGAAGCCACAGTTCGCTGTCAGTGTTCTACGTGCTGCAAAATAATGTTCAGAATACATTCACCCATTTCCTGTTTTCTTGTACAAACGTTAAATCGTTCCATTGCCATATTAATTGTACAACAATACCTGGTTAGTAATTGTTTGACAGCATAGTCAGATATATTTGTTTGTACCTTACTCTAAGGTAAAGAGGTGGAGGTTCCACAGGAGATGAGGAAGTTTACTAGACGTTCTGACCAATGGTAAATTCAAATATGAAAACAAAACAAAAAATTAAAATTAGTTACAGTTGTCCCAAGATAAATTGGTAAATGAAGACGCTGAATACTTAGCACAATACACTCCAAGTAATGCACACTAAAACTGTTCACTATACTTAAACCAGGTCCCGGGGTAACCTTTAACAAAATTACACATTCAATAGCAGAATGTGCCACAGGAAGAAAAAGTTAGTCTCTAAACTTTATGAGGCTTCAAACAAACTTTCTTGTTTATACACTTGCATGCCCAACACAGACTTAAACCTGTCACTGACTCACGTCTTCTGAGATAATGCTAATGGTGTAAATACAGTTTGACTTTTAGAGGTGGAGTGGTACACCCACATCATCCAACACGAAACCCATCACCAACAGAACATCTTCCACAATAACTATCTTAAACCCTTGACCGATGATTTTATTTGTGGTGCATAGAAGAATGATGTGTATGTTTGATACCCCTTCCAAAAATGCTGACATCTTCAGTGAAGTAAACTGAAATCTAGGGTCAGAAGTAACAGAAATGGAGAACCCTTCTCTAATGCACACATCACGTAAAAAAAATCTAATACTGCATCAGTAGTGGGCCAGGAAATGAAAGTAAACTATCCACATTTTGAGCGATAATTAATCAAGACTAACGTGTTTTCTACCTCAACTAACAATTCAGACAGAACTATAAAATTAAGAACAAAAAACTTGACACAGACCCACCTGACATCTCACTGGATGTAGCTAAGAACGCCTATTCTCAGGATGAGGGAGCGAGAAGAGTGGGACGTCCAAGCATTCTGTTCTTCCAAAAGGACACCAGAAAATCAAAATTGACCATCCAGCCATGACAGTAACCCTTACAATTTAAAAGGGTTTCAATAGATACTCTCAATTGTAAAATTTGGTATCTATAAAAATAATTGTAGACAAACCCTCACCCACCAACCTAGATGGCATACTTCATGATGGGTTTGCCTCTTATTCATCTATCATTCCTAGGAGAATCATGGGCTCCCAAATGTCTCTAAATGAGAATTAGAAAAGAAACAAGTCTTGAAAAAAAGAGAATATACTCTCTGGGCCCCAATCCTGACTAGGGTGATTAATGCAGCAGGGGACACAGTAATGCCAGCATCTTGGTCTACAGCCACGATCGTCCCCATTTTTAAAAAGGGCAATAAGGACGTCCCACAATGTTATCGCCCAATTTCCCTTATCGATGTGTCAGCGAAGGTATTAGGGCGGGTGGTTTTAAGTAGGCTTATGGACTGGGCTGATGAGCATAAGATTATAACTGATGTGCAATTTGGCTTTAGGCCAGGAAAATCTACTTCTGACCAATGCCTCAATCTGTACCTCATTGCAGCCAAATACACAGTGGTAAGTCCAGGGACGATGTATTTAGCATTTATGGACTTAACCGCCGCCTTTGACAGAGTCAATAGAGGGAAATTGTGGGCATTAATGGACAGGCTTGGCGTGGACCCTGGGCTTATTAACATTTTAAAAACTTTGCATTTGAACACCACTGCCACGGTTAGATACTGCCAGGATGGAAGCAAAACAGAACCCTTTACGTGCTCCGGTGGTGTTAGACAGGGTTGCATACTAGCTCCCTTTCTGTTTACGTTATATATAAACGGTCTTGATCGCGCCCTAAGCACTCTTCAAGCTGATACTCCAAGGATAGGTACCCGTGGAATTCCAGTTCTGCTTTATGCAGACGACGCAGTACTCCTGGCACGCACTCCCAAAGGTCTGCAGATCCTAATAGACGGGTTTGTTTCCTTTATGGAGAACTTGGACTTGTCTCCCAATTTGGCAAAATCTTATGTCATGGAAGTGGGCAAAAAGGTAGGCAAATCATACAAATGCACAATTGGATCTCATTGTCTAGGCAAGGTGCAGTCCTTCTCGTATCTGGGGATTTTATTTGATGGGCGTTTAAATTTTAAACACTTACTAGAGGAGAAGTGCTGCACCATGGCCAAATGCAACGGTTCAATAATGAATTTTGCCCAAAGGTTAGGACGGTGGTCCCCAGAGCAGATTTTGAAACTGTACAGCTCCATGTGCTGTGCCAAAGTGCTGTATGGCAGTGAGGTTTGGGGATTTTTGAGGCGAACCAACTACAAATAGAGGAGAACAAGTATCTTAGGCGCCTGTTAAAAGTTCCTCAGAGCACGTCAGCCCACATTGTACATGAAGAACTGGGTGCCCGTTACATTATGGATAGGTGGGCTGTCAACCCCCTAGTTTGCTGGGTAAAGATCTGGTCAAATGAGGAGGCTGCACTAAGTAGGCAGGTTATAGAAGATTGTCTCTCCCTGGACCATGGCCTCAAAATTCCCTGGCTAAAATATGTAAAGGAGTCCCTTGTGAAAGTTGGTTGTGCAGATTTATTCGCTAACCCCTCGGAAATAAGTATACTAGATAGGGCACTGGTTAAGGACCGGTTCTTTAAGTATGTAACGTTGCACCGGGAAGACAGAGAGTTACTTAAACCGTCGGTGAGAGAACATTTAGTTGTTAGATCCACTGAGGGCATTGAACCATACCTGTCTTGTATAAGTAGTGCCCATGACAGATTTTTAATGACTCGGTTCAGGCTAAACCTTTTGCACCACATTTTAGCAGAACCGGCAGGGTTCTCACTGCATGCAGAGTTGAAGGGGCCCTGTGGCTGCGACCATAGGTCTCCACAGGACACCCTTCACTTTGTTTTATTCTGCCCATTTTATTCTGATCCAAGAAGAGCTTTTCTGAGGGGTATTTTAAAAAAGCCACATTTAAACAAGCACGGGTGGCACTTTTATTTTTGAAATTGGCCACAGATGCCTTTACACTCTTCTGTATTACGAACTTTTTAAGGACTGCTTTTAGATTAAGGGCCACAAGGGGTTGCGTGAACTAGCCCTGCAGATGGGGTTGCTTTATGAGAGACACGTTATATGCGATGTTTATTTTTTTATTTTTTTAGCTAGATATATTTAATCTGTACCATGTAGATTATAAATTGTTGTATTGTTCCTTTTAAAAAATGAAGTTTGTACTGTAACCTACGGATATAGTGTTACTTTTATGGTATTTTTATATGCCGAATAAAGGAATTGAATATATAATATACTCTCTAGTCCAACACAGTCACTGACCTTATTTTCTCTGTATGTGTGTGCTCTCCCCAGGGGCCTAGCTCTAATTATCTATGGAAACTATCAAGCCTGGACATGGCACGGTCATGGACGACCTAAGAAATAAGAAGAGGAGAAAGGAAACTAAATATAGCATTGATGAGGAGATCTGGTTACGTTTATTTGTTTTTTCTTCTTTATTGTGACTTATAAATGGAACTGAGTCAAAAAAGAAAAGTTAATCGTTGGAAAGGCCGAAAGTGTCTTCTGTCTACTCACACTCATGTACTAAGAACGACAATTCACAAACTGACCCCGTGTAGGAATCCTCTTTTTTTTGTTTTTATACTTTGCCAGGCTCTGCCTATGTGCCATATACAGTCAAGAATAAAATATCAACATAAACCATACCCGTAAAGGCCCTACGTGAACTGACATGAGGTTTTATAGAACATGGGTAAGACAATGTGGAATGTACTTCCATGAAACTTCTCAGTAAGTCTTGCCATGTTTCTGTTTTCTTTCTTTCTTTCTGTTGAAATACACTAAAACCTACAAGCATATTGTCAGGTCACTGTTGGAAATCGCCCTTTTTGCAGGGTTATCCCCAAACGTTTTGCTTCTTTCTCCTATTTTTTCCTGACCTGTGTTTGTTGGCTATAGGACTCTGGGCACTTTACCACTGCTGATCAGTGTCAAAGTGCAAGTGCTCCCTGTGTAAACTGATATTGTGATTGGTTCTCCATGGTTGGCATATTTGTTTTACCAGTAAGTCCCTAGTAAAGTGCACTGAGTGTGCCAGGGCTGGTAACTCAAATAATACTAGTGGGCTTGCAGCAATGATTGTGCCACACACATGAGTAGCCCTGAAAAGAGGTCTCAGGCCTACCACCGCAGTGCCTGTGCGCAGTTTGTTAACTGCCATGTCAACTTGGCAAGTGCACCCACTTGCCAGGCCCTACCCTTCCCTTTCCTTGCACATAGGACACCCCTATGGTAGGCCCAAGGTACCCCCCTGGGCAGGGTGCAGTGTATGTGAAAGGTAGGACATGTACTGGTGTGTGTAACATGTTCTGATAGTGAAATACTGCTAATTTCGTTTTTCACTATTGAAAGGCTATCTTGCCCCATAGGACAGAATTGGGAATGCTTTGTGACATTGTACAATCATATCTTCCCATAGGGATAAGATGGAAAAATGGAGTTTGGTATCCCTGACCTCAGAATTTAATAACACATCTTTTTAGTAAAGATGGTTTCTAAATTGTGTGTTTGAAAATACCACTTTTAGAAAGTGGCTATTTTCTTGTTCAACCATCCTGTGTGCCTCTGCCTGTTTGTGGATTGACTGTCTGGCTTTGGAGTGACAGGGGCTGGGGAGGTGCAGTGGCTCCAGGAGTCTGGATGAGTCAGCACTAGGCTGAATATGCCTGATCTGCATTTGGAGTGGTGGGAGGAGTAGCACCTGTACCTGAATAGGGCTTTGCCTGCCTTCCACAATGCTGGCTCTGCCCCCCTGTGGTGTGTCTGGAGCCAAGACTCACACTGACAATGGATGTTGTTGTGCACTTGCAGAGTGTCCCCAGAACTGGTTTGAACTGCGCTCAGAGCCCCTTGCATAAAGAGAACAGAGACATTTTGGGGTATAAGTATTAGACCTAAAACCCTTGAACTTTAGATCATCACTGGAATTCAAGAGGACCCTTTGCCAAGGAGAAGAACTGGAGAGACTGAGGAGAAGTACTGCCCCTTTGCTGTGTGCTGTGTGGGGTTGGCCTGCAGTTGCTGTTTCTGCCAAGGAAAGGAGAAGGACTTTGCTGTGTGCTGTGTCCCCTGCTTGAAGGAGATCTCCAAGGGCCTGAGGTGTGCTGGCCTCCTGTTCTGAAGTCTCAGGGACACAAAAGACTTCATGCAAATCTGCTGGTGCTGCTGGACTCTGCCATCTGTTAGTCCTACCTGTGCCTGAGGTGCCTCCTTCCAGTTACAGGGCCTCCAAGGTGGGTTTTGCAGCCAATCTCTGCAAGAACCGATGCCGGATGATGCGACGCCTCACCGAGACTCGCCGGGCGACGCAAAGTCTCGCCGCGCAGCCCCCAGCACCGACGCCGGACGGCGCGAAGTCTCACAAAGCAACGCATCACCTCCGGTGTGCCACGCATCGTACCTGTGCACCAAGTTTTTCCACTCATCACCCGCAGACCAGAATCCTCTTGGATTTTGATGCCTCACTTCCCCCTACAGTCCGGATTCGACGCATCACTTCTCCTGTGTGCAGCAGAACTGTTGCCTCGCCTCCCCAAGGACTCAGGAACTGACGCATCGCTGTGTTTTCCAATGCTTCCTTTCTCTGCATTGGCCTTGTGAATTTTGACGCATCTTCAGGTACTTTGTATAAAAGTCACGCATCCATAGTTTTCTATGGTGCAAGTTCTTGAATCCTTTTTATATCAAAATCTGTTTCATTGAATTTTTAAAAAAAATTTTTTTTATCATCACAGGGAGGGCAATAAGTGCATTACATGAGCAACAAACACCATAAATACATTTCGCCCCGTTATACAGATAGCAATTGACGGATACAGCTTTCACAATAGGTCCATGGCGAAGTAATGTTGGCAAATGACACAGCTTCATCGTGAACAGAAAAAGGAAACTTAAGTGTTCCTAAGAAAAAATTAATAACAAAACCTTAACTGAGATGTCATGGTGCTAACTTGAAAAGAAAAGACATAAAAAGAGAAGGGAGAAGGTGAGCGCGGGGGGCAGCCCCAGGCCCCCACTTGGGTGATAGCCGCGCCAATAGGAGGACCGGTCCGAGTGGAGTTATTAAATGAGGAACAGGTTGAGGGCCCTGAGCCGCGGGTTACAAGCCATCAAAGGAAGCCCCTCCGATAAATAGGAGACCAGCGGGGACCAAATGTAATCAAAACCTTTCCTGGTGTCTTCAATTATATCAGTCATGCGTTCCAGAGCTAAAACCCTCCAGAGCCTCGCATGCCATTGGGTTAAAGATGGGGCCTCGGGCTTCTTCCACGCTGCAGCGACTGCCATTTTGGCGGCCCCCAAACACAGCCACATCACTGATTTGTCCCCCTGCGTCTGTCGTTTCGACTTGGGATCACGGATCCCAAGTAGAACTTGCTCCATGGAGCTGGGGATGGGATAGCCCAAGATAAGTTTAATTTGGGACAAGATTTCCTTCCAAAAAGGTTTAATAACAGGACAGTCCCACCAGATATGCCTAAAATCGCCCATCAGCCCACACCCCCTCCAGCACCGATCCGACGAGCCGGGGAAAATCTTATGGAGTTTCTGAGGGTACAGGTACCAATCGTACATGAGTTTATAGTGTGCTTCCCTGAGATACATGGAGCGGTTGAATTTCACAATGTCTTTCCCTATGTGTTCCCAGTGCTTATCCTCCAGAGGAGTCCCTATAATAGCGTCCCAGAAGCGTTTGTAACGCGGCACCGTTCTAGGACTCATCGATTGGATTAACGCATAGAGATAGGAGATACATCCTTTGGAGGAGGAGCCAGATTGAGCGAATTTCTCAATAGGGAGCAACTCCCTGGTGGCGGCCAGCCGCACCGAGGGCTGCAGCACCCAGTGTTTCAGCTGCAAGTAGTGGTATTCTTCTTTGGTGGGTAGTGCAAATTGCTTCTTGCATTCTTGAAATGTGAGGAATTCCCCTCTGTCAAATAGATGAGAGATCATGTGGCAACCGCCCTCCCTCCAAGCCTCAAAGGGACCTTCTGATAGTGCGGGGGGAATGCGGCATTAAAATGTATAGGCGTGTGAGGTGAAGGGAAGGTCGTGAGATGTAGTTTGTTAGTGAGGATATCCCAAACCTTAAGCGTAGTGGATGTGGGTGTGCTAATATAGGCGTTGAGAGGTCTGTCGTGCTTCGGCTTCCAAAGAAGGTCCCAAATGGTGCGTCCCGTCATCTGTCTGTCCATATGAAGCCAATACTTCTCCGAGGCCCGCAGCGACCATTCCGTGATTACCCTCATTTGTGCCGCTCGGTAGTAGGACTGAAAGTCCGGTAAGGCCAAGCCTCCGTCTTTGCGAGGTCTAATAAGCAAATTATAGGGAAGCCGTGCCCAATTACCTTGCCAAATAAATTTGGTGAGCATATGCCGCAACTCTTTAAATAGCCCTCCCTCCACCGGAATAGGCAGCCCCTGGAAAAGGTACAGTAAGCGAGGGAGAACATTCATCTTAATGGCATTGATCCTGCCCAACCAGGTGATATAGGTCACACTCCACTTTCCCAGGTCCGACTTTAGTTGTCGCAAAAGAGGGGGGAAATTGGCTTTGTATAGGTCTCGTATTCGGGGAGTAAGCTTCACCCCTAAGTAAGTGATCTCCCTGCTAGTACAGCGAAACGGTGAACCCTCCTCAATCATGCGCCACTCCTCCATTGGAATTGTGAGATTCATAAGGAAGGATTTAGTCAGATTGACCTTAAATCCCGCCACCCGTTCAAACGCCTCCAACTCCCCCTGGACAGCCGGTAGAGAGACATTAGGGTTTGTCACTGGCAGAAGCACGTCGTCGGCAAATAACGAAATCTTATGGTCATCGGAACCGAAACGTATGCCTTGGATCTCCTGATTCTTTCTGATCCTAAGGGCCAGAGGTTCAATGCTTAAGGCAAAAAGGAGCGGGGATAAGGGGCAGCCCTGTCTCGTCCCGCGAGCCAATCGGAAGGAAGAAGAGGCCACCCCATTAACAAGGACCCTAGAGCTGGGAGAATGATAGTTAGCGCGCACCATCCCTATAAAAGCGTCATTGAAGCCAAAGTGCTGGAGCACTTTAAATAAAAAGGACCATTCTACGCGGTCAAAAGCTTTCTCCGCATCTAGCGAGAGAAGCGCTGCTGGGATATTTTTCTTGTGAGCTTTTTCAATAATATGGATGATACGCCGCAAATTATCGTGGGTTTGACGACCCTTAATAAAGCCGGACTGATCCGGATCTATGACACCCGGGAGAATGGTTTCGAGACGAGTGGCCAGGATTTTGGAGTAAATTTTTGCATCGAGGTTGAGAAGAGCAATTGGGCGGTAAGACGAACAGGCCGAGGGATCTTTCCCCGGTTTGGGGATCACTGCCACAATGGCTTCCTCCATGGAAGGAGTGACCTGTTGCGTGGTGGCAATAATGTTAAATAAGATAGTTAAGAAGGGAACGAGCTCCGGTGCGAAAGTACGATAGAAGTGGGCTGAGAAGCCATCTGGCCCTGGCGCTTTCTGGAGTTTGAGAGAATCGATTGCCTTCTGTACTTCCTCAGCTGTTATAGGCTTCGCCAATTCTTCGTTGGAGCTCGCCCCTACCTGAGGAAGGTCTAGAGAATCCAAGTACACCGACAGGTCGGGCGTCCCTGGAAGCTCTGATGTGTAAAGGGTTCTATAGAAATTCTCAAATGCCCCCGCCTTCCCCTCTTTTAACCTATGAGAGACACGCCCTTCTCGTCGATTATGAGTTTAACATACTCTTTCTCCTGTTTGGCCCTTAATTGGTGAGCCAACAGGGACCCCACTTTATTTCCGCCCTCATAACCCCGAGATTGTAGACGTAAGATGGTTTTCTCTGCTCTATTGGTATAAATGGCCTGTAGCTTTCCCTTTAGGGCTGTAACCCGCCATAGGGCCGGTGCCGAAGGGTTGGCCTTATGGGTCTGTTCTGCCGTTGTGAGGTCTCACTCCAGTTGGAGGCGCTCTGCACATTGCTGAGCTCGTAAAGTAGTGGCCAGCTCAATGCACTTACCGCGAACCACTGCCTTGAGAGCGTCCCAGGTAGTTGCATGGGAAGTAGCCTCAGGGACGTTCAGTTCAGGAAAGTCTCTAATGGCCGTTCTTAGATCATCACGGAGGAGTCTATCCCTGCAGAGGAAGTTAGGGAAATACCATTGAGCTTGTTTCAGACGCGGATTGGGCCAAGTGATCGACACCTCCAGGGGGGCATGGTCCGACAGGCAGATTGGGTGAAATTGGGATTGCAGTATCGAAGGAAGCAAGGATTGGCTCATAAAAACATGGTCGATACGAGAATACGTCCTGTGTGAATGAGAGAAGAACGAGTAATCTCGCGTCGTAGGATTGGTGTCCCTCCATACATCCAGCAACCCCATTAGTTGGAGCTGTGAACGCAGTGCCTTTCCAAACGCCCCTCCAGGAGCCCTGTGTGAGTGTGTCGTGTCCATGTCAAGATCCCAGACTAAATTGAAGTCCCCCATGAGGATTATGTCCCCCTGAGCTAAATTCTCCAGAGCCATTAGGAAAGAAAGAACGAAATCCTGTTGACCCACGTTAGGGGCATAGAGAACAGCGAACGTACATTGGGGGCCTCGTAGTTCTCCCTTGACCATTAGGAACCTCCCATTTTTGTCTGTTTTGGTGTCGGAAGCCTGAAAGGGAACCCCTGAGTGAAACAACAGTGCCACCCCGTTATGTTTCGAAGAGTGTGAAGATCGGAATGTGAGGGGATAAGCTTTGTGACGGAGCCTGTGATCATCAGATCTTTTGAGATGTGTCTCCTGTAGAGCCACTATTTGGACATTGTGATCTATCATGTATTTCCAGAATCGCTGGCGTTTGTGAGGAGAATTTAGACCCCGGGCGTTCCAAGATACCATTCTAACCGCCATGTGTATTGAAAAAAGGAGGTTTCCCTAGAAGCAGAGGTCCCCACCGACGAGACCCAGTTGAAGCCCTCCCTCCCCGTCCCCGCCCACAACCAATAAAAATAAAGGCACCATGACATCTAACCAAAAAAAACCTCAACAAACATTTAAAATGAGTGTGTGGGGTCCCCCTCCTAGAGGGGAATCCCAAAAACAAGATACACTCTAGGAGCATCACCATTTCCCATCCCCCAGCCCTTGTCATAGCAAAATCAAGGCATTCGTAGCTCCGAGAAATATTCCCCTCCCAAACTGAGTATTTGCCACCAAAGACCCTGAGAACTATGTAATGAGTAAACTTGACAATGTCCCATGTGAACAACTCCAACTTGCAGTATTGAGCAAACCCCGTGCACCACCACCCAACCCTCCCAGATCCCCCCCGCCGTCGGGATGTGAAACACCCCTTAACCTGACACCCCAATTACAGTTAGCTCACGGTTGTCCATGTCGGGCGCCAGGAGTAGAGGCTCAAGTGTCGTCCGGGCACCCACGTCCCCTCCAAATGCAGAAGATGCAAGTCCTCCACTCCATCCAGATCTCCAAAATCTTCCCACCTGACCTACTCTTGGGTGTAGGAGAGAGGTGAGTAAAAACAGCCCCCCAGGACAGCCGTACCGTCCGTCAGAGGGACGCCGGGTGGCCAACACTCCGACAGTCCCGGGAAATGGGGATCTCGCTGCTCTCTCGCACATTGGCCTCATTCTGGAGCTTTAGCATTTTTCCTGCCCATCCTGCACCATTGTCCACCGCTGCGTCGATCCGGTCGGCCTTCCTCCACGGGATCCGATGAAGCTTTGGGAAGTTCCAGACCCAGCAAATCCGCCACCTCCGAGAGATCCACGCAATGCTGCTGCTTATTTTGCCACAGGAAGGCAATCCCGAAGGGGTATGTCCATCGGTACCTGATGTTCTTCTCTCTGAGGTGTTCAGTAACAGGTCTGAACTGCTGGCGACGCATAAGAGTGGCCTGAGCTACATCCTGGTAGAGGGTACACGTGGTGTTTTGAAAGGTAAGTGTGTCGGAGGCCCTAGCTTTTTGCAAGACTAGTTCTTTTATCTTGAACGAACTAAACTTAGCCAGGACATCCCGCGGGCGACGGTTCTCCCCTAGGAGGGCGGGCCAACTCTGTGCACTCTCTCCAACCGGACCTCTGGGCCATCCTCCCCAAGGGCAGAAGAGAAGAGGCCCACCATGAACGCCTCCAAGTCCGGCCCCTCGCAGCCCTCCTCCAGGCCCCGGACTCTGATATTGTCGCGGCGAGAGCGATTTTCCAAATCCTCTCATTTGAGTAGTGAATTGCGTAGTTGCCTGCGGAGGTCAGCTGCACTTTCTTCCAGAGACGTAAGCCTACCCACCAGCTCCTGTTGTTGCACTTCCAGATCGAGTGTACGTGTACCCACGGAGTCCACATCCGCTTGGACAGTCACTAGTTTCTCACGCACCTCCGCGCGGAAGGTTTCGAAGGAGGCTTCCATATCTGCCTTGATGTCTGCCCGTAGCTCAGTGCGCAACTCCTGCTTGAAGTCGCGCAAGGAGGATAAGAGATCTTCTCGGGTCAACGCCATGGTCGCACCCTCCTCCGTCGTCCCCCTAACAGCCGACGTGAAATAGTTTGAAACCCTGTTATTGGGGTTCTTCTTGGGTGGCATAGGGTGCTCTCTGCTCGGTCAGCACTCGGCCGCCCCCGGGTACGTGGAATTTGCACCTTCCCAGCAACCGCTAGCAGGGATCCCCTTGTTCACTCCTCCGCTCTAGGCACCACACTACCTCCCTGCTCCAGGTGCCAGGCCAAGTCTGCTTCCTGTGCCCCACCTTTCATCCCACGCAAAACAACAGGCTCGGGAAATCATGGCACCGAGCGACCACCTCAGCGCACTCCTTGAACTCATCCAGTGGGGTACTTATCCTCACTTCCAAGCGCCTAGCCGGGGTCACAAACTAGCTAGGAAAGATGGCCCGGCAGCCATGCCGGGGTCAGGCGACTCCCCTCCATTCAACTCCAGTGGAGATCATCTGTCCCCCTCGAATGGCTGTTTTGTCTCAGCTTAGTGTCAGTTTATATGCAGCCTCGTGGGGAAAGAGGCAAGCAACTTCTCCAAAGCCACCCCTGGGGCACCGCCAAAAACCCATGGGGATTGCAGACTCACTCAGTGTGGTGGGGTCTGGACCTGCCGAATCGAGCGCCGCCAGGCCTTCTGTTGAGTGCAAATCCGGGGGGGTAGTTCAGCAGTGTGCAAGGCGGCCGTTACAAGCTAAGCCGCCAAAGCCGGCCGGGTGCGAACCTCTCGCCGCAGCCATCCGCCATCTTGAGGAGCTCCGCCGCAAGTCCAGGGCGATTGCGCGCACCCCCGCAGGCCGTCCCCGGAGGTCCCCGGGGAGCCCGGACACACAGGCGCGCTCCTCCGCTAGCGCCGGCAGCAAGGTCGTCTAGAATGTAGCCTCAAGAAGCTGCCACGGGAGCTCAGCAATCCCGCGCTCTCGCTCTCAGAGCCCGGGTGTCCGCCATTTCCTTCGGGCCTCCGCACCGCCACTTTCTCTCCGGGCCTCGACCGAGTGCGCTCCGGGTCTCTAAATGGTGCCGGCAGTTCCCCCGGAGTCAGCGTCACAGCTGCAGCTCAGAGCGGCATCCGCAAAGCCGGGAAAATGCCTCGTTGCCTCGCTATCAGCAGGGCCTTGGAAGGAGCCGATCGGAATCACGTCCGATCGGCCATGTTGGTTGGCCACGCCCCCTTGAAACCTTTTTAAAGTCATATTTTGTAACTGTGTATGTTGGATTTTTGTCGTTTTGGTCTTGTTTAGTTTAGATAAAGATACTTTATTTTTCTAAACCGGTGTGGTGTCCATTTGTGGTGTTATAACTGTGTTACTGTGAGTGTTGGTACAAATACTTTACACATTGCCTTTGGGATAAGCCTGTCTGCTCGTGCCAAGCTACCGAGGGGGTGAGCAGGGGTTATCTAAAGTGTGTATCCCCCTTACCCTGACTAGAAACAAGGGTCCCTATTTGGACAAAGGTACCTACCTCTGCCAACTAGAGACCCCCATTTCTAACAGTCACCATAGGTATTTTTTTAATTTCACTAATAATCTCAATTAAAAAAATATTAGAGGAGCGTGGCCCAGTCGAGCATGGAGTCGGATTCTGCTCTGTGGAGCCCCGCTCCCCCTCAGCTCGTAGTGGCTCACAGGCACCTCTTTCTTGGAGGCAAAATACCCCCACTAACTAGGGTAATTCTGGAGAAGTACATCTTCTCATCTAGTTATTCTCTGGGGTGATGGAACACCAGCTGCAGGAAATGACAAGGGATGCCGTGACCTTAAATGGCGTATATTCTTCATCTTGTACCTACAGGCCCAAGTGGAGCAACCTTCCGGAGAAACTAGCGGGGTGCTTAGGCCACATCAGTGAGGGGTCGCAGAGGGGCTGGGTACTTGGAGCTGCCCTTTGGGCCAATGCACCATTTGAGAGAAGGCGACTTGGCGAAGTCCCCCCTGGACTAAGCCCTACCCAGTCCGCAGCACTGCATATTGGGCCAGCCACGAGCACCAGGATTAGTGCGTCACACCTTCAACCCCCTTCCCAGCCCAGACACCCAGTCAGGACCCCAGTTTCCTCCAGCGTGAACTAGATGTCTAAGTCTCCCTGCCCTGGAGGAGCAAGAAGGTTAGTGGCAGGGAGCATGGAGTCAAAAGAGGTACAGGCTTGACAGGGTGAGATACGTTGAGTCCTGCGGCAGTGTTTGGAGACAAAGGCCCCCCAATGACCTGAGAATCTCTGAAGAGTTCCCCGGCCTCACTTACCAATTTTCTGGGGGCACAGGGGCCCCTGCTACAGGAAATGATCATGGAAGACGCCACAACAGCCTGAAACAGTGCCTATCCACTATCTTGCTGCCACAGGCCCCAAGTAGAGCGTCCCCGTGGAGGGGCCTGAGTGGGGCATGAGCCACTCCAGCAAGGGATCGCAGAGGGGCTTTGTGCCCTGGAGTTGCGGTTTGGATGTGGGGACATTGGAGAAGACCTCTGCACCCGGAACCCAGTACCCGATCTGCAACACTGCACATTGGACCTGCCTTTAGAACCAGGAGCACAGCACCACTCCTGCAACCAACATCTTGGTCTGGCAACCCAGTGGGGACTTCAGTCTCCTAAAGCGCAGACTAGAACCCTGCGTCTCCCTGCCCTGGAGACACAAAAAGGTTAATGGTGGGGAGAGCAGGTTCAAAAGAGGCGTGGGTCCAATGAAGTAAGATACGTTGGGCACTGGAGCCTAAGTTAATCATCAGTGATACCCCATACAATATCCCCACTCCAAGAGAATTTAGGACACAAAAGACAGCAGCACAGGGGAGAAGAAACTCACATACATGGTCCCACTGGGGCAGAGAACAAATGCTCTCAACGAGGACTGGCAACACACCAGACTCCTTCATCACTAGGAAGGCCCACAGACTGACCACAGGGCTTTCCAAGTAATCCACTGTTAGAAATGGGGGTCTCTAGTTGGCAGAGGTAGGTACCTGTGTCCAAATAGGGACCCTTGCTTCTAGTCAGGGTAAGGGGATACACACTCTAGATAACCCATGCTCACCCCCTTGGTAGCTTGGCACGAGCAGAGAGGCTTATCCTCAAGGCAATGTGTAAAGTATTTGTACCAACACTCACAGTAACACAGTGTTAACACCACAAATGGACACCACACCAATTTAGAAAAATAAAGGTATCTTTATCTAACTTGACAAGACCAAAACGACAAAATAAATCCAACACAGTTATGGAAATATGGCTTTCAAAAGGTTGTTACCACAGAAAAATAGACGTTGCAGGTTCTGTATTTCTTTATGCGATTTGTAATCTCATAGGCACCGATCTCCCTTGCAACGCTGGGTGGTGCCTCCTCTGTTTATCGAACGGTTTGTGCCAACTCTGGGGTCAGTTACCAAAGAAATATGCCCCCCAGGTGCTCAAATAACCGTGTCAGGAAAAAGGGGCCCCGGTACCGCAACTCTCCGTTGTGCCGGTACGGGCCGTAACCAGGATAAGATCTCACAACAGTTCCCCGGCAGCACCCCACGTGGCGGCTCGAGCGCGCGGCTCCGAGCGTTACCTGGGAGACGAGTTGGACACCGGCTCGAGGCTCCTCAGGACTCCGGCTCGCCGATCCTCCCTACGCTGCACGGGGAGAGCGGGGCAGCTCCTTCCTGCTTTGAGCGCAGCCTCGCTCACTCGGCGGCGACGTTGACACACTGCTGGGCGGCTGAGCGTCGGAGGTGTCCCTGTTGCTAGGCAACGCCTTGCAGCTGATCCTGCTTCTGCCTGGCTCCCTCTTCTGGCGATCACAATCTTGCTGACGACTGGGGCCAGCGGCGGTGACAGCCCCTAGTTCATCGCGGCTTCGGTAAACTTCCCAACGGCCACCAGCTGTGCACCGACACACACGCACAGCGTCGCAGAGCCGCTTTTGGGAAACAAAGCAATTTCAAGGTGTGCAAGTTTCTCGGAGGTCACAGCCGTGCGCAGACACATGTCCACAGCGTCAGAGGGACGATCGTGGGGAACAAAGCACTCTCGAGTAATGCAGGCTTCACGAAGGTTTCAAGCTGTGATCAGACACAGGCACACAGCATCCCAACGAGTATTTTGGAAACTTTGGTGCTCCTGAGTTTCCACAACAGGAGTCCAGCTCTCCTCAGGCCCTTGAAGGTCTCCTTTAAGCAGGGGACACAGCACACAGCAAAGTCCTTCTCCTTCCCTTGGCAGAATAGCAACTGCAGGTCAGCCCCAGAACACACAGGAAGGGCAGTCCTTCTTCTCAGCTTCTCGCGCTCTTCTCCTTGGCAAAGGGTCCTCTTAATTCCAGGGTGATCTAAAATTCAGGGGTTTCAGCTCTAATATTTATACCCCAAAATATCTTTGTTCTCTTTGTGTAAGGGGTTCTGAACCCAGTCCAAACCAGTTCTGGGTGCACTCTGCCAGTGCACAACTCCTTCCTTTGTCAGTGTGGGCCAGGGTCTTCAGACACACCGCAGGAGGTGGAGCCAGTCTTTTGTGGAGGGCAGACACAGCCCTAGTCAGGTACAGGTGCTGCTCCTCCCACCACTCCAAATGCAGATCGGCCTATTCAGCCTAGGGCTGACTCACCCAGACTCCTGGAGCCACCCCAGCCCCTGTCACTCCAAAGCCAGACAGTCAATCCACAAACAGGCAGAGGCACACAGGAAGGTTGGACAAGAAAACAGCCACTTTCTAAAAGTGCTATTTTCAAACACAGAATTTAAAAACCATCCTTACCAAAAGATGTGTTATTAAATTTTAAATTCTGAGTTCAGGGATACCAGATTCCAATTTTCTATCTTACTCCTTTGGGAAGATATGTTTGTAAAAATGTTACAGAGCATTCCCCATTCTGTCCTATGGGCAAGATAGCCTTTCAGTAGTGAAAAACGAAATTGGCAGTATTTCACTATCAGGACATGTTACACACACCAGTACATGTCCTACCTTTTCCATACACTGCACCCTGCCCAGGGGGGTACATTGGGCCTACCATAGGGGTGTCCTATGTGTAAGAAAAGGGAAGGGTAAGGCCTGGCAAGTGGGTACACTGGCCAGGTCAACATGGCAGTTAACAAACTGCGCACAGGCACTGCGGTGGCAGGCCTGAGACAACTTTTCAGGGCTACTTATGTGGGTGGCACAATCAGTGCTGCATGCCCACTAGTAGCATTTGTTTCACCCGCCCTGGCACACTTAGTGCACTTTACTAGGGACCTACTGGTGAAACAAATATGCCAATCAGGGAGAACCAATCACAACATCAATTTACACAAAGAGCATATGCACTTTAGCACTGATCAGCAGTGGTAAAGTGCCCAGAGTCCTAACGCCAACAACCACAGGTCAGGAAAAAGTAGGAGGAAGAAGCAAAAAGTTTGGGGATAACCCTGCAAAAAGGGCCATTTCCAACATCCACCATCCCCCACTCCCTGAGGAAAGTAGACAGGCACCCAGCATCAGTGGCAACCGGTAGGGATATTGTGACCCTCCCGGGAACTGCCTTTCAAGGAGATACGGGCACTGTGCTAGAGCCCTATGCTGGTACTCTTGTTGTGCTCTCCTACTTCATCAACCTCTTTGGAACTTTAATGCCTAGAAGACCCTAGGAATAGCGACTCAAGGACCCCATATCAATGCGCTGGACAACTGCATGTGGACATGAGAGTGACTCTAAAGGGAGATGCTTCCTCTCACCTCACCATTTGCAACCACATAGTTCATAGAAAGGCACTCACCCTGTTACACGCTCCCTGCCCCTCCGTAGGGTCATTGGGCTCACTCCTCGTGGCGTGAAACCATCATTGTGAAAGGCAAACAACACAGAGAAAGTTCGGTGACTGATATATGGCATCCCACAGTAGAGGGGGCATGAAAACAAGAAGAACACCCACCTACAACAACCAAAGACACTGCCACTACCCAAGTCACACATGATTATATAGACTGATTTCTCATGGAAATAAAGTCTGAAATTGGCCTTCTTCATACAGATGTCAAATCATGCTTACAGGCACTAGGGAAGGAAGTCACATACGTTGACTAATGCATCAACGATTTAGAGCGCATGATGGGTGCCAGAACCACGAAATACTTTTTCGGAAAGTACTCCAGCTAGAAGAACAGCACATGGACATGCAAATAAAACGGGAAGACCTCAACAGCTGTGGCAATATACGCATACGGGAGATCCCATAGGGTGCAGAGGGCCCTGATACTCTAAACATCACTAAAGACCTTTTACAGGCCATAAGAGGTGACCCAAATCTACCGGAACCCCAGCTGGACAATGCCCACAGAGTCCTCAGCAACTTTGCAAAACCAGACACTGCACCAGACATCCTCACACATGTACATTACTTCGACGAGAATGAAGACATCATACGAGCAGCGCAAAGAAAGGTCAATTCAATATTTTGAGGGCACACAATACACCTCTTCCAGGATCTTGACACATTCACTCTTTGATGCCCCAAGGAGTTTTGTCCTATAACAGGAGTTCTCAATGAACGCCACATAAAATATCAATAGGGTACCCCGTCAGCCTCATGTTCACTTGGTCATGAGAAGAGTGGGTGCTTCGCAGTCATGCTGAAGCACAGTCAATACTAGGAATTCCCCAAGACACAGAACCTAATCTCCAACTTAAGGAACAAACGAAACCGCATTTGAGTCTCGGCCCAGAATGGCAGCTTTCTCATAGCACCAAAAGACAGAGTAGATACAAAGACAGATTTCCAGCAGAAGCAATGGTGGACTGCACCTACAGAGAATGGAGCAAGAAAGGATGAAACCATCTGCCAGTGAAACTCTCAATACCTCCATTAGGGACTGAAACCCTCAATCTTAACACTTATAGTTTCACATAACAACCTCCACAGGGATTAACATAGGAGACCTGAGGACTTAGAAAAACTTTTCACTACACTCTTTGGAATCCCAGCTATCCACGTCTTTGTTAGCTGAAACGGGCACACCAAATACTGGCCACCCCCGGGTAAGACTGTTTCACTACTTCCAGCCACACAACAAGGGTCACACCTCTACTGGGGAATGATCATCACACCTACATCATGGATGACCTTGAAATATTGGGCTGGCTCAGTTGGCCTAGTTATGTTGTTTGTTCTCAATCCTTCCCTTCCTACTCCCTCTGTTCATTCAAGAACAGTTCTGTCTCGCAGTGGGGCAGCATCCACCCAGGTAAACTACGCCACTCCACTTGATCCATAAATGCACAATCCACATCGCAGATCTCATTAGACACATGCTCCCTGCTATGATTCCATCTAAGAAAACTACTTTCCCTCAACATCATGGGCCTCAACGTGCCTAATAAGAGATACCAGATTTGGCGTAATCTCATCCAGCAAGATGCTGACATTATATTCCTGCAAGAAACTCATCTCCTCACAGAGGACCAACGGTGGATTTGCCACGCTCGCTATCCTAATCAATATTGGGCCTCGCCCTCCCTTAAAAACAGCAGGTGTAGCAACTTTATGCAAGCCACACCTGGTACAGAAATCAATACACATCACTCAAGATCCACAGGGTCTTTATCTAAAATTGGGGCTACAGGGAGGGGCTACTTCTTTAACCCTTTTGAATATTTACGTCCCCACATCACCACACAATGTATTCATGCAGCACACATTATCCACCCTGCTCCAGGATGCTAATCGACATAATGTATTGGGGGAAACTTTAATCTAGCATGGGACCCTGAGCGTGACAGAAAAGCTAATGTATACCAAGGCACTTGATCAATGTCAGCCCTCCTTAAAAAGGAAATAGTCAAATTGGATCTACCAGATGCTTGGTGCCATCTACACCCCGATGACAATGATTGTTCATACTTCTCATGTCCATTCCTCATATTCCTGCATAAACTATGTCTTAATCACTCAATCTGTCTTACACACTCTAGTTTAAGCTGGCAATGTCAGACACATCAATCTCTGATCATGCACATCTCGCTGTCAAATGGAGTGACGCTCACCCCTGTAGCAAACACTCCCCTCGTTGGTGCCTTAACCCTCAAATACTAAGAGAACCAGTAAACAGACAGACCACAAACACTGCTATCACAGATTAGCTCACACACAATATAGAATAGGCAACATCTAAACACTTACCTTCTAGTGGACTGCTCCATTCTCTGCACAGCTCCTCCTGGTAGCTGCTGCTGCTGACCCTCTGGTCAGGATTTCCAGGCCATCCTCCACCCACAGGCTCCTGCCTGCGCCTCATCCCTGGTGGTCTAGTGGCAGAGCGTCACTGCTCTGCTGCTTGACTGCCCTTCTGTCTCTCTTTTCTGCTTTTTTCTGCCTCTTTTTCTTTTTTCTCCTGCTTCTGCCTTTTTCTACATTTTTTTCCTTCTCCTGGGATTTGTGCCTCTTTGTTGCCCTTGCCGCTGTGATACCCCGCTGCCCGGTCCTCCTCCAGTGACCCTACCCGCTCACCCTGTTTCCCACCTCCCAGCTGTCCAGCCCCCCGAAGCATTACTTAATGGAAGCCGCAGCACAGTGAAAGTGCAGTCCACTGACCTATTGGACTGCTCCCTTTGCTGCATAGCTCCAGCTGGTAGCTGCTGCTGTCCCCGTCGCTGCTGCTGTCCCTCTGGTCAGAGGTTGAGGCCCTCCTCCACCTGCAGGCTCCTGCCTGTGCCTCATCCTTGGTGGTCTAGTGGCAGAACGTCACTGCTCTGCTGCTTGACTGCCCTTCTGTCTCAGAACTCAACTGGACTCTGCTCACCACAAACGACACACTCAAGACCATGAAGAACATCCACTCAGGAGCCCTGTTAGATCTGGCTTATCCAGCAGGCTCATCCCGAGACTTTTTGCTTTTTGGCCTTCTGTTTTAGACCCTGTTTTTGTTGGTTTTATGACTCTGAGCACTTTACCACTGCTAATCAGTGCTAAAGTGCATATGCTGTCCCTGTAAATTGTGTTTATGGATTGGTGATTCCATGATTGGCATATTTGATTTACTGGTAAGTCCCTAGTACAGTGCACTGTGTGTGCCCAGGGCCTGTAAATCAAATGCTGCTAGTGGGCCTGCAGCACTGATTGTTCCACCCACATGAGCAGCCTGTAAATGTAACTCAGACCTGCCACTGCAGTGTCTGTAAGCAGTTTGGTACAACCATGTCGACCTGGCAAGTGCTCCCACTTGCCAGGCCCTAACCCTCCCTTTTCTTACATGTGAGTCACCCCTAAGGTAGGCCCAAGGTACACCTGTGGGCAGGGTGCAGTGTTTGTGAAAGGTGGGGCATGCCATGATGTGTGTGGCATGTCCTGATAGTGAAATACTGCCAATTTCGTTTTTCACTATTGAAAGGCTACCTGACCCATAGGATAGAAGGGGAGTTTATTTATAACATCTTATAAATATAACTTCACATTGAGACAAGATAGAAAGATGGAGTTTAGTATGCCTGAACTCAGAATATAAAAATGCATCTTTTAGTAAAGATGATTTTTACATTGTGTGTTTGAAAATACCACTTTTAGACAGTGGGTATTTTCTTGCTTAGCCATCCTGTGTGCCTCTGCTAGTTTGTGTATTGACTGTCTGGCTTTGGAGTGACAGGGGCTGGGGAGGAACATTCTCTCAGACAGCCACCGGATGTGTGTCCTGCCTTTCCTGAATGAGTCAGGGCTGGGCTGAATAGACCTGGGCTGCAATCAGAGTAGGGGGAGGAGTTCACACTAGCACCTGAATAGGCCTGGTCTGCATTTACAGTGGTGGGGGGAGATTTCCCTTGCACCTGAATAGGCCCCGTCTGCCTTATACAATGCTGTCTCCACCTCCTGCCAGGAAGCTGCACCAGAGAGGACAGAACTTGTTTTGGCTGGGCAAAGAGCTTCTCTGCCACCAGAGAACAAAGGAATGTGTGCTATAAAAAGTGGGGCCCAGACCCCTGAACTTTAGATTACTGCTGAACTAAGGAACCTGCCAGGAAGAAGAACCGGGAAAGCTGGAGGAGGAGTACTGCCCCTGTGCTGTGAGTGGTTGGGTTTGGCCTGCAGTGGTTGCTTCTGTCTTGGGCAGGGAAAGGACTGGTCTGCGCTTTCATCATCCTGCTGTTAGAGTTTTCTCCAAGGGCTTAAAGTAAAGCTTGCCTCCTGTTGGAAGTCTCAGGGATTGAAAAGACTTCAGAGATCACTTCTGGGAATCAAGAGGAACCTTTGCCAAGGAGAAGAGCTGGAGAAACTGAGGAGAAGTACTGCCCCTTTGCTGTGTGCTGTCTGGGGTTGGCCTGCAGTGGCTGTTTCTGCCAAGGAAAGGACAAGGACTTTGCTGTGTGCTGTGTCCCCTGATTGAGGAAGATCTCCAAGGGCTTGAAGTAGAGCTTGCCTCCTGTTCTGAAGTCTCAGGGACACAAAGACTTCACCCCCAGCTCCCCTGAACTCCCTTGCTGAGAGTTCTGACCTGCCAAGAGGTGCCTGTAGCTGTTCTGGGCCTCTGGAAGTTGTTCTGGCTGTTGGAAGCTGGAAAAGTAACACGAGGAGAAACGTGACGCATCTGTACCTGTTTCCGGTGCATCACTGAAGAAACCGAAGCAGCGCCTGCCCACGGCTCGAGAGATCGCCGCACGCCGCATCGGGTGCACCGATCTCCGAAGTCTGAGATCACCGCACCAATTCCTACGCAAGCCCTGCTGTGCGGCTGCAAGAACCCATGCATCATCACAAATCGTCGCATCGCATTGAGGCGCCAGGTCTGTTGCATCGTTAAGGGACGCAGTAAGAAACCGATGCATCACCTCCCCACACAGTAAGAAACCGATGCATCACCTTCTCTCTGGTAAGGAACTGACGCATCACCTCCACTGCGCAGCAGTAAGAAACCGATGCATCACCTCCCCCGAAGCAAGGAACCGACTCATCCCCTTCCCTGCATGTAAGGAACCGACGCATCACCTTCCCTGCGACCCTTTTTGTTTTTGTGGGCGCCGCATCCAAGGTACTTTGTGTGAAAAGTGTTGCATCTGCAATTTGCTTTGAACTGAACTGTTTCTACCATTTGAGAGTCATATTTGGATTACTGTATTGTGGATTTTTGTCGTTTTAGTCATGTTTTGGTTTAGATAAAGATTACTTATTTTTCTAAACTGGTGTTGTGTCCATTTGTAGTGTTTTCACTGTAATACTGTATGTGAGCACAAATGCTTTACACACTGCCTCTGAGATAAGCCTGTCTGCTCATGCCAAACTACCAAGGGGGTGAGCAGGGGTTATTTTAGAAGTGTATCCCCCTTACCATAACTAGGAAGAAGGGTCCCTATTTGGCCAAAGGTGCAAACCATTGCCAACTAGAGACCCCATTTATAACAAGCCCCATGAGATCCTTGCCCGCATTACATCTTCCATTGAGCATCTGCCTCCATTGCCCCGAGCTTCGCTGCACCATCAACTGCTCCATTGAAACCGTGACCTTCACAAATAACTGGAAACATGCGGAGATCAGCCCCCTGCTGAAGAAGCAGTCCGCCGGCGTGACAGACCTCAAGAACTTCAGATCCATATCCCTCCTACCCTTCCCAGCCAAAGTCAGCGAAAAGGCCTCAACGCCCAAATCTCCGAGTTCACCGAAGAGAACCACATCCTGGACACCTCTCAATCCGGCTACCGAAGCAACCACAGCACCTAGACTGCACTTCTTGCCGCCACTGACGACATCCGCTCCCTCCTCAACCAGGGCGAAACCACAGCCCTCATCTTACTTGACTTCTCTGCCGCCTTCGACACCGTCTCCCACCGTACCCTAATCACGAGACTCCATGACGCCGGGATCCATGACAAGGCACTGGACAAGATCCATTCCTTCCTCACCGGTCAAACACAGCGAGTTAGACTACCTCGTTCCTCTCAGAATCTACATAGATCAGCTGCCCCAGGGCTCCTCCCTGAGCCCCACCCTCTTCAACGTCTAAATGGCCCCCTCGCAACTATCGTCAGAAACCACGGACATTGTCTCCTACAATGACGACACCCAGCTGATCCTCTCCCTCACCAATGAACCCACAGCCACCAGAATCAACTTTCACCGCGGAATGAAGGCAGTTGCTACCTGGATGAAAGACAGCTGCCTCAAGCTAAACTCGGACAAGACCGAAGTACTCGTCCTGGGACCCGTCCCCTCAACCTGGGAAGACTCCTGTTGGGCCGCCGCACTGAGAACCATTCCCACCCCTACAGACCACGCACGCAACCTCAGCATCATACTGGACTCCTCGCTCACAATGAACTGCCAAATCAACGCAGTATCCTCATCCTGCTTCTGCACGCTCTGCCTGCTTCGAAAGACATTCAGATGGATCTCCACAGGATCCAGAAAGATGGTCACCCACGCACTCATCACCAGGAGACTTGACACACTCTAGGGCGAACAGCTTCAGGAAACTACAGAATGTCCAAAACACCGCAGCCAGACTGTTCCTCGACGTCCCCCACCGCAGTCACATAACACAACTCCACTGGCTCCCAATCAACAAGAGAATGACCTTCAAGCTCCTCACACATGCCTGCAAAGCTCTCCACAACACAGGACCAGCATATCTGAACCACCACCTCGCATTTTACATACCTGCCAGACAACTTTGTTCTGACCAACTTGCCCTTCGATCCGTCCCACGGATCCACAAGACCAGAACCGGAGGAAGATCCTTCCCCTACCTCACTGCCAAGACCTGAAACACCCTGCCCCTCCACCTCAGGCAATCCCTGTCGATGACCCAATTCAGGAAGAACCTCAAGACCTGGCTCTTCGACTGAACCTCCACGCCCAGACGGATCAGCAGCCCCCACCAGTGCCTTGACACCCTCATGGGTAAATAGTTGGGCTATAAAACTCCTGATTGATTGAAACATATCCTATGGGATGCCTTCAAGGCAAATACAAGGGGAACTATCATCACAACTGAGATAGATACAGCAAGGGAGGCACAACTGGAGGAACAAAAACTTTCAGCAGAGATAAAAGCTGAAGAACACTCCAATGAGCAGACCCCACCAGAGCAACACAACATAAACTACATAACCTAGCAATAGTGAGAGGCCAACTAAGAGCACACAGACCCAACAGGGTAGAAACAGCCCTCTTGGCGATGGAACAGTGTTTATAAGACAAAGTTGACAAAGTGGGCTTGCCCCTTGCACAGAAAATCAGGCTTCTCAGAACCAGGTTGTATATCCAGCAGCTTCGTAAATACACTGGGGAATGGATAAAAGGGGGACAAGGTAAACAGGCCACATTTCACATTTTCTCTCAAACCCTATACAAAAAGGGACAGGAAAGCCCAGCAGACATAAACGCATTCTTACAAGTCTGTGACTGGCTACCGATTGATCCCCAACACCTACAGGCCTTAGAAGCTCCAATAGATATCAACGAATTACGTCAAGCACTTAAGTCACACCCCACTGGGAAATCGCCAGGCCCAGATGGCCTCACCTCTGATTTGTATAAAATCTTTCTCCCACTATTCCAAGATCACCTATTATCACTGTTCGATTCTTTCTCCAAACCACTAGCCTCACCCCTAATATGTGTGAGGAAGGGATGATGCTCCTCCCCTAACCAGGAAAAAGCCCTGCACTCTGCACATCATACTGTCCCTTAGGTCTATGAAACATGGCTGCGAAGCTATGCACCAAAATATTGGTGATGAGACTAGAGACCCTCCTACAGGGACTGATAGACCCCGGTCAGGTCAGATTCCTCCATAACCGCCAAGAAGCGGATAAGATCAGACGTCTTGCACACCAGGTAGATAAAGTACACAGAAGAGAGTCTCCCTAGATGACGAGAAGTCATTTGACAGGGTCAGTTGGGCTTTTCTCGAAGCAGTCTTAGCTAAAATACAGCTCAGCCAAAAAAAGAAAGACAAAATAATGGTGAACTACTCCACTCCTGCAGCAATTGTGCAGATTAATGGGCAATGTGCCTCCCCATCCATCTAGCAAGGGGTACGAGACAGGAGTGCTCTGTCTCTCTGCTCCTGTTTGCCTGAGTAGTAGTATCTTTTGGTATTTAAAAACCCACTAAAAGTAGGCTTTTAAAACATGTCTCAAGCTTGTCATTGCAGTCAGTAGTACAGTTTTAAACTGCCAGTTCAACCTGGCAAACTAAACCTTTTGGCAGGCCTAAACCTTCCTTTTTAATACATTTAAACCACCCCTAAAGTAGGCCCTACACAGCCCATAGGGCAGGGTATAATATATTTAAATAGCAGGACTTGTGTTTGTAAGTTTTAAATGTTCTGGTAGTGAAAGACTCCTAAATTTGGTTTTCAGTACTGTAAGGCCTACCTCTATCATAGGAAAACATTGGGCTACCTTAATACATTTATTAAGTTCTAACTTTTGATTGGTAAAATGTCATGTTTGGACTCGAATTGTAATTTAAACTCCTCTTTAATGGTAAAGTTGAATTTTAGATTACAATTTTTAAAAAATGCCACTTTTAGAAAGTTGGCATTTTCCTGCCTTAAAGTTTCTGAGGCCTTCTAGGAGTTTCCAGCTGCCTGGGCCTGTTAATTGTTCCCTCTATAGGAATGCCCATTGGGCCCACACAGTGAACAATAGAACTTGTGTGTTGCTGGGAGAGGGCCATCCTGCCAGGATTGGTGGGGCAGCGCTATTCCCTTCCCAAATTACATTTCAAAGGCTGACTTCAGCACGCTCAGAAAGGAACTTGACACCCTACACTACTTGGAGCCTGGGCAGGGGAAGAAAGGGGATGGAAGGAACTTTCCAGAACCAGATGTGGGGGTGTACAAGAAGTTTCACCCACTTGAAAGGGTGGCACCGGGTATAAATATTGGACCTCATGAGTCACCCATCAGTTCACGCCTGGACCTAAGGAGGACCCCTTGAAAAACTGCCTGACCATGCTGCTTGAGGCCTGCTTTTTACCTCAGATCACTGCCTTGCTGCTACCAGACGACTGCTATTCAGCTCGAAGCTTCCCTAGTACCTTCAGAGGACTGCTCTGCTGCCTGAGGCCTGCCTTGCTGCTTGATTCCAGGACAACCTGAGTGATTCCAAGGGTCAGGTGACTGACCTCCTGCTCTGAGCTACAGGAACCCAACAAGCTCCAGAGGCCTCCCTGCAACTGCCCAGTAGACCGGCTGCACTGGACCTGCCTGAACATGCAACAGGACCTTCCTGAGCCCTGCTGGCCAGTAGCGACTAGCTGGGAACAAGATTTGAGGGGCGGGTGGGGTGATGGGGGGTCATGGTTGGTGGGTATTACAAAATTTAAAAAAAACACTTACCTTCACGCCGTGTCTGCAGCTCCCTCTCCTCTGCCGTGTTGTCCCTTGTCGTCTCTCCGGAACCAGGAAGCAGATAGGCTCCCTCCCCTGACCAATCGCAACACTGCATTGCAGCATTGTGATTGGTCTGAGCACCGTGGATCAGTGCTCAGACAGGGACTAGGAGGCTTTGCATATTCCTCACCAGGCCATGTAATGTACCCTGGTGGGGGACATGCAAAGTGCGCATGACTGCTTGGCCGGCCAAGCAGTCTTGCTCACTTAAGTAGTGCAAACCACTCCTCCTACCGGACATCACGAAAGTGCCATCCCTGCCCAACCTGGCGGGAAAAAAAATAATTATAATAACAGAAATAACTTCTGTTATTTAGTATTTTTTTTTTTACACTGCTCCGCTAAGCAGTGGGGCGACACTCCTCAGCCTTAGCGGAGGAGCTGCCACTGCTGCTGAGCTCTGCTGGAGTGAGTTCCTGGGCCCCAACAGGTGCCTTTCCAGATCCTGTAACCCTTGGCTGTTGAGCTCTTCCTGTGAAGAAAGCGAGAAATCATAAAGTTTTGAAATCTTGTGATCCCAAATGGGCCCGTCCGCGCCGAGATCTTGCCCCAGTGATGACTGTCAACTTAAAGCTCCAGAAAACCTGGCTCATCACGCTACAGCTAGCACTCACTGGAAGTCGAGATCTGCACTTCACACTACAGCAACAACAGCCCACCATAACCTGCAACACAAGGCTCCTGCCACGACCATCCACAACACCCAACAGGATTTTCGTGCTACAGCGACAACCATCAGCTACGCTTTCCTCATTGCCTACTACACCGCGAACTGGATTCTTCGCGCCAGACTTTCAGAAAGTAACTTTTTCAGCTGGACTCACTTGGTTCCTGTATCCATCCCAGGCGCCATCGCCGTTTGGCCTGAATTTGTGACTTTCCCTTGGTCTAGCACTACCAGATAAACCCAAGTGGCGCTTTGTGCTTTTAGTCACCATACTTACTCAAATCTTTGAAATTGCATATTTCTGGTTCTACTGATTGGATTTTGTCGTTTTGGTCTCAAATTATTTATTAAATTTGACTCTGTTTTTCTAAATTGGTGTGGGATTTTTTCTTGTGTTTTCACTTTATTGCTGTTTGACTGCTGCGTAACACTTTACACATTGCCTCTAAGGTAAGCCTGACTGTTTTTGTGCCAAGCTACCAGAGCATTAAGCACAGGTTCATTTTGTGGATTTTTGTGCTTCACCCTGACAGGGATTGTGGTTGTTGCTCGAGAAGGGCTCACACCCCCCCTCAACCACAAACACAATTTCCTACAGATATATTTAGTAGAAAACTGATAACACAGCATTGAGCCAGATGTGATGCTGTGTGCCCCTGCACAAATGCTTGTCACTAGAATAGGTACGAAGACACTCCCTGGTTCAAAAACCAATAGTGTTATTAGGAGCCCACAAGACCGCCTGTGCAGATGCTCTTCCTCAAAGGGCAAGTGTTAGCAACCTTATGACAGCAAGAGTCTGTTGAAATGTGTGCGGAAGAAAGTTCCAAGCGCATTCGTTAGCATAGGTGAGACTGAAACAGGGCATACATTAACTTCCAAACGTATTTCAGGGTTACAGCATTTGCTGTCATGGATCAAGGGAACCAGCACAGTTATGTGGAAACATGCTACCTGAAAACAAGTGCTTTCAGGTGCTAGAAAAGGACGTTACACATTAAAATAGCTGGATCCCAATCCTGCCAGTTTCCCAAGCCGAAACACTGCCCACTTTGCTACTTGTAGGTCGACTCAGCTCCATATGAATGTTACCGTGCCCTACAACTGAACTAGGGTAAAACAGTATGCTTTACTGGATTAAAAAAAATAACTGCTTTCCTGTGCCGTCTCTGTACCATTGCGCTTTATCACACATTGAAGGATTTGCTAATAATTGCATTTTTCTAAACAAAATAACACAAAACAGCTTTAAAAGAGAAAATCACTCACTTTAAAAAGAACAAACATCCTTTTGTTGGTTTTTGCCTCCTGATGTCAATATTTGTGCATGCTTTAAATTATACTTAGATTAGATACTGATGAGAAAATATATTGCTATTTGCAAAAAATTGAAAAACAGAACATTTGTGAGCAAGGCTGGTGTTTGAAATTAAAGGTTTATCGAGAAATTAGTCAAAGGGATTTTCAGAACCGTTCAGAAAGGATAACTGTGTTGGCCCAAAAGGGGGCATTTGGCAGAACCCGGGTTTATCAGTGTGGTCTTGAAGATCCCTGTGATTGCAGAGATCGAGGTAAAGGGCAAGACTGAGCTGGGCTGAAAAAAGAAATGTAAAGGAAAAATACACTATCGTCGATCTGCAGTAGAAAATGTGCTTCTGTGGCTTGACACCCGTGATGCGGGTATCTCCAAGCCTTCAACATTTCTTTGAGCTACAGAGAAAATGAAAATCGTATCCAGGTCTTTCGCTGTGTGAAATGTAATTCTAAAATACGAACAGAAAGCTTGTGACAGAGGTTATATAACTAAGTACAGAGTATAAAAAATGTAACTATAATAACGATAGGGATTCTATTTCAGAAAACCTTCCCACTGCCTGCCTCCAGATGTTTCCTTTAAGGGGTACAGTTGGTATATCATTTTGTAAAAATATCGAGCTGACTGGGTGCTAGGAGGTATTCAAAGCATATAAAAAAAAAGTTACGATTTTCTTTTAACAGTGTCTTGAAGAGGTGACAAACGGGTGAAGAACGGGCCCATGTTCAAAGAAATGGAGCTCTCTTTCTGTGGAAGGAGGGGTGGTTGAGCGTAGAGATGCTAGGTCATGGCAAATTCAATCTGAAAATGGCAATGGATGCTATGGAACCTACTGAGCAGCCCACCTCCCGTCCGAAAAAGCACCGCCTGCCGCCCTCACCATCTCTCCAATTGTACTTACTCAGACGCACTGTAGCCGTTGCGCTTCTAGCTGGTCCTACCTTCGTATGGGCCTCCCTGCCCGATGAAGATCATCGCTACGCCACCCACGTCATCCCCAAAAACACTATCCCGATTACTTTGACTCTGATGTACCATTATTAACCTAATTTTCTCGTATAGCTCTCTCCTACGTATCTCCTCATTTTTATTTATTCTGATCCTTATGCGTCATTATCTGCCTGCATTAAGCTTATGCCCTATCCTATTCTTGTTTTTCTTTACCCTCACTGCCATGCATCTCCTCCTTACTATCCAATCCTACCTACATGCACTTTAAACTGCCTGTTCTGATCTCTCCCCCATTCAATCCTGCCCTTTCTTTCTCATTAATTTCCCCTATGGCTCTTTTTTCCTCGTATTTCCTCATTGTTATTTAATTTGATCCGTATGTACCATAAATTGCCTGTATTGATCTTTTGCCCTATCTAACTGTTGTTCCTTTCTTTACCCTCACTGCCATTCAACTCCTCTTCACTATCTAATCTGATCCATATGCACTATAATCTGCCTGTAATGATCTTATGCCCTACTCAATCCTACGGCTTTCTTTTTTGTCTCTCACCAATTTCAGTTTTTTCCTCTTAGCCATGTGCTATTTCATCGGACCTGTATGCGTCATAAACTGCCTGTTTTGATCTTATGCTTTCTCCAATTGTTGATGTTTGCCTTGCCTTCATTACCACACATCTCCCCATTCATTCAATCACTTCTCTGTCCTTTATCCACTCTGCTAGGTAGTGTGTGCCCTATACTTCGCACACAGAAGAACGTTACTACCTATTCGAACTCTGATTCATACCTCCTCTTAACTCCCCCTGCATACTTCCTCTTAACCCAAACCCCTACTCACTGCTCCCCCTCTCCCGCCGATGTCCAGCCCCTTCTTGGACACTAACCTCGGACTTATTCGCTCTCAATTTGTAGCCTTCCAATCCGAATATCCCCCTCCTGTCTCTATCTCGCCCGAACTTTCTAACCCTCACACGCCCCGTCAATCCTCGTCATTCAAACCCCTCCCGATCTTCTGCCGTGAAAACTAACCTCACCCTCTTACCCCTTCCTCCTCCCTCCTCGCATTTGCCCAAACCTTGTTTAGCATCACTCCTCACCCCCCTTTCTTTGCTCCTCCAATCTCCCCCAGCCAAACTGCCCTATCATGTCCCACCTCAAACCCGTTCCCACATCCCGCCCCATCCCCGCTCTCACCTACAAAGACCCCGCCCTCACCAAACATGGACCCAACTCTTGGACCATTCCCTACCCTCCTAATCTTTCAAAAAATGCCAAAAAGAATTTTAAACATAATTTACTAATCCGGCATCCCGAAACCCTAATTGTAGACAACTACCACAGCCTCACGTCCCCCATTAAAACTAACTATATTTTCTACACCAAACGCCCCTACAAATGGAAGAGCACCTTTTGCGCCACCTCCCAGTATCTAACGCAAGCAAAATCCCCTATGGTTTCAAACTTTCCACTACTCCAACCTCACTTTTCCCAGGTGAAATAGACATTTCCATTTACAAAACTGGCAACATCCTGATTCAAGCCTCCGAAGACCACCTTACCATTTTCGAGCACTATTTCAGCACTCTCTCCTACCAGTTGTCCTTACCTACTCCTCTCCCAACACCCCTCCTGGCTCCCCCCTGCCGCCCCGACTCTAAATCCTCTCCCTAATGACACTCCCCTTTCGCCTACCTCTATTCTATCACCCTCTCTTGAACTCTCCCCCGACTTAAATTTTTCCCCCCTCCCTACACCCGCTCACCCCCTTGCCCCCTCCTGGCTCTCCCCCGCCTCCCAGTGGCAAACTCCACTCCCTCATGACACACCTACCCTTAATGACATATCCCTTTCTTTGACCTCTATTCTATCACCCTCTCTTGAATCCATCCCCCTCAACTCCTCTAATGCACTCACCCTCCCCCAAACTACCATGTCCCCTAAGGACCATCTCCCTCCAACACCCTACCACCTCCCTAACCCCCCTCCATCCCCTCTTAACCGCCCCATAACGCCCATATCCCTTCCTGTCCCTCCTCCACCCTCCCCGAACTACACTACCACCCACATCGTTGTTACCATGTCTCCTCACACCCCTCACCTCTCTCCCTTTCTCCCTCACTCATCACTAGGCCATCCTGCACCACGCCCCTCCCTCCCTCCCAACACCGGCTAACATCTCCCTCCCCTCCCCTGTCCTCCCCCACTCCCGCAAGCCCAGTAGTACCCACGTCTGCCCCCCTGGCCTCCCGCCCTCTCCAAACTACTCTGTCCATAACTCCTCCTCCATTTCAGCCCCACCCACTTCCCTCCTCACTCTCCTTAACCAGACACTTTGCAACATGGACTGTAATATCTCTACCCTGGTTACTGAACTTAACCGAATCAGAGAAGATTTCAATCGGTTCAAATCCTACAACCCCAGAACCCGCCCCTCTAGGTCCTCCGTTCCATGCGCTAGCCCTCGAAAACGCCCATATCCCAAGCTTTGGTTAACAACGCCTCTACACACCCGTTCACACAGACCCCTTCGCACCTCGAGTGTCTACTCCGCCCCCGACCTCTCTGACCTCTGCAACTCCTACCTTAACAAACCCCCACTTAAAGATCATTCCTCCCCTCACTCCAACATTCCTGTTATCACGGGGACTAGCAGAATCCACTGTTCTCCTAGCTCCCCCAGCCCCCCCCTCAACTCACCGCCATTCACCTATGCCCTCCCCCGAACACCAATCCTAAACCCCTTACCTGCATGCTCGTGAACTGCCGCTCGGCTGTCCGACATGCGACCGAAATATCAGAAACCATCCTCAACGAAGATATTGACATCGCCTTCCTCACGGAAACCTGGCTCAAAGATCACTCAACACCCATCATTGACCTACTTTCCCCCCCCCCCTGGTTACTCCATTCTCAGAAAAGACAGACCTGAAAAAATAGGGGGTGGACTAGCAATTATTTTTTAAAAAGAACTACAAATCTCCCTAATCAAGAACACAGACTACACAACCTTCGAATACCTAGGAGCCGAACTCAAAATGAAAAGCTCTCCCCCAATACGACTACATAACATCTACCACCCACCTGGTGAGCCCCTTCCCTTCGCCGAAGAACTATCTGACCTTCTAACAAAATCGTTACTTTCTAACTCCAAAAATCTCTTTCTAGGAGATCTTAACCTTCACTGGAATGAACCTGATGACCCCACAATCAACCTTCTCAATAATCTTCTTGAGATTAGCGACCTCAAACAACTTTGCCACTCCCCTACTCACTCCAAAGGAGCTATTCTTGACGCCATCAACTCTAACTCTGATTTGGCATCCCTATCCAACATCATCCCTATCGACTGGTCTGACCACCATCTCATACTGTTCACAATCTCCCCACAAGCCCCACCCGCCCCAGTGAAAAACAATAAAACCACGATTATGACCAGAAATCTTAAGCAAATCCCTCCTGGCGCACTGGAACACAAACTCCAAACCCAACTTCGACTCACCCCTCCCTCCTCAAATGCAAATGAACTCACTGAGCACTTTAACAAAACTGTCTCAGAGGTTTTAGATCAACTTGCCCCTCCGAAATTTAAAACGCTAAAAAATGTCCCCTCAAAATCATGGTTTACCTTAGACCTAAACAAAGAAAGACGCTCACTTAGACTTGCTGAAAGAACATGGAGACAACACCCTTCCCCCTCCCATCTCTCTCTCCTTAGAACCGCAAGATCTTCCTACAAAAAACATATCTTTTCTGAAAAAGCATCTTTCTTTCGTCTGCAACTCTCCCGTGCCAAGAACAGACCCAGAGAACTGTTCAACATTATTAGAAATCAAACCTCCCCTGCACCCCCAACCTGTTGGCCTCCACAAACAAATGTGAAGAAATTGCTAACTTTTTCACCGAAAAAATTGCCAAAATTGATCGTGCCTTCCTTGGAACTCAACTCCCGCTCACCCCTCAACATCCCCTGGATACTACACCATTACCACCCCTCCCCCTGAATCCACCCCTGACCCCCTCACCTCTCCTTCCATCATCTACCCCTCCTGAACACTACCTCATTAACCCACCGCTTAAAAACAATGCCTCATGGCAGAATTTCCGCTCCGTTTCTGAACTGGAAGTCTTCAACATCCTATCCAAACTTAAACCATCCTCTCACACAAAAGACCCTCTCCCATCTGCCCTTGTCCAAGATCTAAAGCACGTCATTGTCCCTTATTGGACCAATATCATTAACGCCTCCCTCTCGACAGGGAGTGTTCCTATCTCCCTCCAACTCGGACAAATCACTCCCATCCCGAAAAACCCCAAGGCTGACCCTAATGACCCTAACAACCTCCGGCCTATCTCCAACCTCCCCCTCCTCTCCAAAGCCCTTGAAAAATGCACCCTACTTCAATTGGACAAACACATTGACACGTACAACCTGCTAGACCCCCTACAATCCGGCTTCCTCAAAGGTTGCAGCACGGAAACTGCACTGCTTAACATAGTCGACGACATCCACCTTGCCCTGGACAAGGGCGAGACCTGCCTACTCATCCTTCTCGACCTCACTGCTGCATTTGACACAGTTAACAACTCAACCTTACTCAATGCACTCAAAGATCGCTTCGGCCTTAATGGCACTGTCCTAAACTGGTTCACCTCCTACTTCCAACATAGAACCCAACAAATCAAAATTCAAAACTGCCTCTCTCGCCCCACATCTGTCTCCCTCGGTGTCCTCCAAGGATCTATCCTCTCTCCCGCTCTCTACAACCTCTTCATGGAACCCCTTACCCTCATACTTAAACATGCCAGAATTAACTATCACCTGTATGCTGATGACACCCAACTGTACTATAAAATAAATTCCCATTCAGATATCTTACACCTCAACACTGCCCTAACCGAGATCCAAACCTGGTTCCACACCAACCAACTCAAACTCAACCCTAACAAAACTGAGATCATTCTCTTCTCTCCCAAAAGCAACCCTCTCCCCATTCAAACATGGATCGCTGACCTTAATGCCCTAAACTGTTCTCTCTCCCTCGCCGAATCAGTCAAATCTCTTGGCATCACCATCAACAGTAAGCTTACGCTGAATTCCCATATAAAGAACTCGGCAAAAGGAGCACTCTTCACACTCCGGCATCTCAAAAAAATCAAACCTTTCATTCCAGATGAAGACTTCAAATTAGTTATCCAATCTCTTGTCCTATCAAAAATTGACTACGGAAATGCTCTACTCTCCGGAACTCCCAAAATCCACCTTGCCCCCATCAAATCTGTCCTCAACCTTGCGGCCAGGCTAACAACTGACTGTAAACGTTTTGACCATATCTCACCTGCCCTCAAGGACCTCAAATGGCTTCCCATCGAAGGCAGATCCTCCTATAAAATTGCCTGCATTACGCACAAAGCCCTCTATCAAAAGACTCCACTCTACCTCTCAACCAAACTTAATAAAGCTGGTTGCGCCCGACCGTTGAGAAGCACCAACTCTCTTCTCCTCATACCCCCACAACTAAAAAAAAAAGCCTCCCAATCCCGCACCTTCTCTGGCAAGGCCCCCAGCATCTGGAACACCCTCCCTAAAGATCTTCGATGTAACCCTTCGTATGTCAGTTTCAAAAGAGACCTTAAAATACACCTGCTCACTAAATACTGGGGGACTTAATCCCTCGCTCTCCGTACTGGCTATTTTCCCACTCTTTCCTTAATGCACCACGGCCTCCCTCTCGCACCTACACACTCCCTTCCTGACCCCTCCACATCCCTCTCCCCTCCCCTCCCAGCCCATCTTTTCCCATCCCAACCCTCTCACCTACCCAATCCCCCCCGCACTAGTATGACCTCCGAGCCCTTTGTTCTACTGATTGGTTGACTTTCCTCTCCTTCCCTTTCTCACTACGTACTCTATATTTTTCATTATACTCTTTTAGACCACCTTGTATAATTGTTTCTCTCATAACAACTGTTGTTCTTTCCTGTTTATTACCATGCAAATGTAAAGCGCTCTGATACCCTCGGGTGGAGCTAGCGCTATATAAAACCTTCAAAATAAAAAATAAAAAATAAAAATAAATAAGATGCTGCTGGCTAAGAGGCTGGTCCCACAACTGAACTTGAAATGTTGGTCAAGGGATGAGGTTGTGGACCTAAGTGTGACAGAGAGATTAGCATCAGGCCCATGCATCTTCCATGTATGGCAAGACCACATGTAGGATGTGCTGTGGAGAGCAGAGCCAACCAAAAATGTGGCTTATCTTTGGCTTACTGGTGCACAGTGAAAAAATAAAAAAAACAATTGGAGGCTATCAAGTGCAGATCAGAATGCCGTAAAACAATTTAACAATGAGCCTTGCACAGCTGCACATACCACACATGGTTTACAACGTACCAGGAGATCTGCTTACATCATGCATGCAAGAAATGGTTCCTACCATTTAGTCCCACTGGATTTCTTGCTTTTGACTAGCCATGTTTTCACCAGTTACTGTGAGCGAGTCTCACTAGCTTAGTCTCACTCGCTCTAAATTCTGTGGAAATGGATTGGGGGTGCTAACTACCAGCGTCTACTTTTGAAGATAAGCCTGCAGTTGCACAACTAGGGTAATAGGATCTGAGCTGGTTACACATGAATATTTGAAAACAAGCCTGTGCACGTGTGAGGGCTCAGCGCGTGAAACAACAGTTGAGCTCAACCTGGTATCTGCGCAAAAGCAACCTGTCCTAGAAGGGATCCTTCAGGGATTGGTGCTGTCCTAGAGTAAGCCTTATAATGTGAGTGGGCAGTAATAATGTAAGTCTATAGAGCTTATTGAGAGGATGTGTACTCACTGCATTATACACTGTAGGCAAAATGTGCTCCACTACACAGTTTCATCATACCTAGGCCTGAGGGCACTGGTTAGGTATATTTAGGATAGATGTACACTGAGTACAGATCCATTGTCACTTTTATGATAATTGTACTCCTTATGAAATGATAACAATAATCATATTTCCTTGGCTCATCCATAAGCAGATTCCAGGCCTTTGTCCCCCCTACTGGGCGACATTAATTAATTGATCAAGTGGCCAGATTGAGGATCAACATCCTCCCCACACAATAGAGCCAATCACAGTGCTTGAGCTAGTTCCTAGGAAAGAAAGGATGGGAATGAAATCGGCATGTGTTAATTAACTCTTCACACTTCACATGGCCTGGGAAAGCCCAAGTCCATGGAAACAAAGGAAGACTGCCAGACACATAGAGCCATACACAGGAGGGGGCTCCACTTTGAGGTTTTGGCGGGAAGGGATCAGGCAGCTGCATTAGTTGGGGACGAAGTTGAACCTCTCAGGGAAGGTCTGTCCATAGACAAGTTTCATTAGATCATTGAAATCCATTATTCTCCCATCACTCTTCATTCATATAGACATCAAAGCCATAATTCTTTGCAAAACACTATATTAGTGTTCTAATCCAAAGTAACCCCATTTTTTATATTTTTTCTGTAGACCACTTGGTCACCAAGTTGAAATATCCCAGAATGCTGTGCAGGAGGGTTGGGACAGGGTAGATTGAGGATGTAGCATCCTAGGATTACGCAGAGGTACCTACCTTCCAGAACGTTCTATCCCTCCTTACATACTCCTGCTCAAGGGAGAGACACTGGAGAAAACACTGAACCTGGGAGCGACGCCTCAGAGTGATGACAGAAAAAAACGCCCATCTGAAAGAAGATCAGCACTGGGGTGTCTGAGGTCTCCGGATGGATGATAATAGCATAATTACGTGGCGCTTAGTGTGATAAGTGACCACTTATTTCTTACAAGATCACATGGATCTATTATTTGCCTCCTTTCTGTCCGAAAAGAGCTCATGAATTTAGTCTTAAGGTGTTTAGCTGTACCTATCTATGTGTATGTAGTGTTGTGTTTTTTTTAGTTTGTTTTTCAAGGTAGTTTTGTCTCTCTGTATGTAATCAAAAGCAACTATGTGTACACATAAATTGTTTGTTTGAAGGTAATGTCTATATGTCTCAAAATTATTATGTTATGTCCTGCGGAGGCTCTATTGGAGGGGCCGAAATGCTTAAATAATGCATTACGAGGAGTACCTCAATCAGTAATAATAACTGCTCCAAGAATTAAACCAGGAACCTTTGGGTCTGAGCTATGGTGCAATCTCTCCTGGTCAGGTCCGACATTAGTATTGATGGAACTACCATAGGGTGGACTCATTGTTGTTATTAACTGGGAGACACCTTTATAATATGGACTATTTATCAACTATTGGTCATTGGTTGTATAGTCAATTTCGATGTATATATACGTATAAATGTATTCAGTGAATAATTGTGCAATATTGAAAACAGTGTGACACCGGAAAAGTCAAGTAAAAGCAAATTAAGTTGCAGTCAGAAATAATTGTAGTTCCAGCAGTGAGTGCAATATTGAAAACAGTGTGACACCGGAAAAGTCAAGTAAAAGCAAATTAAGTTGCAGTCAGAAATAATTGTAGTTTCAGCAGTGAGTAGGGCCACTATTGTTGAGCCAATATTGAAGAATATTTGATTGATCCCTATGGAAAACCCTTTTTTGTCTGTTTATAGTACACAGGCCCAAGTTCGCGTAGGGTTATTCAGGCTTCCCCCATTTAATGTCACTGCTGGAAGGAGAAGCCACCTGACCCCACTGAGAGGAAGAACTGAAGAAATGTAACTTCAACTGGCACCCAGGCCCAGGATGTTTCTCCAGGGCCCTTGGCATCCTCCCTGTGTGAAAGATGGGGAAATAGACCTACTTGGAGACCCTGGATGGTTCTCCTGGGAGTTCTCTGGACTGGTCCTTAACTCTGCTGACTCACAGGTGCCCTGAAAGAATCCAGGAAGCTGTGGGACCTAAGAAGAGTGGAATGGGCGTTGTTCTGCTTGCTAGCTTTGGAGGGACTGAAGAAGATGCACTCCAAGCAGGAGAGTGCATCAAGAATTCAGGCAGAGAACAAGTCTGGTGAAGGGAACAACAATAATCAAGTTCTCCACCAAAAGTACCCTTTCGAGACAAGAATCCATAAAAAAAATGCTAAAGTACAATGATGGAAACATCTGGCATATCAGCCCTACAGGTATGGAGAAACAGGCCTGAAAAGCTCGATCCTCGTAGATGGACCAGTCGGTGAACGAAATGCATACTGCTTTGCCGCAAGCACTTCCAAATCCCCTGGGAAGGGCCAAGCCCCCTGGGGTTAGCACAACTTCCTGCTTTAAATATGATGGGTAGGGGACGGGTTCTGGGGCCTGCTCCTCAAAGCCATCTTTAGCACCGGTGACCATATCCCCTGGGGCCCAAGGCAAAGGAAGTCTGTCCCAGAGGCCTCCACCTCCCTGGAACAGCAATCAGAGCGGATCGCCGTCAAACTCCAGTAGAGCGGCAGTCACCCTGCCCCACTTACTGAGTCCTTTATTGCGGATAGCAGAGAGCACACCGCTAATATCTCCTTACGGACGAGAGAACCAGGGGGATGCCAGCTCCGTACTGGCACACAACAGCTGTGCTAGCTGCTGGAGCCAGCTATAGGCAGTGCTAATTCGGGAACAAGAAATAGCTACAGGTCAAGAACAGGAACAAGGAATAACGATAGCTCAGGAACACAGGAATAATAAGAATATCAAAAGCTCAAGAAACAAGAGTCAGTCTCACAGGAACACAGCTACAATGGCCAACACTGGGCTGAAGGAAGCTAGGGCTTAAAAGAGCTCACAGTAATCATATGCATCAGGTGTGAGCAGGCTAGCAGCTGCCAGCCATAGGTGTGCTGAATTCCTCCACCCATCCTTGGCCTGCAGGAGTGTAGAGGAAGCAGTGAGCAAGGGATTGTAGGTAATGGAGTTTCAATGATGAGCAGACTGGCTTCCACAAAACTCGGCATGGATTGGGAATGAATGGCAATTTCCATATAGCGTCCAAATGGCTGGAAGTCAGTATATGCATGCAGGGGAGTGTCCGGAAGCTTATTAGAACACTGGGAAATCCCACAATTTGGCCCCCTTGTGATGGGCACAAGAGCACAGGGAGCGAATCATGACAGTAACATCACTCAATACTAGGGTTTTATAGACATGAGATTCCACGTAGAGCAAGGCAAGGTTTTCCTGCCTTTGAGAGAGTTACCATCTTCAGAACCTGCTAGAGTCATTGTTGAAGAAGAATGAAGCAACAATCTCAAATGGTTGGAAATCCAAGCCAATATGGCAGCTTCGGTGTTCATGGTTCAGTTGGCAAGGCTGCATTTGAGACCTCTGCTGTGGCAGCTTCAAAAACATGGAGTCTTACAGGCAAGAGATTTAGAGGAGAAAGTTCCTGTATCATGCAATATCAGACAGGCACTAGAATGGTGGCTGAACACAACCTGTATGAGGGAGTTCCAGCGCATCCCGTTCCCTCTCAAATCTCGACAACAGATGCAAGCACTTTGGTATGGAGTGCCACACTGGAAATCTGTCTGTTCAACCAAGATGAATATAAGCAGAGGCATCAAGATCCTCAACCTGGAGAGACCTAACAGCTGTTGCCAGCGCTCTTGATTATTTCAAGACTAAGCTGATGCACTTCAATGTGTTTTAAGGTCCAACAACATGGTGACAGGGGCCTATATCATCCACTGGGCAGTACTCACTCTCAGACTCTGAACAGAGTATCCTGCTCTCTGGCACTGTGGGCAGAGAAACATCTACTGGCAATACCAGAAGTACACATCAAGGGTCCAAAGAAATTCAAAGAATTTGCAGTAAACTTGGTAACCTCAAATAGATCTGTTTGCTTCCAGAGTCAATGAACCTCTCCAAAATTGTTTTCCAGGTTTCCAGAACAAGGAGCTTGGTGAGTGGATGCTCTAGCTCTGAAATGGTCAAAGAGACTGTTGTTTGCCTTTTCTCCATTACCGTTGCTCCAGACATTTATGTGGAAGATCCAGCAGGAGGAGGCCCACATTGTTGAAAGTTCTCCCCTTTTGTACCAGAAGGACTCCGTTCCCTTTTCTGAAGGACTTGGCTCTTCAACCTCCTTGGGTGCTGCCTCAGTTTCCTTCTCCTCTAAGAGTTTGCAGCCTTGTGTTCGTAGTCCTGTCACCCAGGTGGTTTCGAGGATGAAAGACTAAGTTTGGAGAAACAAGGTTTATCCCAGCACTCCGTTCAGGGATCTAGGTGACCCTCAACACTTTCTTCTTACTCTAGATAATGGGGCACTTATGATGCATGGTGTTCTTTGCAGAATCTACCCTCAGATTCCTGTTATGTTTCTTCAGTTCTCCAGTTTCTTTCGGATGGTTTTGAGATGAATCTGTATCCTTTTGCTGTTCTAAAAACTCAATGGTGACCAATTAAAGCCTTCTATAATTTTGATGAAAGAATTAAGGCGGCTGAGGGGTTGGTCTTGAGAATTCTTAAGAGGTTTTCCATTTCTCGCCCTATCGCTCATACTGCAGTTGTTTCCTGGTATCTTCTGTGGTGTTGAGATCTTTACAGGGTCACCCTTCAACCCCCAGACACAGTGAATTTAAAATGTCTACCTTATAAGGTATTTTTTCTTGTAGCAAACAAATCTGCTAGAAGGGTGGGGGAGCCATCGTCTCTGTTGTGCCATCCGCCTTTCTTGAAGGATGTGCTGAAATTGGACCCTCCTTTTTCACCAAAGTTCAATTCTAAATTTCACACCTCTCAGGAGCTAATTCTCCTGCTTTCTATCCTTCTCCTTATTTTGAAAATGAACAAACGTTAAACCTGTTGAATGTTAAGCATTCACTTTCTATTTATCTTAACATATCCAGCGAGTACAAGAAAACAAACTCTTTATTTGTCACTTTTGGGCTTGCTGGGAAGTATAAGAAGGCTTCTAACATAGCCCTAAGCCATTGGATTAAATACACAACTGGGCTTGTTAGAATTTACACTAACCTCTACCACTCAGTTTGCAAGGTCGCTTCACAAGGAATAGTGCGATTTCATGGGCTCAGATCCAACGTGTCGCTCTGGGGGAGATATGCAGAACCCGGACTTGGGCTTCAGAACATAGTTTCATAAGACATTATAAACTACAGAAAGCCCAAAACATTCAGAAACATTCTGGTGAAAGTGTATTGCTCTCTGTGCGTAATTGATTAACAATTTTCTCTTCTTTATTGTAATTTGATCATGATGTTGGAAATTAAATCATGCATTATATCTTGGTCCCCTATGTATGTTATATGTTTGTTTTGTCAAAGGCCTGTTTCATGGTGTTAGAACTGGGGGTCTCTAGTTGGCAGAGGTAGGTACCTTTGTCCAAATAGGGACCTTTACTTCTAGTCACGGTAAGGGGGATACACTACTAAAATAACCCCTGCTCATCCGCTTGGTAGCTTGGCACGAGCAGGCAGGCTTATCTCAGAGGCAGTGTGTAAAGCATTTGTGAACACATACAGTGACACAGTGACAACACTACAGATGGACACCACACAGGTTGTATTATAAAAATAAGTATTTTTATATAGACTTAACACAAGACCCAAAACGACAAAAATCCACAATACACTATGAAAAATATGACTGTCAATGGTAGAAAATAGTTCAGTTCAAATGCAGGAGGTAAATGCGACACTCTACGTTCAATGTACCTTTGGATGCGTAACGCGATACAAACAAAAGAGTTGCAGGGAAGATGATGCGTCGGTTCCTTACACGCAAGAACGGTGATGCGTCGGTTCCTTGCTCCGGGGGAGGTGATGTGTTGGTTCCCTACTGCTGCGTAAGGGACGGTGATGCGTCGGTTCCTTACCGGAGAGGAGGTGATGCGTCGGTTCTTCACTGCGTGGGGAGGTGATGCGTCAGTTTCTTACTGCGCTTCTGTGGTGATGCGACCAGCAGCGCCTCGATGCGATGACGACCCGGTGCAATGAAACAAAATGGTGTCTTCTTCTTGATGCGACAACGAAGGGGGCGATGCGTGCACGCCCGACGGGCGTGCGGCGACACGGTGAATCTTCTGAGCCGCGACAGGCCCTGCGACACGCTTCTCCGATGATGCGACGGCATCTGCTGTGACGGCGACACTCTTCTCCGGTGATGCGAGGCGCTTCGGTGATGCGATGGCGACAGCGGCAGTGGCGGCACGCTTTCTCGGCGATGCGACAACAGCTGCTGCGGCGGCGACACGCTTCTTCCTCGTGAGTCGCGCTTCCAGCTCCCAGCTACACGCAGTCTCTCAGAAGGCCCAACACAACAGTAGGCACTTCAAATTCCCAGCAAGGGAATTCAGGGGAGCTGGTTGGTGAAGTCTTGTATCCCTGAGACTTCAGCAGGAGGCAAGCTCAATCTTCAAGCCATTGGAGATTTTCTGCAAGATGATGAAAGTAGGCACAAAGTTCCTTTCTCCTTTCTTTGGCAATCAGGCAACCAATGCAGGCCAATCCCTCAAACAGCACATAGCATAGGGATAGTCTCCTCCTTCAGTTTCTCTGGTTCCTCTCCTCAGCAAAGGTTCTTCTTGTTTCCCAGAAGTGACCTAAAATCTTGGGGTCTGGGTCCCAATATTTATACTAGCAAATCCTTTGTCCTCTGAAGGCAGAGGGTCCTGTACGTAGTCCAAACCAGTTCTGGGTGCATTCTGCCAGTGCACACCTTCTTCCTTTGTCAATGTGGGCCAGGGACAACAGACGCACCCCAGGAGGTGGAGCCAGCATTGTGGAAGGCAGGCACAGCCCTATTCAGGCCCAGGTGCTACTCCTCCCACCACTCTACATGCAGATAGGTCTATTCAGCCCTGTGCTGACTCACCCTCTCTCCTGGAGCACCCCCCAGCCCCTGTCACTCACAAACCCAGACATACAATACACAAGCTAGCAGAAGCAGGCTGAATGGTTAGGCAAGAAAATACCTACTTTCTAAAAGTGGTATTTTCAAACACAGACTGTTAAAACCAACTTCACTAAAAGATGTATTTTATCATTCTGAGTTCATGCATACTAAATTCGTTTTTCTACCATGTTCCCTGGGTCAGTTAGGATTATAAGATGTTATAATCAAACTGCCCATTCTGGCCTATGGGGACAGGTAGCCTTGCAATAGTGAAAAACGAAATTGGCTGTAATTCACTATCAGGACATGCCACACACACCAGGGCATGTCGTACCTCTTACATACAATGCACCCTGCCAGCAGGCCTACTTTAGGGGTGACTAACATGCAGAAAAGGGAAGGTTTGGGGACTAGTAAGTGGGTGCACTTACCAAGTCGACATGGCAGTACCAGACTGCACACAGGCTCTGCAATGGCAGGCCTGAGACACGCTTTACAAGCTGCTCCTGTTGGTGGCACAAACAGTGCTGCAAGTCCACCAGCAGCATTTGATTCACAGGCCCTGGGCACAAACAGTGCACTGTACTAGGGTCTGACAGTGAATCAAATAGGCCAAACATGGAGTCACTAATCCACACATTAATTTATAACAGAGAGCATATGCACTTTAGCACTGATCAGCAGTGGTAAAGTGCCCAGAGTCATAAAACCAACAAAAACAGGTCAGAAAAAGTACAGGAGGAAGGCAAAAAGTTCAGGGATGACCCTGCAAAAAGGGCCAAGTCCAACACAACCCCCTTCCAGTCAAAACGCAGGGTAGACCAATCGCTACCTTGATGGGCTTCCCTTCTTTGGGCGATAGAACATGGACCCTGGCCCGCAACTGCAGGGGCATTCTCCAGTTCTACGCCAATCTGAACCTATTTGGATTCCTCCGTCCATACTCTCAGGGCCCACCAAGCTAACCCATGGGGAACCCTTCTCCTCACCTGTGGACCCCATCTGTGCAGCACCTAACCTTAGCTTGCTCACAGGTGTGTCCCAACAGACAGACAGGACCCACGTGGCCAACACAGAGGTGTGGCCCAGTCCACCCCCAAGGCGCGACTCTTGTCCCCCCCAGCCCCAGGGGGCACTCTGTCCACCAGGACAGCAAGCCACAGTGGCCACTGACAGCGGTCAGTGATGAGACCCAGGCCTTATGCCTCGCAGGGCTCTCAAACCTCTGTGGAGTTAGAGAGCGGGGGGCAGTAGACCCAGGTGCTTGGCACCCTTTGTCCACTCTCCCTCCTGTCAGGTCAGGTATGACATCCTGACACTGACCCACCAGCCCCGGGCCTGTACCTGGCGGCTGGACAGGAGACTGGGGTATGCTTTCCCACACCTGGTCCTCCTTCTCCTCGTTGGGGCTCTGTACCCTCCCACCTAGAGTGGTACCCCCTTCCAGAACTGCCAGGGCACCTGTGGCAGGTGTCCTGCACAATTCGCCCACCAGTTCAGGGGTTCTATCCTACAACTGGGCATCCAGGTCAGGGGGGACACCCCGAACATGGCCCTCCAACCTAGGGTCTAGACCCTCCAGTTGAACCGGGGTCAGAAGCGAGGACTCCCTCCGTCTGCACCCCTTCCAGAGTGCTGTACCCTCCCACCTGGAGTGGTACCCCTAGAAGACCAACCGGTCAGGACACTGTGTACAGTTGTCCCTCCCTCCAGGTCAGACAACACCTGAACCTGGCTTCCCAACCCAGGGACCAACCCCTGTGGTTGAACACTTGCCCGGCGCACCAGGACTTCATGGGGAGCACATATGCCCCCCCCCGAGGGTGACACACAACTCATGTGTCGTGTGACAGTCTGCCTGGCGCAGATCTCCCGACCCCTGTCCATCTGACAGTGCATGAAGATCCCCCAGGACAGAAGTGGTGTCACCATGGTCATTCACTGGTGGCTCAGCCCTTCTGGCTGGCCCCTGACCCACTGGTTCTTCCACTGGGGACTCTTTCCCCCTCTCACCCCTCAATCTGGACTTCTGCGCCCTCCACTTAGGAGTGGCACTGCCAGACACCAGAACTGATGGAGGCCTGCTTACAGACACTCCTAGTTCACCAGACACTAGGGGATCCCCCTCAAATGGCCTACTAGTACAGCCTAGGCCCCCAACCTGGTGTTCCCTTAAGGAACCCTCCAGGCCCTGAGACTGGGGTTCGGGCACCTTGGGACACGCAGTCCCACACTCACTCCTTCTCCGAAGAGACAGGACGTGAGCCCCTACACCCCTCCCACTACCATGGGACCTAGCTGGGCTACACTGAACCTCTCCCACCACCCTGGGTTGGAAGACACCTGAGCCACTCCTCTTAGGGTCACTCCCCAATGCCTCTTCAGACCCTCTGGAATCCACCAAAAGGTCTGCCTCCATTGTGAGCTCGCTGGGGTCAGAGAACTCACACTCCACCAGGTGTTGGCATAGCTCTGGAAAACAGGGACTTACAATATGATCTCCACAATTTGAGTCATATATCCCCACCAAACTATCCTTCACCTCACCATCCAGTGCCTTGCACACATACCCCACACCACTCTCCTGAGATTGGCCAGACAGTATCTGACTGTCTCTGTCACTCAACCCACACTCTTCTGGGCGGTCTTCACACTCACACACCAGGACTTCAACCATGGGGGAACCCCCCATCCTGCACCTCTCATCTAGAGTCAGTAGAGTGTCCCTCCCACCACTAGGACCATGAACCCCTGTGCCAGTTCCCCAATCCACCTCAGGGACACTGCGCATCACTGGAGCTACCTCATATCCTTGAACCTCCTGGTGTAAATCAACCCCCTCCAAGTCAGGTGCCACATCTCTGGGTGTGTGCACTACTCCCTCAGCACTCAATAATAAAATTTGGCTGCCACCATCTGAGCTGGATTCCACCTCCAACTCAGTCAAGCTCACTTTCTGAGCTACACAGATTTCTTGTTGCTGGGCTGAGACACTTATGGCCTCAAGCCTCTCGAACTCCAAATCAAGCTCCCTCATTCTTAACTCATGCTCTAATCTCATTCTCTCTTCCTCTAGGGCCAATTTCTTAATTTCCAATTCCAACTGCCCACCCATCTTAAGCTTGTTCAGCTCCATTTCATGCATCCTACTTCTCTCCCTGTCCTCCAGCTCTCCTGGGGACAGGCCCTTGGAGGAAATACTGCTGCCTGCGGGGGAAGGTGCTTTCCTCCCCCCTTGACCCAATGGCCCATCTAGCTGCTCTTCTGCATCTTCAGCCCCCTCCACCTGCTCTCCCACATGCTATGGGGTAATTCTTGCTTCCACCCAGGCCCTCAGCGCCTTTTGGTACTCATCCTTCTTGATGAGACCTGTAGTAGCAACTTTAAATTTCCTGCAGAAGTACTTCAGCTGTTTCACAGTGTAGGTTTCTAGCTTTTCTTCCTCAAAATCTAAATCCACAGATGCGATGGATGCTGCTTTGCTCATGGTGACTAAACTTGGCAGTTCTTGGCAAAAAATAGAAATCCCAGGAAAATCAATCTACCAGAAATGTATGTGGTTGCGTTTGGTCTGCACTCACTAGTAGTGTACACCAATTACTGTATATGAGTCACAAATGCAAGTCCAGAATCCTCACCGCTGACCACCAATGTTAGAACTGGGAGTCTCTAGTTGGCAGAGGTAGGTACCTTTGTCCAAATAGGGACCCTTGCTTCTAGTCAGGGTAAGGGGATACACTACTAAAATAACCCCTGCTCACCCCCTTGGTAGCTTGGCACGAGCAGGCAGGCTTATCTCAGAGGCAGTGTGTAAAGCATTTGTGAACACATACAGTAACACAGTGACAACACTACAGATGGACACCACACAGGTTGTATTATAAAAATAAGTATTTTTATATAGACTTAACACAAGACCCAAAACGACAAAAATCCACAATACACTATGAAAAATATGACTGTCAATGGTAGAAAATAGTTCAGTTCAAATGCAGGTGGTAAATGTGACACTCTACGTTCAATGTACCTTTGGATGCGTAACGCGATACAAACAAAAGAGTTGCAGGGAAGGTGATGCGTCGGTTCCTTACACGCAAGAACGGTGATGCGTCGGTTCCTTGCTCCGGGGGAGGTGATGCGTCGGTTCCCTACTGCTGCGTAGGGGACGGTGATGCGTCGGTTCCTTACCGGAGAGGAGGTGATGTGTCGGTTCTTCACTGCGTGGGGAGGTGATGCGTCGGTTTCTTACTGCGCTTCTGTGGCAATGCGACCAGCAGCGCCACGATGCGATGACGACCCGGTGCAATGAAACAAAATGGCGTCTTCTTCTTGATGCAACAACGAAGGGGGCGATGCGTGCACGCCCGATGGCCGTGCGGCGACTCAGTGAATCTTCTGAGCCACGACAGGCCCTGCGACACGCTTCTCCGATGATGCAACGGCATCTGCTGCGACGACGACACTCTTCTCCGGTGATGCGAGGCGCTTCGGTGATGCGATGGCGGCAGCGGCGGCACGCTTTCTCGACGATGCGACGACAGCTGCTGCGGCGGCGACACGCTTCTTCCTCGTGAGTCGCGCTTCCAGCTCCCAGTGACACGCAGTCTCTCAGAAGGCCCAACACAACAGTAGGCACTTCAAATTCCCAGCAAGGGAATTCAGGGGAGCTGGTTGGTGAAGTCTTGTATCCCTGAGACTTCAGCAGGAGGCAAGCTCAATATTCAAGCCCTTGGAGATTTTCTGCAAGATGATGAAAGTAGGCACAAAGTTCCTTTCTCCTTTCTCCTTTCTTTGGCAATCAGGCAACCACTGCAGGCCAATCCCTCAAACAGCACACAGCATAGGGATAGTCTCCTCCTTCAGTTTCTCTGGTTCCTCTCCTCAGCAAAGGTTCTTCTTGTTTCCCAGAAGTGACCTAAAATCTTGGGGTCTGGGTCCCAATATTTATACTAGCAAATCCTTTGTCCTCTGAAGGCAGAGGGTCCTGTACCTAGTCCAAACCAGTTCTGGGTGCATTCTGCCAATGCACACCTTCTTCCTTTGTCAATGTGGGCCAGGGACATCAGACGCACCCCAGGAGGTGGAGCCAGCATTGTGGAAGGCAGGCACAGCCCTATTCAGGCCCAGGTGCTACTCCTCCCACCACTCTACATGCAGATAGGTCTATTCAGCCCTGCGCTGACTCACCCTGTCTCCTGGAGCCCCCCCAGCCCCTGTCACTCACCAACCCAGACATACAATACACAAGCTAGCAGAGGCAGGCTGGATGGTTAGGCAAGAAAATACCTACTTTCTAAAAGTGGTATTTTCAAACATAGAGGGGCCGATTCCGATCTCGGTCGGAGGCGCACCCAATACCATTCGGTCGGGAAAAAAGCCATGCGAAAGCCTGTATCCCGACCGATCCGTACAGCACACCGAACGAGCAAGTACGATGCGCACAACAGCAAAAAATCCGGCCGAGCCGTACTCACCCAAACCAGGTCCTGTTCTCCGACCGAGGCGAATCCGGAAACGCCGAATCGAGTCACACAGAAGGGAAAATGCAGCCCCGTCCGGCCGGACAAGTACGATGCGCTTTCCGTACGCGCCGAACCCGTCGCTACGCACGGCACGTCAAAGCATCCGGGAGAGGCGCACATAAGCTCCGATTCGCGCCACAACACGATCCACGGCTACGAGACGAACACGGCAGCGACGAGGACGACGCGAAGCGACGAGGACGACGCGAAGCAACGAGAAGGACGAACGACACGAACCAACCATGAATCCCTTCGTCCCTTCGTCCCGATCATACCAATATACTACATTTACTACCGGAACAGGCACGGACGCGTACGGCGCAGAAGGTAAGCCAGACACCAACCACAAAACACATACAACACATACACGACACATCACACACACACACCGGGATGCTGAATATACTTACACCAGCAACAGCAGCACCATAGGGGCGGGATGCCCATCACCAATGCCACATATGCACACAGGGGCCTGAATGCGCACCACCACCCCTACCCAGGGGTGGCATGATGCCTACCACCACTACCACCCTCACCCAGAGGTGGCATGATGCCTACCACCACAACCACCCTCACCCAAGGGGGGCAGGATGCCTACCACTACTACCACCCTCACCCAGGGGGGGCTGGATGCCTACCACCACTACCACCCTCACCCAGGGGGGGCAGGATGCCTACCACTACTACCACCCTTAGCCAGGGGGGGCTGGATGCCTACCACTACTACCACCCTTAGCCAGGTGGGGCTGGATGCCTACCACTACTACCACCCTTAGCCAGGGGGCTGGATGCCTACCACTACTACCACCCTCACCCAGGGGGCTGGATGCCTACCACCACTACCACCCTCACCCAGGGGGGCAGGATGCCTACCACTACTACCACCCTTAGCCAGGGGGGCTGGATGCCTACCACTACTACCACCCTTAGCCAGGGGGCTGGATGCCTACCACTACTACCACCCTCACCCAGGGGGCTGGATGCCTACCACTACTACCACCCTTAGCCAGGGGGGCTGGATGCCTACCACTACTACCACCCTTAGCCAGGGGGGCTGGATGCCTACCACTACTACCACCCTCACCCAGGGGGGCTGGATGCCTACCACCACTACCACCCTCACCCAGGGGGGCAGGATGCCTACCACTACTACCACCCTTAGCCAGGGGGGCTGGATGCCTACCACTACTACCACCCTTAGCCAGGGGGGCTGGATGCCTACCACTACTACCACCCTTAGCCAGGGGGCTGGATGCCTACCACTACTACCACCCTCACCCAGGGGGGCTGGATGCCTACCACCACTACCACCCTCACCCAGGGGGGCAGGATGCCTACCACTACTACCACCCTTAGCCAGGGGGCTGGATGCCTACCACTACTACCACCCTTAGCCAGGGGGGCTGGATGCCTACCACTACTACCACCCTTAGCCAGGGGGCTGGATGCCTACCACTACTACCACCCTCACCCAGGGGGGCTGGATGCCTACCACTACTACCACCCTTAGCCAGGGGGCTGGATGCCTACCACTACTACCACCCTTAGCCAGGGGGCTGGATGCCTACCACTACTACCACCCTCACCCAGGGGGGCTGGATGCCTACCACCACTACCACCCTCACCCAGGGGGGCAGGATGCCTACCACTACTACCACCCTTAGCCAGGGGGCTGAATGCCTACCACTACTACCACCCTTAGCCAGGGGGCTGGATGCCTACCACTACTACCACCCTTAGCCAGGGGGGCTGGATGCCTACCACTACTAGCACCCTCACCCAGGGGGGCTGGATGCCTACCACCACTACCACCCTCACCCAGGGGGGCAGGATGCCTACCACTACTACCACCCTTAGCCAGGGGGGCTGGATGCCTACCACTACTACCACCCTTAGCCAGGGGGCTGGATGCCTACCACTACTACCACCCTTAGCCAGGGGGCTGGATGCCTACCACTACTACCACCCTCACCCAGGGGGGCTGGATGCCTACCACTACTACCACCCTTAGCCAGGGCGGGCTGGATGCCTACCACGACTACCACCCTCACCCAGGGGGGGCTGGATGCCTACCACTACTACCACCCCACTCATAGGATGGACAATGCATGACACAACCAGCACACCACAACCTAGGGAATGGAAGATAAAGACATCCCCCCACCACCATGACAAGCGTGTGTAGGCTGTGTCAAATGCCTACAACACCGAACATGACTTTGAACATACAATGTGACCCCCTAGCACATGTGCCACACATATATGTGTGTGGCACCCACAATGCAAGCAGCCCATGACCATTGTGGCAATGGGGCCTAAACCCCCATCATCACAGTGACCAAAAGGTAAGTGTGGGGTCCATAGCTGAAGCACATTTTGACCATTGTGGCAATGGGGTCTAAACCCCCATCATCACAGTGACCAAAAGGCAAGTGTGGGGTCCATAGCTGAAGCACATTTTGACCATTGTGGCAATGGGGTCTAAACCCCCATCATCACAGTGACCAAAAGGCAAGTGTGGGGTCCATAGCTGAAGCACATTTTGACCATTGTGGCAATGGGGTCTAAACCCCCATCATCACAGTGACCAAAAGGGAAGTGTGGGGTCCATAGCTGAAGCACATTTTGACCATTGTGGCAATGGGGTCTAAACCCCCATCATCACAGTGACCAAAAGGCAAGTGTGGGGTCCATAGCTGAAGCACATTTTGACCATTGTGGCAATGGGGTCTAAACCCCCATCATCACAGTGACCAAAAGGGAAGTGTGGGGTCCAGAGCTGAAGCACATTTTGACCATTGTGGCAATGGGGTCTAAACCCCCATCATCACAGTGACCAAAAGGCAAGTGTGGGGTCCATAGCTGAAGCACATTTTGACCATTGTGGCAATGGGGTCTAAACCCCCATCATCACAGTGACCAAAAGGCAAGTGTGGGGTCCATAGCTGAAGCACATTTTGACCATTGTGGCAATGGGGTCAAAACCCCCATCATCACAGTGACCAAAAGGGAAGTGTGGGGTCCATAGCTGAAGCACATTTTGACCATTGTGGCAATGGGGTCTACACCCCCATCATCACAGTGACCAAAAGGTAAGTGTTGACAAAGAAAGAGCTGCAACTGCCAAACTGCATGGATCATTCCTGGTCACAGAACCAAAAACTCATCTGTGGCAAAGTAGTGTATGTGTCCCATTGCAACATAAATTGGGTGAGCCAAATACTGCAGTGCAAATGAGACATTCCTTTGGCCATGTGCAGACAAACAACACCCATTGGGGCTGACACCGTCAACATTCATCAATGACACAATGACAGAAGTGACCATCAGAATGCAGAACCACATATTTGCACCAATGGGCACACAAATGCAGATATCCTGTGGAGACAGCAGATGTGAGGTGAACAGATACCATACCATGGCAGCAATGGGACACACAAACCATGATCACTGTGCTGACCGATGACCTAGGAGTCCCAGGGACAGCAGGGGAAACACACCAAACAACATACAGCCAATGGCACACCCAAGATATGCCAATGCAGTGGTGCAGATGCACAAACACAAACAGGCAGACCAACACTGTCATCATACACAGCAGGTGAGGGGGTGCCAGTGTCCCCAGGCAACCACACAACACATGAGGAGAGCTGAATACCAATCATACAGATGTGCATACACTGCCACACTAAGGTAACTCATGGATCCAAATCCCCTATGTGGGCAAGCAGGCATTGTCAGATGAGAGGGAGCACAAAACACACATGTCACACAGGCACGTAGGAACAACAACTGACAGCAAGACACAGACACACCACAGCACCACCCCCAGGGCCCCCACAATGTGGTGACCCTTGGCTGCATAAAAATCCCACTCTGATGACAAAGCTGAATGTGGTTCACACTGTGAATCACAGTCATGTGTCCTGAGCAACAAACTACCATCACACCGACACAAGCACAAATCAATCAGCATGGCCAGTAAGCCAAGGCCAACATGGAGGCAGGGGTCTAGCTGGGCAACAACTCCCATCTGCACACACTCAAGACCACACCCCTCGACCTCCAACAATGTGCAGCAGTGAAGTACACATGCACTGGTGACATTGCACATGCACCCATGACTATTCCAGGGTGGTGGGTGGGAACCAAGGTGCAGAAACACATCACACATGGCCACTCAACAAGACTCCTGAATGTCTGACACACTGCACACTACGCTGTACATGGACATGACGGCGATACCACACCAACCAATGGGATCCCAGCCACAGTCACACACCAATGAAGAAGCCAAGGTCACCCACAAAGAACACACATAGACAACAACCAACATCGCAGCCCGGACCCTGAGGAGTGCCAGCAGTCACACACACAACGTGTCACAATAACTTAAAGATAACACGAACTGAAAATCACATGACAGGGGCAAACAACAAGTGCCAAGGGAAACCTGACTGTGACCCATCTGCGTCTGCACACAAACTCAGCCCTGACAGCAAACACACCTATGGGTGACACCCTGATGACCAGTAATGTGCCATGCACCCACATCACAGAGAACACAGGGAGAAGACTTTGGGGAACATAGCTCAAGTCAGCAAGCATCACAAACAGGTACAACACTAGGGATCACAGCATGCGCAGATAAATGGAAGTGAACACACAGACATGCACATACAACACACACCTTGGGCGCAGGCAATGTCACACGTGTACACACTGCCATGAGGGGACTCCACTCCTGTGTGAGGAAAGCTGTGCCATATGTTGCCTCAGTAGGGCCCCATCATGTCAGCTGAGCACTTGGTCACACAATCAACAATTAGCATCAAATGAGGGCTCCCGTCACATCAGCCTGGTCATGGATGTGCCAACGGAATCATCAGCACAGATCCAACACACTTGTATAGCAATGTTGCACTGACTACGGATGAGTCCTTCCCCATTGATGCCCAAACCTGCATGTCCAGTGGAGATGGCAACACGGTCAGGGAAGTAGACAAATCCAACAATGGCAGGCACAACAGATGTGCAGGGGTGGAAGCCACAGATATGAAATTGCTAATGTAAGTAGGAAATCCCATTGCCAAATACTGAACACATGACACCCTCAGATGCTGCTATGGATGACATGGATACACCACATGATAGGACACATTCCCCCTGGACCACATGGGTTCCTGCACAGTAACACTTCATAATCATGAGACCAGATATCACCATCACTGCAGCAAGGGCATGGTTAGCAGCACCAACAACATGTACATCTGAAGCATGAGCACTAGAGAAAAGAAAGTTGCTTTATTCAGCATATGTGTTGAATGAAAACGACGTCCAGAAAAAAAGAGCAAAGGCCAATGGCCAGTCCATTGTCAAAGTTGAAACAGGGTGACACTGGCAGATGTCACCCTACGCATGCCTGCACAAAACCAGGGACAATCCACTAGGAGGGGCAACCGGGGGGCAGGCCAGGCACCGCAGGGACAGGATCAGGGCTCACCAGGGGAGTCAGGGAAGGGGTGGTGGGTGCTGGAGAGCCACTGACAACTGCAGTGGAGGTGTCTGACATGGTGTGTGCCGGCACAACTGGGGGGCATGACTCAGATGTCGTGGGTGCCGGCACAACTGCAGTGGACCCTGCAGATGGAGTGGACAGGTCCGCCACTGCAGTGCCCAAGTCAGACAGGGCGGTAGTGGACTCCACTGCAGTGCCTACCTCCAGGGGAGGAGAATGGGGAACAGGCAAGGTGGGTTGGACAGAGGGGGAGTTCACCCTCACCACATCAGTGGCACAGACAAGCGCAGCGGGGGTGTGGTGCTGGGAGAGCAAGTGGCAGGGGAGAAGGCCTGATCCTCTTGGGGATGGTATATCTGTGGGTGGGGGAACCTGGGGCAGGGTGTGGTGGGGGCACCTGTGCAGTGGGGGCCTGAGGGATGGAGGACGGAGACCTTGTGCCTGAGCTGCAGGGCGGTGGCGGGGTCTTGCTCTTAGGACTCCGGGGGACTTGCGGGTGGGGGCCTCAGTCCGTCTGCGCCTGGGGGAGGGTGTCCGGGGGCGAGGGGCACTCTGCTCCGTGTGGGTGGGCTTCCTCTTCCCCCGGGATGCTGGAGCAGCTTCATCGGTGGGGAAGAGGCCAAGGTCACAGAGGAAGAGCTGCTGTGACTTTGGGGTTGCAGGTGAGGCAAGGGAGGGTGCTTTGGAGGGAGAGGGAACTGAGGATTGCGCAGTGCATGTGGATGCGTGTGTGTGTTCCAGGGCCCCATCCCCTGTGAGTCTGGCTTCAGTCCCCTGAATGTGCGTACGTGTGCGTTTTGTCATTGGCGTGTGTGTCAGTGTGCTGGATGTGTGTGTGCTGGTGTGTGCCTGTGCCGGTGTGTGTGTGCTTGGGATGGGTAAGGTGCTGGGGAGTGTGGATGGAGCAGAGGCAGGAGGTGTGAGGGACCGTTTGAGGAGGGACACTGCTGCCGTCAGGGAGGAGTCCATGGACCTATTGCCCCTCTGTAGGTCAGACATGCCCGATGAGATGCCCTCCATGAACGACACCAGCTGAGTCAACAGCGCGGTGTGCGCATGGAGGACACTCAGCATGGCTGTCTGGCCTACATGGAGCTGGCGAAGGAGGTACACAGACTCCTCACTCAGGGAAGCAGGGGACACAGGGGCAGGGGCTGCGGTGCCTGGCCCAAAGGAGACACGCTCCCGGACATGGGAGCCTCCACGGACCTGGGGAATGGGAGCCGATGGGAGGGCGGTGGTGGTGCTGGTGGTGGCGGGGACAGCAACACTAGCTGGGGTGTGGTGGCTGCTGACACCCGCCTCCACAAGGGAGTCATCCTCCGAGTTGCTCTGGTCCTCAGCTGAGGTGGATGCTGCTGAGGACTCCTCGGTGTGGCTCCCCTCGCCCTCCGTGCCACTGGGTCCCTCCGACCACTCCTCGGCTGCTGACCCAGTCTGGCTCTCTGGCTCCTCCTGGTCCGTGGAGCTGTCCCCTTCCGTGGCCGTGGATGTATCTGCAAACAATGGGGAAACAGACAGACATCAGTCACCTGCACAAAACGCACACACCACTGTGAGCACAGCACATCACAGAGCAAGCCCTGGCATCATTAGTTGTACATTGCTAAAAGTGCCCTAACTGAACAGGAGAAGCCAATTGTCAGTCTGATGCCAAGCATGGCACTCACATCCCACATGGCCTTGCACCCATCTGTCTGGTGTCTGTTGGATTGCAACACCCCAGTGTGGACACATGCACCAAGTACACAGTAGTTGGACAGTGCAGAGGACACGGTGTGGCATGTGGACATGCACACATCACAGCTCTTGCCACTGAGTCAGTACAGGTTTCCGGATGAAAGGGATGCCCAGAGTCAAATAGGAAATGCATGTGATGCATACCAGCGACAGACACCATGATGCACCCATGTCCTGATAGCCAGCGCCACTATGGTGTGCATGTAGCACATGTCACTCCCCTGCAGGCTCACCAATCAGTAGACACATGCCATGGCGGAGGCATGACTGCAAAGTCATACATCACTGTCTCAGTGATGTATGACTTTGCAGCCAGATCAACAACACTCTGCACTGTGTCACAATAGTAGGTCATGGGGAATGCAAGTCCTGGAGCTGCACAAGTGCACATGTACATCCCCCCACAACACATCCTCTTAACCCTCATCTGTCCAGGTCATACCTATTGGACATATGGGAGACCTGTGACACTACCCTCTGAACCTGAGCCCCTCACACTCTGCTGTGAATGGGGAACAGCTGCCTGAACTTCACATTCACATGCCCCAGTCTGCATGGGCAGCTGATCAGACACCTATGTGACACACAAGTATCGTCTCCTATGGTCACATCTCCAGTGGCATGCTGAGCCCCTACCAAGAAACTCCACAGCAGTCCTGGCGACTAATCCACAGCACACTGACACAGAGGCAGACACCTGAGGGGTCAAATCACTGCGCACAATGTGTCAGCTGATACACGGGAGTGGGAGTACAGAGTGTATTGTATGGCCTGGAGTAGGCATGACTGTCCAGCCCCACATGAATGAGGGATGAGCCCTGGACTGTAGGCAGCTGGCTAAGTATGTGTGACACACGTCATATACATACTCCTGGGGCCCAAACATTGTTCCCACCCGCAGCATGGGTGTGTGCCAGATACCCCAGCCACATGTGGTGGATCAGCTCAGCAATTGTACCACAGATCAAAGTAACACGCTGAATACATGTCAGAATACAGGCATTGTGTAAGCAATGGACCCACCCATGATGCCCACCACAGAGTCAGGGAAACAGATGCTGTCTCCCACCTTGAGTCAAGCAAACTGCAAGGACACAGTCCTAAGTGACAGAATTCCCTGCATGTAAGGGCCACACCTGGGTATCAGATGAGGAGTGGGCAGTGCACAATAGAGGGACATGGCTCCTGGACAACATGACTGCTGTACTGTGGCAGTTTAACCAGGCCCGAGGAGGGCACATAGCATGTTAGACAGAGTTCACAGTGCAGTCTTTGACTCACCCCCTCCTTGCTGCTCTCTGGCCTTCAGCTGCCCATCCAGGTCTGGAAAGACCACCGCCAGGATCCTGAGCATGTGGGGGTCAGGGTCCGTGTTCCGCCCCTCCTGCGAGGAGGCGACAGCTTCAGCTGGACCCGTGCAATCCTCCGGGTCCAGCCCCGAAGGTCCTGCCACCTCTTTTGGCAGTTGCGGATCCGGCGCTTGTAGACCCCCACGGTCCGGACATCCCGGACGATGTCCTTCCAGATCTCCTGCTTCCGATGGGCAGAAGCCTGTCAGGATGACAAAGTGATAAGGCCATTACTACACATGCAACATATCCGTGCATGACACAGTTGCATATACATGTCGCAATCACAGGGGCACATGGTGTACACAGGCAGTGCACGGCTGCCCATGGACAGTTTTCCAGAAGTCACTACATGGTATCATTGCATGGGAGTAAAACCCTGTTCAGAAGCACTGTCACTGCACCATACCTGTCCAGTGCAAGTCACTACACACTATGGGGGTGACAACTACTCAGTGAGCCTGCTAGCCAGTGGTGTGCAGACTCTCAGCCTTGCTAGTCAGACAAAATGCACATTCAGAAAGGCAGTGCACAGGACACTCACCTGCTCCCCTGGTGTCCCATACAGCTTGCTGTACTGTGGAAGTAGGCTGTCCAGCAGGGCCTGGTTCTCTTCAAGGCTGAAGGCTGGGGCTCTCTCCACAGTACGTGCCATTGCAGGGTCCAGAGGGGCAGAGACAGCAGCAGTGCAGTGGCAGATGTCGTCTTGGAGCATGTAGTGCAGGCAAGTGGGCTCTCAGGGGAACAGCCAGCAATATATATGTGCTGGAGAGGCAGATACTGTCCCTTGTGTCCAAAGTGATAGGTCCAAGTCGTTTGCATCTTCTGAATCTGGCCAATCCATGGAATAGCAGCACCAAAACACGCCCACAGCATCCTTCAAATCTTCAACTTCATGACATACATGATTTTGCAACATTGTTGTGGGTGACCAACTGATTTTCCAGCAACCGACTCGTTCGAAATTCGAAACGCGTCCGTTGCCAGGCAAGCCCATTGTCAATGGGTGCGCACCGATCGGTCCATTGCAGTTCAACGCGCACAGGGGTACAACGCGTACCCGCACACATTGAAAGCAATGGGCCGGCCGGAGGCACCGATCGGTCCATTGCAGTTCAACGCGCACAGGGGTACAACGCGTACCCGCACACATTGAAAGCAATGGGCCGGCCGGAGGCACCGATCGGTCCATTGCAGTTCAACGCGCACAGGGGTACAACGCGTACCCGCACACATTGAAAGCAATGGGCCGGCCGGAGGCACCGATCGGTCCATTGCAGTTCAACGCGCACAGGGGTACAATGCGTACCCGCACACATTGAAAGCAATGGGCCGGCCGGAGGCACCGATCGGTCCATTGCAGTTCAACGCGCACAGGGGTACAACGCGTACCCGCACACATTGAAAGCAATGGGCCGGCCGGAGGCACCGATCGGTCCATTGCAGTTCAACGCGCACAGGGGTACAACGCGTACCGCACACATTGAAAGCAATGGGCCGGCCGGAGGCACCGATCGGTCCATTGCAGTTCAACGCGCACAGGGGTACAACGCGTACCCCACACATTGAAAGCAATGGGCCAGCCGGAGGCACCGATCGGTCCATTGCAGTTCAACGCGCACAGGGGTACAACGCGTGCCCCACACATTGAAAGCAATGGGCCGGCCGGAGGCACCGATCGGTCCATTGCAGTACAACGCATCACTGTACATGTGACTGGCATATGTCAGCATGCCTGTCTCAGATGGACATATGCCAGCCACAGATAGCTCCTAGGGAGTGAGGGGCACACCTACATCATGACAGCCTGTCCAAACCTTATCATAAGGCATGTAAGGCTGCATTTCCTATTGTGTGTATGTTGGTGTACATGTTGTCCTGTGGGTGTCACCTGTGGGCAGCCACCCCCAGGCTGTGCACGTGTTCATGGGGACAGGATCCTGGGTGTTACGTGTACGTGACCACTGTGATGTGCAACTGTTCATATCTGTGCATGTGCCATGGTCACATTTCACAGTGGTGTTTGTGTATGTCATGTCACATACCCCGTGAGTCCCATGTGGGACGGTATGTTTGAGCCAGGGTGTCCCAGTGGCACAATAGTGATGGACCTCCACAGTCTTTGTGCATGTAGTGTTTACAATGTCTCTGATTTCATGTGCACAATGGGAGACAGTCTCCACATCCACGTTGTGTGTGCATGGACTCTGATGTTGTGCGTGTGTGTCACAGACGTCCATGTCTGTCCTGCCGTGGCAAGTGGGGCCACTACCTGTGGGGGTCATGTTTGTTTTGCTGTGGTGTACACATGATACTCCATGTGATGCCAGTGTCCATGTGGCATTACAGGGTCCCTGGGAATGTACCTGTCGTTGAGCTGTGGTGCCTGGGGCACATCTGTCCTCACATGTCACTGTGGGGGGTGATTGTGACACGGCAGCAGGAGATGGGAACTGTGACACGGCATCATGATATCCAATGGGCCAACCTGGGACAAATTGATGCCACCTGTAGGACCGTGTTGACAGATGTTGGCCATGT